>CAWUFW010003939.1:0-1200000 GCA_963921515.1 Calotriton arnoldi
TTTAGTGATATAGGTAACCTATACCAGCAAGGGGTGCATGCACCACCTTACCCAGGCTGCAGTAGCAGACCTGTGGTGTCAGTTTGGATGGCCTCCCAGGGGTGGCATAATATATGCTGCAGCCCCTGGCAGGCCTCTGAGGTACCTATGCCCTTGGTACATAATATACCATATACTAGGGACTTATAAGGGCACTCCAGATCCCAATCAGTGATGTGCCTAAGGCACATGGAGACCCTTTTAAAGAGGAAACAGCTAGGCTGGGGTTCTGAATAGCAGGGCCCCAGCCAGACTAATGTCGAAAACCAGTGAAGCATCAGCAAAAAGTGGGGGTACCCATGTGAAGCAGATCCTACTCTCCTACACGCTTCACCCCCACTCTATGACTCTCCTTCACCCCGCTCTATGACTCTCCATCACTCCCACTCTGACTCTCCTTCACCCCCCACTCTATGACTCTCCATCACCCCCACTCTATGACTCTCCTTCATCCCCACTCTATGACTCTCCATCACTCCCACTCTATGACTCTCCATTACTCCCTCTCTATGACTCTCCTTCACCCCCACTCTAAGACTGTCCATCACTCCCACTCTATGACTCTCCATCACTCCCACTCTCTGACTCTCCATCAATCCCACTCGGACTCTCCATCACCCCCACTCTATAACTCTCCATTTCTCCCTCTCTGAGACTCTCCTTCACTCCCTCTCTATGACTCTCAATCACTCCCACTCTATGACTCTCCATCACTCCCACTCTATGACTCTCCTTCACCCCTCACTCTATGACTATCCATCACCCCCACTCTATGACTCTCCTTCACCCCTCTCTATGACTCTCCTTCACGCCCACTCTATGACTCTCCTTCACCCCCACTACATGACTCTCCATTACTCCCTCTCTAAGACTCTCCTTCACCCCCTCTCTGTGACTCTCCATCACTCCCACTCTAAGACTCTCCTTCACCCCCTCTCTATGACTCTCCATCACTCCCACTCTATGACTCTCCTTCACCCCCTCTCTATGACTCTCCATCACTCCCACTCTATGACTCTCCTTCACCCCCACTCTATGACTCTCAATTACTCCCACTCTAAGACTCTCTTTCACCCCCCGCTTTATGACTCTCCATCACTACCACTCTAAGACTCACCTTCACCCCACTCTATGACTCTCCATCACCCCCACTCTATGACTCTCCTTCATCCCATCTCTATGACTCTCCATCACTCCCACTCTATGACTCTCCTTCATCCCCTCTCTGTGACTCTCCATCACTCCCACTCTAACTCTCCTTCACCCCCCACTCTATGACTCTCCATCACTCCCACTCTATGACTCTCCTTCACCCCCACTCTATGACTCTCCATCACTCCCACTCTATGACTCTCCATTACTCCCTCTCTATGACTCTCCTTCATCCCCCACTCTATGACTCTCCTTCATCCCCCACTCTATGACTCTCCTTCACCCCCACTCTATGACTCTCCATCACTCCCACTCTCTGACTCTCCATCACTCCCACTCTCTGACTCTCCATCACTCCCACTCTGACTCTCCTTCACCCCCACTCTATGACTCTCCATTTCTCCCTCTCTAAGACTCTCCTTCACCCTCTCTCTATGACTGTCAATCACTCCCACTCTATGACTCTCCTTCACCCCCTCTCTATGACTCTCCATCACTCCCACTCTATGACTCTCCATCACTCCCACTCTATGACTCTCCTTCACCGCTCTCTATGACTCTCCTTCACGCCCACGCTATGACTCTCCTTCACCCCCACTACATGACTCTCCATTACTCCCTCTCTAAGACTCTCCTTCACCCCCTCTCTGTGACTCTCCATCACTCCCACTCTAAGACTCTCTGTCACCCCCTTTCTATGACTCTCCATCACTCCCTCTCTAAGACTCTCCTTCACCCCCTCTCTATGACTTTCCATCACTCCCACTCTATGACTCTCCTTCACCCCCACTCTATGACTCTCAATTACTCCCACTCTAAGACTCTCCTTCACTCCCCGCTTTATGACTCTCCATCACTCCCACTCTATGACTCTCCTTCACCCCCCACTCTATGGCTCTCCATCACTCCCACTCTATGACTCTCCATCACTCCCTCTCTAAATCTCTCCTTCATGCCCTCTTTATGACTCTCCATCACTCTCACTCTATGACTCTCCTTCACCCCTTCTCTATGACTCTCCATCACTCCCACTCTATGACTCTCCATCACTCCCACTCTATGACTCTCCTTCACCCCAAATGCTATGGCTCTCCATCACTCCTACTCTATGACTCTCCATCACCCCTCTGTATGACTCTCCATCACTCCCACTCTATGACTCTCCATCACTCCCACTCTAAGACTGTCCTTCACCCCCCACTCTATGACTCTCCTTCACCCCACTCTATGACTCTCCATCACTCCCACTCTATGACTCTCCATTACTCCCTCTCTATGACTCTCCTTCACCCCAACTCTAAGACTGTCCATCACTCTCACTCTATGACTCTCCATCACTTCCACTCTAGGACTCTCCATCACTCCCACTCTAATTCTCTCCTACACCCCCACTCTATGACTCTCCATTACTCCCTCTCTAAGACTCTCCTTCACCCCCTCTCTATGACTCTCCATCACTCCCACTCTATGACTCTCCATCACTCCCACTCTATGACTCTCCTTTACCCCCCACTCTATGACTCTCCATCACTCCCACTCTAAGACTCTCCTTCACCCCCTCTCTGTGACTCTCCATCACTCCCACTCTAAGACTCTCTTTCACCCCCTCTCTAAGACTCTCCATCACTCCCTCTCTAAGACTCTCCTTCACCCCCTCTCTATGACTCTCCATCACTCCCACTCTATGACTCTCCTTCACCCCCACTCTATGACTCTCAATTACTCCCACTCTAAGACTCTCCTTCACTCCCCGCTTTATGACTCTCCATCACTCCCAATCTATGACTCTCCTTCACCCCCCACTCTATGGCTCTCCATCACTCCCACTCTATGACTCTCAATCACTCCCTCTCTAAATCTCTCCTTCATGCCCTCTTTATGACTCTCCATCACTCTCACTCTATGACTCTCCTTCACCCCCTCTCTATGACTCTCCATTAATCCCACTCTAAGACTCTCCTTCACCCCCTCTCTATGACTCTCCATCACTCCCACTCTATGACTCTCCATCACTCCCACTCTATGACTCTCCATCACCCCAAATGCTATGGCTCTCCATAACACCTACTCTATGACACTCCATCACCCCCTCTGTATGACTCTCCATCACTCCCACTCTATGACTCTCCTTCACCCCCACTCTATGACTCTCCATCACTCCCACTCTATGACTCTCCATTACTCCCTCTCTATGACTCTCCTTCACCCCCACTCTGACTGTCCATCACTCCCACTCTATGACTCTCCATCACTCCCACTCTCTGACTCTCCATCACTCCCACTCTGACTCTCCTTCACCCCCACTCTATGACTCTCCATTTCTCCCTCTCTAAGACTCTCCTTCACCCCCCACTCTGACTTTCCATCACCTCCACTATATGACTCTCCATCAACCCCACTCTATGACTCTCCATCACCTCCACTCTATAACTCTCCTTCATCCCCTCTCTATGACTCTCCATCACTCCCACTCTATGACTCTCTTTTTTATTGGCATGTCTAAGGAGAAGGAAAACTGTTTTGTACATGCCTTGTGAATATTGATGAATTGGCTACCTTGTTTTTTAATCCAATTGTAATTCGGACATTTATAATTAGTTTTTATGAAATGAACTTCCAGACTTAGTTGTCTTTTTAACATGTTTGGCGTTAAGAATTAAATTAGGAATTGTGTCCAAACTGATTCGATTATAAATGGTTTTGTTGCTTCGTACCTTTATGATCTGTCTTCTTAAATGGATCGAATAAAGTTTCTTTGAGTTGAGTTGAGACTCTCCTTCACCCCCACTCTATGACCCTCCATCACTCCCACTCTATGACTCTCTTTCATCCCCCACTCTATGACTCTCCTTCACCCCACTCTAAGACTGTCCATCACTCCCACTCTATGACTCTCCATCACTACCACTCTATGACTCTCCTTCACCCCCACTCTATGACTCTCAATTACTCCTACTTTATGACTCTCCTTCATCCCCTCTCTATGACTCTCCATCACTCCCACTCTAAGACTCTCCTTCACCCCCCCCACTCTATGACTCTCCATCACTACCACTCTAAGACTCTCCTTCACCCCCTCTCTATGACTCTCCATCACTCCCAATCTACGACTCTCCATCACCCCCACTCTATGACCCTCAATTACTCCCACTCTAAGACTCTCCTTCACCCCCGCTCTATGACTCTCTATCACTCCCACTCTATGACTCTCCTTCACCCCCACTCTATGACTCTCCTTCACCCCGCTCTATGACTCTCAATCACTCCAACTCTATGACTCTCCCTCACCCCCCACTCTATGACTCTCCATCACCCCACTCTATGACTCTTTATCACCCAAACTCTATGACTCTCCATCAACCCCACTCTATGACTCACCATCACTCCCCACTCTATGACTCTTCATCACTCCCACTCTATGACTCTCCTTCACCCCCACTCTATGACTCCCCATCACTCCCACTCTATGACTCTCCATTACTCCCTCTCTATGACTCTCCTTCATCCCCCACTCTATGACTCTCCTTCACCCCAACTCTAAGACTGTCCATCACTCTCACTCTATGACTCTCCATCACTTCCACTCTATGACTCTCCATCACTCCCACTCTATGACTCTCCTTCACCCCCACTCTATGACTCTCCATTACTCCCTCTCTAAGACTCTCCTTCACCCCCTCTCTATGACTCTCCATCACTCCCACTCTATGACTCTCCATCACTCCCACTCTATGACTCTCCATCACTCCCACTCTATGACTCTCCTTCACCCCCACTCTATGACTCTCCATCACTCCCACTTTGACTCTCCTTCACCCCATCTCTTTGACTCTCCATCACACCCACTCTATGACTGTCCATCACTCCCACTCTATGACTCTCCTTCACCCCTCTCTGTGACTCTCCTTCACACCCACTCTATCACTCTCCTTCACCCCCACTCTATCACTCTCCATTACTCCCTCTCTAAGACTCTCCTTCACCCCCTCTCTGTGACTCTCCATCACTCCCACTCTATGACTCTCCATCACCCCACTCTATGACTCTCCATCACCCCACTCTATGACTCTCCTTCATCTCCTCTCTGTGACTCTCCATCACTCCTACTCTAAGACTTTCCTTCACCCCCTCTCTAAGACTCTCCTTCACCCCCCGCTCTAAGACTCTCTATCACTCCCACTCTATGACTCTGCTTCACCCCCACTCTATGACTCTCCTTCACCCCGCTATATGACTCTCCATCACTCCCACTCTGACTCTCCTTCACCCCCCACTCTATGACTCTCCACCACTCCCACTCTATGACTCTCCTTCACCCCCACTCTATGACTCTCCATCACTCCCACTCTATGACTCTCCATTACTCCCTCTCTATGACTCTCCTTCACCCCCACTCTAAGACTGTCCATCACTCCCACTCTATGACTCTCCATCACTCCCACTCTCTGACTCTCCATCAATCCCACTCTGACTCTTCATCACCCCCACTCTATGACTCTCCATTTTCCCCTCTCTGAGACTCTCCTTCACTCCCTCTCTATGACTCTCAATCACTCCCACTCTATGACTCTCCATCACTCCCACTCTATGACTCTCCTTCACCCCCCACTCTATGACTATCCATCACCCCCACTTTAAGACTCTCCTTCACCCCCTCTCTATGACTCTCCATCAATCCCACTCTGACTCTCCATCACCCCCACTCTATGACTCTCCATTTCTCCCTCTCTGAGACTCTCCTTCACTCCCTCTCTATGACTCTCAATCACTCCCACTCTATGACTCTCCATCACTCCCACTCTATGACTCTCCTTCACCCCCCACTCTATGACTATCCATCACCCCCACTCTATGACTCTCCATCAACCCCACTCTATGACTCTCCATCACCTCCACTCTATAACTCTCCTTCATCCCCTCTCTATGACTCTCCATCACTCCCACTCTATGACTCTCTTTTTTATTGGCATGTCTAAGGAGAAGGAAAACTGTTTTGTACATGCCTTGTGAATATTGATGAATTGGCTACCTTGTTTTTTTTAATCCAATTGTAATTCGGACATTTATAATTAGTTTTTATGAAATGAACTTCCAGACTTAGTTGTCTTTTTAACATGTTTGGCGTTAAGAATTAAATTAGGAATTGTGTCCAAACTGATTCGATTATAAATGGTTTTGTTGCTTCGTACCTTTATGATCTGTCTTCTTAAATGGATCGAATAAAGTTTCTTTGAGTTGAGTTGAGACTCTCCTTCACCCCCACTCTATGACCCTCCATCACTCCCACTCTAAGACTCTCCTTCACCCCCACTCTATGACTCTCCATTACTCCCTCTCTAAGACTCTCCTTCACCCCCTCTCTATGACTCTCCATCACTCCCACTCTATGACTCTCCATCACTCCCACTCTATGACTCTCCATCACTCCCACTCTATGACTCTCCTTCACCCCCACTCTATGACTCTCCATCACTCCCACTTTGACTCTCCTTCACCCCATCTCTTTGACTCTCCATCACACCCACTCTATGACTGTCCATCACTCCCACTCTATGACTCTCCTTCACCCCTCTCTGTGACTCTCCTTCACACCCACTCTATCACTCTCCTTCACCCCCACTCTATCACTCTCCATTACTCCCTCTCTAAGACTCTCCTTCACCCCCTCTCTGTGACTCTCCATCACTCCCACTCTATGACTCTCTATCACCCCCACTCTATGACTCTCCATCACCCCACTCTATGACTCTCCTTCATCTCCTCTCTGTGACTCTCCATCACTCCTACTCTAAGACTTTCCTTCACCCCCTCTCTAAGACTCTCCTTCACCCCCGCTCTAAGACTCTCTATCACTCCCACTCTATGACTCTGCTTCACCCCCACTCTATGACTCTCCTTCACCCCGCTCTATGACTCTCCATCACTCCCACTCTGACTCTCCTTCACCCCCCACTCTATGACTCTCCATCACTCCCACTCTATGACTCTCCTTCACCCCCACTCTATGACTCTCCATCACTCCCACTCTATGACTCTCCATTACTCCCTCTCTATGACTCTCCTTCACCCCCACTCTAAGACTGTCCATCACTCCCACTCTATGACTCTCCATCACTCCCACTCTCTGACTCTCCATCAATCCCACTCTGACTCTCCATCACCCCCACTCTATGACTCTCCATTTTTCCCTCTCTGAGACTCTCCTTCACTCCTCTCTATGACTCTCAATCACTCCCACTCTATGACTCTCCATCACTCCCACTCTATGACTCTCCTTCACCCCCACTCTATGACTATCCATCACCCCCACTCTAAGACTCTCCTTCACCCCCTCTCTATGACTCTCCATCAATCCCACTCTGACTCTCCATCATCCCCACTCTATGACTCTCCATTTCTCCCTCTCTGAGACTCTCCTTCACTCCCTCTCTATGACTCTCAATCACTCCCACTCTATGACTCTCCATCACTCCCACTCTATGACTCTCCTTCACCCCCCACTCTATGACTATCCATCACCCCCACTCTATGACTATCCATCACCCCCACTCTATGACTCTCCATCAACCCCACTCTATGACTCTCCATCACCTCCACTCTATAACTCACCTTCATCCCCTCTCTATGACTCTCCATCACTCCCACTCTATGACTCTCTTTTTTATTGGCATGTCTAAGGAGAAGGAAAACTGTTTTGTACATGCCTTGTGAATATTGATGAATTGGCTACCTTGTTTTTTTAATCCAATTGTAATTCGGACATTTATAATTAGTTTTTATGAAATGAACTTCCAGACTTAGTTGTCTTTTTAACATGTTTGGCGTTAAGAATTAAATTAGGAATTGTGTCCAAACTGATTCGATTATAAATGGTTTTGTTGCTTCGTACCTTTATGATCTGTCTTCTTAAATGGATCGAATAAAGTTTCTTTGAGTTGAGTTGAGACTCTCCTTCACCCCCACTCTATGACCCTCCATCACTCCCACTCTATGACTCTCTTTCATCCCCCACTCTATGACTCTCCTTCACCCCACTCTAAGACTGTCCATCACTCCCACTCTATGACTCTCCATCACTACCACTCTATGACTCTCCATCACTCCCACTCTAAGACTCTCCTTCACCCCCACTCTATGACTCTCAATTACTCTTACTTTATGACTCTCCTTCACCCCTCTCTATGACTCTCCATCACTCCCACTCTAAGACTCTCCTTCACCCCCCACTCTATGACTCTCCATCACTACCACTCTAAGACTCTCCTTCACCCCCTCTCTATGACTCTCCATCACTCCCAATCTATGACTCTCCATCACCCCCACTCTATGACCCTCAATTACTCCCACTCTAAGACTCTCCTTCACCCCCGCTCTATGACTCTCTATCACTCCCACTCTATGACTCTCCTTCACCCCCACTCTATGACTCTCCTTCACCCCGCTCTATGACTCTCAATCACTCCAACTCTATGACTCTCCCTCACCCCCACTCTATGACTCTCCATCACCCCACTCTATGACTCTTTATCACCCAAACTCTATGACTCTCCATCAACCCCACTCTATGACTCTCCATCACTCCCCACTCTATGACTCTTCATCACTCCCACTCTATGACTCTCCTTCACCCCCACTCTATGACTCTCCATCACTCCCACTCTATGACTCTCCATTACTCCCTCTCTATGACTCTCCTTCATCCCCCACTCTATGACTCTCCTTCACCCCCACTCTATGACTCTCCATCACTCTCACTCTATGACTCTCCATCACTTCCACTCTATGACTCTCCATCACTCCCACTCTAAGACTCTCCTTCACCCCCACTCTATGACTCTCCATTACTCCCTCTCTAAGACTCTCCTTCACCCCCTCTCTATGACTCTCCATCACTCCCACTCTATGACTCTCCATCACTCCCACTCTATGACTCTCCATCACTCCCACTCTATGACTCTCCTTCACCCCCCACTCGATGACTCTCCATCACTCCCACTCTGACTCTCCTTCACCCCATCTCTTTGACTCTCCATCACACCCACTCTATGACTGTCCATCACTCCCACTCTATGACTCTCCTTCACCCCTCTCTGTGACTCTCCTTCACACCCACTCTATCACTCTCCTTCACCCCCACTCTATCACTCTCCATTACTCCCTCTCTAGGACTCTCCTTCACCCCCTCTCTGTGACTCTCCATCACTCCCACTCTATGACTCTCCATCACCCCCACTCTATGACTCTCCATCACCCCACTCTATGACACTCCTTCATCTCCTCTCTGTGACTCTCCATCACTCCTACTCTAAGACTTTCCTTCACCCCCTCTCTAAGACTCTCCTTCACCCCCGCTCTAAGACTCTCTATCACTCCCACTCTATGACTCTGCTTCACCCCCACTCTATGACTCTCCTTCACCCCGCTCTATGACTCTCCATCACTCCCACTCTGACTCTCCTTCACCCCCCACTCTATGACTCTCCATCACTCCCACTCTATGACTCTCCTTCACTCCCACTCTATGAATCTCCTTCACCCCCACTCTATGACTCTCCATCACTCCCACTCTATGACTCTCCATTACTCCCTCTCTATGACTCTCCTTCACCCCCACTCTAAGACTGTCCATCACTCCCACTCTATGACTCTCCATCACTCCCACTCTCTGACTCTCCATCAATCCCACTCTGACTCTCCATCACCCCCACTCTATGACTCTCCATTTCTCCCTCTCTGAGACTCTCCTTCACTCCCTCTCTATGACTCTCAATCACTCCCACTCTATGACTCTCCATCACTCCCACTCTATGACTCTCCTTCACCCCCCACTCTATGACTATCCATCACCCCCACTCTAAGACTCTCCTTCACCCCCTCTCTATGACTCTCCATCACTCCCACTCTATTAATCTCCATCACTCCCACTCTATGACTCTCCTTCACCCCTCTCTATGACTCTCCTTCACGCCCACTCTATGACTCTCCTTCACCCCCACTACATGACTCTCCATTACTCCCTCTCTAAGACTCTCCTTCACCCCCTCTCTGTGACTCTCCATCACTCCCACTCTAAGACTCTCCTTCACCCCCTCTCTATGACTCTCCATCACTCCCTCTCTAAGACTCACCTTCACCCCCTCTCTATGACTCTCCATCACTTCCACTCTATGACTCTCCTTCACCCCCTCTCTATGACTCTCCATCACTCCCACTCTATGACTCTCCTTCACCCCCACTCTATGACTCTCAATTACTCCCACTCTAAGACTCTCTTTCACCCCCGCTTTATGACTCTCCATCACTCCCACTCTATGACTCTCCTTCACCCCCCACTCTATGGCTCTCCATCACTCCCACTCTATGACTCTCCATCACTCCCTCTCTAAATCTCTCCTTCATGCCCTCTTTATGACTCTCCATCACTCTCACTCTATGACTCTCCTTCTCCCCCTCTCTATGACTCTCCATTAATCCCACTCTAAGACTCTCCTTCACCCCTTCTCTATGACTCTCCATCACTCCCACTCTATGACTCTCCATCACTCCCACTCTATGACTCTCCTTCACCCCAAATGCTATGGCTCTCCATCACTCCTACTCTATGACTCTCCATCACCCCCTCTGTATGACTCTCCATCACTCCCACTCTATGACTCTCCATCACTCCCACTCTAAGACTCTCCTTCACCCCCCACTCTATGACTCTCCTTCACCCCCACTCTATGACTCTCCATCACTCCCACTCTATGACTCTCCATTAATCCCTCTCTATGACTCTCCTTCATCCCCCATTCTATGACTCTCCTTCACCCCAACTCTAAGACTGTCCATCACTCTCACTCTATGACTCTCCATCACTTCCACTCTATGACTCTCCATCACTCCCACTCTAAGACTCTCCTTCACCCCCACTCTATGACTCTCCATTACTCCCTCTCTAAGACTCTCCTTCACCCCCTCTCTATGACTCTCCATCACTCCCACTCTATGACTCTCCATCACTCCCACTCTATGACTCTCCATCACTCCCACTCTAAGACTCTCCTTCACCCCCACTCTATGACTCTCCATCACTTCCACTCTAAGACTCTCCTTCACCCCATCTCTTTGACTCTCCATCACACCCACTCTATGACTGTCTATCACTCCCACTCTATGACTCTCCTTCACCCCTCTCTGTGACTCTCCTTCATACCCACTCTATGACTCTCCTTCACCCCCACTCTATGATTCTCCATTACTCCCTCTCTAAGACTCTCCTTCACCCCTCTCTGTGACTCTCCATCACTCCCAATCTAAGAGTCTCCTTCACCCCCTCTCTATGACTCTCCATCACTCCCTCTCTAAGACTCTCCTTCACCCCCTCTCTATGGCTCTCCATCACTACCACTCTAAGACTCACCTTCACCCCACTCTATGACTCTCCATCACCCCCACTCTATGACTCTCCTTCATCCCATCTCTATGACTCTCCATCACTCCCACTCTATGACTCTCCATGACCCCCACTCTATGACTCTCCATCACCCCCACTCTATGACTCTCCTTCATCCCCTCTCTGTGACTCTCCATCACTCACACTCTAAGACTCTCCTTCACCCCCTCTCTAAGACTCTCCTTCACCCCCGCTCTAAGACTCTCTATCACTCCCACTCTATCACTCTGCTTCACCCCCACTCTATGACTCTCCTTCACCCCGGTCTATGACTCTCCATCACTCCCACTCTAACTCTCCTTCACCCCCACTCTATGACTCTCCATCACTCCCACTCTATGACTCTCCTTCACCCCCACTCTATGACTCTCCATCACTCCCACTCTATGACTCTCCATTACTCCTCTCTATGACTCTCCTTCATCCCCCACTCTATGACTCTCCTTCATCCCCCACTCTATGACTCTCCTTCACCCCCACTCTATGACTCTCTATCACTCCCACTCTCTGACTCTCCATCACTCCCACTCTCTGACTCTCCATCACTCCCACTCTGACTCTCCTTCACCCCATCTCTTTGACTCTCCATCACACCCACTCTATGACTGTCTATCACTCCCACTCTATGACTCTCCTTCACCCCTCTCTGTGACTCTCCTTCATACCCACTCTATGACTCTCCTTCACCCGCACTCTGACTCTCCATTACTCCCTCTCTAAGACTCTCCTTCACCCCCTCTCTGTGACTCTCCATCACTCCCAATCTAAGAGTCTCCTTCACCCCCTCTCTATGACTCTCCATCACTCCCTCTCTAAGACTCTCCTTCACCCCCTCTCTATGGCTCTCCATCACTACCACTCTAAGACTCACCTTCACCCCACTCTATGACTCTCCATCACCCCCACTCTATGACTCTCCTTCATCCCATCTCTATGACTCTCCATCACTCCCACTCTATGACTCTCCATGACCCCCACTCTATGACTCTCCATCACCCCCACTCTATGACTCTCCTTCATCCCCTCTCTGTGACTTTCCATCACTCCCACTCTAAGACTCTCCTTCACCCCCTCTCTAAGACTCTCCTTCACCCCCGCTCTAAGACTCTCTATCACTCCCACTCTATCACTCTGCTTCACCCCCACTCTATGACTCTCCTTCACCCCGGTCTATGACTCTCCATCACTCCCACTCTAACTCTCCTTCACCCCCACTCTATGACTCTCCATCACTCCCACTCTATGACTCTCCTTCACCCCCACTCTATGACTCTCCATCACTCCCACTCTATGACTCTCCATTACTCCCTCTCTATGACTCTCCTTCATCCCCCACTCTATGACTCTCCTTCATCCCCCACTCTATGACTCTCCTTCACCCCCACTCTATGACTCTCTATCACTCCCACTCTCTGACTCTCCATCACTCCCACTCTCTGACTCTCCATCACTCCCACTCTGACTCTCCTTCACCCCCACTCTATGACTCTCTATAACTCCCACTCTCTGACTCTCCATCATTCCCACTCTCTGACTCTCCTTCACCCCCTCTCTATGACTCTCAATCACTCCCACTCTATGACTCTCCTTCACCCCCTCTCTATGACTCTCCATCACTCCCACTCTATGACTCTCCATCACTCCCACTCTATGACTCTCCTTCACCGCTCTCTATGACTCTCCTTCACGCCCACTCTATGACTCTCCTTCACCCCCACTACATGACTCTCCATTACTCCCTCTCTAAGACTCTCCTTCACCCCCTCTCTGTGACTCTCCATCACTCCCACTCTAAGACTCTCTTTCACCCCCTTTCTATGACTCTCCATCACTCCCTCTCTAAGACTCTCCTTCACCCCCTCTCTATGACTTTCCATCACTCCCACTCTATGACTCTCCTTCACCCCCACTCTATGACTCTCAATTACTCCCACTCTAAGACTCTCCTTCACTCCCCGCTTTATGACTCTCCATAACTCCCACTCTATGACTCTCCTTCACCCCCCACTCTATGGCTCTCCATCACTCCCACTCTATGACTCTCCATCACTCCCTCTCTAAATCTCTCCTTCATGCCCTCTTTATGACTCTCCATCACTCTCACTCTATGACTCTCCTTCACCCCCTGTCTATGACTCTCCATTAATCCCACTCTAAGACTCTCCTTCACCCCCTCTCTATGACTCTCCATCACTCCCACTATATGACTCTCCATCACTCCCACTGTATGACTCTCCTTCACCCCAAATGCTATGGCTCTCCATCACTCCTACTCTATGACTCTCCATCACCCCCTCTGTATGACTCTCCATCACTCCCACTCTATGACTCTCCATCACTCCCACTCTAAGACTGTCCTTCACCCCCCACTCTATGACTCTCCTTCACCCCACTCTATGACTCTCCATCACTCCCACTCTATGACTCTCCATTACTCCCTCTCTATGACTCTCCTTCACCCCAACTCTAAGACTGTCCATCACTCTCACTCTATGACTCTCCATCACTTCCATTCTATGACTCTCCATCACTCCCACTCTAAGACTCTCCTTCACCCCCACTCTATGACTCTCCATTACTCCCTCTCTAAGACTCTCCTTCACCCCCTCTCTATGACTCTCCATCACTCCCACTCTATGACTCTCCATCACTCCCACTCTGACTCTCCTTTACCCCCACTCTATGACTCTCCATCACTCCCACTCTAAGACTCTCCTTCACCCCATCTCTTTGACTCTCCATCACACCCACTCTATGACTGTCTATCACTCCCACTCTATGACTCTCCTTCACCCCTCTCTGTGACTCTCCTTCACACCCACTCTATGACTCTCCTTCACCCCCACTCTATGACTCTCCATTACTCCCTCTCTAAGACTCTCCTTCACCCCCTCTCTGTGACTCTCCATCACTCCCACTCTAAGAGTCTCCTTCACCCCCTCTCTATGACTCTCCATCACTCCCTCTCTAAGACTCTCCTTCACCCCCTCTCTATGGCTCTCCATCACTACCACTCTAAGACTCACCTTCACCCCACTCTATGACTCTCCATCACCCCCACTCTATGACTCTCCTTCACCCCCTCTCTGTGACTCTCCATCACTCCCAATCTAAGAGTCTCCTTCACCCCCTCTCTATGACTCTCCATCACTCCCTCTCTAAGACTCTCCTTCACCCCCTCTCTATGGCTCTCCATCACTACCACTCTAAGACTCACCTTCACCCCACTCTATGACTCTCCATCACCCCCACTCTATGACTCTCCTTCATCCCATCTCTATGACTCTCCATCACTCCCACTCTATGACTCTCCATGACCCCCACTCTATGACTCTCCATCACCCCCACTCTATGACTCTCCTTCATCCCCTCTCTGTGACTCTCCATCACTCACACTCTAAGACTCTCCTTCACCCCCTCTCTAAGACTCTCCTTCACCCCCGCTCTAAGACTCTCTATCACTCCCACTCTATCACTCTGCTTCACCCCCACTCTATGACTCTCCTTCACCCCGGTCTATGACTCTCCATCACTCCCACTCTAACTCTCCTTCACCCCCACTCTATGACTCTCCATCACTCCCACTCTATGACTCTCCTTCACCCCCACTCTATGACTCTCCATCACTCCCACTCTATGACTCTCCATTACTCCCTCTCTATGACTCTCCTTCATCCCCCACTCTATGACTCTCCTTCATCCCCCACTCTATGACTCTCCTTCACCCCCACTCTATGACTCTCTATCACTCCCACTCTCTGACTCTCCATCACTCCCACTCTCTGACTCTCCATCACTCCCACTCTGACTCTCCTTCACCCCATCTCTTTGACTCTCCATCACACCCACTCTATGACTGTCTATCACTCCCACTCTATGACTCTCCTTCACCCCTCTCTGTGACTCTCCTTCATACCCACTCTATGACTCTCCTTCACCCGCACTCTGACTCTCCATTACTCCCTCTCTAAGACTCTCCTTCACCCCTCTCTGTGACTCTCCATCACTCCCAATCTAAGAGTCTCCTTCACCCCCTCTCTATGACTCTCCATCACTCCCTCTCTAAGACTCTCCTTCACCCCCTCTCTATGGCTCTCCATCACTACCACTCTAAGACTCACCTTCACCCCACTCTATGACTCTCCATCACCCCCACTCTATGACTCTCCTTCATCCCATCTCTATGACTCTCCATCACTCCCACTCTATGACTCTCCATGACCCCCACTCTATGACTCTCCATCACCCCCACTCTATGACTCTCCTTCATCCCCTCTCTGTGACTTTCCATCACTCCCACTCTAAGACTCTCCTTCACCCCCTCTCTAAGACTCTCCTTCACCCCCGCTCTAAGACTCTCTATCACTCCCACTCTATCACTCTGCTTCACCCCCACTCTATGACTCTCCTTCACCCCGGTCTATGACTCTCCATCACTCCCACTCTAACTCTCCTTCACCCCCACTCTATGACTCTCCATCACTCCCACTCTATGACTCTCCTTCACCCCCACTCTATGACTCTCCATCACTCCCACTCTATGACTCTCCATTACTCCTCTCTATGACTCTCCTTCATCCCCCACTCTATGACTCTCCTTCATCCCCCACTCTATGACTCTCCTTCACCCCCACTCTATGACTCTCTATCACTCCCACTCTCTGACTCTCCATCACTCCCACTCTCTGACTCTCCATCACTCCCACTCTGACTCTCCTTCACCCCCACTCTATGACTCTCTATAACTCCACTCTCTGACTCTCCATCATTCCCACTCTCTGACTCTCCTTCACCCCCTCTCTATGACTCTCAATCACTCCCACTCTATGACTCTCCTTCACCCCCTCTCTATGACTCTCCATCACTCCCACTCTATGACTCTCCATCACTCCCACTCTATGACTCTCCTTCACCGCTCTCTATGACTCTCCTTCACGCCCACTCTATGACTCTCCTTCACCCCCACTACATGACTCTCCATTACTCCCTCTCTAAGACTCTCCTTCACCCCCTCTCTGTGACTCTCCATCACTCCCACTCTAAGACTCTCTTTCACCCCCTTTCTATGACTCTCCATCACTCCCTCTCTAAGACTCTCCTTCACCCCCTCTCTATGACTTTCCATCACTCCCACTCTATGACTCTCCTTCACCCCCACTCTATGACTCTCAATTACTCCCACTCTAAGACTCTCCTTCACTCCCCGCTTTATGACTCTCCATAACTCCCACTCTATGACTCTCCTTCACCCCCCACTCTATGGCTCTCCATCACTCCCACTCTATGACTCTCCATCACTCCCTCTCTAAATCTCTCCTTCATGCCCTCTTTATGACTCTCCATCACTCTCACTCTATGACTCTCCTTCACCCCCTGTCTATGACTCTCCATTAATCCCACTCTAAGACTCTCCTTCACCCCTCTCTATGACTCTCCATCACTCCCACTATATGACTCTCCATCACTCCCACTGTATGACTCTCCTTCACCCCAAATGCTATGGCTCTCCATCACTCCTACTCTATGACTCTCCATCACCCCCTCTGTATGACTCTCCATCACTCCCACTCTATGACTCTCCATCACTCCCACTCTAAGACTCTCCTTTACCCCCACTCTATGACTCTCCTTCACCCCCACTCTATGACTCTCCATCACTCCCACTCTATGACTCTCCATTACTCCCTCTCTATGACTCTCCTTCACCCCAACTCTAAGACTGTCCATCACTCTCACTCTATGACTCTCCATCACTTCCATTCTATGACTCTCCATCACTCCCACTCTAAGACTCTCCTTCACCCCCACTCTATGACTCTCCATTACTCCCTCTCTAAGACTCTCCTTCACCCCCTCTCTATGACTCTCCATCACTCCCACTCTATGACTCTCCATCACTCCCACTCTGACTCTCCTTTACCCCCACTCTATGACTCTCCATCACTCCCACTCTAAGACTCTCCTTCACCCCATCTCTTTGACTCTCCCATCACACCCACTCTATGACTGTCTATCACTCCCACTCTATGACTCTCCTTCACCCCTCTCTGTGACTCTCCTTCACACCCACTCTATGACTCTCCTTCACCCCCACTCTATGACTCTCCATTACTCCCTCTCTAAGACTCTCCTTCACCCCCTCTCTGTGACTCTCCATCACTCCCACTCTAAGAGTCTCCTTCACCCCCTCTCTATGACTCTCCATCACTCCCTCTCTAAGACTCTCCTTCACCCCCTCTCTATGGCTCTCCATCACTACCACTCTAAGACTCACCTTCACCCCACTCTATGACTCTCCATCACCCCCACTCTATGACTCTCCTTCATCCCATCTCTATGACTCTCCATCACTCCCACTCTATGACTCTCCATGACCCCCACTCTGACTCTCCATCACCCCCACTCTATGACTCTCCTTCATCCCCTCTCTGTGACTCTCCATCACTCCCACTCTAAGACTCTCCTTCACCCCCCTCTCTAAGACTCTCCTTCACCCCCGCTCTAAGACTCTCTATCACTCCCACTCTATCACTCTGCTTCACCCCCACTCTATGGCTCTCCTTCACCCCGGTCTATGACTCTCCATTTCTCCCTCTCTAAGACTCTCCTTCACCCCCTCTCTATGACTCTCAATCACTCCCACTCTATGACTCTCCATCACTCCCACTCTATGACTCTTCTTCACCCCTCTCTGTGACTCTCCTTCACACCCACTCTATCACTCTCCTTCACCCCCACTCTATCACTCTCCATTACTCCCTCTCTAGGACTCTCCTTCACCCCCTCTCTGTGACTCTCCATCACTCCCACTCTATGACTCTCCATCACCCCCACTCTATGACTCTCCATCACCCCACTCTATGACACTCCTTCATCTCCTCTCTGTGACTCTCCATCACTCCTACTCTAAGACTTTCCTTCACCCCCTCTCTAAGACTCTCCTTCACCCCCCGCTCTAAGACTCTCTATCACTCCCACTCTATGACTCTGCTTCACCCCCACTCTATGACTCTCCTTCACCCCGCTCTATGACTCTCCATCACTCCCACTCTGACTCTCCTTCACCCCCCACTCTATGACTCTCCATCACTCCCACTCTATGACTCTCCTTCACTCCCACTCTATGACTCTCCTTCACCCCCACTCTATGACTCTCCATCACTCCCACTCTATGACTCTCCATTACTCCCTCTCTATGACTCTCCTTCACCCCCACTCTAAGACTGTCCATCACTCCCACTCTATGACTCTCCATCACTCCCACTCTCTGACTCTCCATCAATCCCACTCTGACTCTCCATCACCCCCACTCTATGACTCTCCATTTCTCCCTCTCTGAGACTCTCCTTCACTCCCTCTCTATGACTCTCAATCACTCCCACTCTATGACTCTCCATCACTCCCACTCTATGACTCTCCTTCACCCCCCACTCTATGACTATCCATCACCCCCACTCTAAGACTCTCCTTCACCCCCTCTCTATGACTCTCCATCACTCCCACTCTATTAATCTCCATCACTCCCACTCTATGACTCTCCTTCACCCCTCTCTATGACTCTCCTTCACGCCCACTCTATGACTCTCCTTCACCCCCACTACATGACTCTCCATTACTCCCTCTCTAAGACTCTCCTTCACCCCCTCTCTGTGACTCTCCATCACTCCCACTCTAAGACTCTCCTTCACCCCCTCTCTATGACTCTCCATCACTCCCTCTCTAAGACTCACCTTCACCCCTCTCTATGACTCTCCATCACTTCCACTCTATGACTCTCCTTCACCCCCTCTCTATGACTCTCCATCACTCCCACTCTATGACTCTCCTTCACCCCCACTCTATGACTCTCAATTACTCCCACTCTAAGACTCTCTTTCACCCCCCGCTTTATGACTCTCCATCACTCCCACTCTATGACTCTCCTTCACCCCCCACTCTATGGCTCTCCATCACTCCCACTCTATGACTCTCCATCACTCCCTCTCTAAATCTCTCCTTCATGCCCTCTTTATGACTCTCCATCACTCTCACTCTATGACTCTCCTTCTCCCCCTCTCTATGACTCTCCATTAATCCCACTCTAAGACTCTCCTTCACCCCTTCTCTATGACTCTCCATCACTCCCACTCTATGACTCTCCATCACTCCCACTCTATGACTCTCCTTCACCCCAAATGCTATGGCTCTCCATCACTCCTACTCTATGACTCTCCATCACCCCCTCTGTATGACTCTCCATCACTCCCACTCTATGACTCTCCATCACTCCCACTCTAAGACTCTCCTTCACCCCCCACTCTATGACTCTCCTTCACCCCCACTCTATGACTCTCCATCACTCCCACTCTATGACTCTCCATTAATCCCTCTCTATGACTCTCCTTCATCCCCCACTCTATGACTCTCCTTCACCCCAACTCTAAGACTGTCCATCACTCTCACTCTATGACTCTCCATCACTTCCACTCTATGACTCTCCATCACTCCCACTCTAAGACTCTCCTTCACCCCCACTCTATGACTCTCCATTACTCCCTCTCTAAGACTCTCCTTCACCCCCTCTCTATGACTCTCCATCACTCCCACTCTATGACTCTCCATCACTCCCACTCTATGACTCTCCATCACTCCCACTCTAAGACTCTCCTTCACCCCCACTCTATGACTCTCCATCACTTCCACTCTAAGACTCTCCTTCACCCCATCTCTTTGACTCTCCATCACACCCACTCTATGACTGTCTATCACTCCCACTCTATGACTCTCCTTCACCCCTCTCTGTGACTCTCCTTCATACCCACTCTATGACTCTCCTTCACCCCCACTCTATGATTCTCCATTACTCCCTCTCTAAGACTCTCCTTCACCCCTCTCTGTGACTCTCCATCACTCCCAATCTAAGAGTCTCCTTCACCCCCTCTCTATGACTCTCCATCACTCCCTCTCTAAGACTCTCCTTCACCCCCTCTCTATGGCTCTCCATCACTACCACTCTAAGACTCACCTTCACCCCACTCTATGACTCTCCATCACCCCCACTCTATGACTCTCCTTCATCCCATCTCTATGACTCTCCATCACTCCCACTCTATGACTCTCCATGACCCCCACTCTATGACTCTCCATCACCCCCACTCTATGACTCTCCTTCATCCCCTCTCTGTGACTCTCCATCACTCACACTCTAAGACTCTCCTTCACCCCCTCTCTAAGACTCTCCTTCACCCCCGCTCTAAGACTCTCTATCACTCCCACTCTATCACTCTGCTTCACCCCCACTCTATGACTCTCCTTCACCCCGGTCTATGACTCTCCATCACTCCCACTCTAACTCTCCTTCACCCCCACTCTATGACTCTCCATCACTCCCACTCTATGACTCTCCTTCACCCCCACTCTATGACTCTCCATCATTCCCACTCTATGACTCTCCATTACTCCCTCTCTATGACTCTCCTTCATCCCCCACTCTATGACTCTCCTTCATCCCCCACTCTATGACTCTCCTTCACCCCCACTCTATGACTCTCCTATCACTCCCACTCTCTGACTCTCCATCACTCCCACTCTCTGACTCTCCATCACTCCCACTCTGACTCTCCTTCACCCCATCTCTTTGACTCTCCATCACACCCACTCTATGACTGTCTATCACTCCCACTCTATGACTCTCCTTCACCCCTCTCTGTGACTCTCCTTCATACCCACTCTATGACTCTCCTTCACCCGCACTCTGACTCTCCATTACTCCCTCTCTAAGACTCTCCTTCACCCCCTCTCTGTGACTCTCCATCACTCCCAATCTAAGAGTCTCCTTCACCCCCTCTCTATGACTCTCCATCACTCCCTCTCTAAGACTCTCCTTCACCCCTCTCTATGGCTCTCCATCACTACCACTCTAAGACTCACCTTCACCCCACTCTATGACTCTCCATCACCCCCACTCTATGACTCTCCTTCATCCCATCTCTATGACTCTCCATCACTCCCACTCTATGACTCTCCATGACCCCCACTCTATGACTCTCCATCACCCCCACTCTATGACTCTCCTTCATCCCCTCTCTGTGACTTTCCATCACTCCCACTCTAAGACTCTCCTTCACCCCCTCTCTAAGACTCTCCTTCACCCCCGCTCTAAGACTCTCTATCACTCCCACTCTATCACTCTGCTTCACCCCCACTCTATGACTCTCCTTCACCCCGGTCTATGACTCTCCATCACTCCCACTCTAACTCTCCTTCACCCCCACTCTATGACTCTCCATCACTCCCACTCTATGACTCTCCTTCACCCCCACTCTATGACTCTCCATCACTCCCACTCTATGACTCTCCATTACTCCCTCTCTATGACTCTCCTTCATCCCCCACTCTATGACTCTCCTTCATCCCCCACTCTATGACTCTCCTTCACCCCCACTCTATGACTCTCTATCACTCCCACTCTCTGACTCTCCATCACTCCCACTCTCTGACTCTCCATCACTCCCACTCTGACTCTCCTTCACCCCCACTCTATGACTCTCTATAACTCCCACTCTCTGACTCTCCATCATTCCCACTCTCTGACTCTCCTTCACCCCCTCTCTATGACTCTCAATCACTCCCACTCTATGACTCTCCTTCACCCCTCTCTATGACTCTCCATCACTCCCACTCTATGACTCTCCATCACTCCCACTCTATGACTCTCCTTCACCGCTCTCTATGACTCTCCTTCACGCCCACTCTATGACTCTCCTTCACCCCCACTACATGACTCTCCATTACTCCCTCTCTAAGACTCTCCTTCACCCCCTCTCTGTGACTCTCCATCACTCCCACTCTAAGACTCTCTTTCACCCCCTTTCTATGACTCTCCATCACTCCCTCTCTAAGACTCTCCTTCACCCCCTCTCTATGACTTTCCATCACTCCCACTCTATGACTCTCCTTCACCCCCACTCTATGACTCTCAATTACTCCCACTCTAAGACTCTCCTTCACTCCCCGCTTTATGACTCTCCATAACTCCCACTCTATGACTCTCCTTCACCCCCCACTCTATGGCTCTCCATCACTCCCACTCTATGACTCTCCATCACTCCCTCTCTAAATCTCTCCTTCATGCCCTCTTTATGACTCTCCATCACTCTCACTCTATGACTCTCCTTCACCCCCTGTCTATGACTCTCCATTAATCCCACTCTAAGACTCTCCTTCACCCCTCTCTATGACTCTCCATCACTCCCACTATATGACTCTCCATCACTCCCACTGTATGACTCTCCTTCACCCCAAATGCTATGGCTCTCCATCACTCCTACTCTATGACTCTCCATCACCCCCTCTGTATGACTCTCCATCACTCCCACTCTATGACTCTCCATCACTCCCACTCTAAGACTCTCCTTTACCCCCCACTCTATGACTCTCCTTCACCCCCACTCTATGACTCTCCATCACTCCCACTCTATGACTCTCCATTACTCCCTCTCTATGACTCTCCTTCACCCCAACTCTAAGACTGTCCATCACTCTCACTCTATGACTCTCCATCACTTCCATTCTATGACTCTCCATCACTCCCACTCTAAGACTCTCCTTCACCCCCACTCTATGACTCTCCATTACTCCCTCTCTAAGACTCTCCTTCACCCCCTCTCTATGACTCTCCATCACTCCCACTCTATGACTCTCCATCACTCCCACTCTGACTCTCCTTTACCCCCCACTCTATGACTCTCCATCACTCCCACTCTAAGACTCTCCTTCACCCCATCTCTTTGACTCTCCATCACACCCACTCTATGACTGTCTATCACTCCCACTCTATGACTCTCCTTCACCCCTCTCTGTGACTCTCCTTCACACCCACTCTATGACTCTCCTTCACCCCCACTCTATGACTCTCCATTACTCCCTCTCTAAGACTCTCCTTCACCCCTCTCTGTGACTCTCCATCACTCCCACTCTAAGAGTCTCCTTCACCCCCTCTCTATGACTCTCCATCACTCCCTCTCTAAGACTCTCCTTCACCCCTCTCTATGGCTCTCCATCACTACCACTCTAAGACTCACCTTCACCCCACTCTATGACTCTCCATCACCCCCACTCTATGACTCTCCTTCATCCCATCTCTATGACTCTCCATCACTCCCACTCTATGACTCTCCATGACCCCCACTCTGACTCTCCATCACCCCCACTCTATGACTCTCCTTCATCCCCTCTCTGTGACTCTCCATCACTCCCACTCTAAGACTCTCCTTCACCCCCTCTCTAAGACTCTCCTTCACCCCCCGCTCTAAGACTCTCTATCACTCCCACTCTATCACTCTGCTTCACCCCACTCTATGGCTCTCCTTCACCCCGGTCTATGACTCTCCATTTCTCCCTCTCTAAGACTCTCCTTCACCCCCTCTCTATGACTCTCAATCACTCCCACTCTATGACTCTCCATCACTCCCACTCTATGACTCTCCTTCACCCCCTCTCTATGACTCTCCATCACTCCCACTCTATGACTCTCCATCACTCCCACTCTATGACTCTCCTTCACCCCTCTCTATGACTCTCCTTCACGCCCACTCTATGACTCTCCTTCACCCCCACTACATGACTCTCCATTGCTCCCTCTCTAAGACTCTCCTCCACCCCCTCTCTTTGACTCTCCATCACTCCCACTCTAAGACTCTCCTTCACCCCCTCTCTATGACTCTCCATCACTCCCTCTCTAAGACTCTCCTTCACCCCCTCTCTATGACTCTCCATCACTCCCACTCTATGACTCTCCTTCACCCCCACTCTATGACTCTCAATTACTCCCACTCTAAGACTCTCCTTCACTCCCCGCTTTATGACTCTCCATCACTCCCACTCTATGACTCTCCTTCACCCCCCACTATATGGCTCTCCATCACTCTTACTCTATGACTCTCCATCACTCCCTCTCTAAGACTCTCCTTCATGCCCTCTTTATGACTCTCCATCACTCTCACTCTATGACTCTCCTTCACCCCCTCTCTATGACTCTCCATTAATCCCACTCTAAGACTCTCCTTCACCCCCTCTCTATGATTCTCCATCACTCCCACTCTATGACTCTCCATCACTCCCACTCTATGACTCTCCTTCACCCCTCTCTATGACTCCACTTCACGCCCACTCTATGACTCTCCTTCACCCCCACTACATGACTCTCCATTACTCCCTCTCTAAGACTCTCCTTCACCCCCTCTCTGTGACTCTCCATCACTATCACTCTAAGACTCTCCTTCACCCCCTCTCTATGACTCTCCATCACTCCCTCTCTAAGACTCTCCTTCACCCCCTCTCTGACTCTCCATCACTCCCACTCTATGACTCTCCTTCACCCCCACTCTATGACTCTCAATTACTCCCACTCTAAGACTCTCCTACACCCCCGCTTTATGACTCTCCATCACTCCCACTCTATGACTCTCCTTCACCCCCCACTCTATGGCTCTCCATCACTCCCACTCTAAGACTCTCCATCACTCCCTCTCTAAGACTCTCCTTCATGCCCTCTTTATGACTCTCCAACACTCTCACTCTATGACTCTCCTTCACCCCCTCTCTATGACTCTCCATCACTCCCCCTCTATGACTCTCCTTCACCCCCGCTCTATGACTCTCCTTCACCCCCGCGCATTGGCTCTCCATCACTCCCACTCTATGACTCTCCATCACCCCCTCTCTATGACTCTCCATCACTCCTACTCTATGACTCTCCATCACTCCCACTCTAAGACTCTCCTTCACCCCCATTCTATGGCTCTCCATCACTCCCAGTCTATGACTTTTCATCACTCCCACTCTATGACTCTCCATCACTCCCACTCTATGACTCTCCTTCACCCCCTCTCTAAGACTCTTAATCACTCCCACTCTATGACTCTCTTTCACCCTCTCTCTATGACTCTCCTTCACCCCCACTCTATGACTCTACATCACCCCACTCTATGACTCTCCTTCACCCCCCACTCTATGACTCTCCATCACTCCCACTCTATGACTCTCCTTCACCCCCCACTCTATGACTCTCCATCACTCCCACTCTGACTCTCCTTCACCCCATCTCTTTGACTCTCCATCACACCCACTCTATGACTCTCCATCACTCCCTCTCTAAGACTCTCCTTCACCCCCTCTCTATGGCTCTCCATCACTACCACTCTAAGACTCACCTTCACCCCACTCTATGACTCTCCATCACCCCCACTCTATGACTCTCCTTCATCCCATCTCTATGACTCTCCATCACTCCCACTCTATGACTCTCCATGACCCCCACTCTATGACTCTCCATCACCCCCACTCTATGACTCTCCTTCATCCCCTCTCTGTGACTCTCCATCACTCCCACTCTAAGACTCTCCTTCACCCCCTCTCTAAGACTCTCCTTCACCCCCCGCTCTAAGACTCTCTATCACTCCCACTCTATCACTCTGCTTCACCCCCACTCTATGGCTCTCCTTCACCCCGGTCTATGACTCTCCATCACTCCCACTCTATGACTCTCCTTCACCCCCCACTCTATGACTCTCCTTCACCCCCACTCTATGACTCTCCATCACTCCCACTCTATGACTCTCCATTACTCCCTCTCTATGACTCTCCTTCATCCCCCACTCTATGACTCTCCTTCACCCCCACTCTAAGACTGTCCATCACTCCCACTCTATGACTCTCCATCACTCCCACTCTCTGACTCTCCATCACTCCCACTCTGACTCTCCTTCACCCCCACTCTATGACTCTCCATTTCTCCCTCTCTAAGACTCTCCTTCACCCCCTCTCTATGACTCTCAATCACTCCCACTCTATGACTCTCCATCACTCCCACTCTATGACTCTCCTTCACCCCCTCTCTATGACTCTCCATCACTCCCACTCTATGACTCTCCATCACTCCCACTCTATGACTCTCCTTCATGCCCTCTTTATGACTCTCCATCACTCTCACTCTAAGACTCTCCTTCACCCCCTCTCTATGATTCTCCATCACTCCCACTCTATGACTCTCCATCACTCCCACTCTATGACTCTCCTTCACCCCTCTCTATGACTCCCCTTCACGCCCACTCTATGACTCTCCTTCACGCCCACTACATGACTCTCCATTACTCCCTCTCTAAGACTCTCCTTCACCCCCTCTCTGTGACTCTCCATCACTCCCACTCTAAGACTCTCCTTCACCCCCTCTCTATGACTCTCCATCACTCCCTCTCTAAGACTCTCCTGCACCCCCTCTCTATGACTCTCCATCACTCCCACTCTATGACTCTCCTTCACCCCCACTCTATGACTCTCAATTACTCCCACTCTAAGACTCTCCTACACCCCCGCTTTATGACTCTCCATCACTCCCACTCTATGACTCTCCTTCACCCCCCACTCTATGGCTCTCCATCACTCCCACTCTAAGACTCTCCATCACTCCCTCTCTAAGACTCTCCTTCATGCCCTCTTTATGACTCTCCAACACTCTCACTCT
This sequence comes from Calotriton arnoldi, assembly GCA_963921515.1. NCBI lineage: Eukaryota > Metazoa > Chordata > Amphibia > Caudata > Salamandridae > Calotriton > Calotriton arnoldi. The sequence continues at coordinate 27,129 of CAWUFW010003939.1, forward strand.
ATGACTCTCCTTCACCCCCTCTCTATGACTCTCCATCACTCCCCCTCTATGACTCTCCATCACTCCCACTCTATGACTCTCCTTCACCCCAAACGCTATGGCTCTCCATCACTCCTACTCTATGACTCTCCATCACCCCCTCTGTATAACTCTCCATCACTCCCACTCTATGACTCTCCATCACTCCCACTCTAAGACTCTCCTTCACCCCCCGCTCTATGACTCCCCTTCACCCCCGCGCATTGGCTCTCCATCACTCCCACTCTATGACTCTCCATCACCCCCTCTCTATGACTCTCCATCACTCCTACTCTATGACTCTCCATCACTCCCACTCTAAGACTCTCCTTCACCCCCCATTCTATGGCTCTCCATCACTCCCAGTCTATGACTTTTCATCACTCCCACTCTATGACTCTCCATCACTCCCACTCTATGACTCTCCTTCACCCCCTCTCTAAGACTCTTAATCACTCCCACTCTATGACTCTCTTTCACCCTCTCTCTATGACTCTCCTTCACCCCCACTCTATGACTCTACATCACCCCACTCTATGACTCTCCTTCACCCCCCACTCTATGACTCTCCATCACTCCCACTCTATGACTCTTCTTCATTCCCACTCTATCTCAGCTTCTGGTAGACAAGGGGCAAACTTGCCCAAACATTGTTAGTGCCCCAAAAAAGGCTCCCTTTATTTAACATGGTATACTTCCTGGAGCAAGCCCAGCATGTCGAATTTAGTCTGTGACTGGGTGATGTGAGCAAAACTCAAATACATCCTTCGCCCATGAGCAATTTATGGTTCAAAGTAGCCCTTCTGAACCCCTGAGAACCCAGCTCCTCCTGCTTTTGACATATGGATTTTGCACTTTTCGTGACGTACTGGTGGCGCAGGGGGCTCCTCCATATTTACAAGGACAGGAAAAGCCACCTTGCGTGACTTTTCCTCTCCTAGTAAATACGGCCCCTTCACACGCAGCACTTTGCATTGAAGGGGCGTTCCATGGGTGTTGCTGTGGGTGTTCCCACGCAACACCTATGGAACAAGGCACATCTCCAGATTTACGAGAAATCGTAAATCTGGAGATGCGTCTGAATGCTACGCCACCCTAGAGGTGGCGTAGCGAGGCACAACGAGGAGAAATGTTTTCATTTCTCCTCGTTTTTTCCTCTTTCAATGCGTGCTGCATTCTACAGCACGCATTGAAAGAGGAAAATGCCTGTAGTGATTGTTTTTGTGCAGGAAGGTGCCCCTTCCTGCACAAAAACAATCTCCCCACGACGCAGGCTTCCTTGCACCATGGTGCAAGGTGCCTGCGCCAGCGCATGGCTGCAGTTTGTGCGCCAGCGCAGGAGGAATCACAGAGATGCGACATATTCTTGTAAATATGTCGCATCCCTGTGCTTCGGAAGTGCCGCAGCGTGGCGCAGCCAAAGGGCTTGTTGTGCCGTGCTGCGGCACTTCCTTGTAGATCTGCCCCTCAGTTTCTTTGGTGAGGTCTCGACTACAGAACTGGAGAGCAGTGCGGTCATTGTTAGTAGCCTGGTTATATTGGCCATTTTTGTATTTATTTAGTTTGCTTGTGGACAGGAAAGAGCACAATACAGACTAATAAACCAAACATGGTCTCCAAAGTTCCAGCTGCAGGGAAGTGGGACAGTACTGGTGAAGGAGTGATTGTGAATGCTGGTGGTGCACATTTCTACTGCTCATACAAACTTTACTGTTCTCTTGAAGGAAAACCGGCATCAGATGTGAACATGTCTCTGTGGCTGAGCTCAAGCTGGCAGCTTGCTCTCCATGACCCCCACAGCTGGGGCAGCAGGCTGCTCTGAGCTTTGGCAAAAAGAAAACAAGAGAACTGAGAAACAGCTGTAACTTCCTAGCGTTTTGATGTTCCAATACACCCTAAGGGGCAGATTTCAAGCCCCTTGCGACATCTTTACGACACCGTTGCGTCACTTATGTGACGCAGCGGCGTCGTAAACAATGCGCCACTATGCGACAGATTTACAACGTGACACATCTAGTGAGATGCATCACATTGTAAAGACCTGCGCTACATTATACCTGCGTCAGGTATAATGTATGCAGGGTGGGCGTTCCGTCGCAAGGAAGCCCCGTAAAAGTGACGCAATGAAATCTACAAGATTTCACTGAGTCACTTTTACGTCCCTGCTGCGTCAAAACCTTACGCCTGCTTGTAGCAGGCGTAAGGAGTGACGCAGCATTGCAAGTATAGGATGCCCCTGAGCAGTGCTGGAGTTGCTTCGCGCTTGCGACACAACTCCAGCACTGCGTCACCTATACGCTGACAGACGCTCACGCATCTGTCTCTCCCTGCGCCACGGTGCGCCGCATTGTAAATGCGGCGCATCCATGGTGGCGCAAGGGGTTCCTAACGTCACGCGAAATAACTGGCACATCCCTGCTGATCTGCAGGGATGCGCCAGTTATTGCAAATTTGCCCCACAGTCTCTATCTTCTGGGGTCACACCTCAGAGTATAGAATGCTAGCATTGTCAAACAAGTATTTGCAATGCAATAGGTCTCGCATTCGCAAGAGTTTGAGCTATTTGCATTGTAAATGGCAATGCCTTTTATTTATGTGTTTTGAAAACCTGCACTGTACTTATAATTCTTGCTTCCGAGAAGCAAGGCTGGCAGTAACTGTGTCTTTTACTGCAAGCCTTACTTCTCGTCAGCAAGGACTAGAAGTCTAAAGTGTGTGTTTACGCACCACTTGCAGGTTTTCAAAACACATAAATAAAAGGCATTGTCATTTACAATGCCAATAGCTCAAACTCTCGCAAATGCGAGCAGTGGCGGCTCCTCGAGGGAGTGCTGCGGGGCGGTGAGGCGGGGCGGGGGAGGGGCAGGGTGGGGGGTAGTAAACTCCGGCGCACGGCCTAACGGAGTTAAGTAAATAAATAAATAAATAAAACTAATTATATTGGCGCGCTGCATCGCCAAATGGCGATGCAGCGCGCGCAATGTAATTCGTTTTTAAATTTATTTATTTACTTAACTCCGTTAGGCCGTATGTCGGAGTTTACTACCCCCACCTCCCCGCCCGCCTCACCGCCCCGCAGCACTCCCTCGAGGAGCCGCCACTGAATGCGAGACCTATTGCATTGCAAACGCATGTTCTTTTTCTGAGAGAAGAGCGCGCAGGCAGCCTCTTTAATGCATCACAGCCACCATCGATACCCCCCCCCCCTTCACTCCAGCTATTGTCCAAAAGGTCACATAAACCTCTTGAACTTGAACCATCGTGGTACACCATTCTGCCATCCGCCAGAGTCTAGGAGCGCTTGTATGAAACTAATACCTCAAATAAACTGACCACATAAAACTGAATGGGCATACCATACTACAACACTTAAAAGGGAGTCTATTTAGTGCGTGTGCGCCGTGAGAGCAGCTGGTTTCAGCAAAGCAGCAACGGGCCAATCAGAGTAATATAAAGTGATTTGTGGTAGCTGTGTCCTCTTTCTGACCCTCCATCCGCATTTCAGTCTCTGTTGATTCCCCTCTGGATCGGCAGCTGATGTCCTAAGACCAATACTGTGCCCTGCCGCCGCTCAGCCCTCAACCCTATCGACCACGGTACTTGGTTTCCTACCTCTTCACCCATGTCCCATTGAACCCAAAATCAGCCGCGAACTTCGCTGTGCTTCGTGACCTTTCCTGAACAGCCCCAGGAGATCTAGGGCCCAAATCTCTCCCTGCCACAGCGCTGAGGCCTTCCTGGCTCTACCACGCCCAAGAAGAAGAAGAAAGGAATTTTGGGGTTTTGTGCTCCTCCCCATCTGAGGAACTTTGATGGCCAGGAGAGGCCCAGAGTCTGATAACCAATAAACTGACACAGCCGCAACATTGAGAACCACAAGGAGACACATACACAGTTCACGATCTACGTGGGCCCAGTAAAGCATGCATTTTACTCTGTACCTACCCTAGTTGAAGGAGAAATCGAGGACCCAAATGCGCAATTAACTTCTCCTCCCGCCGACTCATATAGATCCAGATCTCTCAGTCATTAACTATGCACCCGCTAAACCCCACCCGGAACACTAAACTCGTGCGTTATGGACCCAACTCATTGTCCATTTACTACCCAGATAATCTGACCAGTAATGCTAAAAAGAACTTCAAGCATAGTACTGTAAAACAGCACCCGGAAACACTTATAGTAGACAACTACCACACCGCGACTAACGGCAACACGAAAACTAACTTCATCTTTACACAAATCGCCCGACAAAGTGGAAAAACACCTTCCTTCTTCACTTTCAAGTCACCAAGTCAGTAAATATTCCTTATGGCGAAAAATCTCCACAATCGTCTCCCCTACCTTTAAAGGGGAACTCACAATTTCCATCTACAGAACAGGAAACATTCTCATTCAGGCCACCGACCCGCACCTCACCACTTTTTATCGTCACTTCCCAACATTACTCTCCTCATTAACTCAACAGAACCATCTAACACTATCCCCCTCCACCCTGACAAAAAACACGGAACTGATCCAATTCCCCTGCCCTGGCGACCCACTCTACAACTCATGGACATCCACCATCACTCACTACAATCGCACTACCCCCATCATCACACTCCATCAAACACCCACTATAATGGCATCAACTGATCCCACCAGGACCAGCAAACTCACAGTTAACAAACACCGCAAGGCTGATCTCGAACTAGGCAGCTCGGACACAAACTACAGTTTTTCCGCGACTGAACTCGCCACGGGCACTCCCCTCTTGACCCCAGATAATCCAACTCTACCCTCTCAAACTATCCCTAACTCCAATACTGACCTTATTCCTCCTGCCCTAACCATCTCCATGTCCAACGTCAACAAAAATCCCGCTGACACTTACCTCCCTCAAACTACTACACACTCTCCTTCCTCGGACCCACGACCAAATGCACAAACCGTCCCCACTTCTAATCTCACTGCCAATCCCCTGGACACTGACTTCCTGCCTACCATTGCTCGCTCTCCTCCCTTGGACATTAGACCCACAGCACCTCCTCCTCACACCAAGACTGGAAGCATTAATGACCCGGCTCCTCACGTTCAACCTACCCCCACTCCTAATCCCAATGATACCGTCCAATCCCATAACCCAGTACCCTCTCCTTCCACAGACCCTAGTCATACGCGGCGCCCGCCAAAAGCAAGGAGCTCTTTTAGCTCAATTACCCAGCAACTGACCCGAATGGAGCAGAAAATAGACTCCCTAGCGGCCGATATCCTACACCTACAACAAGACCTTCACAACCGGAGTAAGCCACCGTGCTCACACACTCCGGGTAGCTACGCACCTTCCCTCCACACAGCCTCTCCCATGGCCCCACTTGGCTCCCCACGGCCCTCCATTCCTTTGGGGAGTCAGGCACATCGACCTAGCCGAGATCACCACCCCAGTTCAGTACTGGAAGCAGATGAGATCAACGACTCTTACTTCACAATGAGCCAGAATACGGCTCCTTTCGCTATCCCAGTTATAGTTGGCACAAACAGAGTCCCTAGAACTGTCCTCTCGCCCAGACCTCCTACTCAATACACTTCTATCCACACAGCACACACCAACATTGAGGCTTCCCGTCCTCTATCCTGCATGCTCCTCAACTGTAGATCAGCAGTACAACACGCCACAGACATTGCTGAAGTTTTACTCACTGAAGAAATAGACATCGCATTCCTCACAGAATCCTGGCTCAATGACCACTCTACCCCCATTCTAGACTTACTCACCCCTCCAGGTTACGTCATCATCAGACACGACAGACCGATCAAAACGGGTGGCGGACTAGCCATCATTCACAAAGTAGGAATACAGCTTACCAAACTTAAACCTGCAGAATACCGGACTCTTGAATACCTGGGTGTTAAACTCACAGTCAAAGGCACCACGCGCATCAAATTTCACACCATCTACCATCCTCCTGGGCAGCGTGCCCTCTTCGCCGAAGAACTAACAGACCTAATAACACGTTTCTCCCTAACAGACACGAAAGACGTGTTCCTGGGAGACCTTAATATCCACTGGAACAACCCAGAAGACACCACAGTCCAGAACCTCTCCAACCTGCTTGAAATAACCAACCTCAAACAACTCTGCAATGAACCATCACACATCAAAGGAGCAACTCTGGATGCGATCATCACCAAAAATGAACTGGTCTCTCTGAGAGCGATTTCTGCCACTGACTGGTCTGACCACCACCTTATTCTATTTAATATTGACTCACATGTCAGATAACAACCAATACGATCTGACAAACCTAAGCACTGGACCAGGAACATCAAAGAAGTCCCTATAACCAAACTTGAATCCAGGATTCATGCCCATCTACAGCTCCAGCCTTCCACTATGACGGCTGATGACCTCACAGCTCACTTTAATTCAACAATGACGGAGGTGTTAGATCAAGTAGCGCCACTCAAACTCAAACAGCTGAGACCAATCAAATCTAAATCTTGGTTCAACGTGGATCTTAACAACGAAAGACGACAACTCAGACAGTCTGAAAGGACTTGGAGACTAAACCCATCGACATTGCACCTAGCGCAACCTAGATCTGCTCGGTTGCCATATAAAAAACACATTTTTAGAGAAAAGGCCTCTTTCTTCCGCAGCCAACTAGACCAGGCAAAGAACAGACCTAGAGAACTCTTCAACATTGTTAAAAGTCAAACAAACGGCACATCCCCACACGAAATCAAAGCCACCAGGGATCAATGCAAAGAAATTGCCAGCTTCTTCACAGATAAAGTCACAAAAATCGAACAATCCTTCATACAAACCTCAAATCCTCCTTCTCTCTTAACCTGCCCCCCTTTAACCACCCTTGACCAAACAGAAAGAGATCATACCAAGGACAACCAGGTCTGCCTTCAACTAAAAAATAATGCTCATTGGTCAGACTTCGAACTCAAGTCGGAAAACGAGGTCTTCAATATAATTGCAAGCCTAAAGCCTACTTCCCACACTATGGACCCCCTCCCATCCACAATAGTAAAAAAACTCAACCACATCATTGCCTCTTTCTGGACAAACATCATCAACTCCTCTCTCACGTCAGGCTGTGTCCCAGACTCCCTTCAACTAGGACAAATCACACCCATACTCAAGAAACCAGGGGCCGACCCTAACGATCTCAACAACCTCAGACGTATCTCCAATCTCCCGTTCATAGCTAAAACATTGGAGAAGTGCGTTCTCCAACAACTCAACAAACACATTGATGAGTTCAACCTCCTCGACACCTTTCAATCAGGATTCAGGAAAGGATGTAGCACCGAAACAGCCATGCTCAATATTTCTGACGATATCCACAGAAGATGAAGGTGAAGCTTGTCTCCTCATCCTTATTGACCTATCAGCGGCATTCGACACAATAAATCATCCAGCTTTACTTGAGACCTTGAAGAGGCGCTCTGGCATTAACGGCATAGTACTAAAATGGTTCACTTCCTTCCTTCAGCACTGTTCGCAACAAATTAAAATCAACTCCTGTCTCTCTAGGCCAACACAAGTCACACTTGGGGTCCCGCAAGGCTCGATCCTCTCACCATCCCTCTTCAATCTCTTCATGGAACCGCTTACAATCATTCTGAAACAAGCAGGAGTTAACTACCACCTATATGCAGACGACACACAAATCTACTACAAAATCAAATCACCCAGCGACATCCGACACCTCAATGTCACACTAACCAAGATCCAAACTTGGTTCAACGCAAACCACTTAAAGCTGAATCCGGACAAAACGGAATTAATAATGTTCTCTCCGAAAAGTAACCACTGATCAATTCAAGACTGGCTCAAGAATCTTGATGCCCTAAACTGCCCCCTCGTCCTATCCGACTCAGTTAAGTCACTAGGGTTTACCCTGTACAAGAACTTATCAATGAAGACCCACATCAAAAACTCTGAAAAAGGTGCGCTTTACTCACTAAAACACCTCAAGAAAATTAAACCTTTCATTCCCCAAGATGATCTCAAGACAATAGTACAATCCCTAGTCCTCTCTAAACTGGACTATGGGAACGCCATCCTAACAGGGACACCAAAAGCTCACCTAGCCCCACTAAGGTCAGTCCTTAACATGGCCGCTCGACTCATAACTGGTGTAAAAAGATTTGAACACATCACACCAACCCTCAACTCCCTCAACTGGCTTCCCATGGAAGGGAGATGTATTTACAAACTTGCCTGCATCACACACAAAACCCTTCACTCACCTTCCCCCAACTACCTAAACAGCAAACTGGTAAAAGCAGGAAAATCCAGAACTCTGAGAAGCTCCAACTCACTTCTTCTCATCCCTCCGAAATTGAAAAGGAAAACCACCCATTGCCTGCCGATCCTTTTCTGGTAATGTACCCAGGATGTGGAACGCACTCCCTAGAGACCTCAGATGCAACCCCTCCTTCTCCTGCTTTAAAAGGGAACTGAAACTCCATCTCCTCAACAAATACTTTACCGACCAACGTCAACTAACCTAGACTTCTATATCCTAGCTGACTCCCCTCTCACTTGACCATCAAGGATAGGTGGTTACTTGAATGTGTTTTTCTCCCTCCCCTTCACTGATTGCCTAATTATTATGTTTTACTTATGTCTTTTTGCTTCCTTAGGTCCTGCTATGTAATGCAATTCTTTTTCTCTCCTGTGTGTATGTAAAGCGCTCTGATACCCACGGGTCAAGCTAGCGCTATATAAAACTTTTTTAAATAAAATGGTTGAAAGGCGGAGCTGCACGGTCAGCCACATGTTCTCTTCAGATTTGAGTGGCTGCAACCCCCTACCCTCGCCCCCACCTCACTCCAGAGTCCGCCCCCCTCAAACCCCAGTTCTTTTAAAACGATGTCTCCCGAAATGTGCTAGGATTGCATTTTAGTCCCAAGTTAAAGTGACAAACTGTGCCCCCTTCACAGATTACCCAGGAAGTGCTGAGCTGGGGAATCTGTGAAGGGGGCACAGTTTGTCACTTTCACCTGGGACTGCAATGCGATCCTAGCACATTTTGTGAGACATCGTTGTAAAAGAACTGACCGTAACTGGAAATGCGGGCCCCTGTGAAATGAGAGCCTGCGTTGGAGGGGAAAAACTGGTCTCTGCTCTACAGGCCTTCCCAGCACGATTATTGAACAGACACTTTCTATGAGATCCTTTCGATCTACTGCTCTTTAAAGAAACTGTACAAATACATCCTTTTAATCCCCCAGAAAATCAGTTATCTGCAAAAAGAAGAGGGTTTTTCACTATTATATTTTGCCGCAAGCAAGCACTCTCTGGTCTCTTTTTTTTTTTTTTTGCAGATTTATATAGCACAAACTCGACACGAAGGTATTGGAGCGCTTTACATGAGCACCAGTTATATTACACAAGAACACATTCATTATTTGGTAGGTGCGGGGAGATTAAGGGGCCGATTCACAGAACTAATCTGAGATAAAATCCTAAACTTACTACTTTCGGTATTCACAGAAGGCATTTAGTAGTAGTAAAGTTAGGACTCCTAACTTACTACTACTAAACTGAGACAAAATCCTAACCTTACGACTTTCGGTATTCACAAAGGCATTTAGTAGTAGTAAAGTTAGGAGTCCTAACTTACCACTACTAAATGCCTTCTGTGAATACCAAAAGTAGTAAATTTAGGATTTTGTCTCAGTTTAGTAGTAGTAAAGTTAGGAGTCCTAACTTTACTACTACTAAATGCCTTCTGTTAATACCAAAAGTAGTAAGTTTAGGATTTTATCTCAGTTTAGTAGTAGTAAAGTTAGGAGTCCTAACTTTACTACTACTAAATGCCTTCTGTTAATACCAAAGTTGTAAGTTTAGGATTTTATCTCAGATTAGTAGTAGTAAAGTTAGGAGTCCTAACTTTACTACTACTAAATGCCTTCTGTTAATACCAAAAGTAGTAAGTTTAGGATTTTATCTCAGTTTAGTAGTAGTAAAGTTAGGAGTCCTAACTTTACTACTACTAAATGCCTTCTGTGAATACCAAAAGTTGTAAGTTTAGGATTTTATCTCAGATTAGTAGTAGTAAAGTTAGGAGTCCTAACTTTACTACTACTAAATGCCTTCTGTGAATACCAAAAGTAGTAAGGTTAGGATTTTGTCTCAGTTTAGTAGTAGTAAAGTTAGGAGTCCTAACTTTACTACTACTAAATGCCTTCCGTGAATACCAAAAGTAGTACGTTTAGGATTTTATCTCAGATTAGTTCTGTGAATCGGCCCCTATGTGATTTGCCCAGGACCACAGGATGCTGAGCTGATGCCGAGGATTGAACCCAGTTCCCCTGCTCCAAAGTCAGCAGCTCTAGCCATAAGGCTACATCCTTTCCCCATCCTCTTCATGTAAAGTGCTATCCATCTGCTCAGGGCCGGTTCTAGGATTTGTGGGGCCCCGGGCCAAAAGGGAATGTGCGAGGCCCAGCTGCGGCTGCTGCAGGTAAAAGCGGTGAGGCGGTGGGGCCAGGTGAGGGGGGATTTCGAGAGACGACTGCGAGGGAAAATTAATTATTTAATTAATTTTCCATCGTGGCTGTCTCTCAAAATCCCCCCTCACCCGGCCCCATCGCCCCACCGCTCTTACCTGAAGCAGCCGCGGCTGGCGAGGCCCCTCGAATTTACATAAGTGACACATTCAAGGCTCCGGAAGCTGCTTTGTGCAGACTCCTCCTGGGCCGCAGCTCCTCCTCCCAGCCTCCTACAAGAAACCTCTTTTACAGCTCATATCGGGCTGAAGGTGTGAGAATTGCTTGTGGGCTGAAAGTTAAAACTGTAGGGGGGCTAAAATGCTGGACAATGGGCGTCCCGCAGTGTCTCTAAATGGTCTCCTTGCAATTGGGACAAGAGGAAGTGTCTCCCTCCACTAGGCCTCCCGACACCATCCCTGAGAGGCCCGGGGAGGGGGGCCTCCCATGGACCCTAATTGCAAGGAGACACCTTTCTTTCAGTTGGATCGGCAGGGAAACAAGAGGACCGGTGGTGTGTTGCACTGGTGCGGGGCCCCATGATGGAGGCTGAGTGCGAGGCCCAGGGCAGCTGCCCACACTGCCCATGCCTAGCGCCGGCCCTGCATCTGCTGATACGCTTCGACGCCTCCTAAGGGACATGAATCGCTACTTAAAGATCTAGCGGAATTTACATCACCCACCTTTGACCTCCCTAAAGGCATCGCTGAGTTGCCCCTTTCTGTCTCCCATGGCCCCTGAAGAGCTCCCTGTTTGCTACGAGTTAAACTAGCTGGGGTCACAACTGGGCATGAGAGACCCTCCTGCAGTAAGAGAAACTCATTAAAGAAAATAGTGCCTACAGACTAAATAAAACGTACCGTGTAACAACCGAAGAACAAGCATTGGCATAGCCAATAGGTCTCGCCGTTGGGACCTTATTAGTTTTAGCAATGCAGGATAATATCCTGGGTGCATGTTTTGCCAGGGATTGAAGAGCTATACAACAAATAAACACACCGATGAACAAATGCATGCACTATTTAGAGCAAACAACAGATGGCCATTAGCACACGTAGGTAGACCGACATGCTTGCAAAGTTTCACACCCACAGGCAGAAAGAACACACACACAACATACCCCATACAGCTCCTCCCATATAAACACACACCTTTGGGACCTTCAAAGTCAGCAAAATTAAAATTGAAGTATAAGAGGTTTACATTTACCACTAGTATGATGGTGTTAGGATGCAATTGGTAGAAAAAAGGGAGGCAAACTGGTCAGTGTGGAAAGGAACCTCTAAAGAGGTTAAGAAAAAAGACAGTGTGCAGTGCAATGGAAGGGATTTCTAACAGATTTGATTAAAGCCTGCATGTGAGATGGTATATTGTTACTTTTAGTCCCAAATGTTTCTTTTTGTTAACTGCTTGTTAAATGTTTCTTTTTGTTAACTGAGAGTGCTCTGTACTTGCTGCACTCAGCAGATAATTAGTTTTCAAGTTCTGGGCTCTGCCGGAGGCACCGTGATCAGAGCTGCCTTAAAAACCTTCCAGAGGCATAGTGCCATTATCGGCAACTTCTCCCACCCCCGGTCTGAGCATGCAAGAATGAATAAATACACAAGACAACTTTTGTTATGGGAAAATATTGCTGCAGGTTTATTCCATACAAGAGTATGCAATATGTGGGTTATCTTACGGGCGATCCAAGGGCGGGCAGCTGTGCCAACCTATGCTGCCCCCGCCCGCCTGGTGAGCCAGCACTGTGGGACACGCCGTCAGTGCTACCTTTGATGATCCTCTTCCGGATCACGTGACACGTTGGTCTCTTCTACTCACGCCCTTTTCAGGGCGGAGCGTAGCAGGGCAAACCCCCGGTTGGTCAGGCTCCCAACCGCCCGAAGGACTAAAGGGGCGCCGTCGCGGTTTTCCAGGAACCTGCCCTGAGGCTCCTGGTCTTTGGCTCTGGCACCCCTACTGTGCCGCGCAGAGGTACCCTTACTGTACCGGTCTGCCGCAGAGGTACCCTTACTGTACCCGTCTGCTTCCAGATCGCCCTGTAACTCCGCCTGCAACACAAAAGGAAAACATTAAAACATTCAAAGTACCCTGTCCACCAGCCAGGACGCCGGGTAAGAGGTGGGGTGAGAGACGGCGTGGCTGGCGAACAGAGACCGCCAGGAGGGGCAGGGGGAGGCTTATATGCCCTCCCCCCACCTGGCGCACAGGAAGGACGCCACAGTGGCGACCTGGCTAGAGGGTTCCTACAGAACCCCCCAACGACTAGAGCGGGTGGGCGGTGCCCAAAATGGCACTAAAGGGCCGCCCTGCTGAATTGGCCCCTTGCGGGGGCCGCGGACAGCCGCATAGTGCCATTATCGGCAACTTCTCCCACCCCCGGTCTGAGCATGCAAGAATGAATAAATACACAAGACAACTTTTGTTATGGGAAAATATTGCTGCAGGTTTATTCCAAACAAGAGTATGCAATATGTGGGTTATCTTACGGGCGATCCAAGGGCGGGCAGCTGTGCCAACCTATGCTGCCCCCGCCCGCCTGGTGAGCCAGCACTGTGGGACACGCCGTCAGTGCTACCTTTGATGATCCTCTTCCGGATCACGTGACACGTTGGTCTCTTCCACTCACGCCCTTTTCAGGGCGGAGCGTAGCAGGGCAAACCCCCGGTTGGTCAGGCCCCCAACCGCCCGAAGGACTAACGGGGCGCCGTCGCGGTTTTCCAGGAACCTGCCCTGAGGCTCCTGGTCTTTGGCTCTGGCACCCCTACTGTGCCGCGCAGAGGTACCCTTACTGTACCGGTCTGCCGCAGAGGTACCCTTACTGTACCCGTCTGCTTCCAGATCGCCCTGTAGCTCCGCCACAGCTCTGGAGGCGGCTCCCGTCGTCACCAGAGCCCCCCCACATGCGAGCTATACTGTCACCTACAACCTGCTATTTCCAGTGCCTCCTGCAGGTCAAGCAGGAACAGGTCCATCCCCACCGGAGATAAGTGGACCCCATCATTCTCAAAGTATCCCTCTACTCTGGACTGAATCCGCTCATGCCTGATGAAACCCAGGCCCCTCTGGTCTGTGAACTCACGCATGGCACCATAGACCCTCTTACGCGAATGTTCCACCGCCACGCTGGACCTGGCCCCGCGCCAGTTTCTGCGAGGGATGATTTCCGACCACCAGGGTTCGCATTGACCCATGCGTTTGCTGATATCCCCCAAGTCATACTTCATGGTTTATAATAGTGCCCTCCTCCCCATGGGAATAAGGTCGTTGCCCCCAAGTGGATCACCAAGATGCTGGGGAGGGCGCACCCTAGAGCTAACTGTTGCTCCAGTCTGTTCCTGATGCTGCTCCAACTCATTCCAGGGAAGCCCATCCAGACAAACTGCGTTTGTGTAAACCCCCGCATCCAATTCCTGCGTGCAGCCCACTGAGCCATCCTGGCCATGTATGAATGGCCGATCACCCGCAAATATTTGCCGAATAGGGGGGCAGGGTCGTTCACACTGCCCACCCCAGGGCAACCCAGCGGTGGAAAATTACCTGCTCAGTTGAATTTTACTTTTAGTTGATCACTGGACATGGCAAGTGTTCTTTTACATAGTAGCCTTTTGTGCTTGGCACCTTGTATCCCCATTACTTGGGACGGCAGCACACTGTTGGCTGGTAGCGTCACCACCCAGCGAGGCATCTATTACTCACCGGGCGGGCGTTTGCGCCTAACTGCAGGATCATATCACCTGCCCTTGGTTCTGGGGTGCACTTATTTCGCCCCGTTGCCCAGACGGATGCACAAACCCCTTTGCGTGCTACCCTGGTGAACCCTTAATGGTATCAAAGCTGGTTTGAAACAATGTATGTCTTGCGCCCACTACTGGAGACACCTCACCCTTTCGTGCAATTACAACTTACGTAGCGCACCCCGCTTGCCTAACTGCCGTCGGATCACAGATGCACAGTACCTACTGTCCATCTCCGACCCTGGATGCTTTAAACCTGCCAAAGTGACGGAAACCAAGCTTCCCAGTTCCCTGTTTAGCTGCAGTACACCTTCAGTGGGTCCGCTAGGAGATACCACAAACTGCATTGGTCCTGCAAACCTAAGTACACAATTTCCACCTGGGCGTACCTCTAACTGAGACAGGCTCGGCACAGCTGTAAGGCCATAGACACACAATATGTATTGTGCCCACTATAGGAGACAACTCACCCCTTCGTGGAGTGACCTACACAGGTGCCTACCCAAGCCACCCAACAGACAAGTTGGCCCTGACTACCTTGTGTTCTGGTGCCAGGTTTGGAAAGAGCCTTGCCTTCACTTGCTGCCCCCTTGGAAAACACCATGGCCGTGCTCTGGCCGCAGCGCGGCGATGCCCTCGTGTAGCATTGAACCCCTGGTCAAATAAGAGTGACAACTCCATCTACTTAAGACTACAGCATGACCATGGGTGGAGTTTAGCTCTTCCCCAAACTTCTGCTGGTGTAACCCACGGTCACGCCTCCTGTTCAGTTCAATTTAGTAATTCATGGAACTGACCCACAAGGGCCTAATACTGGGCTGTGTAACGCAGCCCAAGGGTGACCTTAAACAATCGACTTGGTGTGGATGGGTGCTAACATTACCTGGCTTAGGTGCCATCCCTTTGACAGTCACTCCTGAGAAGATGTGCCAATGCAGGTAGAAGCAAGAGTTATCCAGCCCCCTTACTTCCTGTCCCAGTTATCTGAGTAAATTTATGAAAGATGCACGTTTGAACTGGCAGCTGATACTGTTACTAACTCCTGCAAATGCTCTGCTCAGAGCAGCCCACTAGACAATGGCTTCCATTGAAAGGCGGTGCCAACAGACCTCCAAGCACTTAAGGCGGTACCTCTGAGTAGGGCTCTAATCTAACAGATGCCCCTTGCATCGGATGCCGCCTCTGGCGGTAAGCCGCTCAGTGCTACTGATGCCTTGGCGTTTCCTGACCCACAGCCAGCTCACCCGGATAGAATCCGCTTGTGACTGGGACTCAACAGTGCGGTGAAAGCACAAGACATCCTAGCCTGACCTTAGCTCTTCACCAGGCTCCCACACAAGAGCCCTCCACAAACCTTGTGGCCTAAAACATTCGCCCTGTGGGGCGGTTGCGAATGGACTGCAAACCACTCCTAGGCATTCTCTACCAATGTTGTAAATGGAGTTTCTGGTTGGCTAGGGTATGCACCTAAGCCTGGCCGAACCCACCTCTCTAGTCGGGAAAAGGGAGCACACTTCGGCTGACACCTGCCCACCCCCTAGGTGGCTAGGCAGAGACTTTGGCTTATCGCAGAGGCAGTGTAAATTTAATGTGCCAACCGCACTCCCACAGTGGCACACTACAGAAGAGACTCCATACCAGTTTATTTTAATTACCCTTCGTACAAGGGAGACTTAGTACCATCTGCCCCTATTGCCCTGTGCTACCAAACCTCATCATGACATCACAGGGATTACATAACTCACTAGGTCCATCGGGCCACCGTCCTACAGCGCAGGAGTGAGAAAAGTCTTTCTAACGTAGCCAACCGATGGTTTATACGTAAGTGACCGCCCCCCCTTATGGTATGACCAAACCCAGGGTGAAGCAATGGGAGCATGAGGCCTTAGCAACGGGTGTCTGTGTACTGAAAACATTAATTAACCACGCAAAGAACCATGGACATCCCCTTAAATGCGAGTCACCAGATCGTTAAAGAAATATTGATGGATTCGAGACATAGGCGCCATCCAAGCTACTGAATTAAAATTGGCGAGAATAGTTCTTTGAAAGAAAAGCATTGAAGAATCGCTCCACAAAGTCAAAGGATATATCAAACCGCTTTGGTCTACCTTGCTGAAAAGGATGGAGCAATGCCCATTATTGGTATTAGTGAATGAAGACCTTGTTCATTCATGTGAAGCCAAGGTGAGGAACACTGCCCCCAAGTGGCCTTCCCACTTTATGGCACCCAGGCCGTACAAATTGGTTTAACGCACCAATAAACAACCCCAAACTGATCTCCTGTTTCGCCCCACCCAGGGCACCCTGTCCGGTTACTGCCAGGGCAGACGCCCCGCAACGCAAAATGAAATCAAGTCTGTGATGTCATAGTCGCTACCTCCGGCATATTCTCATAAATCGCCATATATGACTGACACCGCACTCATCCTATGCTTTGTGTGATCTTGGCCCACTTTAGTGTGAGCAGAGCCCCGCGATGCATACTTGGCTTCATGGTCGATACTGCACACGTAACTGCCCCAGCTGCTGGGTCATCCTACCCTATGGAGCCCTTCAGAAAGACCAGGGAACATTATATCACCCTCAACACTTACGCTTAAATCTTTGCTTAGCATAGGTGCTGAAAGCGATGTGTGCTCCTCCTGTGTAAAAGGTGCCACAGCTAATACCCCGCAGTACTGCCAAGAAACATGAATCTCCGAAAATAGAGAAGCACTCCCTTCCCACCTAGCTTGAATACTCTGAACTTGCACGCTAGTCGGCCCCATCCCTAGCTGCCAGTGTTTCCGATCGCTATTTATGACATTTGCACAATGTATTGCATCTGTGAGTGACTTCCAGACTATGCCTGACATTTCTTAGTCAGCAAAACCAGACCCAGGAATGCGGGAAAGATATCAATGTCAGTAACCGCACGCATTTGAGAAACGCAGGGGGACCATACTCTAGGCGCTGTTCGTGCATAGAGACGCCCAATATTGCACAAAACTAGAATCAGCATACGCCCGCGCTACATACAGCAAGGCAGTTCCACGGAAAACCTGACACTTGTGCCACTATATGCCAGGACTCACGTCAGGCGGCCACTTCCTTTTGCACCACACCTTGCTCCTGCCGTGTTGCCAATCATAGCAACACCACAACTACTAACCCTGACACGTGCAAGCGTGACACTTCCGCCTATACCAAGCCCTCAAAGCTATAAGAATGGCTTGGGCAGCAGGCAATAGTGATTTTAATGTAAATTGAATTAATCAATGCCTGTTGTGGTCATCTCTAAAATAGACAGACAGCGCCAACTCGTGGCAGACTGTCACAAGCGCCGGTGTGACAATTAAGTGACGTGCAGCGCACCAGAAACCACCCGGTCAAATTACACAGGTAAACTTGATGCTGTAATTTAGCATTAGTGGCACATTACCACACCACTTTCTCACCCGTAACATTCCCCCTACAGCAAGCCGCAAACCAAAGCTGCCTCAGACACCAGGGCTGTTTTATGGCAGCAGGCACAGTTCCTCCGGTGCCCATGCCCCAGAGCATGCTTCTGCCTTGAATACACTCAACAAGGCCTCCTTCTACTCTCTAAGAGACCGCCTCTGGCTCGTTATTGAAATCTGCCTCTTAGTCCCTAATAGGAGGCGCATATACCTCAGAAGGGCACATCTGATTCCTTAACCAGAAAGCCATGGTTAAGTAGTCCACGCAAGAACGGAACGCTCAGAGAGGCCTGCTCAGAGAGTTTGACTCCTTCACACGGGCAGTTCAAATACTGACACCTCTCAATCCTTCATGTAAACAGCATCTGCCTCCATAGCAGTAGGCATGAACTCTTAAAGACAATCAATTCCGTGTACCAGCGGGAGTAATAGTAAACGCAGCTCTTCACTTAAAAAATCTTTGCACACTGTCAACGAAGTTGCCATTCGTGACACCGTTGGTACCTTAACACACTGCTTGTGTGCTGCGGAGGCAGCACACCAGGACCAACCAGCAATGGCCCGGCCTGCCGCGCCAACCCCAGCAGTGCCAGCAAGTGCCCCGCTCGAATGCGCACCGGCGGCATCCCAATGCGGACCAACCACAGACCTGCACGAACTGCTGCTATGCCCAAACCATAGCCGCTCGGTCCCCACGTTTGGACCCAGCCCCTCGCAGTGAAAGTTCGCGATTGCAACATATCTGGGTAGCCTAGGGTGAGCCGCAAACCTTACTCTAGCTGGAGCGGGCTGGGACACGTGCCGGGAACGCAAGTAGACCGGGTGGGGGGGGGCGAGGGACCCAAGTGGCCGCCCAGCTCTGTACCCCACGGCCCCTTCTCCACAGCCCCCCTCCAACAACGAAGGAAATTAATTCCGGGAGCCCGGTAGGACTTACGCTTCCCCGGATCACCACAGATCCCAGCCCCCTCGCCAGCCCAAAACCGTCAACCCTCACGGGGCGCAGGGCAGGAGCTAAGCGCACCCGGGCCCAGCAACCCTACTTTCATTTTAGCTTCCGAAAGTTGGAGCACCAATCATTTTGGAACCGGCGAGACCACAAGGGCCGGTAAACGCACCGGATCGGCTAGACCCGCAGATATCGGGTATCAGAGCGCTTTACCTGAGCACCAGTTTTGTAACAGATGGACACATTCATTTTTTGTTAGGCACGCTGAGAATAAGTGATTTGCCCAGAATCACAGGATGTTGAGGGTCCATGCCGAGACTCGAACCCGGTTCCTCAGCTATGAGGTCGCCCGCTCTAGCGTAAGGTTGTATTCTCTCCAGTCCTAGCTACCGGAAGGCAGGTCGATGAAAATGGAGAAGTCCTGGTACCGGGAATCCACAGTACCAGTTGTCTTCTCGAGAGTTCAGGCACTCTGTAATTAAATAAATGTATTGTGTGAGTGCTGAGTATTGCGGTTACTCTCGGTTCCATTTAAAAGCCGTGTAGGATCACCCGCACTTTCGCGGCCTCCGAATCCAAATTTAAAAGCGCAAACCATCACAGCAATCGGAGCGCTTCACCAGCGCACCTACGCGCCACAACGAGGAAGAAACTCCGATCCCTCCCCCCCCCCCCCGGTCAGTAGCTCTAACAGTGGGGCTACGTTGTTAACGCGAAAAGCTAGCAGGAACCCAGAAGCCCCAACAAACTCTGCCAAAGCATTGGGCCAACAACACCCCCATGGCCGCCTGACTCTGCCCGAACCTAGCACCATCCCGGCCCCCTGCCTGCTTGCTAGACCACTAAAGTTAATTTCGAAACACGGACGTAAGTGCTTCCTCCACTCACAATAATGTCACTGAAGGTGTTACACTTGAGGTACTGAAATGCCACACGTGGACGCACTGCAGCCATGGGAATGTCATACATATACAGACAGGAAACTCGGAAGCTACGGCCTCCCCACCACGAAAGGGTCTGATCTCAGAAAAACAATGCCGAAACTTCCGTGCTATAAACAGTACAGCTGAAATGCCACTCCGTAGTAACACCTGGAGAGGAGTTTAATCCAGGCAGTGATACAAAATAATCCCCTGCCTACAGTCTGCGGCCTGCACACAGGCGTGCCACTGGCTGCTGCTCGTTTTGGAGACTCTAAGCGCTTGATAAAGGAGTCTGGCTGGCCCCCGGGTTGAAAAGAAAAGCAGTTCATGGGGCCAGAGAAAATAGAAAGGCACGCCAAACAAAAAGTTGAATTTACTCGGTGTGCCCCTGCTCTGACAGATGCGCGGCCTGGATTGTTGTCCCATCCATGAATGAGGTGACCCGAGTGAGGCTGCGATGAGAGGCTACAGTGCTTCCCATTGACATGGCTGATCGCTGTAATCCAGAGTCTAACGCTCTCAAATTAGCTATTTTAGCCTGCTAATGACGCCACGCTCACCGCAGCATACGACGCACACCGCAGTATCGGCCGGCCAAGGGACGCGACACAGAGGTTGCCTTCAGCCAGGGGCCGCGAGCCACCCTCTTGGCGATAACTGTTCCACGGCCTGGAGCAACCCCGAAATAGACCTCAGTGCGCTGCCCCCCCGTGTGCCACTTGCCCTCTGAGCCCCTCAGCGCCGAGGGAGAGGCCCCAACTCCACAGCCAGCCATTCCCGGGAGGGTCAGACCCTCGCCGCTTGGGCCACAGACAAAACAGCCATGTTTAACTGCCGCTGACCCGGGGAGGGACACCCGGCGAGGACCCAGCAGCTCAGGCAGAGTGTCACTAATTTGGAGAGGGGAGGGCAAACAGTCGCACTCACCGCAAGCGAACCGACGAACCCGGAGTCGACTGACCAGACGGCGTGGCTGGCGAACAGAGACCGCCAGGAGGGGCGGGGGAGGCTTATATGCCCTCCCCCCACCTGGCGCACCGGAAGGACGCCACAGTGGCGACCTGGCTAGAGGGTTCCTACAGAACCCCCCAACGACTAGAGCAGGTGGGCGGTGCCCAAAATGGCACTAAAGGGCCGCTCTGCTGAATTGGCCCCCTGCGGGGGCCGCGGACAGCCGCACACCGGCTGGCTGAGACACTCTTGGTTACACAGCGAGTCCGTTTCATTTTGCAACATTTGTTTTGTCAGCCTCATAATTCTTAAATGCATTTATGAATTAACAGGCTGACAGAAGTAATGTTGCAAAATTAAACGGACACCCTGAGTAACCAAGAGTGTCTCAGCCAGCCGGTCTGCCTCTGAAGCCTCTGGAAAGTTAATGAAAGGTTTAGTAGAAGGGACAAGGGAGATGCAAAGGAGATACAGCGACCCCGGCTCCACCTCTGTCCCCTCCTCCAATGGCCGCGCCGCAGAGCCCGAGAGGCAGCAACAGAGGAGCAGAATATGTCTGCAGACTAGTCTGGCCCTTAAACCTTTCACACAAACCACAAGTAATTGGCAGGGGAAACACACGAAGGAGAGTGCAAGAAAACACAGCCCTGCTAACTGCACTTGATCTAAAAGAAAATAATCCGATGTTGCAGTGTTGAAAAAGAAAAACATTTCTCTGCAAAATGACTAATAGACGCCCATACACCATACACATTAAAAATAAATTAAAGGAAATTCGTACTTAAAACAATATGAATTATTCAAGGTCATCAGGGCAAGACTGCAGAAGGGAGCTGGCTCTAGCAGCCCCCCTCCCGGGAGACTGGGGCCCACTTTGCCCATGGCTTAAAACGTCTCTGCCAGAGACAGACATCTAAAGCCAGGCAGTGGCCTGTATAAGGCCAGTCCACACCCTCAGTGAGATGAAAGCAACTAGTGCCTCCCTCCCTGAAGTACATACCTCAGTAACAACCGTTCGTATAGCGCCCCAATGATTGAATGAATGAAAGGATTTGTAGAGTGCCTGGATACTTCGAGTGTGTCCCGGTACTAGGCAGAGCCAGGAGAGAGGGTAGGAGGCATCTAATCCCTTAAACAGGTGGCTTTTCAATTGTTTGTGGAATAATTTGTGATCCGGAATGTATCTGAGGGCGAAGGGAAGCTCCTTCCGGAGTTTAGCTGCCATCGCCGAGCAGCAGAACCACCCTTTTCTTTCTATTGGTGAATGGAATGGATAGGGAATGGGCCGACTGGGAGCGTAGGGCTCTTTTGGGGAGGTAGGTGCCGTCGGGGGGGGGAGGGGTCGTCCTGTTCAGAAGGTAACTTGGGCCGGTCTTATAAAAGGCTGAGAAGGCAACTGTCAGTGCTTTAAAGGAGACTTGTGCGTTCACTGGCAGCCAGTGTAGCTGAAGGAGTGTCACTGGCACCCCGGTGGCATGCTGGGACTGTGATGCCAGACAGACTGCTCAGCATCACAGCACTCACTGCTGCTGTGTGTATTCAGTCTCTAGGGTCTGTGGCAGGGGCGTGAGCCACACACAGGCAGCGGGTACTGCAATGACGTGTCAGAGGGAGGATGGCACCAAACGAAGAAGGATGAAAGGCAGAGGGGGCCCTGCAGAGATGGGAACCTTTGATCTACAGAGAAAGACACACACGCCCACACACACACACATGTACACACGCACATACACACACATACGCACACATACACACGCACGCACACATACACACGCACGCACACATACACCCACGCACAGATACGCACGCACGCAAACACATACATACACTTCCTTTTGTTGCTCAACTCACTGAGATGCATCCTTGCCTTAGATATTAGAGCAATATTACGAAGAACAAACGTTTCTCGGTCACTCCCACCACGGCCCAGTGCCAGGCGTGTTCACTGGCAACTCATACAGGTTCCCCCCGCCCCCTCCCCCATACTTCCCCATGCCCTCGAACATGGCCTGGGGGTGCACAAGCCTGCCAACCCGGGGATGATGCAAAACGCGCAATATGTCAGGTCTCGAAACAGAATTCAGGCTGTGGAGTTAGCCACGTGAATGAGGAATGGCATATGTCACCCTGACCCCCACTGAGATATGAAAATATTACACAGATGTTCTGGGTCGTGCAAGAAACCTCTTTTTATTTGGGGTCAAAGTTCAGCCTGATTAACTCCCAGTGTTTTTTGGCGGGACTGTCCGTCCCCACACGCTGCGGTGAGAAGTGAGGAGCCTCCTATGATGAAGTCTTAAAGGACCAGCCGGGAATCCATTTCGCCACAACTGCGTTGCCGGACTATATATAAAAAAAAAATCACAGGAAACATGCAGAATGTAAATTAAAGTACAGCGTCCCGTGAGTGGTGTGCACGCGCTTTAAGGGTGAACCAAAAAACTGCGATCTGGGAGGGATGGTGGGGGCGGGGAAACAAGGCACAGGAAACACGCCTAACTTAAATTAAAGAACAGCGAGAACAGCGTCCTGCAAGCATTGGTAAATGCATTAGGTTTCGCCTATGTGATTAATAATAAGCTATTTTTTGTTGTAAGTTGTAGCTTGGTGAGTAGTTGTGTAATATAATTTACTGAAACTCCATTAAAGTGTTCTGACTTGTTTATTGACAAAAAGGCAATATATTGTGCTGTTACTCGTACTGTTAAGTGGGAGAAGAAGTTACGGGCGGGAGGTAAACATCAAGCGATCTGCAAGGGCGGGATGTAAAGAAAGAAAGATCTGCAAATGCGGGCACCTTTTAACAGATCTAGAATTTTGAGATGCGTTTTTGGCTTTTGTTTTATTGTCTTTTAGGCCTTATTGTTTGTTAGTGTGGTTTTTATTTAATTTGAAAGGTAATTTTTACAAATGCCGAAATAAAGAATGTTAATTAATAAAAGGCAGCAAATAGCTACAAAGTGTCCTAAAAAGTAACTGTGGCATGAAGAGTACTTGGCGCCTAGGTATAAAGTCTTAAGCATTTGTTGTGCACTGCAAAGTCTTAAAGAATGATCAAAGGACCAGTGTTAGAAGCTGGAAGGCTTTTCCGTGAATACAGATCTTATCGCATAGTTAATCAGTCCGTGAAGTCTAGAGCGGCATTTAAGCTTTTGCAGCTTTAAATCATCATATGGGACATCCATGAGGTAGATGCCCAAAACAAAGAAATGATACGTCAAACAAGCACAGTATAAATGTGTGCTGAGAAGATAAGATTCGACAGAATAAAATGTTGGTCAAACGACAGCACACAATTTTAAATGCGTGCGGCCCGGCACACATAAGTTAAACGAAGTCGGCTTTAAGAAAAAAAAAACAGGCGACTGCGTCCATAAAATGGGATTTAGAGATAAAGCATACATTAAAGCCAAAGAAAGTCATGCAACAACCCCACTTTAAAACTGTGCTGTAATAAGACACTGATTTGAAAAATGTCGGCGATCGAACTAGGCAATGTTCTGAAAGGCGCAAATATGTCAATTTCATGTGAGATTTAACAAAGTTCAGAGGATAAACTTTAAAATGCATCCAACAAACATTTTTACGGGAGGGGAGGCAGGCAAGAATAAGCCCGCGAGTGGTGCGCGCGAGAGCAAGCACCAGGCAATCTGTTTTCAATTATCGCGCCCGCGTCTGGGCATGATAATTTAAAACAGATGGTGCGCGTAACCGCAAGCCTTATGCCGTGGGCGGTTACATTGGCTGGGAAAGGCGGGACATGCGCCCGCCTTTACCCAATTGCGTGCTGTCTTTTTTCTAAGACGCACGCAAACGCCAATTAAAATAATGCTGAAAAATCCACACAAGCACGAGCTTGTGAAAAGTGGAGTTCAGCGGAAAGAGGCCGTATCCTTAGAGCAGCGCATGCGCGCTGCACTAAGGCTCAACCTAACAAGCGCGCGTGCCTCGCGCTGCAAGGTAAAAAAAAAAAGGAGGCACGTCTGGCGAGTGGTGTGCGCGCACCATGACGAGAGAGGAAAGCCAGATGGCACCTCTGCTCGTAATTGTGCACGTAACCGCACGCTCTAGGCCACACAAAAAGCTGTGGTCGGCTTTTTAAAGCCCACTCACTAAATGTCTCGCCAGGGCAGCGCATGCGCTGGCTCAGGCGAGACCTAAAAAAGGGCCAGTCCTCATGAGAGGTTACAAAAGAAGACAAGGTGGTACTAAGGGGGGGACTAACAAGCCTATTAACGAATCAGAAGCCAGCATTTACGAAAGACAATGACACAAGCAAATGAAAAATATGGGCGGTGAGTGGGCGGGGCTTCAAGTCCACACTCTAATACAGCATGCCTCGCAGAGCAGCGCATGCGCTGCCCAGGCTCGACCTAAAAGCAAAAGGAATGGTTTTACAGGTCTCAATTTCAGCAGCTTGGTGCAGCTCGGAGATGTTATGAAGCAGCCTGGGTGCTGTATACCGACTGATGTCCCCTGTATCCCCTTGAAGTAATCAGGGCACTGGGCTGTGCTGACCCACTTCTCAAAGACGCCCAGAGGTTTCTTCACTAGTGGCCATACTCATGAACTGAAAAGTGAGATCTATGAAGCCACGCAAGGCAATTTTGTGTGGAGCTGAGTGGCTTCATAAATGATGAGTACAGCAATGTAGCTCAAATCGCTGTGTTGCCTTACTCTGCACAAGGGAAGCGTTCCATGGGAGTTTTGTGGGTGTTTCCAAGCAACTCCCATGGTTTTTGACACATTCCCAGATTCACCAAAACTAGTAAACCGGGAAATGTGCCAAAAAGATATGCCTTCCCAGGAGAGGCGTAATGAGGAGAAATATGTTTATTTTTCCTTGTTACTTCCTCTTTCTATGTGTGCTGCATTCTGCATAATACAATCCTGGGGAAGGAGGAAATAATTGTGCAATACTGCATGAGCATTCATGCAAGTCTTAGTAAATCTAGACTTCAGAGACCATTTTGCTCTTTCTCCAGGTGCAGGGATTAGAGGTCGTGTGTGGAATGCTAAACCAAGCAGAGTTATGCAATAGTGACAGATGGAAAGTGGGTACAAGGTGTCGTGCCGCTTTCTGCCTTGGGTCAGATACAGGCTTTATTTTGGCACATAGAGGCCAGTTCACAAAGGTAAATTCACATGTGAGTAAATCTACAAGTCTAGGTGTACTCTTTTTAATAACGTTACTACTTTAGGCTTGTCAAAAGCGTGGACTTACATTTCCTCACCCCCTGATTTCAGGGGGTGAGGAAATGTAGGAGCCTAATTTATGAGTGTAAAGTTACTATTTGTAACTTTTCATCTGTAGACACACTCTCCTCCACTGGGGGAGTAATCTCTGCATGGTAAAGCATAGGGAACATTTTTAAAGTTTATTTATGTATTAAAACAATTTGAAAACATATTTTGGTTCTCAATATTAGTGCTAATTTATTTTATATATATATTTTAAATGCAGAATATAAAAAATGTTTCAACATATTAACTTAATTTTAAATTTAAAATGTTATTATTTTGAATATATTACATTTAAAATACAATTATTTTTCTGAATTGTAAATAAAAAAACACCCTAAAGCAAATAAAACAATTTTAATGTTATGTATTTAAAATTATTAAAAGTGATGTAAACAGGGGCAGAGTATAACACCTGTGAACATGGCAGCATTCTAGCGGAGCTCCGAGATCGCTGACCTAATGGGCCACCCTACATGCTATACCACCAGCCATACCTTCCATCCGCATAGGATGATGGTAGCGGGAGTCAAACTGGAGACTCTCCAAGATGTAATTGGACTGACGGAAGCTGGCAGGTGCAGATAACTGAGGATGCGGTGAAGACACAGAAATCTATAAAGAGATGTGGCATAAGCTTGACACCTCTCATTCCACAGGAAAACTGCACACCCTGAAGCCAGAGAATCCTGGGCCCTAGCAGAAGCAGGGAATCTGGGGCCAGACCGATGGGGAATAAGAGGAAGGCTGCCTCCCACTCCTTGTTGGAAACAAGTGGTGCCTTGGTCTACAGAGGCCTACCTGAGGGAATGCCCTACCCGACACCGAAGTAGGGACCCGTTTTAAATTATAAAATACAAACACCAGAGAGCCCACCCTAATAGAATGAGTCTCACACACACCTCTGCTCAACTCAGCATTGCAACGAACGTACGTGACACAAGCAGTGGGGTACTGGAGGTGGATCTGCGATCTGGGCAACACATCAACCTATCTCAGGAGCCACAACTCACCTGAGAACGGCATGGGCTATCACTGGAGCACAGCGACTCCTGGTGGTGAGTGAGGGAATAACTAAATCTGGAAAGCTGGATTTGGGGCATCAGGTCCACTTGAGATGTACACAAAGGCAGTGCACTCCACCTAGCACTCGTTACTCATGCCAGAGGGCTCTAGATTAAACAAAATACCATATTTCCCTGTTACCATTCCTTCCACTCGTCCCAGGGGTCACCAAATCAGCCAGGCTGAATGGCTAGCAGTATAGAATATGCAAGGGACCACATACTGCTATTGCAAAGCCCTTAAAGACTAAATTTGAGCATCCAAACTCTCCAAACCACACATAACAAGGAAGACGAAGGTCAGATTCTTCCAGTAGCTCAACCGGTCCCTCATCCGGTAAAAGCACGCAATCTAGATGGCCCTCAAGCCTCACAGGGCAGGCAATACCTCCTCAGTAGTTTTAAGGATGGATCCTGAGACTCAAGGCACCCACTAGAAGTGAACTGATGGAACGTAGTGTCAACATTTTTCTTTACCCAATATAGTGCCTTGCCTCACTTTACTGTTTTGCCCTAAAGACTTGCAAGGACAGATACAATCATAAACCACCATACAGCAGTGAAGCAAACCCCCTCCAGCCAAATCCCACACCATGTCCCACTCCTTTTCACAGAGGCAGTCACAGGCAAACATCCTAAGACAATGAAAGACACCAAGATGCCACCAAACAACACAGCTCTAGAGGTGATCATAAAGGAACTAGCAGAGCATCATAAAGGAACTAGCAGAGCATCATAAAGGAACTAGCAGAGCGCAGATCAGTGTTGTCAGATGCGACCAACAACACTTTCAAAACCTCAGGTGATATACTATCAATTTTCATAGACATTGCCTCCTTTAATACATGATTGGTCAGCACAGAAGATAGACTGGACTAAATGCAACATAAAATTACCTCATCAATTGATTAAGAGCAAGACCATTGGTAACTACAAAAGAAAATCATGGAGCTTGAGGATAGCAACCAAAGAGACAATCTTCTACTTTGCGGAGTAGTGGAGAATCTGGAAGGAGAAGACATGATGTCCTACCATCACTATCTTAATTTTTTTATCTGCTGCTGGGTTCATATGGGTACAGAGAGTACAGTCAAGATGCCCGACATCCAAACCATGCCGGAGGAAGATAATAGCCTGCTTCCTGCATCACCAATATGCAAGAAGAATCATCACAGAAGCGAAAAAATGGGGGCAACTCCGCTATAAATGTAAGTCCGTTTTTATATAGCGCAGCTACGCACCCTTACGGGTCTCAAGGCGCTGGGGGCCGTAGTGGAAATTAAGTGAGCTATTGCCCAGAGTCACATGGTGCTGAGCTGAGCTGCCGCCGGAGCCGGGGATCGAACCGTGAACCCTGTGCTCCGAAGTCAGCTGCCCTGGCCGCTGCACCACACCTCTCCACGCTATGAAGTCCACAAGATCTTCCTGCCACATGACTTCTCACAGGAAACTACAGCCAAACTAAAATGGTTATTACAATTGCAGAATGAATCACTTGTCCTGTGTATTACCAGGGTCAGGGTTCCTGATCGTCCTAAAAAACCTTCATTCACGAATTAACTGTGTGTGGGGTATGTCTTGGTTCTCCGCATGGATGGTTACGTGAAAAGCATCATCATTGGTTCTTAGTTATGCTTTCCTCCACCTGGAGGAGGACCAACTGGTATTGACAGTAGTGATTAGGAAAAGTGAATGTGGAGTGCAGTGAAGCTAAAATTGCCTACATCTATCGACCCAGTGTTTATTTTGTCATAGATGGGGCAAAGGTTAAAAATAAAGTGACGGTGCGATGCTAGAAGGGTTACTGTTCCATCGCACCTGTCTGTGAGTGATCGACATGTTTCAGCCCTTCTGTGCCCAATCGGGTCTATGGGCTTTCTTCAGGACAAAGGAACGCACGTTGGGTTGAGATTACGTGCAGGGGCAAGTAGTGCACTTATCCTTCTTAAGTGAACATATTCGGACACTTACGTGTTGTAGATGTGACTGTGTCTACAACTGGAAAGAAAAGGGCATAAAGACAAAATAAAGGTACAAAACAGTCTCATTGGGCTATTGTGTGCGTAATTACTTGTCATTGGTGATGCTTTGTATTCAAATTGAACTTACTGATTTATACTGGGGGAATAACATACATGATTGGCTGTTTCCGCTGTGGATATAGTAATGTATATAATAATGTGTTACATTGAAACACCTCTCGTGCTGAGGTGTATTGTTTTACTGATGATCAAGCTAGGGGTTGTATGTATGGCCGAATTGAAGATGGTATACGGCCCAAGAGTGCTCGGATCTGCGAAATATGCACGTTGCGCAATGGTTCTAAGTAATGTGGGCGCGTGGAGCAGTGTCACCTGGTGTCGTGCTCTTGTTCATGAGCCCAGATGTTTAGTCCCATTATTGGCAACACACCCCACCCATACCACAACAGAGTATGCATGCATAAATAAATACACAACACAACTTTTGTTTGGGAAAATTAGTGCTGCAGGTTTATTCCATACAAAAGTATGCAATATGGTGGGTTATCTTACGGGCGATCCAAGGGCAGGCAGCTGTACCAACCTATGCTGCCCTGCCCGCCTGATGAGCCAAGCACTGTGGAGTAACCAATCAGCGCTACCCTTATGGGGGTGATCCCTTACTGGATCACGTGACACATTGGTCCCTATTACTCACGCCCCTTTCAGGGCGGAGCGTAGCAAGGCAAGCCCCCGGTTGTTCAGGCCCACAACCGCCCGAAGGACTAACGGGCGCCGACGTAATTGTTCCAGGACCCTCCCATGAGGCTCCTGGGATTTGGCTCTGGCACCCCTATTGTGCTCTTGCAGAGGTACTCTTCTGTAACCATTTGCTTCCAGATCGCCCTGTAACTCCTCCTGCAACGAGAAAGCAAACATTACAACGTTCTATGTATTTCGCCTGCCAACCCCACGCCGGGTAAGCGGTAGGGTGGGAGACGGCGTGTCCGGCGCAAAGAGGACGCCAAGATGGCCGGGGGAGGCATAAATACCTCCCCACCTCCTCTGCGTGCCGGAAGTGACGCGTCTGGTAGGGGGACTCCTCCTTGAGTCCCGTACATCATTGGGGGTGGGGAAGTGCCCAAATGGCACTAAAGGGGCCGCCCGTTTAGGGTGGCCCCCTGCGAGGCCGCGGGCAGCCGCATAGTCCCATTATTGGCAACACACCCCACCCACACCACAACAGAGTATGCATGCATAAATAAATACACAACACAACTTTTGTTTGGGAAAATTAGTGCTGCAGGTTTATTCCATACAAAAGTATGCAATATGGTGGGTTATCTTACGGGCGATCCAAGGGCAGGCAGCTGTACCAACCTATGCTGCCCTGCCCGCCTGATGAGCCAAGCACTGTGGAGTAACCAATCAGAGCTACCCTTATGGGGGTGATCCCCTTACTGGATCACGTGACACATTGGTCCCTATTACTCACGCCCCTTTCAGGGCGGAGCGTAGCAAGGCAAGCCCCCGGTTGTTCAGGCCCACAACTGCCCGAAGGACTAACGGGGCGCCGACGTAATTGTTCCAGGACCCTCCCATGAGGCTCCTGGGATTTGGCTCTGGCACCCCTATTGTGCTCTTGCAGAGGTACTCTTCTGTAACCATTTGCTTCCAGATCGCCCTGTAACTCCTCCAGTGCCCAAATGGCACTAAAGGGGCCGCCCGTTTAGGGTGGCCCCCTGCGGGGGCCGCGGGCAGCCGCATTAGCAGCGCTCTGTAGTACTCAAGCGGTGGTGATTCATACATAATTGTTCAAAACGAATTACTAACAGTGTTTTAGAGCTCAATTGCGTATGCGTGTCAACGTTCAGTAAATATTCGAGACTCGCAGAGTGGATTAAATTAAATTAAATCGCACCGCCGTTAGACTGGTGATAGTGCAAACTGCCGTAGGCGTTTGGCACTCTGGTAATTAGTTAACGCTAAGTTTAAATTATATTTGTGCCATCATTACATATGTACCTTTCCTGTATCATGCGTTCTACACAGTTGGCAAAGCAAAGTTAGGCAGTGCGCGCAGCGTTCATGTCTCCAGTACTGGTTTGTACTAATCCTTGGAGCGCTCGGGATGAGTATTGTTTCTGGTGGAGTCAAAATGCTCAATGCGGCGGTATTAGTGAGCATCAAGTTAATCGCGTTGAGCGTCCGCGCTTGCGGTAATGATTACGCGCTGGGGAAAGTGTGGTGATTAGTTCTGAATCTAGGAAGCGCTACGGGGCAGTATCGTGTTAGCGCTAACGGTAGAGCCTAGGAGGTTGAGAAACGTTGTTACACTTCTAGAGAGCACCGTGCTGGATGCCCGAGCGTCCGTGCTCGTGGTGGTTTTTACGCGCATGGGCAATTGGTTTACCTTATAGAGAGTGGAATTCGCCTCCATCGGGGGGACGGGCGACTGGACTCTCTGTGGGGGAGAAAAAGGGGGATTCCCATATTCATTTCTAGCGTCCACGCCGAAAGCCGTGCTTATTCTGGCCGCGCGGCATGGCATACCTTTCTGAGTCTCAAAAACAACTTGTTCTGGCGCCGTCTGCCGTGCCCCGGTGGCAGGGGCTGGTAGAGGAGCGCGTTTTATCGTAATTAGATTACAGTGAGCATAGTTGAAGACTTCCGTTAGGTATTGATGAGAGGAGAAAGAGAATGAGAAGGTATTTCTCCTTAATCCGTGAATTCTCAACTTTGGGGTCTGATGATTAATTCTTATTCTTTTTACAAATAGATTGCCAGTATGTATTCGATGTTATTAACGGCAGGATTGTGATTTCTTCTTTGTGAAGAATATTGTGAGCAATCATATTGTGTTGTTTGACGGTTTCTTACATTGTCAGATGCTACTATTCAAATGATGATAACCATGCCTGCTCTGAATTTAATCGCAGCTAGGGCCTATTATACTTCTAGAAACCCTGCCAAGCTTAAGTCGTTGTGTGTGACCCTGGCGGACAGATCAATTCGCTTTGCTTGTCTGTATCTATTTTCTGTCCGGTCAGTTGTGGTTCTAAGGGTGGGATTGTTTTGTCACGTGACTGTTCTGGATCAGCGTGATATAGAGAGCCACGGTATGTTGTCATTCAAACCTTCTTTGTAAGTTTTTAGGCGATGGACCCACCTTTGCTCTTTTTCAAAGAGGATGCGTTCTGCGTTCTCATTTCTGGTGTTAAGGGTCTCTATGATTACCCAGCTGATTTCATCAATGGAATGTTTGAGGTTGATGTAGTGGGTACTCATTTTGGTCGTTGTCCTATTGCACTTAACATTGCTTCGGTGCTTGCAAATTCTCTGTTTTACTTTCCGGCATGGCATACCTATATATTTTAGGTTGCACCGACAGGTAATCATATAGATTGCGTGGGTTGTATTACAATTTGTATGGTTTCTCAAGGTCCATTTCAAATCCTGGTTTAGTTGTAGGGTCTTGGTGGTTTTAGTAAGTTTGCAGACTGAGCAGGGTCCACTTGGTTAGTGTCCAGTTATTGGTGTCAGGTTCCAGGTGCTGGTTATTGATTCCATTCGTTGCTTATTAGGCGGGGGTCTGGTGTGGACAAGGAGATCAAGGATGTTTCTGGTTCGTTTATTTGCGAATCGCGGTTTTGGCCATTTCAGATCTCCAGATGTCAGGATACGCCAGTTTTTGTTGACAATTTTCTTGACTACGTTAGATGCCGAGTTATATGTTGTAACACATGTTATTATGCTCTCGTCTTGTTCTTTAGCAGAGGTCTCAAGGAGGTTATCCCTGTGCTGATTTCTGGCTCTCTTCTGGCATCTCTGTATGATGTTGTGCGGATAGTTCCTTGCTTGTAGTTTGTGGCTCAGGTCTTGTGCTTGTGCCTTATAGTCCTGTAATTTATTGCAATTACGTCTGAGCCTCAGAAACTGGCTGTATGGCAAGTTTTCTCTGAGAGTTCGAGGGTGGAAACTGTTAAAGGAAAGGACACTATTCTTTGCCGTAGGTTTATAAAAGGTCTTGGTATTGATCTCATTGTCCTCAATGTAAATTGTTATGTCTAGGAAATCCAGTCTCTTTTTGTCCGCATTGTAAGTAAACTTAAGGAACTCGTCCCTGGTATTGAGTAACCCTGGGCAAAGCACTACCCTACGCTCGCGTAGTTTGCGAAGTTTGCGCTACTTCGCACAACGCGAATTGCACGTAGCACAGTGCAAACACGCGTAGCGTAGCGTAGCGTAGTGCAGCGGTCATTTTTTGCTTGCTCGCGGTCCTCAACGTCAAGTTGGCGACCGCGAGCAAGCAAAATGACATCCCGGCGAGACTTTTTCCTCGTTCGCGATCAGCAACATCAAGTTGCCGATCGCGAGCGTGGAAAATAAACCTCCCGGCGAGATTCTCAACGCGGGAGGTCAGGTTTCTCATTGCGAGTGGTCGCGTATGCTCGCGACCGCTCGCGATGAGAAACTACCAGTCCGCGTTGAAAGCTGCCGCTCGAGTAAAAATCTACTCGAGCGGCAGTAAAAGACAGCTTGCACTGTGCAAGATGCCGTTTTCAATGATTGCACAGTGCGGACAAGCATCCGGCACTGTGCAATCATTGCGAACAGCGCACTACGCAGTTCGCGTAGTGCTACGCGTAGCTCGCGTAGTGCGAACTGCACTTTGCGTAGCTTCGCGTAGCGCTACTTCGCGAACTACGCCCAGGCTTAGTATTGAGCCACCTATGGAAATCCGGCAGGCTTTCTGGTGTGTCATCCCAGATCATTATGACATCATCTATGTACCGTTTCAAGAAAAGTATCTTCGTTTTGTAAGGGTTGGTATCAGTCAAGATGTTTTTGTTCTCGAAATCGCTTACATTGAGTCCTGCAATACTTGGGGCAAATTTGCTGCCCATAGATGTTCCGTGGGTCTGTAAGAACATAGTGCCATTATATTCAAAGAAGTTCTCTGTAAGTGCTAGGCGGCAGCATTCCAATACAAAGTGTCTGGGGGTATTATGCTCCCATTGTTCTGCGAATAGTATGTCTTCTCGTATAGAGACTCTCAGCGTCGAGACCTACAAGACACATCGATCCTTCACGGAATGTTAATCCTTGCAATTGATTAAGTAGATCCCGTGTGTCTTTGAGGTATGTGGCGGTTTTCTGGACGAGCGGTCTTAGATAGTAGTCGGCGAATTGTGAAAGAGGTTCGAGAATTGAGCCTATTTCAGAGACGATTGGTCGTCCTGGTGTTGGTGTTCTGTTTTTGTGTGTCTTTGGTAGCGAGTAGGAGTAGGGGGTTCTGGGTGATTTGGTTCTTAAGAAATCAGCCTCATTCCTGGAAATCCATTGGTTGATTTCCGCTTCTTCTACCATCAATTCGATTGTCAGTTGCAGTCTAGGGGTAGGGTCTACAGATAGTGGTTTGTAGAATTTTTCATCTGAGGAGGAGGTCCATGCATTGTCTGTCATAGTCTTCTTGGTTTAGTAAGACAATGCCTCCACCTTTCTCTGCAGGTTTTATGATTAGCCAGTCTTGCTTTTGTAGTTCATCCAGTGCTTGTCTCTCTCATTTGGTCAGGTTCATGTAGGGTTTCTTCGTTGTTTCTTTTATGTTTTTCACTTCATGGAATAACGCTTGTTCAAATGCTTGCACCTCTATGGGTACGAGGTGAGCTGGTGGGCAAAAGGTGGATTTGTTGCATAGGTTGGTATCATTTGTGGTGATGTTGTCTTCCTTATCCTTAAAGAAGGCCTTGAGTTTTATCTTCCTGAAGAATTCTGCTAATTCGCATTGTAATTTGAATTGGTCTAGTGGTAGTGTAGGGACGAAGCCCAAGCCTTTGTTTAGGACCTTCTGTTGGTCTTCCGTGAGTGTTCTATTCGTTAGGTTCTCTATTAGCGTGTTGTCACACTCGATCCTGGTCTCTCTTTCGACATGCTGTGGGTGAGGACCTGACTATCTTGTTCTGTCCAAGTTACTCCTTTTCTTCTCCCACTGCGGTTGTTGTGGCCTCTCCCTAAAAAAGGTTGCATACTTACTGGTGGTTGTCCCATTGGTGGTGGCCCTTGCATATATGGATTCATCCAGCCTGGAAAGGTTGGTGCATATGGTTGGTATATTGGTGTTAGGTGTTCACCAAATTGGGGTGTTCTCCATGAGTTCTGCCAGCGTCTGTTGGGTCGTCTGTTCTGTCCTATATTCCGGCGTTGGTACGGTCGTTCATCTCCACTGTAGTCGGAGTTGTCGGTAGAGTTGCCCCCTGTTGATTCATTGTCACTCTGTTGTTCCGGTGCTATATAGTCGTCTTTAGTGTAGGGATGCATTCTTTCTTGGGAGAATCGTTTCAGGTCTTTGCCTAGTTTTTGTATCTTGTTTTGCGTGATGTATTCCTTTGTCTCGTTTATTTCTTTGTTGATTTCTTCTAGGCGTTTCTTGTAGACCGAGATGTGGACTGTGGTCTTAAGTTTTGCTTTGCTGATTTGTATTTTAATAGACAGGGCCTCTGAGAGTCTTGTGGCTGTCTTGATGATGAGCACTAGATAATCTCTTGTGCATTTCCAAGAAATGGCTGACCAGTCTTTTCGAAAGATTATGTCTTGTAATAAAATTCTGGGGGCGTTGTGGACCCATAAACCTTTGGGGGCTGCATTAGCACGGAGGTATTCAGTCATGATGAGACCATGTATAGCTGTTCTTACTTGCTCCTTTTTGGTTTCTGTAACTTCTTCCCAGACGTTCGTCTGGGCAAGTGTTTGGCTGAGTTCACTGTCATGCAGTATGGAGGGGCCCGACAGGATTGCATTGATCTTGTCGTCCATGTAGCTGAGTCCAGGGTTCTCTGCCATTTTAGTTAGGAGTGTTTTCGGATGATGTATGTGAAATGTAGCTTCCCAGTAGCAATACAGTTTTAGCGGAGTGTGAGGCCCTTCTCTGGGGAAATGTTCTCCTATGTAGAGGGCGTTTGTCGTTTTGCGTCAAAGTAAGCTCTCACAGCTGTGCGCAGCTGCTTTTTTGATACCCAGGTGTTTGTGACGTGAATGCAATTGTAATAGTCCATAATCAACAAAGAGGGAGAGAGAAGTTATGATTCATTCGGCTTCCGGCCGTGTAAGGTATAATCAAGGGAGAATGATTCACTTGTCCTGTGTATTACCAGGGTCAGGGTTCCTGATTGTCTTAAAAAACCCTCATTCACGAATTAACCATGTGTGCTGTATATCTTGGGTCTCCGCAGGGATGGTTACGTGAAAAGCATCATCATTGGGTCTTAGTTATGCTTTCCTCCACCTGGATGAGGATCACCTGGTATTGACAGTTGTTGTACCTGCTGCTCAGCCAGTATGAGTGTGGTATGGAATGTTGGTGTGGATAGAATGTTGGATGTCTGTGAGTGTCAGTTGGGTATGGGCTGAGCAGCAGGGAGGCTGCTCCTGGTGGGGTTCCTCCTTGTAACATCTTAATAAAAGAACTTAACTAATCTACGCTAGAAGTCCGGACCATCTTTTGAGTACAACATTTGGCGATGATCCTGAAGGAGAATCCACGTGTGCCACCTAAAGGAAACTGAAAATTACCTTACAGAAAACTTGACAGATACAGAAACTTGAAGTCCAAGGAAATCATAAGGTAAAGGACTTTTTACGGAAATTAAAAGTATGTATTTAACGCTATCTGGCACCTGAACCCCACCAGTGACCCTGCCATTGGTCGCCCTAAAACCTAAGCGTGCCAGATCCAGCTGTGCTTGTCAAGGGCAAAGTACGAGCCCCATTGTTAATTGTTGAAATATGTTCGGGGGCAAAGATCGGGCCCCAGTGTTAACAGTTGAAATATGTTCGGGGGCAAAGATCGGGCCCCAGTGTTAACTGTTGAAATATGTTAATCGGTGGCAAAGATCGGGCGCCGGTGTGAAGTGGTTAAGCACTCTGAAGATTCACACTTTTAAATATGGTGATCGGGGGCAAGGATCGGGCCCTGGTGTAATGTTTAGACTAATTTCTACTTTGAAAAGTGATGGCAAAGATCAGGATATGGTTCTGTTAATCTGTGACTCTTGCACTTTTCATCCATGCTCGTGCTCACGAGAGCTTCTACCTGCAGTACATATTTGACTTTTCTGTGAAGTGGTCCTACGTCGTGAACCCCACACTATTAAGGATTGCTAGAATAAGACATATTCTTGGGAACCCTGTGGTGCTGAAATTGTGCAAGTTCTGCGGTAAATATATATTTTTTTAAATGAATTCGAAGACTCTCTTACTTTAACGGTTATCGCTCATGCGACATCTCTTCTGGGTAGTCAGCACGAGCCCGATCTTCACCAACTCGTGGCATTGTGAGGCATCCTGGAACATGATGTTGCGCGGCATGTACGTGCCGAGAACCACCCGGCGCAGCGTGTGCTGCGTGCCGCCATATTGCAGTTGGTAGAACCCGCAAGTATCAAGTGTGTTTCCTAGTAAGGACGTTGGACGATGGCTGTTTCTGCAAGGGGGGAAAATCTTCGGTACTGTGTTTAATTCCTTTCATCGCATGTTATCTCTGGAGCCATTACGGAGGTGTACTTATTTCAGCAACTTGTAGCTGTGCTTAACACATTTGGCGAGTGACATGAGCCCAACTACAACCATGACAAAGAACCACAACGGAGAGCCTAGACCTGGAACAGCAAGCCCAGGAGCGAGTCAGAAAGCCCAGAACAGGGACAAAGGTCCCAAAACTGGAAGCGGGTCAGTGAGCCCATAATGGGGACAAATGTCCCAGAACCACGACAGAGAGCTTGACTAAAAACAAGAGAGTGATAAGGGGCAGTGAGCCCGGAACCGGGACAGCGATCCCAGAAACTGGTCATAGAGTCCCGAGTGAGCCCATGTTGGGGACTAATGTCCTAGAACTTGAACCACGATAGAGAGCCCAATCCCATAACTAGAATGGGGAGGGGACAAAGGTCCCAGAACTTGAACCACGACAGAGAGCCCAGTCCCATAACCAGAGTTGGGAGGGGACAAAGGTCCCAGAACTTGAACCACAACATATAGCCCAAAATGAGGACAAAGGTTCCAGAAGCAGAACCGGCTCATGGCGGCCAGAATGGGGGGGACTAAGTCCCGCAACTGGAACCAGATCGGAGGGTTGTTGTGTATGAGATGACGGTGAAGTGTTAGGCCACTCATTGATTTGATGTTGTGTATGAGGTGGCTGTGAAGTGTTAAGGCACTCATTGCTTTCATGTCGTGTATGAGATGGCTGTGAAGTGTCAGGTCACTCATTACAAATGTTTGTCGTTGGAATGACGGTGCGTGAATAAATTACCCATTGTCTCATTGTATCTGTGTTTGAGTTCCCCTTTTGTGGGTCAGTGTAGCATTGTTTTGATTGGTATGTTAGTTAGCGAGTGTGTGATGCGCCATTATAATTTGTTGCTGAGTGCATGTAGCAGTGTCATGAGGGTGTTGGTTTGCTGATGTGTGGTGCGCCTCCTCGCTTTGTTGTTCCCTGATGCGCCGCTTTTA
Source organism: Calotriton arnoldi (assembly GCA_963921515.1). Classification (NCBI taxonomy): domain Eukaryota; kingdom Metazoa; phylum Chordata; class Amphibia; order Caudata; family Salamandridae; genus Calotriton; species Calotriton arnoldi. The sequence continues at coordinate 65,423 of CAWUFW010003939.1, forward strand.
GGTTTGTTCCCCGTGTGTTGCTCTTTGTGCGAGTCTGGCCAACTGACATGATCCGTGGCATGTGGGGTTTGGTTTGTGATGTGGGATGGCGGTTGTTTGGTTTGTGATGTCGGATGGTGGATGTCGGATGTGATGTCTCTTGTTTAGTTCATTGTGAGATGTGGTGACGTTTTTGTTATTGTTCTGAGCGAGATGTGGTGTGACGTCTCTTTTTCACAGTTCAGTGCTAGATGAGATGTGGTACAGTGCGAGATGTTGTGATGTCTCTTTGATGTTGATGTCTCTATTATGGTTCAGTGCAAGATGTGGTGAAACGTTTCTTTTATTATTCAGTGTGGTTATGAGTGTGGTCTTTTATGTATTTATTTATGCATAGTTTCTTATGTATTGAAGTATTGCATCTTTTTTCTTGGTCTTTAAGGACTTACAGATGCATAGTTTCTCATGTGTTAATGTATTGCATCCAATTTCTTGGCAATATGTCTTTGTTTTATTTCCCATATTGTCATTCTTTTAATTGTTTCATTTAATTTGTTTCACAATGCATTTGTTCCCTGTAAAGAAGGGAGATGTGTTGTACCTGCTGCTCAGCCAGTATGAGTGTGGTATGGAATGTTGGTGTGGATAGAATGTTGGATGTCTGTGAGTGTCAGTTGGGTATGGGCAGAGCAGGAGGGAGGCTGCTCCTGGTGGGGTTCCTCCTTGTACCATCTTAATAAAAGAACTTAACTAATCTACGCTAGAAGTCCGGACCATCTTTTGAGTACAACAACAGTACTGACAGTTGGAGTGCTTGGGAGCAGCATTGTTTCTACCAGAAACAATACTGCTCCCGAGCGCTCCAAGGATTAATACAAACCAGTACTGGAGACATAAACACTGCGCGCACTGCCTAACTTTGCTTTGCCAACTGCGTAGAACGCATGATACAGGAAAGGCACATACGCAATGATGGCACACATATAATTTAAACTTAGCGTTAACTAGTTACCGGGGAGCCAAACACCTACGGCAGTTTGCACTTTCACCGGTCTAAGGGCGGTGCGATTTAATTTAATTTAATCCACTCCGCGAGTCTCGAATATTTACTGAACGTTGACACGCAGACGCAATCGAGCTCCAAAACACTGTTAGTGATTCGTTTTGAAAAATTATGTATGAATCACCACCGCTTGAGTACTACAGAGCGCTGCTAAAACATTTGGGCTCATGAACAAGAGCACGACACCAGGTGACACTGCTCCACGCGCCCACATTACTTAGAACGATTGCGCGATGTGCATATTTCGCAGATCCGAGCACTCTTGGGCCGTATACCATCTTCAATTCGGCCATACATACAAGCCCTAGCTTGATCATCAGTAAAACAATACACCTCAGCACAAGAGGTGTTTCAATGTAACACATTATTATATACATTACTATATCCACAGCGGAAACAGCCAATCATGTATGTTATTCTCCTAGTATAAATCAGTAAATTCAATTTGAATACAAAGCATCACCAATGACAAGTAATTACGAACACAATAGCCCAATGAGACTGTTTTGTACCTTTATTTTGTCTTTATGCCCTTTTCTTTCCAGTTGTAGACACAGTCATATCTACAACACGTAAGTGTCCGAATATGTTCACTTAAGAAGAAGGGTAAGTGCACTACTTGCCCCTGCACGTAATCGCAATCCAACGGGCTGAAAGAAAGCCCATAGACCCGATTAGGCACAGAAGGGCTGAAACATGTCGACCACTCACAGACAGGTGCGATGGAACAGTAACCCTTCTAGCACCGCACCATCACTTTATTTTTAACCTTTGCCCCATCTACGACAAAATTAACACTGGGTCGATAGATGTAGGCAATTTTAGCTTCACTGCACCTCACATTCACTTTCCCTAATCACTACTGTCAATACCAGTTGGGCCTCCTCCAAGTGGAGGAAAGCATAACTAAGACCCAATGATGATGCTTTTCACGTAACCATCCCAGCGGAGAACCAAGATATATGGCACACACGGTTAATTCGTGAATGAGGGTTTTTTAAAACGATCAGGAACCCTGCAGGAGGGAGAGATAGTTAATAGCTGTTTTGGTATGTCATTGACAGCGATAATGAGGCAATGGGTGGGGCAAGCTGAAGTGGCCTCCTGGTCAGGGCCCTGGCAATTTTATTTGACAAATTACGCACTGCACCTCTTGCTGTGAATGTTCAACAGCTAACAACCTGGCCCAGGTAGAACATTCACAGCAAGATCTGTGCACAAAGGCTTCGGAGCCAAAGGGGATTTCAACGCTCTTGGGCTCTGAGAGGCCTTTTTTTCTAATTAGAACAGTCTGCCCTCATGGAGCGGAATGTTCGAATAGCTTTATAGACCACTGTAGCTGGGCTATACTGGCCATTAACGGCCTGCTCCCTTGTGAAAGACCCGTGCCTTTGACTCGGGCCTTTAACGCTGGAGCAGATAGCCCGTTAAGGTGGGCTATAAAGCTATATGGTAGCAGTACTAAACAGACTACAAAATGCACTTTGTGAATTGGCCCAAACCTTTTCGCTGGTTCTGTAAGCCCTGCAGAAGTTGGTACCATGGCAACAAGCAGAGATATGGGATGATGATTTGTGAGGAGATGGGGTATCAACATTCTACATCTGGAATTAATCAGTGGTATTCCCAGAGCTCAGAGCTCTGGTGTGGTACTGTCAATTCCACACTTTAGGGTGGTCAAATAACCAGTAGAAATGTGGGATTATGAGTTGTGAGAAAGGAGAACAGAGCTGCTCTCTGCCTGAAGTCCACTGCATGCATTCTTCAGGTGCAAGATGCGTTGGCGGTGCTCAGAGCACTGGGGACCTTATCCTACAGTGTGGCGTCTTGGTGTAGGAACAGAATTACTTCTTCAAAATTACAACTGTTATAAACATAGGTTTTGAGAAATGTAGGACTATGCTTAACATAAAGCATTGTTGAGAATGAGAGACGGCCTGTAGTGTTTTTGGGTCATAGCTGATATTGGATAGATATCTTACCTGATCAGGTTCAGGGCCTACAGAGTCTACACTGCTAGTCACCGTGTATGCAGGCAACTCACAGTGACACACCTGTGCTCCTTATCAAACCTACTTTGAGAAAGAAAATGTTCTTTTACCACCCTGACTATCATTGATATGCACATGGTGGGCACAGAACCATAGAGTAGATGTTGTGTTATGAGGCTAGAGTCTCCCTACCTGTTCAGACTTATGGGCGCACAGTCCTTATACCAAAGCAAGAATTTTGGGCAGATGCCAGAGTGCAGGTAGATCAACCCACCTGCTGGACTCTTGACCATCATAGGTGACCAGAGCATAGACCAACATGTTGTGGCTGGACCTATGTTATCTTCCAACACCTGGGCAAATGGTCACAACATCCAGAGAAGAGACCGGAATGACTTGCTCCTGGGATAAAAAATAAAGTATGTGCATTAATCACCCAAATTATGTGTGCATATTTGTATGTGGGTGTGAGAATGACAGTACTTCTGTAAATGTATAGTACATGCCTGAAAAGTAATGTGTATGTGCACTGTAATACACATGGATAATTAAAAAGAGCATGTACAACACTACCAAAAAATAAATTGACTATTTTCTAAGTGAACACAGATACACTCACTAACACTAAGTAAAAGTACATACAAACCATATGCGCCCACAATTACACGATATGTTTCTTGGTCATTCCACACACACACATGCACGGGCGTACACAAACATGAAAAAAATCCACATGTCCAAATGAGACAAAAAAACCCAGTTACAATAAGACGGAAGTTACAGGCATTCCGAGACACCAAACGCAGTCGCGTGGGCCGTGGACAGCCGGGTTTATTTCTTTAACAGATCTGTCTGGGCTACAGTACTTTGAACAAAGGTTACCCTGGCCATCGATTAGACAATGGAGTAACTTTATTGTTAGTTTGTTATCAGAGGTGGGTGCAGACATAGGACTGGGTGCCAAGGTATGACGTCACGGTGTGGCTTGGCGCCATAGCTCCTTCCTCATTGTCTGTTGAGGAAAACGTGAGCGGCGAAGGAAGGGTCGCCAGAGCCACGAGTTGTGGCCCGGTATCACCGTCAAGCAAGGTAAGTCATGCTCGAATATCTGCGTGTGTATGTAAGTGTGCAAGAATATGTGAGTGATGGCGTCAAGATGAATGAGCATGTCTGGCTGTGTGCGCGGGGCCAGGGGAGTGGGGTGCAGGCAGCATTTTGGGGCTCGGGCATAATAGGGGCATATTAACAAGGTGCGGCGATAATATTATTGTCGCTTTAGAGCCCGTTTTCGGGCGAAAAGCGGCGATAATATTATCGCATTATCAACAAGGACACGCTAGCGCCTGTATCCTTGGCATTAGCGCCCCTTGTCAGCACGCCTCCCATCGCATCGCTAATTAGATGCAAAGGAGGCGTGCCTGGCCAGACTCCCTTGGGTAAATATCGCTAACCCAGCTTCCTCATATTAACAACGAGGGTTAGCGATATTTAAAATCACGTTAAGTATGCCTTAACGCAGGAATTTAACGTCTGTTAAATTCCTGACTAAGGCATACCTAACATGGGGGGTGGATTATGTGGCTAAGACCACAGGCCCTATCACCAAGGATATCGCCGTTTTCCATGGAACATCGCTGGAAAACCAGCAATGTTCCATGGAAAACATCGCTATCACTGGACTAATTATTGCCATTGCGCTATGCGTTGTTAATACAGCGCTAGCATGGCGATAATTTTCTGCGATAGCTGGCGATACAATGCCTCACGCTAAGAGCGGCCAGCGATAATTATCGCTGCTGCTTGTTGATATGCCCCTATAGTTTCATTTGGTTATGTCCGAAGTAATGGTGATCTAACTTTGATGCATTGCGGGGCCTTTTTTTGCAACATTCTGGCTATACCTGGCACAACAGTGGCCCATCTTCAACTTGTGGGGGATATTTTTGACAAAAGTCCAGCTATCACTGGCATACTCGTAACCCATCCTTGACATGTGAACATTTTGACTATCCCTGGTATAACATACGTCTATTCTCAACATATTAGAGGCATTGTTGACAACCTTCTGTCTACCAATTGCTTAATTATGGACTATCCTTGACATTTTGTGGGCATTTCTGACATCACTCTTGCTACCCATGGCATAATAGTGGCCTATATCTGACATATAAAGGAATGATTGACAACATTCCGACATTCGATGACAAAAGTGTGGCCTAGGCTTAAGAGATTGGGAACATTGTAGATAATGTTCTGACTATGCCTGGCAAAACAGCACTCTATACTTGATGTGTAGTGGGCATCCTAAACAACATTGCGATTATCCATGAAATAAACCTGGCCCATTCTTGACAGGGTTGTCTCTCCAACCAAGACCGTCTTTGCTGCTAAGTATCGAAGGCAATCCAATGCAATCCTCACACAACACTGTCCCTTGGGAACTTACCTTTTGTAACGTCTGCACCTTAAAAAATTACGAAATTCTGAATGGCAAGTAATTTGTACTTTCTGGTTACCACAACCAAAAATGTGTACTTCATGTCAATATCTGCAACAATGGAAAAATCATGCCACAATTCTCTGACATCAATCTACACATGTCTCTACTATTTTGTTCTACCTCAATAAACTTATAACAATCATGCACACACATTCTCTTCTATGTGCCCCACAACTGCAGACTGTACCTTTTCTCACCACCCAACTCTCCTTTCTCCCTTTGCTCCCAACGCACCTCACTCTGGATCCTTAAATCCCTTGTAATCTACAGTTGACACACTTCTCTCCATTCATCCCTCATCTCTTCCCTTACGCAGCCTGACACTTCCCCTCTCCCTCCTCGACATTTTATCATCCTTCTCATAACTAATGCTATCTTCTCTCACCCCGTGCATCTAGAACCCCCAGAACCTATCCCTCCATCTCTGTCAATCTATCTCAAGCTACTCTCACTGAAAGGTTATCAATCACTACCCCTCTGCCCCATCCCCTTCTATTCCTCCTCCTTCACCTTTCCTTTCACCTTTCTCTCAATAAACCCCTAAATCTGTTATCCTACTGGGCTTTCTTACTTAGTATCCTTAGCGTCACCATCCTTAATTTCACCTTGAAGAAGTTCTCTCTTTGCCCTTTCACCCTCTCTCAGCCAATCATGCCCCTGGGGGCTGATGACAGTGTGCCTCAAATTGGATTGCATTAGTTGCTCAATGGTTTCCACCCTCTTCCTACACTACCTTCCCCCATCCCACTCTTGCCCCACAGCACCAACTTTCATGACCCATTCGTGGACAATGCCTTTAAGACTGCCCCTCTGCACTCCGCCTTGTTGGAGGATCACAATATACATAGCTCTCTTCACTTCAATTCCCTTCCCCGTTGCAACTTTTCTTTCAATCTAGATGAGTGGTTCTTAAGTTTTTGAATTCTGTGAACCCCCGCTCTACACTCTTCACTACTGGAAGCCTGTGACTCCCACCTAAGCAATTTATAGGATTTGAACCTCAAAGCAATGCATAAAAATACAGAAACAAGTATAAATACATTTTAATTGGTTTTATAGGTCAATATGTCAATATCTTAACCAACCATTAAGTACGAGGCTGACATTCCAGATCAATCAAAAGAAACATCATATAACAACATTGTATTGCTTTGCATGTAGGAATGATATACAGGGGCCATGCACCAGCCTCCCACCTTTTTTGGGACATTCATCCAAAAACTGAGTTGCGGTCTATCCCTTACATAGTCACAGACCATAAAACTCTATGCTTCATCACCCCTTTCAACAATCTCACAGGTCCACCCCTGCAGCCTTCCGCGTTCCCCATACTTTATTTAATTGTTGGGGACATGTTCACGCCTTACGCATCAATACCTTTCCCCGCATACACCAATCCATGTTGGACGCCAACAATTCCAGCACTGGGATGGAAATTTCACCCGAGAAACAGATTATGTCCCTTCTGGCCAACCTTAAAGCGACATTACAAAAAAGTAGTGCAGAATCCAGGCCTAATGGCCTCCTCTTTTATGTAGCTGCAAGCCTCACCCCAGTCCTCATCTTTCAGTCTCCCCAAGTCCTGTTCCCACTTATCCGTCAGCTTTGCAGCGGAGTCTGACTATTGTTGAACAGGGTAGTATAGATCTGCAAAACTGCATGTTTTTTCAAGGGTGTCCCAAGCAGTTGATATTCCAGTGGAGTTTCCTCTGCCACCTCGTGCAGCATCTCTTTTTATTCAAAGAGAATGTTTCATCTGCAGATGGCAAAAATATTGTCGCTCCGCCAGTTCAGATTGTTCCAGTATTTCATGGAATGGCACCATTTCTTGCTTGCCCCATTTGTTCCCCAACTTGAAAATACCCAGGAGATCCCACTTCCTGTGACCCTCAATGACCTGCAGGTCTTTAAGTATAGCTGAGTCTCATAGAGCTGTTTCCAATGTCAATTAACCCTTCTAACCCAGTTTCTGTGGCACCCTTCTACATATTTTGATCACCATGGCTGTCGGGGTGGGGCAGGCAATGCGCTGGCCTGTATCATGTAGCATCCTGACATACCCTCCTCGGATCCGTCACCCTTCTTTCTGCTAAAAGTGAGGGTTCCTGTTGTGAGGCAAAAACCCATTCATATGGTGCCAGTCACTGGCTGGCTTGAACAGTAGTATAGCTGTAAATGTGGCGGGTGATGAGCCCTTCATATGGCCTACCTGCTGGTGTGTTTAGAGCTATTCTGCCACCATTCTTGATCAAGAACATGAACATCTAATTTTAAAAGAAACCTTGCTCAATTACTCCTCCCAGCCCTTTACAACCAGCCTTGTTCCACCTACTTAGCTCATGATTAGGCAGTGTTGACAGGGAAAAACAGAAGGTGCTGTCACTATTAGTCACAAAAGTGACTTTCTGTGTTCAACTCTTCTTGCAGAATTGTTCTCAGCCTTCAAACTTCCGAAAAATTGTCATCTCCCTTATCAATGCAAACTTAGATTAGCTTTTACATACCCCCCCCCCAAGTAAAGCTCTCACCATAAAAGAGCTTCTGGAACTCCTCCAACCATCTTCTCAAATGTTGCACCGTCTTGGAGATTTAATTGTCAAATGGAACAATGCCACTGACCCTATTACTGCTCATATGGCTCCTTTTCTCTCTGCCATCAGTCATTTTCAAGTCTGTGGGTAACGTACCTATGACAAAGGCTTCATCTCCATTCTTATTATCTCTAAAGAAAGTGTATATCTATGATCTTCATCTGGTCATCTTGACTGGTCTGACCAGTTTTTTTTGCCATTCTCTGTCCTCCCAATCTGTCTGCCAGTCTCAAGTCAAGCGTGAATACACCTGATACCATAGTATTAGGTAATTGGATAGAAACTATCTGACTTCCACCTTCTACATGACTCTGCATATTCTACTTGTCTCCTCTAACACTACTCTCCTCTATGTCAAATTCGTTTCTTCCATTGAAGCCATTATCAGTGATATCACCCCTCTCGCCAGGAAATCTTCCACAAAACCAAACTCTCTAGTTGTCTTGCCCATCTTCAGCCTCAAAAGTTGTTCTGTAAAAAGAACAGATAAACTTTGGAGGATTAAGGAAACTCCCCTGTCACTCTTTTCAGCTCACATGAAAAGAAAATGCTACCAATACTCCATCGTCTCAGCTAAAGACTCTTGCCTCATCTTTCAAATTCAATCATTCCTAGTAATGAACTATCTGAATTCATTTGACTTTAACCAATTGCTTCCTCTCTTTCCAGATTCCTCCAGATACAATGGACTCTCTTCATTTTCCACGGACAAAATTGACAAATTCAGACATTACCTTGACATCTCCAATAGAATCTCTTCCACCAGGGCAGATCTATTCAACATCCCTGGACCCAAACTCTCCAGCATACCTTCTCGTGTTTTTAGATGCCATTCCAACAACAAACCTTGTAATTCCTTCTATTTCTTTACAGAAGAAACATTTCTCTTGGCTGTGTCTGATACCAAACTCTCCTCTTACTCCACCAATTCAATCCCTCCCCCCCATTGCTAAAGACCTTTTTCAGACCCTTCTTCCTCACTGGCTTGCCCTCACCAGTGCCTCCCTATAGATTCACATTGTATCACATGTAGAAATGCTCCTAAAAATATACTACCTTTGACAAATCTAATACGGAAAACTAGCACTGCATCTTCAGTCTGCCAATTGTGGCTAGGGTTATGGAGAAATGTAGATCTTCTCAGAATGATCAATTGGATATGTCTCAATCTGAGTTTAGGACAAGACACAGTACAGAATCTCCAACTCCCACTGATAGCAATGACACAGCCTCAATAAATGCCATTCCTAACTCCTCATCCGACTAGAGCTAACTGCAGCTTTTGAGACGGCTGACCGTCCATTTCTCCTGGACACCTTGACAATTAGTATGGGCCTTGGGGAACTGTTCAACAGGGGTTCCACTCTTATCTCTTCAAACACTCAAAGATGGTCAACATTATTAAGAACCTTCCCACTCCCTCCCTCCCTCATCTGGTGCGAGCACCATCCAAGTGCCAATTTACTGGAATATCAATGCAGAACCCTTGGATAAACTTCTGAATGATCTTGGTATTTCCCTCCACCGAAATAATGACCACACTAAGGTTTGCATCAAACTGGATTCCCTCCAATCTATTGTCAAGTTAAAATATTAATTTAAACACATCCACAAATGGATGGAGCAAAGGCACCTCAAGTGTGATGCATTGAAGATAGAATTTCTTCTTGTCACATCTACGCCCAACACCCTGCAACTGACCTTTTTAGTTTGAATGCCTCAGATTCAGTGCTTAATTTGAGCCAGTGGTTGCCGCTGGGGGCCATGACACTTCTTTTAGGCGACCAGCACTTATTTTTCCTCATCAGATATTTATCGAGGGAAAAGCATGCAGATTGGAAAAAGAGAGGAACAGAAAGATGGCAAAACTGTCACAAAGGGAGAAAGAAGGAACATGCATGAGTAAGATAAGGGGGCAGGGAGTGTCCAGAAGTGGATTAAATAGGCATGAGGTTGATTTAAGATTACCAGCATTGGTATTCAGCATGCCGATGTTTAATTGAACCGGCCAGAAGCTTTTAGGCAGAGTTTTGGGCATGGGCACTCTTTCTTTTGCAAATTAAGCACTGCTCAGATTGACATATAATACCCCACAACTGGCCACCTCTGCCATATTGCTGAAATTTCTCCTGGACTTTATCCTCAATCTTAGAAGTCATGTCTGAGCCATGGCTAAATCTGTCAAACTCCAGCAGCACAAACTTAAGTAGCTGAACAATATTCTCTCTTTTCACAACCTCATTCTGGGAGTGGAGGCCCTAGTTTTCTTTTATTTAGACTGTGGATCCTTACTCCTTACTAGAGTACAAAAACAGACTAGCCTCTCTCATAGCTGGGCTGCATGATTTGACCTGGTTACTCACTTATACAAAAAATTGTAACACATCACCCCTGTACATGTCTACCATAAATGGCTCTGAATCTAGGCTGTGCCATGAATATTACAGCATACCTTGTTTTTGGGAAAGGAATGTGCCCTTCATGGTGTACAGTTGAGATCCCCTCCCTGAGTGCCCGCTTGCAATTATGTGGTATCCTGATTTTTTATTTTGGCCGCAGCCTCACACTAATCTAGTGTGCAAATGAAAGACGATGCATGTACCTTGGTATGAGTGAAGTTCTATGACCTGCAGTGGCACACCAAGCAAGAAATATTTGACTGACAGTGTTATGTTTCATATAGGTACCCTAATATAGGCCCGGGTTGTATCATACACCTTCACCTACATTACCTTCCCTACACTACACAGTAACTGACCTTTTAGGATTGAACCTTTACATAGTTCTAGTCCTGGGCGCAGAAGAAGGGTTTCTCCCTGATTAATAGTGTCCTATAACTTCATCAATAGACTCACACAGTATGAATGAATATTCATAAGGATTCTTGGAAACCAGGCTGGGGCTACACCACCTGCATAATATCTACGTACAAGGTTCATCCCATACGTCATCCTCAAATCCAGCAATGGCTAACACAAGAAACAAGGGACAAAGGAACCCTAGATACTTTCTGTATAAATACAGCACATCTTGCTAGTGTTAGTTAGAGGGAACCAAGACTTCCAGGCCGACACACTGACCAGAGACGCTGAGGCTCCTGCATGCAGACGCTCCAGCTGACAGTGGTCTAACACATCCCTCGCGGGGAGTCCAAACTCGAGACCAGGACGGGCTCCCACATTCTCACACTTCAGGTAATGGGGTTCGACTAAATCCTAGAGGAATTCTTGGCTTCACACCTACTCACATGCTAGGTACACTTAGGTACATCTAGATAGGCATCATAGGAGTACGCGCTTTCTTTTATCTTGCATTTTATATTCATATATGCATTTATGATTATTGCAAAATGGTAGAACTGTACTATCCATTTGTATTCACTGTACTGCTAATCATATATATCTGCTACTGTTTAACGGTTATTGCAGCACATCTATTTTACACTAGAAGAACAACTGTGCAATAAATTCTTATTGTAACACGCCCGACTGTTTCTTCTGTGTAACTCTCTGAGACAGAATAAGTGAGCACGAGTGACTGAGCGAAAAGTAGTATATTGTTTCCACGATCCTGAGGGATCAGGGTTGTCATGTTCTGAGATTGCCAGAAACTATTCTCTCCCCGATAAGAGGAGACACTAGTGGCACTGTGAGCTAGCTAATGCAAAAAGGCTGTAGTAATCAAGTCCAGACAGAGAGATGAAGTTCAAGATGATTTATTGTAGATATGTAGATGAGCCCCACCAGGAGCAGCCAGCAAGCTGCTCAGCCCCATCTCAACTGTGGCATTTCTTCACAGAGTACCAACATTCTGAAATACATCATAAATGTAACTTTCCACTGGCTGAGCATGTCATGAACAGGATACCAAGATACTACATATCCTCCTTTCTTATACATAAAAAAAACAATTTAGAAAGCTAACCAAAAGAGAGAACCAAGGAATACGGAGACAGCAAAAACGATGCAAGGAAATGTACAACGAGGAGAGAACAGAAAGAAAGGTGGGAGTAGAAAAAGCGGAAGCAACAAATTAAAAACATGAATTGACAGATAAAGATAACCCATTCTTTTTTCTATAAATAACAACAGAAACTGAACGAAAAACACAGCGAATGACAGCAGCAAGAAAGAGAAAGGACGTGAAAGAACCAACGACTACCCCGAGACAAACATACTGGCCAGACAGGAATGAGAGGAGGCAAACCATTGAAGGAGAAAGAAAGAAAACAGAGAAGAAGAGGAGAGAATACAATAAGATCACTCATACTTCTCTGTTAAAAATTGTAAAGATAATAAAATGTAAACAACATTGCATAGGAAAATCAACACTGAGAAGCGATAAGGCATAACTTTGAGAAAAGTGGGATTGACCCAAGCAAAACACCCTTGGGCAGATTTACAAGCCCCTTGCGCCACTTTTGCGTTACTTTTCCCATGTTAAAAGTGACGCAAAAGTGGCGCAAGGGGCTTGTAAATCTGCCCCCCTATGTAAAGGTAAAGATGTATCAAAGTATGCGACTGTGCACTGTAGTAATGGGACTAAAACCCAAACAAAACACCCAGTGTGAGGTAACAGTACAAAAAGTGTGCACAAAGACAACCTCGTATAAAGGCCCAATGTTGTGCACTGTGGTAAAGGGACTTAAACCCAAATGACACACCCTATGTAGGGTAACAAAATAAAAATGTACGGACAACCTAGTGTAAAGGTCACATGCTGTGCACTGTAGCAAAGGGACTTAAACCCTTACTACACACCCTATGTGGGGTAATAAAATACTAGAAGACTGAACCTGAATCTAAAACTTACCCGAAACGTGAGGGAGGTTAACTGTGGTCAGGTATCGTATATGGGTCTGAACCCATGACTAATTCCAACACAAAGGAAGTAAACTAATGTTAACTAATATATATGGGTGTGAACCCATGACTAGTCTCTAAGAGTAGAGATGTGTAAGTGATGCAAATAGGAATGACACCTATGCATAAATGGCCAAAAAGTAGGAACAATAAACAGTTGAAAAGGGCATATGTACTGTGAGCAAATGGGACTAGACCCCTAGAACCCATTGCCATCCCTATGTAGGGAAGAACAAACAGAAGGACACACACAACCGTGTGTGAGAATGGAACATAACCCGTGTAAGAGTTACCGACATGAACTTTTGTGAATGGGAGCCTCTACCCGTAAGCTTGCCACTGTATAGGGGTTATGTGGTGGACTGTGGAAACGAGACAAGAAAACAAACACATCCCCATCACTACTATATGAGAGTGTACAGAAAAAACAGGAGAAACTATAAGGGCCACCCAAAAGTCCAGGACCTTCCTTGTATAAGAAACCAAAACTGTGGCAGCAGTAAAACAAATGTGCTGTAGATGCAGAACTTTTGCAGCTTAAACACTAAACAATGGAAATACTCTATAGATTGGAAAAACCATGAGTAAATAGACACTGTAAATAAGAAATACATAAATTACTGTAAAATTCGTAACACCACTAATCACGCCGGTGAGCGACTTCTATAATAGCACTCTAGTATTGTACCCCCAAATGTCCAGTAAATTGGTAAACAAGAGTCAATAATCCCCGCAACTGTTCTTTCAAAAGAAAAACCACTGTAATAAAAGGTCTGACGATTGCGTGGACCAATCAAAACAAGAACAGTGGGTCTTAAGATCAGAGACAAAATTAGGTGACAAAGCGTCCACTCTACTGTGCACATATATTGGTAGAACCCATGCACACTGAAATAAGTACCTTCAACTTTTGGTGCACCACACGATAGTATGGAGAAAGGCATGAAGAAACGAAATACAGAAAATATGCCGCGACAATCATGGAGAAAGACGATCGCCGATTAACTTCATTGTCCGGACAATGTGGTTGGCAAAACGAACACAGCTGAAGCTGGAAACTGGAGGTAACGTACAGAGACAACTCCAAATGCAAAATGGCGGCACGCATGGGTGACGCCACGCCGGATGGCTCCCGGCAACATCGTGCTCCCAAAAACTTCAATAGCAGGAAACCTTGAGGAGAAGCACACGTCACAGAGGGTCCGTGGCAGGCATGAAGAACAGCAGGATGCAGGTAGGTGGGCGCGCGTTGACAATGACTCGCGCTTGCGTTTTTAAATCAGCACCAACGGATAAACTCCCACTGTTAGAAAAATGGATCAAGGGACACAAATGATAAAAGACGACCATGAGTCAGGAGAACATTGTGCATGGTTGTCCCTTCTTGCGTACACTAGTGGATGCCAGTCCCAAACCATAATAAAAACAAACAAATTGGCTTACCCCTAAAAGTCCATGGCATCAGTAGGAATAAGGTCAACTTTTCTTAGTACAGGGCGGGCAAAACCATATCGTGAGAGGCAGTGTGCAGTAAGATAACAAACCAGTGCACACGCAAACTCCTTTACACAGTTGCAGTAAGAGAAAGAGAGTTTCGAAACTCTTTCCCCGCAACGCTGTTCATGTGGCAGAGCGTGAGTTTCTCTTGGCAGAAGTACCCCTGAAACTTGCAGTAGGTAGGAAAACCGAAAACAGAAACACGCTGGTGAGGGCGCACTGGCCCAAATCCATAAACAGCTCTTCCATAATCTGGAGTGCGAGTTTTTCATTTCTGTCACTTCGATGTGCAAGCATAACATGACTCACGAGGCTTGTGTGAAGTGGGATCTGGCAAGTGCTGGTTGGAGGCGACCGGTGTAATGGTCAATGGTGGAGCTCGGGGTGCCAGAGTCCTTGTTCCAGTCGTAGTTTGTAGTTTCTTGTTGCTTTTTAAAAAAAAAATCTTGACTTCCTGAACATTTACTTCTTTAGTTGAGCACGTAGAATGAGGGTAAGTTACCAGATCGTCGCCATAAAAATGTAGTAATCAAGTCCAGACAGAGAGATGAAGTTCAAGATGATTTATTGTAGATATGTAGATGAGCCCTACCAGGAGCAGCCAGCAAGCTGCTCAGCCCCATCTCAACTGTGGCATTTCTTCACAGAGTACCAACATTCTGAAATACATCATAAATGTAACATTCCACTGGCTGAGCATGTGATGAACAGGATACCAAGATACTACACAGGCTAACATTTTCGGTGGGGGTGTTCAGAATCAGTCTGCCACCATGCCCACAGTTCATGTTATCCGAACGCGCAGATTCTGTATAGGTTATATATAGGAACTACACGACATGGCGCCCAATGTTGGTTGGGTACTTATTTAACAGTAGAATCTGAGTAGTTCAGTCATGCTATTCTCGGAGACCCCTACTCACAAAACACCAGAGACGTCTGGAGTGGGTGGGCACAAACACCGCCACAGCTAAGTAGGCGAAATATCCTATTTATTAAACACTAAACAATGGAAATACTCTATAGATTGGAAAAACCATGAGTAAATAGACACTGTAAATAAGAAATACATAAATTACTGTAAAATTCGTAACACCACTAATCACGCCGGTGAGCGACTTCTATAATAGCACTCTAGTATTGTACCCCCAAATGTCCAGTAAATTGGTAAACAAGAGTCAATAATCCCCGCAACTGTTCTTTCAAAAGAAAAACCACTGTAATAAAAGGTCTGACGATTGCGTGGACCAATCAAAACAAGAACAGTGGGTCTTAAGATCAGAGACAAAATCAGGTGACAAAGCGTCCACTCTACTGTGCACATATATTGGTAGAACCCATGCACACTGAAATAAGTACCTTCAACTCTTGGTGCACCACACGATAGTATGGAGAAAGGCATGAAGAAACGAAATACAGAAAATATGCCGCGACAATCATGGAGAAAGACGATCGCCGATTAACTTCATTGTCCGGACAATGTGGTTGGCAAAACGAACACAGCTGAAGCTGGAAACTGGAGGTAACGTACAGAGACAACTCCAAATGCAAAATGGCGGCACGCATGGGTGACGCCACGCCGGATGGCTCCCGGCAACATCGTGCTCCCAAAAACTTCAATAGCAGGAAACCTTGAGGAGAAGCACACGTCACAGAGGGCCCGTGGCAGGCATGAAGAACAGCAGGATGCAGGTAGGTGGGCACGCGTTGACAATGACTCGCGCTTGCGTTTTTAAATCAGCACCAACGGATAAACTCCCACTGTTAGAAAAATGGATCAAGGGACACAAATGATAAAAGACGACCATGAGTCAGGAGAACATTGTGCATGGTTGTCCCTTCTTGCGTACACTAGTGGATGCCAGTCCCAAACCATAATAAAAACAAACAAATTGGCTTACCCCTAAAAGTCCATGGCATCAGTAGGAATAAGGTCAACTTTTCTTAGTACAGCGCGGGAAAAACCATATCGTGAGAGGCAGTGTGCAGTAAGATAACAAACCAGTGCACACGCAAACTCCTTTACACAGTTGCAGTAAGAGAAAGAGAGTTTCGAAACTCTTTCCCCGCAACGCTGTTCATGTGGCAGAGCGTGAGTTTCTCTTGGCAGAAGTACCCCTGAAACTTGCAGTAGGTAGGAAAACCGAAAACAGAAACACGCTGGTGAGGGCGCACTGGCCCAAATCCATAAACAGCTCTTCCATAATCTGGAGTGCGAGTTTTTCATTTCTGTCACTTCGATGTGCAAGCATAACATGACTCACGAGGCTTGTGTGAAGTGGGATCTGGCAAGTGCTGGTTGGAGGCGACCGGTGTAATGGTCAATGGTGGAGCTCGGGGTGCCAGAGTCCTTGTTCCAGTCGTAGTTTGTAGTTTCTTGTTGCTTTTTAAAAAAAAATCTTGACTTCCTGAACATTTACTTCTTTAGTTGAGCACGTAGAATGAGGGTAAGTTACCAGATCGTCGCCATAAAAATGTAGTAATCAAGTCCAGACAGAGAGATGAAGTTGAAGATGATTTATTGTAGATATGTAGATGAGCCCCACCAGGAGCAGCCAGCAAGCTGCTCAGCCCCATCTCAACTGTGGCATTTCTTCACAGAGTACCAACATTCTGAAATACATCATAAATGTAACATTCCACTGGCTGAGCATGTGATGAACAGGATACCAAGATACTACACAGGCTAACATTTTCGGTGGGGGTGTTCAGAATCAGTCTGCCACCATGCCCACAGTTCATGTTATCCGAACGCGCAGATTCTGTATAGGTTATATATAGGAACTACACGACATGGCGCCCAATGTTGGTTGGGTACTTATTTAACAGTAGAATCTGAGTAGTTCAGTCATGCTATTCTCGGAGACCCCTACTCACAAAACACCAGAGACGTCTGGAGTGGGTGGGCACAAACACCGCCACAGCTAAGTAGGCGAAATATCCTATTTATTGGCTGTTGGTTAATCAAGCTTGAAGGACACAGTGTTCCTAAAATTGTACAAATAAAACCTTATCTTAGTTCCCTTGAGCAAACTTCTTTGTTACAAAATGACTGAGGGCGAAGATAACCCAGTAGTAAATCTACACGTCTCAGACGAAGAAGATACAAACGCAATTCAAATTGCACCTAAATTCAGACGTACGATCACCCTGAAACTAGTAGAAAATGGTTTATCAGCTAGGGGTGGATTAGTAGCTTTCTTGATTGAGGCACACGAATCAAACAAAACAGAGGTATTTTATTCGTGGGTTACATT
Organism: Calotriton arnoldi; assembly: GCA_963921515.1. Taxonomy (NCBI): domain Eukaryota; kingdom Metazoa; phylum Chordata; class Amphibia; order Caudata; family Salamandridae; genus Calotriton; species Calotriton arnoldi. Next base: position 83,163 of record CAWUFW010003939.1, read on the forward strand.
CCCAGCAGCAGATGCAGGAACACAGACATTTCACTACTATACAGAAGGAGATGCACCAGTGGAATATGCTCCGCTTGAAGACATAGAGGTTCCACTCACGTACCAGGAACACTTACACTGGTTTAAAGGCGCCCTACCCCACATAAGAAATAGAGTAAGATTAGGCCCGCTCGGAGGAGAGGGGGCAACATGGCCGATATTAGCAGCCTACCCACCACATCCTGACATTGACACAATGCCACAAGGAGACTTACTCATACAACACAAAGATTTAATTAAAATCTACAGAAACTTGACACAATTCGTCATGAGGACTTTCACAGTCCAACCAGCAACAGTTGCAACAAATGGTACTCAGTCTCAGGGTACAGCAACTAAAATCACTCCACAAACATTACACGCGGTAATGGGCAAAATGCCCACGAAACATGAACAAATGCCATTCTGGGTAGCTCAGAAAATAACTCAGCTCGAGGCAGTATTCCCGAATACTACCCCGCATGAAAAACACAGAATGCTAACAATCTGCTTGCCCATGGGGATAACACAACAAGTAGAAGATTGTACCAGTTGGGGTACAGTCTTTACTGCAATTTATACCAGAACTCATGGTATTCCTTCATTAGCAGTAGTGCCTGATGTATTAAGACAAATACAAAACGAGTACGGAGCAGAACCGGCTCTGAACTTAGGGATGAAGTTACTAAATAACTATGACCAGGTATCAGCCATAATACTAGCTAATATTAAAGGGGAAGCAGCTTCAGTGGCAATCCGCCAACGCCTAAGGGAGTACAGTCCGTTGGATCAACAACACGAACTTCCCAAAATAATTGAAACTGCATATGCAGAATTAGGCAGAGACAGTTTGGGTGGGAAAGCTTTAAAACCCCAACTGATGGGCAGTCCTGAAAAGGACAATTCCAAGCAGACACCTGCTTCTTCTAAAAAGAAGTGGGATAATAAAAAACAACAAAACTTTAAAGGAAACAGATCTCAATCCTGAGGTAGATCTCCTCCACAGGAGCCCTCTGAGAAGAGGTACAACCTCAGGAATAGGGATAATATTAGGAAATCTGACAGGTATCAGGATACTGATACACGTTCCTCTCGTTCCTTTCAGGGCTCGACAAAAAACTCCGAGAGAGAAGGATGGTCAGAACACAAAGAAGAGCGTACAAAGTCCAGAGACATGCAGCACGCTCAAGACTATACTTCTAAAAAAGAAGAAAAGCCAAAATCAAAACCTCAGTTTAAGAAGAAGAAAGTTGCAGGCCTAAAGATCAGACATGCCCAGAATTCTGAGGACACAACTTCTGAACGGGGAATGGGCTCAGACGATGCTAGACAGTGCGGCAGAAGTAATAATAGCTCACCAGAACCTGATGGAATTTCTGGTGACAGCGGACTTGAATGATTACATCACGGTGGAAACACCAGATACAAGGGTGAGCGTCCCACATAAGTTACACAAAATAACACTCCAAATGGAGGGGGACAAGCCCAGGAAAGTTAAAGGTCTCTTTTGGAAAAACCTATCATCTGGTTATGACATCCTATTAGCTGAACAAGATTGGCCGCCAGCATTCGTTATGGAGTGCCCTAGGGGAGAAACGGTAATTTTTCCAGCATTTTCTGACCTCGTTCCCATTCATCTTCAACATGCATATGCACAGGAGTGGGCAGTTGCCCTAGCTCCAGCATTGTACAAAAATCATGCCGGATGGGATGAAGATTCAACCCACCACGTGATCCCGTTAAAAGTTTCACCAAATGCAAAAGCCTTACATCCGAGATGGATACAATGGGCTAATTCCCTTACTGCAACGGATGCTGAATACAGATTTGATCCAAGTCTAAAAACACAGGCATTTCTGCAATAATAACAAGAATATCCCCTGCCAAATGAAATCTTGCCTCTAGATCAGTATGAATATATAATTTACACTGACGGATCTGCTCAACCGGCCATAGGGAGTAAGCAACAATACAGCGCAGCATGTGCAATCATTAAAGGTCGTATGCGGGATGGAAAATTCCATCCAAGTTGCACCAAAACGCAGTCTCTAGGAGACTGCACGGCTCAGTTGGCAGAGTTAAAAGCACTGATACTAGCACTGGTGAATACGGATCACGAATTCCCCACACTGATAGTGTGTGATTCTTTTTACTGTGTGCAATCATACAATGAATATTTAAATCATTGGGAACAAAACGGGTTCAAAGACGCGAAAGGTGGCACAGTTAAGCATAAAATGCTATGGGAACAGGTAGTTGAGTTGAAGAACGAACTACCGAGGACTCACGTGATTCATACACTGAGTCATCAACGTGATGGCGTTCACGTTGAAGGGAATTCATTGGCTGATGAAGCCGCAAAGGGGGCTGTACGAACGGCTTCCGTAGCTGCAATCACTCGTTCAAAAACGAGGATAGACGGTGAGATTATGGTGGCTGTTATTGCTTCAAGCAAAAACATCGGTGCAGTACCAAAGAAATTTCCACGTACTCCTACAAGTTAGATGCAAACAACATTCCATATGCTCAGATTCCTGGAGTGGGGGACAGAGTAATACCAAATATGGATCGTAGGCAAGGTTTAATTATTGCTGCACACGAGGGTTTGGGCTCTGCACACACAGGCGTTACAGCAACTATTTAATTGTTGAAACAGCGCTATTGGTGGCCAGGTCTGACAAAACAAACTAAAGACTATGTCTTGAAATGTGACATCTGCCAACAGATGAAAGGCTCCACCATAACACGCCCGGCACAGACACCGTTACTAAAATCAGACAAACCTCTCACGTGTGTATCTGGACCACTGCGGCCCCTTACAATCTGATGGGGCTTACAAGTATATCATGGTTGCAGTGGATTCCTGCTCAAGATTCCTATGGGTATGGCCTCAGCGCTCGGCTGACGCTCGAACTGTTATCAAAGATTTGCGAGTCTTTATAGGGACATACGCAGTTGGCACGTTACATTCGGACTGTGGCCCGGCGTTTAGCTCTCGGGTTTACAAAGAGGCCATGGAAAGTATGGGCGTAGCATTGCGGTACTCCTCTCCATACCATCCTGAGGGAAATTTGGTTGTGGAGAGGAAAAACCGGGACCTGAAGCAATCTTTAACAGCTAGGGTATTAGGCAAGGGTGGTAGTTGGGTCAATCATCTATACGGGGTACAACGAGCACTCAATAACCAGCCAAGAAGTTCTCTAGGGGGTGTCACTCCATATGAGGTCCTATTTGGGACGAGAATGTGGGTCCCTGATATTGATTGTGAAGGCACAGTGGCGGATGAGAAACCATTTGATATCCATGATCGTTTGGCTGTTTTACAGGATCTAAATGAATCCAGGACACAACAAAGCAACGTCCATTTAAAACAGACCGCCACTGGGGAAGTCAAGGCAGTCACGGCAAGACCTGTCTGGATCCCAAAGGTCGGGGATCTGGTCAGAGAGAAAATAGCGGACAAAAAAGAATTTGGACCATCATACAGAAAGCCTGTACCTGTCCTAGCAGTTCAAGGAACAAGAACTGAACTTTTGCTGCCTCTTGCTGGGAAAAAGGAGAAAAGATTTGTCTCAATCGAGTTAATCAAACCACACTATGTGGCTGATACTGAACAGTAGGCCTTGTGGACTCCACAGTAGCAGACACCCTCCTCTAGCTACAATCCAAGAAGTTCAAACAGAAAGACTCATCACGTTTGAAGAGCCTCCTGTACGGAATGAAGGACTAAGCAACAATGCTATGGAACTCGTTCCCCTTGAACCAGAAGTTCAACTTCAAAATTCAATTCAAAATAACACACAAGTTGCAATTAGACCAAATACAGACGTCTACGTCAACATGCCTCGACAAGAGCAAAATGCGATTTCAACAAATCCCGATGCAATTCCTACAATTGAACGAACTGCTTCTGGCTACTTCATGAACTTTGATACTTTTTCCTTGGATCCAAGTGAACCAGAAACGATGCCAGCCCACAAATCACGCAAGCAGCAAGTTAAAGACTTTCTGAACGTTCTCAAAAAGACTTACCTGGTATTGCCTTGAGTAGAACTCTGGGTAATTACTGGGATACTGTTCTTTCTTTTCTGGCTAGGCTTATTTATAACTTTTAGCATGCTTATTAATGGACGATACCTTCAACAAAGCTCCGCAGCCCAAAAAGTTAATTTGATTCTGAAACCACATCAGTCCTCACATCGTGAGCAAAGAGACTTGTCATCAGTGAACATCACAGCAGTTCCTATACCGGACGGTATAGTTTGGGACAAAGTTGATTTTGATATATTCGGTCCGACTGAACTTTTAAAACTTTCACATGTATTTAAAATTTCATTGAGTGATATCATTACCTCCAGTACATTTTCTAATGATTGTTACTCTGAAACTGTTAATAACATGTTGTCTGATTTAGAAAAAACTGCTGTATTTCCGAGCACTGAAATGTTAGAAGGTAATTCAGACTATGACGCTTTGTACTGTTACCAACATTATGGTCATCATTTCCTGCACAAATCTATTTCACCTAGAAATGTTTTTGAGTACCACCAGTGGGAACATTGCCGTACACCACCTAAAATTAGTTCGAATACATTTGCACAGAAATTTTCATATTTTTCAGGGTTTAACACCACTGACCCGACGTCATTTTATTATAAAGTTACACCGACATCGGGACTGAAAATTATGTTGACTAACACCAAACAGATATACTCTGCTTCCTTTATTGCCCAATTGTCTGAACAGGGTTTCGACCTATGGAAGGACACAATAGACTTAAAATCAGTCTGGGGTTCTAGAGACTGGCAAGTCCAGGGAACAGAAGTGCTATTTAGAGCATGCCTCATTCCACAGCAGATGATATTTCTAAATTACACTGTGCAACAGACATCCTGTCTTGGACTAGCCAAGAACAAGGACCTGAACACACCTCGGTTTCCAACACCATCACAGATGGAGGGGTGGCAAAATTCAACTACACAGGGAGGGGCAACAATAGACAACATTTTACAGTACAACAGAACAGACCCTAATTGGAAAGAATGGTTGGTTTGGCCCTTAGACACGAACAGATGTCAGAAAAGATTCTGGGATAGAACCGATAGGTTCAGTATCCATAGGCCAGACCCACGCTAAGAGAACATCCAGGGGTAGTGACGTCCTACAGTGTTGGGAAGTTGTGCCTTGATTGGCTAGAGACCTCAACACTCACAAAAGTGATACAACACTTGACCTTACTCACACAAGACATGGATCTTAGGGATTTTTTACTAGGTCCCAGGAAACCCCGTCAGAAACGTTTCATATATGCTGGCATTTATGCTGCCTACAATGAAAATTGGAAAATATCCCAACAGGAGGCCGCAGAGAGAATACGGGAAATAGTCCGTATTAACTTAGAAAAGGCATTAGCAGTAGTGGATAATGGGTTAACAACTTTAACCTCCAGGATATATTCCTTAGGCAACATTGTATCTTCTGCGATAGACATACTGGAACAAGATTTAGCCATATTACAACACGGGCAATCTCAGTTGCATTCTGTTATGTTATTAAGCTGGACGCTACAATCTTTGCGTGCAGGCTATGTGCCTTGGCGTTTCATCAACAATACGTCTCTGTTTTCTGAATACAATCTAATACATAAACAGATGGAAATGGCACAAAGGTGAGCAAAATATACAATACTGCGTATTGAAAAACTGGACAGACTACCGTTTACGGTAGCGGAATCTCCATCTACGGAGTGGCTTATCCATGGCCACTTAACTCTACCGGTCACTACTTTTCAGTTTCAATATTGCCTTGAGCAAAGGCAGGCTGGTAAATATGAAAAGATGGGTAAGGACTACATTAAGGAATCTTGGGAGTTACCATACAGATTTCGATGCCGGAGTGGGGATCGAGAAGTGTTTCTAAGTGGTACAAACTGCAAGAGTGCTTTAAGCGGTTCTCTCATGTGCCAGGACATTTCACTGCACGGAGCTTGCAATGGTTCAATAGCAAACTTGTCCTGCCACATGAAAGGGACTCCAGCAGCCGTGATTACACCGTTATTCGAGCTGCTCTCGAATGGGAGTTACTTGATGCTGAACGATCAAGGTTGCTGTGGGATGCTTCCGGGCATTGCCTATCTGGTCACTGTGAACTCCAGGGTCACTTGCTGTATGCAAGTATTGTTTACCCCAACAAGTACAGTCAGGGAGGCGCCGTTATGGCCTTCGTTGAATGTTTCCTTTATACAGTTTGATACTTTGAGCAGACTGAAAGCCATGCTTTTACAGCAAACCGTACCCTTAACCTCTGCTCGAGAGACCTTTGATCTCCAAATTGCAAGGACCTCGACTGAGATACAGGCCCTTATACGTACAAACTGCCCCATTCATTTCGCAGAAATGGTGGGTCGTATCTTCAATATGTCTGATACGAGTGGTATTGTACATCTATTTAAGACCATAGGGTCAGGATTTCTAAGCACCTTCCAGACAATCCTCGGAGTTATTCCAAATTTTATACACTCCGTATTGGGAAGCGTTTTTGGAGGTCTTCCGCTGGTCCTGCTTTCTATCGCAGGAATCCTGATTGTCATTTTTCTGCTCCGCAATGGACGGCCCAATCACCAACAAGATGACAAAAGCACTCCTGGAGCGCATGTAACGTGAACGCAAGGTACAGCAACTGGGCACACCTCGCCTACGGGAACTGAGCGCCTCTTGGTTCCTATTGTTTAGACCAGTCTGGATGGACTGCATCTTACCTGTTCTTCGATGCCTGTTTTGCGGTGAAGAATGCGTGTTGGATCTCTGTCTGACACTTGCATCGGACACGCCTGCGGACTTGAATACCAGGTTGGAACCCCTGAGGGCCCATGCTCGGCAATGTCCCCAGCGTAATCGCATATTGATGGCTGCATTCCTCGAGAATCCGCAGGTGCCTTTTACAACTGGGTTGAGCATCAGCTCTTCCACTAGCACTCAGGTTTCGACAACAGCACCGGCTGCCTCTACACCAGCTATTGGCAGCTCTGAATATCATTTGTGCTCCATTGACGTACTCTGCAGCGGCAAGCAACGACGATGTTGCGTCTCCCAGCCAGGACACTTAGGGGCATATTCACAAGGAGCTATCGCCGAATTAATGGCACTTTATCGCAGCCAAAGTCGTGATAAATTTACCTCCCCATTCACAAGCCGGTGTCAACAGCCCACAGCACCAGTTTACCCGCGATAGCAGCCGCAAAAAACATCGCCACAGAGGACCCCCGCAAATATCGCTAATGAGATGCAGAGTAGGCGTTCCCGTGCCAAAAGTCGAGACAACATCACACCTCAACATTCACAACGACCAGCCACATCGGCGATAAGAACACAAAACAGGCGATAAAGCGTGTTAGCACCAGGAAATTTACACCTGCTCTGACCTGGTGTAAAGTTGGACGGCAGCCTGCACCACAAAAGGGAGCACAGCCCAGGGCCACATCTGAAGGGCAACAGATGCCATGGAGCCACTCATCATGCGGCTCGGACACCCAAGAGGGCCACAACACCCACCGCCACCACCCCAGGACCCCAACCCACACCCGGAACACCCCCCCCGGACCACCACAGACGCAGCGCAGACAAAGACAGCGGACCCCCAGGAAGCGTACCAGCCGCACAGACCCAACATCTGACAATGTCACCGTCCACTACAGGCTGAAAGTGACAAACATCCTACGCATCCTGACCATCATCGCCTAACAGGCCTACGGCACCAACACAGCGGACAACCAACATCCCACCCCACACAAATCTGGCTTGGCTGCACCTGTTGGCCCCTGGTATCCCCCAACCAACACCCGCCAGAGTCGGAGGAGTCTCACAGCCAGCCACATCCAAGTCCCCCACACCTGTCCTGGACATCACCATCACCCTGGTACCCCAGTCCCCATACGTACAACACAATGCGCAGGATCCGCTGGAGACCAAGCAAGGACCATACGCCCAAGCAGGATGCACGCACATGTTGGGGGCAATACACAGCACACATGTACTACCTGTGCCCCCTGGTGACACAGCACACAATCACCGCAACAGGAAGCACACATCTCACATCAATGTGCAGGCAACAACAGAACACCGTGGAACCCCCAACAATGTTGCCTTCAAATACACAGCCAGTGTGCATGATACCTTCATCCTCCGACAGTCTATCATCAACCAGCGTTCCCAGGATGGCAACAAGGGAAATGCACAGCCCCTTGGCAATATCCAAATGAACACCCCACACACCTCAACTCCACAACCATGCAACTCACAACTCTGGCAATGCACACGTCACAAAATCACATACAACAGGCACAACAACATGCCCACCCACCAGACACGACAGAACAACTTACAATGTTCACATGGGCAAGCCCTGAACATGAGCCAGCAACGGCATGGCACCTCAGCCACATAATAGCCGAATGTGTGGAGAGGTGGCAACCAGGCATGTGTGAAGGATGCACTAGAACCATGATTGGGAAAGTACACAATGCCAAGAGTGGCGGAGATGTGCTGGACACACCGCAGTATGCAGAACACACCCATATCCATGGCGACATACACCGCTGGTGTATGGAGTGTAGTGGACAGTGGACGCCACCATGTCACCCCAGCCAGTGGGGGACCTCGCGGAAATGTTGCCTGTTACACCCCCCTAAGCGTCACCGGAGTGGGATGGCCCGGCGTACGCCACGCCAGCGTAGGGGTGTGAATAAAAAGCACGTAGACCTGGGCGTGGTCCTCTTCCGGAAAGACCCACGTCTCTGCCAAGGCGGCGCCTCCCACCCCGCCACGAGGCCTACGCCGTCCTCGTGAGCGGAGTTGCCTGCGATGCTGTGCGCCGGCCGGACCCCGGCACGCTGGACCACGAACCCGTCAGGCCCGCCCCTGCGCAGCCAGGCCACACTGATCACCTACCGACACCGGCGTGTGTCAAGGAGGGCCCACCACGTGCCGGCGCAAGCTCCAAGCCCGAGGCCCGCGACCTTGGCAGCCTCCTCAGATCATCACGGCCTCCACGACACAGGCCCGCCTTACTCCTTTCTCGTTGACGCACTCTACTGCCGCCTTCTGCCCACTCGTCGGACCAGTAGGTCCCATGTGTGAAACTGTGTCCTGAGTCATGAATGGCAGTGACCAGATGTCTACTGCAGGGGTGATATCACTAAACTCCCTGCTATCAGTGAAGCAAACGAATGCATCACAAGCACACGACACGTGTCTGTGGGCCCATGCTGACCGCTGCCTCCGGCCTACACTGCGGTCCAGTAGATCACAGAGTCTTAATTTGGCAATGTTGGAGTTCACATCTGTGTACCAGCATCATCGCAGACTGCATCCCCTCTCAGCACCTGTGCCACTAAGTGTGTTCCCCGACATTCATGGACACTCACTGGTCGTACATTGGTGGCGTTTGAGTCTATGGAATAGGGGCTAGTTTTCATCCTCATGTAGCTGATACCGAACTGTTGGTGAAAACGAGGGTTGCGCTTTCCACTCCTCCATTTGCTGCTTTCAGTTAACATCAGACCTTCCGCATCATGCCCTGGAGGACACCTTCCACTGTCCCCCGCAACCCTCCGCAACATACACCTCGGACATTGATGGGGACCCGCTCAGGTCGCATGGCCCATCTGACTGCACCGCAAGTCACCGTCCCGTGGCTGGGTGCCTGTGCCGGCCGCAGTGCATCCGGGGCCACTAACTCTGTGCTGCTCAGGCCTGGGACCCCTTCTTCTGAGACATTGAATGGCCTCTGTAGCGATGGTCTTGGGGTCATCAATGCCATGTGTCTGTGGCCCTGCGCTGTCCGCATCCTCCGGCCTCAACTGCGGGCCACCAGGGCCCACACATAGCATCGAGTCTTGACCGGCCCGGATGTGGCATCACCGCAGGAGGCACACGCCACCACCGCAAGGACCACCTCCAACCGCCATCTGCCAATGTCGAAACGGTGGTCCTGACAGACCTACGGAGTTGCTCAGACCTGTTGTGGATGCCATCATCGGCCTGATACCCTGCTCAGCCCTCCAGGTGCCAGTGACTCAGTGCACCGCAAGCCATTGTCCGTTACTGATTGAGTTTTGTGCTGTTGTGAGGTTGCGCAGCAATGTCACCTCATGCAGTGGGGAAGACCTGGGACTATGATGAGGAAGATGTGTCAAGTGTGCGGACGGGAGAAGGCACAGACAATGGGAGGGCAGGAGGCAACAGCCCCAAGGCAGGAATGCAGACTGGTGGTGGTAGTCAAGCTACACACCCGGATCTATTACTGGGTATTGCGCTGTGGACTGCGGACGCAACTGTCACCTCAAGGAGTGTGGAAGACCTGGGACGTTGATGAGGAAGTTGATGCAGGTGTAACACACCCCACAGCATCTGCATCAGGACTAACCTGAAGGGACACAATCCTAGCAATTTCTTCACATGAGCGCGCTCTTCTCTAGTGCCCCTACCTCAGTGCACTGCAACTCACGGAACCTCCTGACTAAATATTGGGTGACCTCTGTCCTTACTCCGGATCCCTCCATGTTGCTCTGCAGTTGACTCTGTTATGCTGGTGTTTTCTGTTTCCATTACACTGGTGTCTACTGTTCATGTTGTTGCCAGCACCAGGCACTCCGTGCGGGCCGGCTTATACTCGCCCCACACACATCCAGCACAGGTGTCACTGTACATGTAGCCCTGCCAATAAAGGGGCCGGGCGCACGTGCCCGTAGCCAGTTCAACATGATATGTGCATGTGCCCCTGTGGTCTTGTTGTATGCATGGGGGCCCTGGGCCCTACGACATTACATTGTGCTGTGTACAGCGGACGCAGACATGTCACCGCAGGCAGCGGGCTAGAACCTGGCCATGTACCTTTGTCGTCACCCACTCAATTTTTAAGGGGAGTGGACTGTGCCGTCGTACGCAGAGCCAACGTGGGTGTGTGACTGATATGTGCGTGCCCCTGGTCGTGGTTCTGTACTGGGTATGTGCATCTGCATGTGTCTCTATGGCAGTGTGGGTCTCCTTTGTGTTGTGTAGGTGGTCCCTGAAGGGTATTGGACACCCACGTATGTGTTCTAGTTCGCATTCCATGGGTTCGGCAACACCCCCACCTGTTGGGCCACCTCCTTCTGGCGTTCTGACACCTGGCATTGGGGTGCCATGTGTGGGTCGGTGAAGTGTTGTGAGCCAGCCGTGATTGCGGGTGCTTCATGCTGTGTGGTCTGTTGCAGGGGCTGGGTTCTCCTCTGAGTAGCTTGTCTGCCCTGGTCCTGGTGGTGGGTTATGTGGGATGTCCATGGGCTGTTGTAGGGCGTTGGTGTCGAAGGTGTGGTGTTCGTCTCCGGCATCACTGATGGGTTGTCTGTTCTGACCTGCTGGAGGTGTTGTTTGTCCCTCTGCATTGTGAAGGGGAGGTGCATGTTGGCATTGTGTTGGCGCCTTGTTCTTGTCGACATGCAGACTGTGTGACAATGTACATTGTGACTGTTTGGGCGGTGGTGGCTATTTGAGTTGGGACAGTGGACATTTGGCTTACATGGCTGATGTGGGGTTGTAGCCGTAGATATGCATCTCACAGTTCCCTGCTCTGTCCAATGTGATTGTTCTGTTTCTGCGCCTGGGCGGACCCAGTTGTGTCCCCTGTTCTGCAGTGTGGGTGTTGCACTTTGCGCCACATTGCCATGGTATGTGCTGTGATTGCTATGTGTGTGTGCTGCAGTGTGCCACGGGGATGGGGGACATGTCCCTGGGTAATTGTGGGTGTGCAGTGTGCTACACCTCGTTGTGCATGTGTGCCATTGTGCCCATCACCCCCCGTCCCCCCAGTCCCTGTTGGATCCTCACCCTGTTGTTGTTGTGTCGGGTCCTGTCGAGCTGTGTCCGTACTCCCACCTCCTTGCACCGTCTCCACACTGATGACTGTGGCCTGGGTTTCCTCCAGCTCCTCCTGTGGCACTGGACTGCCACCTCCTGTCGCCATTGCTGCCTTCCTGTTGGCAGCGGGTTTGTGCCTGGTTTAGGTTGTCACGTCCTGGCGGCGCCTCTTGGCCTCCTGGATTGGCCTCCTCGGCACTCCGACTGCATTCCAGGTGGTCTGCTTGTGGGTCAGTTGCTGGTAGTGTTCTGTGACTCCGTGGCACTTGTCTTGTTTTCCTGTGGTCTGCACCCCGTCTTCCTCTCCCTTTTCTCCTTGGCCGACCCCGTTGTTCCTTGCTGGTGGTCTGTGGGGGTTGTGGGGTTCGCGTTGACCTCTGCGCTGGGTCAGGGTGCATCCATGTTGCTACGTGCTTTGGCTTGTTTCTGGTGTGTTGTTTCTGTGGTTTTTATGGTGCAATTTCCCGCCAGACGCGTGGGATTTGCAGGCCTGTGGCTGCTTTTTGCTACTTTTTGTACCGCGATTGGCCTCATTGCATGATTTCTTGCATTCGCGTTTCGCATTTTTTCGGCGTGGCGTTGATTTTCATTCTGACATTTGACTAACCCTGGGCGTAGTTTGCGTAGTAGCGCTACGCGTAGCTACGCGAAGTGCACTTCGCACTACGCACGCTACGCGTAGCTACGCGAACTGCGTAGTGCGGTAGGAAAATGCTGTTCGCACTGATTGCACAGTGCCAGATGCTTGTCCGCACTGTGCAATCATTGCAAACGGCATCTTACACAGTGCAAGCGGTCGTTTTCTGCCGCTCGAGTAGATTTGTACTCGAGCGGCAGCTTTCAACGCGGACTGGTAGTTTCTCATCGCGAGCGGTCGCGAGCATACGCGACCACTCGCAATGAGAAACCTGACCTCCCCGCGTTGAGAATCTCGCCGGGAGGTTTATTTTCCACGCTCGCGATCGGCAACTTGATGTTGCTGATCGCGAACGAGGAAAAAGTCTTTCCGGGATGTTGATTTTGCTCGCTCGCGGTCGCCAACTTGACGTTGAGGAACGCGAGCAAGCAAAAAATGCCTGCTACGCGTTTTTGCACTGTGCTACGTGCAATTCGCGTAGTGCGTAGTAGCGCAAACTGCGCACGCTCCGCGAGCGTAGCGTAGCACTACGCCCAGGGTTACATTTGACGCGTTATCTGGTGACTATCGCATGCTACCGCCTTGTTGTGAATTCCACGTTGACACAGGGTTATTTTCCCGCGATAGGCTGCGATATTGAAAGTTGCGTTACGCTACTCTTGCGGTAGTTATCGCACGTTCTTGTGAATATACCCCTTAATCTATAATTGGTTCATCGTGTGCTGGGAAAGAATTTAGTTTTTCTTTTTCTCCAAAACTCAACTAAATTTGGAACATTTCCTTTCAATTGACACTTTCGCTGAAAAAGCATGGCCTCCTAACGCTTGTAGTGGTTCGACTTATATAAACGAAGTCATCTTTGACTTTGGCTTAAGTAACAATTCCAAAACATGTTTTTCAAAAAAAAAATCCCCCTTCTGAGATTGTTTAAAAAAAAAAATGATTTTAAGAAAATGTTTTTACACGGTTCACTGATAGTTTTTATGCGCTACTACCTCGTAAAGAGAGTAGTTCGATGGCATTTTATTATTGTTGACTATTCGGAAGAGGAGTGGGTGTTACGTTTCATATAGGTACCCTAATATAGGCCCGGGTTATATCATACACCTTCACCTACATTACCTCCCCTACACTACACAGTAACGGACCTTTTAGGATTGAACCTTTACCTAGTTCTAGTCCTGGGCGCAGAAGGAGGGTTTCTCCCTGAACAATAGTGCCCTATAACTTCATCAATAGACTCACACAGTATGAATGAATATTCATAAGGATTCTTGGAAACCAGGCTGGGGCTACACCACCTGCATAATATCTACGTACAAGGTTCATCCCATACGTCATCCTCAAATCCAACAATGGCTAACACAAGAAACAAGGGACAAAGGAACCCTAGATACTTTCTGAAAAATTATACAGCACATTTTGCTAGTGTTAGTTAGAGGGAACCAAGACTTCCAGGCCGACACACTGACCAGAGACGCTGAGGCTCCTGCATGCAGATGCTCCAGCTGACAGTGGTCTAACACATCCCTCGCGGGGAGTCCAAACTCGAGACCAGGACGGGCTCCTACATTCTCACACTTCAGGTAATGGGGTTCGACTAAATCCTAGAGGAATTCTTGGCTTCACACCTACTCACATGCTAGGTACACTTAGGTACATCTAGATAGGCATCGTAGGAGTACGCGCTTTCTTTTAGCATGCATTTTATATTCATATATGCATTTATGATTATTGCAAAATGGTAGAACTGTACTATCCATTTATATTCACTGTACTGCTAATCATATATATCTGCTACTGTTTAACGGTTATTGCAGCACATCTATTTTACACTAGAAGAACAACTGTGCAATAAATTCTTATTGTAACACGCCCGACTGTTTCTTCTGTGTAACTCTCTGAGACAGAATAAGTGAGCACGAGTGACTGAGCGAAAAGTAGCATATTGTTTCCACGATCCTGAGGGATCAGGGTTGTCATGTTCTGAGGTTGCCAGAAACTATTCTCTCCCCGATACGAGGAGACACTAGTGGCACTGTGAGCAAGCTAATGCAAACAGGCTAACATTTTCAGTGGGGGTGTTCAGAGTCAGTCTGCCACCAAGCCCACAGTTCATGTTATCCGAACGTGCAGATTCTGTATAGGTTATATATAGGAACTACACGACAACAGTGGACTACAATCCTTGCCATGGGTTTAGCATGTAGAGCGGAGTTGGCAGCATACCATGTTTTGTGATTCAGTAGCTGTGACCAGACCTTTTTATCTGTGTCAGTGGAATAGAGGCCAACTGGCCCAAGTGTGTAATGCTCTGTTTCAATGAGCTAACCCTGATACGTGAGCCACCATCCCAAGTGGTTAAAAATAAATTAAATATGCCATTTGGGGGGATAAGCCAGTGTTACCATGTTTAAAGGAGTGAGTGCACACACTTTAGCACTGATTAGCAGTGGTAAAGTTCACAGAGTCCTAAGGCCAACAAAAACGAGTTCATGAAAATTTTTGAGGAGTAAGGCAAAACGTTTGGGGTAAGATTACCCTAAGGGTAACAGGTCTAACAGTTATTTACTTGATACCGGTCTTTAATCTCTTTTTGCTTGTGACATGTGGCAATATTATACTTTACTTTGTACTTACTAAGTTTATTGGCCCTGACAAAGCGACAGGATAGTTGTGAAACACATGCTGGCCTCCTTTCTTTTCCTTGTAAAATTGGCTCACATTTTTGTCTAATCAAGGAAGAGAGAATATCAAGAATTATCAGAATATGAAATTGTCATGTGTTATGTTAACAACTGTGAAGAAAATCGGAAATAATCTATCATAATTATAAACATTGCTTCACTCTTGGACCTTGAATATTGGCCGTTTTTTTAATTATCAGCTATCCACTTTTGCTCCAAATATTGTAAATCCACGTCATATCCTGCTACAAATCTACCTATCCTGCTTCTATCAGGTTCTACTCGGGCCCCGTATTTTGACATTGTTGATATGTTTGACGTCTGCTGCTGTTATCCCCTGCTAACCCTAGACATTCCTTGAACTGTTAAATAATGTTTACTCTGTTGTGCCTTATGTAGGAGTCTGGCTTAGTGTATGGGGCGCACTTATTCAAGTGTTGCACCTTGCACTAATCCAGGCAACCCTTATGGTGATTTTAGTGGTCTTTGATAACCTTTGGCTCTCAAAGTGGTAGCTATGGAAAGCAGCCTTCAGGCTTATCTTGAAGAAGTGTAAAACAGCTTGTTTTACGAGCTTTAATCCATAGTGTATATTAGATGAAAAGGTACTACACAGTGTTTAGAATAATACGTCTATTTATTACACAACACAATCACTAACACAAAGGAGAATGGGACTTGGACCAGAAGACTCAGAGGAGCTGGGGACACAAGGAACCACCTGAGGTAAGTACCCAGGAACCCCACGGAGGCTGTGTGCAGAGTCGAAACACTGCCGCGTGCCCAATGCAAGTCAATGGAGAAGTCGAGTTTGCAGTTTTAAAGAAGAAGGACCCTTACCAGAGGACCCTGAAGAAATCCCTTGGAGGACGGAAGGTTGGAGAGCCACTCCACACGTGGATGCCCTAGGAACCAGGTAGCCTGCACCTGGGAAGCCAGGTGCATAGGGGTAAAGAGACATCGGAACCTGCCTTAGACGACAAATGGAAGACTTTGGGGAAAAGGCCTCTAGAGGAGTTCGAGAAGAAGTCTAGCTGAATCCAAAGGTGGATTCTTGATGAGAAGAACCTGTAAGCAGAAGGGACAGAGTCTATGTCACTTGGAGATTACCAGGAGGCACAAAGATACAATGCCCACCGATCTCAGGAGGTTCAGGAGTGATGACGGTGACCTTGTCGCTGTACCTGTGAGGACCAGGTAATCCATAGGAAGTCCAGGAGCAGTGCTCGAGCTGTCCCACATCAGATGTCGGTGTCCAGGTGGTCGGTGTCCGGCGGGAGCACCAACAATCCTTGGTAGCCACAACTGGCGTGGAAGAGGAGAAGATGCAGTCGTTAGGACCAGCAAGGTCAAGGGATTCACCAGGAGCTGCTGAGTCAGAGCAGGCCCTGAGCAAGCAGGGGACCAGACTGAAGTAAAGGAAGACCCTCGAGAGGACCCACAGGCCGAAGGCACAGGAGTCACAATAGGACTTCAGGCAGCTCACCAAAGATGGAAGCCCACGATGCAAGCACTGCAGGGAGGATGCTGATCTTGGAGGAGTGAGGTGCTGGAGGCTGGAGCTTCTTGTAGCCTAAAGATCTCTGGAGTTCAGAGCCAAAAAGCTTTGCCAACGGCAAGTCAATGCAGTGCATAGTAGTTTGGTCCCAGCAGTTCCGATGAGGGATACTGTCCTCAAAATTGCAGAGAAGACAGGTAGGGCCTTGATGGAGTTGTAGAACCACCACCTGTGTTGTTTGGCCTCTGGAAGTCCGTAGGACGACAGGAGCAGCAGACCTGTGAACTTCGTTCGGGTGCATGCAGATGCAGGGGAGTGACTCCTTCA
Organism: Calotriton arnoldi; assembly: GCA_963921515.1. Taxonomy (NCBI): domain Eukaryota; kingdom Metazoa; phylum Chordata; class Amphibia; order Caudata; family Salamandridae; genus Calotriton; species Calotriton arnoldi. Next base: position 100,224 of record CAWUFW010003939.1, read on the forward strand.
CTCCAAGGGAGATTACTTCGGATGTCCTTGATGCCACAGGTCTTTTGGAGACCCTGGATAAAGCACAGAAATAGGTGATGCAGAAGACTTGAAGAACAGCAAGAGCAGAAGCAGTAGGAGTTTTCCCCTAAGCAGTAACGATTCTAGTCGAAGTCCAACGAAGTCTAAGTGTCCAGACGGTCGAAGAGTATCTTCGTTTCAGAGGTGAGTCTTGTTCCACATGAATCTGAGGACCCACCCACAGGGGAGCCCTTAAGTACCCAAGGGAAAAGGTTGGAACAACTCGGGGGTCCCTCCCAGAGGAGGGGCTGGACAGAGGAGAGGATACTCCACTGTCCTTTGTCCAGTTTCCCGCCAGAGCGGGAACCCAGGGTTCCTGAGCTGGCTCAAACTGGAGTATGCAAGGAGGGCACCAAATTTGACCTTCAAAGCAGTCTGGTTGTGCTGCAAAGAGCCCCCAGCCCAATACACCAAGTCCTGTCTGGGAGGTGGTTGCACCTCCCTGTGACAGGAAACCTATTGTTCTACCTTTCATGCTCAAACTCAGCTCAGCGGCAGGAGGGCAGAATCATGTCTGTGGTCGGCAGCAGCATTAGCTTGTTGGCAGACCTGGAAAGGCTGGTACCAAGAGTACAGGGGGATCCTCTAAGGAGTCCCCCAGTACGTGGGATCATACCTCCAACACGGGAATTGGTGTTGGGGTATGGTTCCAACATGTTTGATGCCAAACATTGCCAGGTTTGGCGCAGCCATTATATAGTTAGACATCTCGTAATGATTGATGTTCACTATATGTCTTAAAATGGCTGACCGCACTTACAAAGCCTGGAGAATTGACTTCAGGGTTTGTAGGGGGGTCCTGCTCATGCAGGGGCACCCTCACACTTATAATCAATCACCCTGCCTTCAGGACTGAAAGCCTACCATAAGGGTGACTTATATGTTTTAAGTGCAGTGCCCTCAGATATAAGGATACTTATATCTGTCGTGAGAGGTGCAAGCACCAACCCACACAGGCTGCAATGGCAGGCCTGTAGTCACAGTTTTAAGTGGACTCCCATGGGTGGCACAATACATGCTGCAGCCCATTGGAGACCCTGGTGTAACTATGCCCCGGGTACCTTAGTACCATATACTAGGAACTTACAAAGGTGCACCAGTAGCCAATTGTGGTGGTACCAAAGTACTTATCAGAACCAATTTAGGGGAAAAGCACAGTTGTTGGGGTCCTGATTAGAAGGATCCCAGCAGACTAGGTCAAAAACACACAGACACCAGGCAAAACGTGGGGGTAACCATGCTAAAAGGATCCTACCTTCCTGCATCTTCCATGTAATATAATCCCTCGTACCCCTTCCAGCACTGTACTGTACCCAACTCAAAGCTCCATTACATATCATACATACCCTTGTACTTGAATTATCTGTATAGCTCGAACAAATACTGTATATACTTAAATACTGTTTGTTCTGTTATGTCTCAGTCAACATATGGTTCACTCCTGCCTGGGGTTTCACACCCACATTTTGTACAGCGCTGTGAAACTCTGCCAGCTGAAAGTTTGCGCTATAGAAGACAACGAATAAATAAAATAAATGTTACACCACAAAAACGTGCATGCACCCTGTAGCCCCTCTAAATACAAGCATTGGCGTAGCCGATAGTCTCACCTTTGTAACCTATTGGCTTTGACAATGGTTTTTAGCCATGCTGTACAGTATCACTGAGAACTTTCAAAATGACACAAGCGTTTGCCTCTGAGAAGAGCTTGTGCACCAGCACTCATTCTTTCACAAATTAAGCCCTGGAACCAAAGCCCACACAGCTAATGCATAAGGGGCAAGTGAATGAGAGTGACAATAATGCTAACCAATGACAGGCAATGGGCGGGACTAAGCGCATTGTTAGCTGCCACTAAGTCTTTCCGCCAACAGACAGCTTGAGCAGTTTGGAAGGCAAGACCTAAAAAGGTGGGTACTGCCACAACAGTCACAAGCAACTTTTTTTTTTTAACAAATTTCTTTATTGATTTTCATTCTGCCTATAACATTCCTCATCAATAACTCAAATTGTTTCATGTGACGAACATGACTGTGTTAAAGAGCCTCCGGACCCAACAATATACCTTTGTAATTCAGACAAGCCACACAGTTTAAGTAGTAATTACCTCCCCTTTGAGTCTGCACTCTGCACAATAGCTGTGCTCACAGGACTGAAGGCCCAACACTCCTCCAGCTTGAAGTTGGCAATTTGGCGCTATCTGAGAAAGGTGACACATCTTAAGTTTAACTCAAATGTGTTCATGCGCCCGTGTGATAGTGCTGACAGGCAGGCAGTTCCGTTAATCGATGGATCAACGATAGAATAAATAAATAAATGTGAGACGTGCACTTGGCAAATATGTGTTGTTTCTTTTGCATATGTCGCCCTAAGTGGGAAAGGTATGCCCAGACGTGGGTCCCGTGCTCACTACACCACTGGATTCAAGCTAGCCTGGCTGATAAAGGGTGATGCCCAGGATGCTTTTTTTCGGTCCAGGGAGGGCCTGGCTTGGCAGTTCGGGTTGGACTGTTCCCACAAGGAACAGGGTCAAGACTGATTTGCATATGGCTGGCTCCAAATTGGGGTGGTGTGGTGAGCAAAAGAATGATGGATTAAACCCAGATCCTTGTGACTGGGGGTGAATGTTTGCATTGTCCAGCATTCTGTCCATCAATTGTTTCTTTTGCACATGTTTCGGAAAATACAACACGTCGTTGTGAGAAGTTGGCCTGGTATATGCTGTCCACTAATTAAAGTGGGCACCTTGCACCAGTCCAAACGACCCTTATTGATGATTAGGTTAAAGACAACTTTTATTGAAAGCTATCCAAGTGGTAGCTATGGAGAGCAGCCTTCAGGCTAAGTCTCGAAGGAATGTAAAGCAGCTTGTTTTACCAGTATAGAACCTCCTGAATGACCAAATGAAAGGAGAACCACAGAAGGTATATATAAAATATATGTATTTATTACTAAACACTCTCTAACTACTAACCTCTTTATGAGATTAGAGAACAAGACACACTATTAAATCACTAGAACGACAGTAAATAGCACAATACACAGCTGGCTCCAGGGGGAGACCGAACCATATACTAAGTAAGTGGTATAAGAACCACGACTTGACTAGACACAGTGCCTAGAGCACGTAGAATCACTGGGACCCCAAGGAACCACCCAAGGTAGTGACACAGGGGACCCACGGAGGACGGGTGCAGTGTGGGAACACAGACGCGAGCTCCGTACAACTCTATGGGAAAGTCGCGGTTAGAAATTTAAAGATTAAGGACACTTAGGAGAGGACTTTCAGCAAACCCAGCTAAACATAGAAGGTTCTAAGGCCAGCACCCTTGAGAGTACTGAGGTACCCGTGTTACCTATCCCAGAGGAGCCGGGTGCATAGGGGTCAAGTGGTGTCGGAAACCCTCGTAGTTTTCAATGGCGTAATGCGAAAAAGTACTGCTGCCGTGGAGAAGAAAAGTGTCCGGTGTGATCCAAGCCTGGATCGGAGATGAGAAGAACCTGAAAGCAGAGGGGACAAAGTCTGGGTCACATCCCGTGACCAGGAGCGGAGCAATCGAATGCCCACCGATGTTGGGTGCTTCAGGTGAGATGAGGTGAAGCTTGACTCTGCAGCCACGGGGACCAGGAGACGTCGACGACAACTACAGTCCAGATCCGAGCTGCCCCACGAAGGATGTCAAGTGCTGGGGGGGGTCAGTGTCCGGATTGAACACCAACAAGCCATGGCAATGGCAACCCACACGGTCAGAGGAAAGATGCTTCTGCGAGGACCAGCAAGGTCCTGGGGACTCACCAAGCGATGGAGAGTCAGGGCACGTCTGGAGCAACCAGGGAAGCCCACTGAAAGTTAAAGTTGCCTTCTCAGGGACCCACAGGCCAACGGACCAGGGATCGCAAAGGGACCTCAAGCTGAATCATGAAATACCAGCCCACGGAACACTCGCGGAGTGTAGGCCGGAAATCTGCTTGGGGTCAGGACTACAAGTAGCCCAAAGCACAGCTTCAGGGATTGCCAAAAAGCAGATGCTTCTGCAAATGTACACAGTGCCCAGGGGTACGGGTTTCACGGTCCCCACGAGGGAGATGGGCCTCAGAATTGCTGAGAGCGCAGATCAACCTCGGAGACCTCGGGAACCCACCTCCTGTGTTGCAGAAATCTTCGGAGTCCTTCGGGAGCTTCGTAGATGCAAACCGGTCAGATGCGTTTAGGTGTCTGCTCAGCAGGGGAGTAACTCCTTTACTCCAAGGGAGATTCTTCAGTCGTCCAGCAAAGCGTAGATCATTGAAGGTTACTTGGTTTCTGTAGCAGAGTTTAGTCCAGGTAAATCTAAAGTCCTGTAGTCAGGGGTTCCTACTTTATACCCAAGGAAGGGGTGGGACAAACTCTGGGGAACCACCTATGGGAGGGTCAGGACAGAGGGGTGGCTACACCCATGTCCTTTGTCCAGTTTCGCACCAGAGCAGGAGCAAATGGCTCCTGCAACCGGTTTGAGCTGGACTATGCACAGGGACACCAAATGTGCCCCCAGTGCAGACATCAAAGCACTCTGAGAGTGCACCCACCCAGCCCCAATACACTAAAGCCTGTCTGGGAGGTGGTCACACCTCCCTGTGACAGGAAACCTATTGTCAAGCCTTCCCCTGCCGGAGTTTCGTCCAGCAGCAGGAGGGCAGACTCGTGTCTGTGGCTGGCAGCATCCATCCATCTGTGAAGCTGGTACCGGGTGTACCGTTGTTGTCATATTTCTCCCTCTAGGAGGGTGGAATCATACCTCCCACACCAGTTACTGGTGTGGAGGTATGATTCCAAGGTGTTTGACACCAAACACGACATGTTTCCATGCAGCCATATTAAAGTTAGCATTTACCGCGAGGTTATAATGCACTTAAGTATATATTGTAATTGTATTGTATTGTAATTGCATTTGTATAGCGCTTACTACCCCTGACGAGGCGTCGAAGCGCTTTTCGGCGAGTAGCACGCTACTCCGGGACCCATAGAGGATTAGTGTTGAATTAGTATAGTGAAACATGCAAGTAAATTTTAAGTGGTGGATATGTTAGTCAGTTATTTGGATTCAGAAGGATAGCGGAGGTATAGAAGAGGGAAAAAGGTTTGCATATATATAGCGCTTCTAACCCCTGATGGGGTGTTGAATTGCTTTTTTTTTTTTTTTTTTGGCGAGTAGCACGCTACTCCGGAAACCCAAAAAGGATTAGTGGTGAATTAGTATGGTGAAATATGAAAGTAATTTGAGTGGTGGATATTAGTCAGTTATTTGGAGTGAGAAGAATAGTGGAGGGATAGAAGGGGAAGAAAGGTTTGCATTCATATAGCGCCTGTTACCCCTGGTGGCTGTTGAAGCGCTTTGTTGGCGAGTAGCACGCTACTCTGGAACCCATAAAGGATTAGTGGTGAATTAGTATAGTGGAATATGGAATTAGTGAAGTGAACATGCTAGTCTGTTATTTTGATTGAAAAGGATAGTTGTGGGATAGAAGAGTGAAGGATTTCTTTTTGTAGGTCATAGCAGTAGGAGGAGGCTTTTTGATGAGTAAAAAGGGTTTTTGGAGGGGAAGAGTCAGAGGAAGAGTTTAGAAAGGTTTGTCTTGGGCATTGGTACAGTAAAGGAGGTGTCAGAAGATGCAAGGAGGGGTAGAGTAGGAGAGAGTCAAGAAAGGGTTATTTTGGGGAACATAGTAGTGGTATGGGGTTTGCGATTAATGAGAGAGTGGGTGTAGAGGATATAGTGATAGATGTATAGGGTGGGAGATAGGGTAGTGCATTGGAAAGAGTAGTCGAAAGAAGTTTGAGATGAGTCAGAAAGTTGGGCTAGAAGATATATTGAGAGAAGTATAGGCTGAGAAATAGGGTAGTGCATTGGAAATGCTAAATTAGAAGAAAGTGATAAATATATAGATCCATAAGTACATTGAGAGTATATAGATGCATAAAGGAGGTAAGTATATGCAGATTAAAGATATTGATAGAGGTAGCGGATGAGAAATAGGGTAGTGCATTAGATATGCTTTTTCAGGAGAAAAGTAATAGACACATTAATCAATGGGAAGATGGGCAGCATTCCTGGCCCTGGCCCGCCTCGAACAGGCTCAAACAGGCACTCACCCTTGTCCTCTCTGCCCTTAGCTGAGACGCCCGGGCTGAGACGCCCTAACCCTGGCCTTTGATACCCCTAGTAATCAGGTGACCCCGTCAGCCAATGGGAACCCTAGCCCTAATACTATCCAATCACAACACTAGCCCTAAAAGCTAGAACCAATAGGAGATCAGGACCTTACAGCCAATCTTAGCCCTACTCCAAGCATCCAATCAGTTCAAAAACCCTGATCTCTACGTCCAATAGAGGCCCTAGCCCTACCAGTAGTCCCAACCCTAGTCCAAGCAACCAATGGGACGGGAAGCCCTAGTCCCTACTTCCAATAGAAAGCCTAACCCTACTCTTAGTCCCACACCTAGTCCAGCAACCAATAACACCAGAAGCCCTAATCGCTACTTCCAATTAAAGGCCTAACCCTAGTCCTAGTTCCACCTTAGTCCCAACAACCAATAAAACAGGAAGCCCTAGTCCCTGCTTCCAATAGAAATCATAACCCTAGCCCTAGTCCCAACCCTACATTGATTGAATCACAGATCCAGAAACCAATCAGAACCCTCAAATACCCAACCAATGAGGACACTAACTCAAACCAATAGAAACATCAGATACAACCACCAATCAGTGTATACATGTAGCAGCCACTAGCAGACTATATAAGGTCCCAGCAACCTCAGACAAGGTTTGCTGCCCAGGGAGTTGGAAGCTGCTTCTCCTGTTCAGAATCTCCTAGGAGACAGACAGGCTCAATCCACACTTTGGATTTCTGCAGATAAAGGCCTCACAAACTTGAAATCTAACAATACTGTTTGAATACAACTTTACTCCGTCTCCTGGCCAAAAAACGAAGTGCACAGTCCCTATTAAACACAGTTTAAACAGCTCACAGAAGCACCCTCTGATGTAGAAAATCCCTGTTGCTGGAGGGGAGGCAGGGGGGGGCTGGTTTCACTGGCTTGATAACACAAAATGGTGGCTGGGGGTGCACTGTTTAACATACAGGTCTTAGCACAGAGCAAAGGAGAAATTTGGAGGGAAAACTGAATAGTCACCAGGAATGAGAGGGACAAACTACAGAGTTTGGACTGCAAATCCCACAATTCAACACGTTAAATGGAAGCAATCATGGGCAGGAAAACCACAAGTTTAACACACAAAACAGGTGATAAAATATACAATCACAGGCAGGTTAAAACTACATTTTTAAACTGTAACAACCACAGGCAAAGACAGTAAGCACAGAAAGGGAAAATCGTTTTTTAAAAACTTTTGGAGGAGGGAAGAGACAGCACTAGTCTGCCTCCTTACCACTTGCTGGACTCTGCTCACTGCAATCTGGGGCACAGGTAGGCTGCCAACTCACAAGATGGAGGAGAATGATTTGGGGTGCACCCAGCAAAGCCTTAAGGGACCTGGGCAGGTGTGAGGGGAGGGCTCAGAGTTGCCTGGGAGCTGAATAGCCAATCCCCAGTCCTAGGCCTGCTATGCGCCCATGGGAACAGTCCAGACCGAACTGCCAGGCCAGGTCCTCCCTGGATGGTCAAGACTGATTTGCATATGGCTGGGTCCAAACTGGGGTGGCGTAGTGGGCAAAAGAACGATGGATTTAACCCAGATCTTTTGACTGGGGGAGAATGTTTGCATTGTCAGCATTCCGTCCATCATTTGTTTGCTGTAACACTTTTCGCCCTAAGTGGGATGGGTATGCCCAGACGTGGGTCCCTTGCTCACTGTGCCACTGGATTCAAGCTAGCCTGGCTGAAGAAGGGTGACATACCCTGAAACCGGTCCCAGGATGCTTGTTTTCGGTCCAGGGAGGACCTGGCCTGGCAGTTCGGTCTGGACTGTTATCATGGGGCACAGGGTCAAGACTGATTTGCATATGGCTGGGTCCACACTGGGGTGGCGTAGTGGGCAAAAGAACGATGGATTTAACCCAGATCTTTTGACTGGGGGAGAATGTTTGCATTGTCAGCATTCCGTCCATCATTTGTTTGCTGTAACACTTTTCGCCCTAAGTGGGATGGGTATGCACAGACGTGGGTCCCTTGCTCACTGTGCCACTGGATTCAAGCTAGCCTGGCTGAAGAAGGGTGACATACCCTGAAATCGGTCCCAGGATGCTTTTTTTCTGTCCAGGGAGGACCTGGCCTGGCAGTTTGGTCTGGACTGTTATCAGGGGGCACAGGGTCAAGACTGATTTGCATATGGCTGGGTCCAAACTGGGGTGGCGTAGTGGGCAAAAGAACAATGGATTTAACCCAGATCTTTTGACTGGGGGAGAATATTTGCATTGTCAGCATTCCGTCCATCATTTGTTTGCTGTAACACTTTTCGCCCTAAGTGGGATGGGTATGCCCAGACGTGGGTCCCTTACTCAATGTGCCACTGGATTCAAGCTAGCCTGGCTGAAGAAGGGTGACATACCCTGAAACCGGTCCCAGGATGCTTGTTTCCGGTCCAGGGAGGACCTGGCCTGGCAGTTTGGTCTGGCCTGTTCCCATGGGGCACAGGGTCAAGACTGATTTGCATATGGCTGGGTCCAAACTGGGGTGGCGTAGTAGGCAAAAGAACGATGGATTTAACCCAGATCTTTTGACTGGGGAGAATGTTTGCATTGTCAGCATTCCGTCCATCATTTGTTTGCTGTAACACTTTTCGCCCTAAGTGGGATGGGTATGCCCAGACGTGGGTCCCTTGCTCACTGTGCCACTGGATTCAAGCTAGCCTGGCTGAAGAAGGGTGACATACCCTGAAACCGGTCCCAGGATGCTTGTTTCCGGTCCAGGGAGGACCTGGCCTGGCAGTTCGGTCTGGACTGTTTCCATGGGGCACAGAGTCAAGACTGATTTGCATATGGCTGGGTCCAAACTGGGGTGGCGTAGTGGACAAAAGAATGATGAATTTAACCCAGATCTTTTGACTGGGGGAGAATGTTTGCATTGTCAGCATTCCGTCCATCATTTGTTTGCTGTAACACTTTTCGCCCTAAGTGGGATGGGTATGCCCAGAAGTGGGTCCCTTGCTCACTGTGCCACTGGATTCAAGCTAGCCTGGCTGAAGAAGGGTGACATACCCTGAAACCGGTCCCAGGATGCTTGTTTCCGGTCCAGGGAGGACCTGGCCTGGCAGTTCGGTCTGGACTGTTCCCATGGGGCACAGGGACAAGACTGATTTGCATATGGCTGGGTCCAAACTGGGGTGGCGTAGTGGGCAAAGATCGATGGATTTAACCCAGATCTTTTGACTGGGGAGAATGTTTGCATTGTCAGCATTCCGTCCATCATTTGTTTGCTGTAACACTTTTCGCCCTAAGTGGGATGGGTATGCCCAGACGTGGGTCCCTTGCTCACTGTGTCACTGGATTCAAGCTAGCCTGGCTGAAGAAGGGTGACATACCCTGAAACCGGTCCCAGGATGCTTGTTTCCGGTCCAAGGAGGACCTGGCCTGGCAGTTCGGTCTGGACTGTTCCCCTAGGGCACAGGGTCAAGACTGATTTGCATATGGCTGGGTCCAAACTGGGGTGGCGTAGTGGGCAAAAGAACGATGGATTTAACCCAGATCTTTTGACTGGGGGAGAATGTTTGCATTGTCAGCATTCCGTCCATCATTTGTTTGCTGTAACACTTTTCGCCCTAAGTGGGATGGGTATGCCCAGACGTGGGTCCTTTGCTCACTGTGCCACTGGATTCAAGCTAGCCTGGCTGAAGAAGGGTGACATACCCTGAAACCGGTCCCAGGATGCTTGTTTCCGGTCCAGGGAGGACCTGGCCTGGCAGTTCGGTCTGGACTGTTCCCATGGGGCACAGGGTCAAGCCTGATTTGCATATGGCTGGGTCCAAACTGGGGTGGCGTAGTGGGCAAAAGAACGATGGATTTAACCCAGATCTTTTGACTGGGGGAGAATGTTTGCATTGTCAGCATTCCGTCCATCATTTGTTTGCTGTAACACTTTTCGCCCTAAGTGGGATGGGTGTGCGCAGACGTGGGTCCTTTGCTCACTGTGCCACTGGATTCAAGCTAGCCTGGCTGAAGAAGGGTGACATACCCTGAAACCGGTCCCAGGATGCTTGTTTCCGGTCCAGGGAGGAGCTGGCCTGGCAGTTCGTTCTGGACTGTTCCCATGGGGCACAGGGTCAAGACTGATTTGCATATGGCTGGGTCCAAACTGGGGTGGCGTAGTGGGCAAAAGAACGATGGATTTAACCCAGATCTTTTGACTGGGGGAGAATGTTTGCATTGTCAGCATTCCGTCCATCATTTGTTTGCTGTAACACTTTTCACCCTAAGTGGGATGGGTATGCCCAGACGTGGGACCCTTGCTCACTGTGCCACTGGATTCAAGCTAGCCTGGCTGAAGAAGGGTGACATACCCTGAAACCGGTCCCAGGATGCTTGTTTCCGGTCCAGGGAGGACCTGACCTGGCAGTTCGGTCTGGACTGTTCCCATGGGGCACAGGGTCAAGACTGATTTGCATATGGCTGGGTCCAAACTGGGGTGGCGTAGTGGGCAAAAGAACAATGGATTTAACCCAGATCTTTTGACTGGGGGAGAATGTTTGCATTGTCAGCATTCCGTCCATCATTTGTTTGCTGTAACACTTTTTGCCCTAAGTGGGATGGCTGTGCCGAGACGTGGATCCCTTGGTCACTGTGCCACTGGATTCAAGCTAGCCTGGCTGAAGAAGGGTGACATACCCTGAAACCGGTCCCAGGATGCTTGTTTCCGGTCCAGGGAGGACCTGGCCTGGCAGTTCGGTCTGGACTGTTCCCATGGGGCACATGGTCAAGACTGATTTGCATATGGCTGGGTCCAAACTGGGGTGGCGTAGTGGGCAAAAGAACGATGGATTTAACCCAGATCTTTTGACTGGGGAGAATGTTTGCATTGTCAGCATTCCATCCATCATTTGTTTGCTGTAACACTTTTCGCCCTAAGTGGGATGGGTTTGCCCAGACGTGGGTCCCTTGCTCACTGTGCCACTGGATTCAAGCTAGCCTGGCTGAAGAAGGGTGACATACCCTGAAACCGGTCCCAGGATGCTTGTTTCCCGGTCCAGGGAGGACCTGGCCTGGCAGTTCGGTCTGGACTGTTCCCATGGGGCACAGGGTCAAGACTGATTTGCATATGGCTGGGTCCAAACTGGGGTGGCGTAGTGGGCAAAAGAATGATGGATTTAACCCAGATCTTTTGACTGGGGAGAATGTTTGCATTGTCAGCATTCCGTCCATCATTTGTTTGCTGTAACACTTTTGCCCTAAGTGGGATGGCTGTGCCGAGACGTGGGTCCCTTGGTCACTGTGCCACTGGATTCAAGCTAGCCTGGCTGAAGAAGGGTGACATACCCTGAAACCGGTCCCAGGATGCTTGTTTCCGGTCCAGGGAGGACCTGGCCTGGCAGTTCGGTCTGGACTGTTCCCATGGGGCACAGGGTCAAGACTGATTTGCATATGGCTGGGTCCAAACTGGGGTGGCGTAGTGGGCAGAAGAATGATGGATTTAACCCAGATCTTTTGACTGGGGGAGAATGTTTGCATTGTCAGCATTCCGTCCATCATTTGTTTGCTGTAACACTTAGGGCCACTAGGGTCATTTTTCCTGTGGCCAGGCTTCTTACATATATGGCAATAAGGTTTCTTTTCAGGGGAGGAAGGAGTTTGGGACCCACCCCCAGAAGAGGAATTTTGGGGCCCTGTAGTGGATTTATCTTTTGATTTATCCTCACCTTTCTCTTGGTTTTTGGAAGAATCTTTCTTCTGGTCACCACCCTGATTTTTTGGCTTTACTCTGGTTCTGACCCATTTGTCTGCCTTCTTTCCCAATTCTTGGGGAGAGGTCAGATCAGAGTCCACCAGGTACTGGTGTAAAAGCTGGTTTTGACAATTATTAAGGATCTGCTCCTCATAATCAAATTGTACAATACTAAAAAGTCATGCACCTTGTTGCCATGTATCCAACCTTCCAGAGCCTTAGTAGCACAATCTACAAAGTCAACCCAGTCCTGAGTCTGTGCCTTTTGGGTGTCTCTGAACTTTATCCTGTATTGTTCAGTGGTTAAGCCAAACCCATCAATCAGAGCACTCTTCAGGACTTTGTAATTATCAGCATCCTCTTCTCTTACAGTGACGAGCTTGTCTCTACCTTTGTCTGCAAAGGAGAGCCACAAGATTGCTGCCCACTGCTCCTGAGGGACCTTCTGTACCTTACAGGCTCTCTCCAGTGCAGTTATCCATTTGTGGATATCATCCCCACTCTGGTAGGGAGGGGCAATCTTGGTCAGGTTCCTATGGTCATGAGTATGTTCTCTACTCCTAGGGACACTGTGGCTGCCACCATGGGGCTCTAGCCCCAACTTCTGAGAAGCTCTCTGAAGCTCCAGGGATTCCCTATCTAAGGCCAATTGCTCTCTCTTGATTCTGAGCTTAGCTCTCTCAAACTCAAGCAGTTGGCACTTCTTCTCATAAGAGGACTCCCTTTTATGAGAAGTAGAGGTCCTATGAGAAACAGAGCTCCCTACAGATGTACCAGAATGATTAGATTCCTGAGAAGGAGATCTTGATCTTCTTGGTAAACTGTTAACCCTTCCAGGTGGGGTAAAGAGAGGTCCATTGAGACCTCCTTCCTTACCTTCAGGAAGAATTGGATTTTCCAGGTTTGAATCATTTTGATCCTCCTGGCCAGCATCAGAGTCCAGGTCATTGAAGTTCTCACTTCCTGTCCTTTCCTCTTCTGCTGTCCCACCCCCTTTTCCTGCCTCATCAGACCCTGGGGTCTTTCTGAGGTCATCTAAAAGCAAAGTCTCTATGAGACGTTGGGTGTTTGGGTTTTTCCCTGTCTTCAGTTTCCTACATGTACACATGGCTCTCAACTCTTGGAATGAGAGATGGTCATACTTAGTTGGCAAGGAGCCACTGGCTTCAGGCCTAGAAGACATGCTAGTGCGGTGTGGTATATGCACCTACCTACCCTAGTGGGAACTGAAACTCTCTTGAGTTGGAGAAAGGGTGTGCTAGGCCCTTGACTTACCCAACTCTAAGTTCAGTAGAACTTACTTTATTCTAGTCTTGATTTATATGTACCTAAGTACTTTTAGTGGTTTTCAGTTAGTCACTCAATGAGATTATCTGGTAAAACAATAGCAAGCTTGAATCCCACCGCTGCCACCAATGTGAGAAGTTGGCCTGGTATATGCTGTCCACTAATTAAAGTGGGCACCTTGCACCAGTCCAAACGACCCTTATTGATGATTAGGTTAAAGACAACCTTTATTGAAAGCTATCCTAGTGGTAGCTATGGAGAGCAGCCTTCAGGCTAAGTCTTGAAGGAATGTAAAGCAGCTTGTTTTACCAGTATATAACCTCCTGAATGACCAAATGAAAGGAGAACCACACAAGGTATATATAAAATATATGTATTTATTACTAAACACTCTCTACTAACCTCTTTATGAGATTAGAGAACATGACACACAGTATTAAATCACTAGAACGACAGTAAATAGCATAATACACAGCGGGCTCCAGGGGGAGACCGAACCATATACTAAGTAAGTGGTGTAAGAACCACGACTGGACTAGACACAGTGCCTAGAGCACGTAGAATTGCTGGGAACCCAAGGAACCACCCAAGGTAGTGACACAGGGGACCCACGGAGGACGGCTGCAGTGTGGGAACACACTCAGGCGCGAGCTCCGTACAACTCTATGGGAAAGTCGCGGTTAGAAATTTAAAGATTAAGGACACTTAGGAGAGGACTTTCAGCAAACCCAGCTAAACATAGAAGGTTCTAAGGCCAGCACCCTTGAGAGTACTGAGGAACCCGTGTTACCTATCCCAGAGGAGCCGGGTGCATAGGGGTCAAGTGGTGTCGGAAACCCTCGTCGTTTTCAATGGCGTAATGCAAAAAAGTACTGCTGCCGTGAAGAAGAAAAGTGTCTGGTGTGATACAAGCCTGGATCAGAGATGAGAAGAACCTGAAAGCAGAGGGGACAAAGTCTGGGTCACTTCCTGTGACCAGGAGCGGAGCAATCGAATGCCCACCGATGTCGGGTGCTTCAGGTGAGATGAGGTGACGTTTGACTCTGCAGCCACGGGGACCAGGAGACGTCAACGATGACCACAGTCCGGATCCGAGCTGTCCCACGAAGGATGTCGAGTGCTGGGGGGTCAGTGTCCGGATTGAACACCAACAAGCCTTGGCAACAGCAACCCACGCGGTCAGAGGAAAGATGCTTCTGCGAGGACCAGCAAGGTCCTGGGGACTCACCAAGCGATGGAGAGTCAGGGCACGTCTGGAGCAACCAGGGAAGCCCACTGAAAGTTAAAGTTGCCTTCTCAGGGACCCACAGGCCAACAGACCAGGGATCGCGAAGTGACCTCGAGCTGAATCACGAAATACCAGCCCACGGAACACTCGTGGAGTGTAGGCTGGAAATCTTCGGTGGAATTACTGCGTGGGGTCAAGGCTACAAGTATCCCAAAGCACAGCTTCAGGGATTGCCGAAAAGCAGATGCTTCTGCAAATGTACACAGTGCCCAGGGGGGGTTTCACGGTCCCCACGAGGGATACGGGCCTTAGAATTGCTGAGAGCGCAGATCGACCTCAGGGACCTTGGGAACCCACCTCCTGTGTTGCAGAAATCTTCGGAGTCCTTCGGGAGCTTCGTAGATGCAAACCGGTCAGATGCGTTTAGGTGCCTGCTCAGCAGGGGAGTAACTCCTTTACTCCAAGGGAGATTCTTCAGTCGTCCAGCAAAGCGTAGATCGTCGAAGGTTACTTGGTTTCTGTAACAGAGTTTAGTCCAGGTAAATCTAAAGTCCTGTAGTCAGGGGTTCCTACTTTATACCCAAGGAAGGGGTGGGACAAACTCTGGGGACCCACCTATGGGAGGGTCAGGACAGAGGGGTGGCTACACCCATGTCCTTTGCCCAGTTTCGCGCCAGAGCAGGAGCAAATGGCTCCTGCAACCGGTTTGAGCTGGACTATGCACAGGGACACCAAATGTGCCCCCAGTGCAGACATCAAAGCACTCTGAGAGTGCACCCACCCAGCCCCAATACACTAAAGCCTGTCTGGGAGGTGGTCACACCTCCCTGTGACAGGAAACCTATTGTCAAGCCTTCCCCTGCCGGAGTTTCGTCCAGCAGCAGGAGGGCAGACTTGTGTCTGTGGCTGGCAGCATCCATCTTGTGATGCCAGGGTTCTGTGAAGCTGGTACTGGGTGTACCGGTGTTGTCATATTTCTCCCTCTAGGAGGGCAGAATCATACCTCCCACACCAGTTACTGGTGTGGAGGTATGATTCCAAGGTGTTTGACACCAAACACGACATGTTTCCATTCAGCCATATTAAAGTTAGCATTTACCGCGAGGTTATAATGCACTTAAGTATATATGGTTGGCTGCATCACAAACAACCCCGGAATATAGGTTCCGAAGGCTGCAGAGGGGCTCTGCTCATGCATGGGCACCCTCTCACATAAAACCCTGCACCCTGCCTTCAGGATTGATAAGGCCTGCTATAGGGGTGACTGATAGGTTTATATGTGCAGTGATTAGGATAGATATAGTGAACCTATATCTAAGTAAGGGGTGCATGCACCACCTTACACAGGCTGCAGTAGCAGACCTGTGGTGTCATTTTGAATGGTCTCTCAGGAGTGGCATAATACATGCTGTAACCCCTGGGAGGCCTCTGGGGTACCTATGCCCTGGGTACATATTATACCATATACTAGGGACTTATAAGGGTACCCCAGAATCCAATCTGGAGCGTACCTAAAGTACATGAACAACCAATTTAGGGAGTAAGCAGATAGACTGGGGTACTGATTAGCAGGATCCCAGTCAGACTAAGTCGAAAACCAGCAAAACACCAGGAAAAAAGTGGGGGTAACCATGCAGTCAGATTCCACCTTCCTACAGTCGTGTAGCAGCCGAGATTTTTTTTATGTGGGTAACACCGTCAGTAACTTCTAGAAGTCTTTCTTCTGATCGTACTATGTGATGTCTCGTGGCATGATTTACTGATAACGGTATATATTGTTATCCACATAAATAGTATGGGGCTTATTTACAGCCTCTTGCGCAGCCGGTACGTCACTTTTTTCCATATTAAAAGTGACACACCTGCGGCAAAAGGGGTTTGTAAATAAGCCCCAATACTTTTGTCTACCTCGGAAAGATGAAAAGCTGAGCGGTCCTGCCGGGATTCGGACCTGTGAAGCAGGGTCAGAAACAGATCCCTGCAGTGCATGCATTAGTCAACTGAGCTGCCAGACATGGGCATCCATGCCAAGGG
The DNA here is from genome assembly GCA_963921515.1 of Calotriton arnoldi. Taxonomy (NCBI): domain Eukaryota; kingdom Metazoa; phylum Chordata; class Amphibia; order Caudata; family Salamandridae; genus Calotriton; species Calotriton arnoldi. Next base: position 116,705 of record CAWUFW010003939.1, read on the forward strand.
GTGCTGGAGGCCACGGGTTTGTCTCTCGGCAGCGCAGTCTCGGCATTCAGGCCTTACATAGGTCGGTGAATTGAGTCCCATAAACTGACGAACGATAACCCCTGTTATTTACGGCGCTTAGAAGTGACAGAAGCACGGTAGGTCGCGCTATGTAGAGTACACGCACATTAATAATGTTCCCAAGTATTACAATCGGCAGCTACCAGTTTCAAAATTTCTTAATATTTGGAAGCCCTTTTGTATTAAAAATGACACTGTATATAAAAAAAAAATAGAAAAAGCACATAAGTGCATTAATTCGTATATGGATTCCAGAAACTCGTTGCAGTTCGGGCTGCAGTCTCCACTACGACCAAACTGAGTTTAATAGCACATTTACCAAATGCTCCTAATGGAGGTTACACGCTGAGGAGACAACGTGGAGGCAGCTCAGACTGTCAGGGTTGTCCCTCTGCCCACCCCAGAAGGCACAGTGGACCCCTTGCTCGACCCCCAGAAGGTACAGATGACCCCCAGCCCAACCCCAGAAGGCACAGAGGACCCCCTGCCAGCCCAGAAGGCACAGAGGACCCCCTGCCAGTCCACCCCCGAAGGCACAGAGGGACCCCCTGTCAGACCACCCCGAAGGCACAGCGGACCCACTGCCCACCCCCCGAAGGCACAGAGGACCCCCTGCCCACCCCAGAAGGCACAGAGGACCCCCTGCCAGCCCATCCCCCGAAGGCACAGAGGACCCCCTGCCCACCCCCAGAAGGTAAAGATGACCCCCGCCCCACCCCCAGAAGGCACAGAGCCCCCTTGCCCACCCCCAGAAGGCACACATGACGCCCTGCCCACCGCCAGAAGGCACAGAGGACCCCCTGCCCACCCCCAGAAGGCATGGAGGACCCCCTGCCAGCCCACCCCCCGAAGGCGCAGAGGACCCCCTGCCCACCCCCAGAAGGTACAGATGACCCCCCGCCCACCCCCAGAAGGCACAGACCCCCCTTGCCCACCCCCGAAGGCACGGAGGACGCCCTGCCAGCCCATCCCCGAAGGCAGAGAGGACCCCCTACCAGCCCACCCCCACAAGGCACAGAGGACCCCCTGCCTGCACACCCCCAAAGGCACAGAGGACCCCCTGCCTGCCCAACCCTAGAAGGCACAGAGTCCCCCCCCTGCCCACCCCCAGAAGGCACAGACGACCCCCTGCCTGCCCACCCCCAGAAGTCACACATGACGCCCTGCCCACCACAGAAGGCACAGAGGACCCCCTGCCCGCCCCCAGAAGGCACAGAGGACCCCCTGCCTGCCCTCCCCAGGAACGCACAGAGGACCCCCTCCCTACCCCAGAATGCACAGAGGACCCCCTGCACACCCCCAGAAGGCACAGAGGGCCCCCTGCCCACCCAAGGAAGGCACAGATATCCCCCTGCCTGCCCACCTCCGAAGGCACAGAGGACCCCCTGCCCACCCCCGGAGGCAAACATGACGCCCTGCCCACCCCCAGAAGGCACAGAGGACTCCATGCCAGCCCACCACCCCCCGAAGGCACAGAGGACCCCCTGCCTGCCCAGCCCCCAAAGGCACAGAGGATCCCCCTGCCTGCCCACCCCCAGAAGGCACAGAGGACCCCCTGCCCACCCCCAGAAGGCACAGATGACCCCCTGCCTGCCCACCCCCCGAAGGCACGGAGGACCCTCTGCCCACCCAGAAGGCACAGTGGACCCCCTGCCTGCCCACCCCCGAAGGCACAGAGGACCCCCTACCTGCCCATCCCCAGAGGGCACGCATGACGCCCTGCCCACCCCAGAAGGCACAGAGCCACACCTGCCCACCCCCTGAAGGCACAGAGGACCTCCTGCCCACCCCCAGAAGGCACAGAGGACCCCCTGCCCACCCCAGAATGCACAGAGGACCCCCTGCCCACCCCAGAAGGCACAGAGGACCCCCTGCCCACCCCCGAAGGCACAGAGGACCCCCTACCAGCCCACCCCAGAAGGCACAGAGGACCCCCTGCCTGCCCACCCCCGCAGACACAGAGGACCCCTGCCCACCCCCAGAAGGCACAGAGGACCCCCTGCCAGCCCACCCCCAGAAGGCACACATGAAGCCCTGCCCACCCCAGAAGGCACAGAGCCACCCCTGTCCACCCCCTGAAGGCACAGAGGACCCTCTGCCCACCCCCAGACGGCACAGAGGAACCCCTGCCCACCCCAGAAGGCACAGAGGACCCCCTGCCAGCCCACCCCCAGAAGGCACAGAGGACCCCTTGCCAGCCCACCCCCGAAGGCACAGAGGACCCCCTGCCCACCCCCAGAAGGCACAGAGGACCCCCTGCCAGCCCACCCCCAGAAGGCACACATGAAGCCCTGCCCACCCCAGAAGGCACAGAGCCACCCCTGTCCACCCCCTGAAGGCACAGAGGACCCTCGGCCCACCCCCAGACGGCACAGAGGACCCCCTGCCCACCCCAGAAGGCACAGAGGACCCCCTGCCAGCCCACCCCCAGAAGGCACAGAGGACCCCTTGCCAGCCAACCCCCCGAAGGCACAGAGGATCCCCTGCTCACCCCAGAAGGCACAGAGGACCACCTGCCCACCCCCAGAAGGCACAGAGGACCCCTTGCCAGCCCACCCCCGAAGGCACAGAGGACCCCCTGCTCACCCCAGAAGGCACAGAGGACCCCTTGCCAGCCCACCCCCGAAGGCACAGAGGACCCCCTGCTCACCCCAGAAGGCACAGAGGACCCCCTGCCCACCCCCAGAAGGCACAGAGGACCCCTTGCCAGCCCACCCCCGAAGGCACAGAGGACCCCCTGCTCACCCCAGAAGGCACAGAGGACCCTCTGCCCACCCCCAGACGGCACAGAGGACCCCCTGCCCACCCCAGAAGGCACAGAGGACCCCTGCCAGCCCACCCCCAGAAGGCACAGAGGACCCCTTGCCAGCCCACCCCCGAAGGCACAGAGGACCCCCTGCTCACCCCAGAAGGCACAGAGGACCCCCTGCCCACCCCCAGAAGGCACAGATGACCCCCTGCCAGCCCACCCCCAGAAGGCACACATGAAGCCCTGCCCACCCCTGAAGGCACAGAGCCACCCCTGTCCACCCCCTGAAGGCACAGAGGACCCTCTGCCCACCCCCAGACGGCACAGAGGACCCCCTGCCCACCCCAGAAGGCACAGAGGACCCCCTGCCAGCCCACCCCCAGAAGGTACAGAGGACCCCTTGCCAGCCCACCCCCGAAGGCACAGAGGACCCCCTGCCCACCCCCAGAAGGCACAGAGCCACACCTGTCCACCCCCTGAAGGCACAGAGGACCTCCTGCCCACCCCCAGAAGGCACAGAGGACCCCCTGCCCACCCCAGAAGGCACAGAGGACCCCCTGCCCACCCCAGAAGGCACAGAGGACCCCTGCCCACCCCCGAAGGCACAGAGGACCCCCTACCAGCCCACCCCCAGAAGGCACAGAGGACCCCCTGCCTGCCCACCCCCGCAGACACAGAGGACCCCTGCCCACCCCCAGAAGGCACAGGACCCCCTGCCAGCCCACCCCCAGAAGGCACACATGAAGCCCTGCCCACCCCAGAAGGCACAGAGCCACCCCTGTCCACCCCCTGAAGGCACAGAGGACCCTCTGCCCACCCCCAGACGGCACAGAGGACCCCCTGCCCACCCCAGAAGGCACAGAGGACCCACTGCCAGCCCACCCCCATAAGGCACAGAGGACCCCTTGCCAGCCCACTCCCCGAAGGCACAGAGGACCCCCTGCTCACCCCAGAAGGCACAGAGGACCCCCTGCCCACCCCCAGAAGGCACAGAGGACCCCCTGCCCACCCCCAGAAGGCACAGAGGACCCTCTGCCCACCCCAGGAAGGCACAGATGACCCCCCTGCCTGACCACCCCCTGAAGGCACAGAGGACCCCCTGCCCACCCCCAGAAGGCACAGATGACCCCCTGCCTGCCCACCCCCAGAAGGCAGAGGACCCTCTCCCCACCGCCAGAAGGCACAGAGCCCCCCAGCCCACCCCCGAAGGCACAGAGGACCCCCCTGCCTGCCCACCCCTAGAAGGCACACATGACGCCCTGCCCACCCCAGAAGGCACAGAGGACCTCCTGCCCACCCCCAGAAGGCACAGAGGACCCCCTACCAGCCCACCCCCAGAAGACACAGAGGACCCCCTGCCCACCCCCAGAAGGCACAGAGGACCCCCTGCCAGCCCACCCCCAGAAGGCAGACATTACGCCCTGCCCAACCCAGAAGGCACAGAGCCACCACTGCCCACCCCCTGAAGGCACAGATGACCCCCTGCCCACCCCCAGAAGGCACAGAGGACCCCCTGCCCACCCCAGAAGGCACAGAGGACCTCCTGCCAGCCCAGCCCCAGAAGGCACAGAGGACCCCCTGCCAGCCCACCCCCGAAGGCACAGATGACCCCCTGCCCACCCGCAGAAGGCACAGAGGACCCCCTGCCCCCCCAGAAGGCACAGAGAACCCCCTGCTAGCCCACCCCCGAAGGCACAGAGGACCACCTGCCCACCCCCAGAAGGCACAGAGGACCCCCTGCCTGCCCACCCCCAGAAGACACAAAGGACCCCCTGCCCACCCCCAGAAGGCACAGATGACCCCCTGCCTGCCCGCCCCCAGAAGGCACAGAGGACCCCCTGCCCACCGCCAGAAGGCACAGAGGACCCCCTGCCTGCCCACCCCCGAAGGCACAGAGGACCCTCTGCCCACCCCAGAAGGCACAGTGGACCCCCTGCCTGCCCACCCCCGAAGGCACAGAGGACCCCCCTGCCTGCCCACCCCCAGAAGGCACACATGACGCCCTGCCCACCCCAGAAGGCACAGAGCCACCCCTGCCCACCCCCTTAAGGCACAGAGGACCCCCTGCCCACCACAGAAGGCACAGAGGACCCCCTGCCAGCCCACCCCCGAAGGCACAGTGGACCCCCTGCCCACCCCTAGAAGGCACAGAGGACCCCCTGCCTGCCCACCCCCGAAGGCACAGAGGAACCCCTTCCTGCCCACCCCAGGAAGGCACAGAGGACCCCCACCCTTCCCCAGAAGGCACAGAGGACCCCCTGCCCCCCCCAGAAGGCACAGAGGACCCACTGCCCACCCCAGGACGGCACAGATATCCCCCTGCCTGCCCACCCCCGAAGGCACAGCGGATCCCCTGCCCAACCCCCGGAGGCACACGTGACCCCCTGCCCACCCCCATAAGGCACAGAGGACACTCTGCCCACCCCAGGAAGGCACAGAGGACCCCCCTGCCCACCGCCAGAAGGCACAGAGCCCCCCCAGCCCACCCCCAGAAGGCACAGAGGACCCCCTCCCTGCCCACCCCTCGAAGGCACAGAGGACCCTCTACCCTCCCCAGAAGGCACAGTGGACCCCCTGCCTGCCCACCCCTCCGAAGGCACAGAGGACCCCCTGCCTGCCCACCCCCAGAAGGCACACATGATGCCCTGCCCACCCCAGAAGGCACAGAGCCACCCCTGCTCACCCCCTGAAGGCACAGAGGACCCCCTGCCCACCCCCAGAAGGCACAGAGGACCCCTTGCCCACCCCAGAAGGCACAGAGGACCCCCTGCCAGCCCACCCCCGAAGGCACAGAGGACCACCTGCCCACCCCAGAATGCACACAAGACGCCCTGCCCACCCCAGAAGGCACAGAGCCACCCCTGCCCACCCCAGAAGGCACAGAGGACCCCCTGCCAGCCCACCCCCAGACGGCACAGAGGACCCCCTGCCAGCCCACCCACCGAAGGCACAGAGGACCCCCTGCTAGCCCACCCCGAAGGCACAGAGGACCCCCTGCCTGCCCACCCCCCGAAGGCACAGAGGACCCTCTGCCCACCCCAGGAAGGCACAGAGGACCCCCCTGCCTGGCTGCCCACCCCAAGAAGGCACAGAGGACCCCCTGCCCACCCCCAGAAGGCACAGATGACCCCCCTGCCCACCCCAGAAGGCACAGATGACCCCCTGCCTGCCCACCCCCCGAAGGCACAGAGGACCCCCTGCCTGCCCACCCCCGAAGGCACAGAGGACCCCCCTGCCTGCCCACCCCCAGAAGGCACACATGACGCCCTGCCCACCCCAGAAGGCACAGAGCCACCCCTGCCCACCCCCTTAAGGCACAGAGGACCCCCTGCCCACCTAAGAAGGCACAGAGGACCCCCTGCCAGCCCACCCCCGAAGGCACAGTGGACCCCCTGCCCACCCCCAGAAGGCACAGAGGACCCCCTGCCTGCCCACCCCCAGAAGGCACAGAGGACCCCCTGCCTGCCCACCCCCGAAGGCACAGAGGAACCCCTGCCTGCCCACCCCAGGAAGGCACAGAGGACCCCCTCCCTACTCCAGAAGGCATAGAGGACCCCCTGCCCACCCCCAGAAGGCACAGAGGACCCCCTGCCCACCCCAGGACGGCACAGATATCCCCCTGCCTGCCCACCCCCGAAGGCACAGATATCCCCCTGCCTGCCCACCCCCTGGAGGCACACATGACCCCCTGCCCACCCCCATAAGGCACAGAGGACACTCTGCCCACCCCAGGAAGGCACAGAGGACCCCCTGCCTGCCCACCCAGAGAAGGCACAGAGGACCCCCTGCCCACCGCCAGAAGGCACAGAGCCCCCCCAGCCCACCCCCAGAAGGCACAGAGGACCCCCTCCCTGCCCACCCCCGAAGGCACAGAGGACCCTCTACCCTCCCCAGAAGGCACAGTGGACCCCCTGCCTGCCCACCCCCCGAAGGCACAGAGGACCCCCTGCCTGCCCACCCCCAGAAGGCACACATGACGCCCCGCCCACCCCAGAAGGCACAGAGCCACCCCTGCCCACCCCCTGAAGGCACAGAGGACCCCCTGCCCACCCCCTGAAGGCACAGAGGACCCCTTGCCCACCCCAGAAGGCACAGAGGACCCCCCTGCCAGCCCACCCCCCGAAGGCACAGAGGACCACCTGCCCACCCCCAGAAGGCACAGAGGACCCACTGCCAGCCCACCCCCAGAAGGCACACATGACGCCCTGCCCACCCCAGAAGGCACAGAGCCACCCCTGCCCACCCCAGAAGGCACAGAGGACCCCCTGCCAGCCCACCCCCAGACGGCACAGAGGACCCCCTGCCAGCCCACCCACCGAAGGCACAGAGAACCCCCTGCTAGCCCACCCCGAAGGCACAGAGGACCCCCTGCCTGCCCACCCCCCGAAGGCACAGAGGACCCTCTGCACACCCCAGGAAGGCACAGAGGACCCCCCTGCCTGCCCACCCCAAGAAGGCACAGAGAACCCCCTGCCCACCCCCAGAAGGCACAGATGACCCCCCTGCCCACCCCAGAAGGCACAGATGACCCCCTGCCTGCCCACCCCCGAAGGCACAGAGGACCCCCTGCCTGCCCACCCCCTGAAGGCACAGAGGACCCCCTGCCCACCCCCAGAAGGCACAGAGGACCCCCTGCCAACCCCCAGGAGGCACCGAGAGGCGACTGCCGAGGCAGGTGTGACATGGATCGTCCCCCCTCCCGCTCTCCCCTCCACCATCCTCCCTCCCTCGTGGGGCCGGCCTGGGGTTTTTCCAGGGGCTCTGATGGTGAGCACGGCCGCAGCCTGACACACGGCAGCCCAGCCGCTTATAAAGGAGGGAAGCTTCCTGCCTGACACGGAGAGCACACGGGAGGGAGCAGAGCGTGACGAAGGACCGACCCGAGAGCGCCTCTCAGGGGACTGTGTCTGCCTCTGACCAGGGGTGCCCCGCTCCCACGGGAACCGGAGCTGCAGCTCACGCACAGGAGCAGGGGTCGAAGTTCAGAAAAGCTGGGACACTCAGACACGAGCAGAAACGGTATTAACAACACAGGAGCCGCAGCTCACACACAGGTGTAGGACCTGCATCTCCCGCAGAGGTGCAAGAGCTGCATCTTCAATACAGGAACATAAGGTGCAGCTCACGCATAGGAGCAAGAGCCTCATCTTCAACACAGGGGAAAGAACTTTATCAAAATCACAAGGAGCTGCATCTTCAACACAGGAGCAAGAGCTGCATCTTCAGCACAGGAGCAGGAGCTGCATCTTCAACACAGGAGCGGGAGCTGCATCTTCAGCACAGGAGCAGGAGCTGCATCTTCAACACAGGAGCGGGAGCTGCATCAAAATCACAAGGAGCTGCATCTTTAACACAGGAGCAAGAGCTGCATCTTCAACACAGGAGTGGGAGCTGCAGCTTCAACGCAGGAGCTGCATCAAAAACACAAGGAGCTGCATCTTCAATACAGGAGCAGGAGCTGCATCTTCAACACAGGAGCAGGAGCTGCATCTTCAAGACAGGAGCGGGAGCTGCATCTTCAACACAGGAGCGGGAGCTGCATCAAAATCACAAGGAGCTGCATCTTCAACACAGGAGCAAGAGCTGCATCTTCAACACAGGAGTGGGAGCTGCATTTTCAACACAGGAGCAGGAGCTGCATCAAAAACACAAGGAGCTGCATCTTCAACACAGGATCAGGAGCTGCATCTTCAACACAGGAGCAGGAGTTGCATCTTCAACACAGGAGCGGGAGCTGCATCTTCAACACAGGAGCGGGAGCTGCATCAAAATCACAAGGAGCTGCATCTTCAACACAGGAGCGGGAGCTGCATCTTCAACACAGGAGCTGGAGATTCAGGGCACACATAGGAGCAAGAGCTCCATCTTCAACACAGGTGAGGGAGCTACAGCTCAGGCATAGGAGCAGAAGGTGAGGTTCAAGATAGCTGGACCAATCACAGGAGCAGAAACTTTATCAACAACACAGGAGCTGCATCTCCCACAGAGGAGCTACTTCGCCACATAGTAACAGGAGCTGCGGCTAACACAGAGGAGCTCCGCCTTCCACACAGAAGCACCAGCTGTGCATCAAACAGAGGAGCTGCATTTCCCACACAGGAGCTGCATTTCCCACAGAGGGATAGAACCTGCGCGTTAGTCAGGAGCCGGAGCTGCATTTCCCTGACAGGAGGAACTGCAGCTCAAACCCACAGGAGTCAAAGCGGAATTGCCTACAGGGGAGACGAGACTGCGCCTTGACACAGGAGCCGGTGCTCGATTTACCACACAAGAGCAGGAGCTACCGCTCACATCCTGTAGTCTGAGCTCCACGTTCAAACTGGAACTTCACTTCTCGCCTACGTATTCTGAGCTACAGCTCCCCACTGGGGCGGGAGCTGCACGTCGCACACACGGATTAGGAGCTGCTTTACGCACACAGGAGTAGGGGCCACATCTCCCTCACGAGATCCGGGGCTCCATCTTTCACACAAGGGTGCTGCACTTCTCACACATTCTTTCAGAGCTGCACCTCCTCGCAAGAGCCAGTCCTGCGCATATCAAACTGCACTTTTAGCGCCTAAGAACAAGACCCAATACTGCATGTCTGTTAAGCGCTAGACCTTTCATCTCTGACAGAATTCAGACTCAGAGCTGCCTCTCCTCTGGGGGCAAGAGCCCCGCCTCTGCCTTAGCGGCTAAAACTGAGCTTCTTATACAGGAGACAGGTCTGGCCTTCCCCGACGAGCGAGAGCCCCGCCCCTCTCACACAGGTCAAGATCTCAGCTGCACCTCACCCAAACACCAAACGGAGCAGCACCTCTGACAGCGGCACTCACAACTGGAACACAGGAGCCACATATGTGCATCTCACACAGGAGTTTGAGCTTTCACAGGAGCGACAGCTGACGTCTCTCGCAGAGTCCAGGGCTGACAGCTATCACAGGAGCTTCAGGTGCCCGTCGCTCACAGGATCAAGGGCTGTCAGCTCTCAGGGAGCGACAGCTGTCCGTCACTCACAGATCCAGACCTACCTCTCTCACAGGACTGACAGCTGCCAGTCGCTCACGAGCTCCTGGGCTGACAGCTGTCACAGGAGCGAGCGCCTCTTCTCTAACAGGACCAAGAGTGGCAGATGCCAACAGGCGCTTGGAGCCGAACCTGTAAGTGGAGCCAGCCTGTGCACTGTATCTCACATGAACCAGGGCGCCAAAGAGGAGTGCCCGTGCCACTCAGAGGAGTCAGAGTTTTACATATCCTACAGGAGCTGCCTCTGTGGCTGCCACAGGAGCCGGCGCTGTACCTCTCTTACAGGAGCCAGAGCTGCAGCCTTCCCACAGGAGCCAGAGCTGCACCTCTCTCTCCGGGGCTGGAAGTGCGGCCCACAGACCAGCCTTAGCTGCCCCTGTCACTCAAGAGACGGAGCTGTCCTCAGTCTCACACAAGGACAGAGGCGAAACAGGGGCCTGTGAGCAGGACAAGCCGCCCAGCGAGTTCCACAGGTAAGGTGACCCGCAGGGACTGGGGGTAGTGGGGCGCAAACAGCGTGCATATCTCCTCTCCTATCCCAGGAGCCACAGAGTCACGTTTCTGATGTATTTGTTTTTTTCCCTGTGGCAGCATGTCTATGCACTTCAAGGCCCAGTTGTAACTGCAGTCTTGCTAAATTTAACCAGAATTTTAAGTGCAAGTACATCTGCCAAGGCGGTGGTTTTGCCACCCCTTGCCCTAAGAGGCAGACGTCAGCAAATCTTTGGAACACCCTAAAATATACATCTGCAAACCTTTGCTCGTAGTTTCTCAGCGTGAATATGTCAGAGATTTACTCCCGTTAAAGGCATCTATAAATTTGTTTCCAGGGTGGAAATTGGGATGGGTGACGTCCAAAGTTGGTGGGTGCCTAGGGGAATGTGCTTCTCCATGGGGAGAAACAACAAAAGTTAATCAGTGCAAATGCAATTGAGTGTGACATTTACACATCTGCCGCACTTTTATACGTGGAATTGCTTACACATTTGTTAACTGGAAATCTTCAAGTGTGGCAGATTTTCGTGACTTATTTCAGATTCGGAAAAAAGTTGGAAATTTGCTCCAAACTAAGTTGTTAGCTTTTTGGAGCAAACTCTGACCTTCTCCGGTGTCCCTTTGTAAATTTGACTTATAGACTTTAAACCACAGCCTATCTAGAATGCAACAATTCTCATGTGACAGTTTTCGGAGGTCAGGACGACTAGAAAGGCCCCTATATCCTTTGCCCCATAGCTTTGGGAGGGACAAAAAAAACCTAGGATCAAATATTGAGGATCCCCTTGGGGAGTAAAGGAATGAGACTCTGCCCTTTGTTGGGCTATTTGAGTGTCCCCGAATTCGGCATAATTCTCAATGGTTGTCACAGTGCCCTCTGCACCCTAGAGTGGGGCAAAACTCTCAGAAACCTCAACAGGAAAACCAGGAACCCAGCGGCTGCCTAGAGTGTCCTCCACAGAAGGCACTCGATTGCCCATGCAAGGAACAGATGTACATTATTGTCTTGGGACTAGAATATTACAATGTAGTTTTTCCTGCAGTGGAAAAGTTCTTTCAGTGGCCATGCACACAATGGTGTCCCTATCTGAACTAGGAAGTGATAGTTTACAGTCAATTGATAAGCAGTAATCGGGTGAGACTGCTTGCTTCAAACGGTGTAGGCACTATGCTGATATGCAAAAAGAGAACGTATATGTGAGCCACAGGTATACAAACAAGCATTGGCATAGCCAATAGGTCTCGCTTTTGGGACCTTATAAGTATTTAGTTATGCAGCACAATATCCTTGGTGCAACAACATCAACTGTTGCATGGCTAAACACTTATAAGGTCCCAAAGGCAGACCTATTGGCTATGCCAATGCTTGTTTACTTATGTCAGCTGCAAAGGAAAGTCACAACCCAGTTTATTACACTCCATTTTAAATACATTAATAATGAATAATGCAATATTATTCATTAGTAGAGTAATAAACAAATTGACAGAAAACACGGAGAGTGGAGCCCCAACCGATGTCCAGAAGGACGAGCTGCCCCTGCGTTTCTGGCATTAATTTTGCAACCTCTGAGGCCAGGGGTCGCAAGGGGTAAGCCACGGGTCGCAGTTGCAACCCCTAAATGACGTCCATGACACCCACATCCAGCACTTGGCCTCTCTACATTGCGCACAGAGCATTGGTCATATATTTGTACTATACTATTTAAAAAAGTAGTAAAAGAAAAAAAATGACTCCAGAGCAGAGCTTAATTTATGCTGGTGTTTGCAGGTAGTGGTCACTGGCACTCGTTTTTGGGGACTGGGACTTAAATATGGAGGAAGGGAAAGATAGAAAGCAAAGACGAAAATTAACCAGCAAGAATACAATATAGAGGCAGGAAGTGTAGGGTGATGACATAACAGAGGCAAGAGGTGCAATTAATACTAGGCAGCCTTGGCTTCCCGGCAGTGCTGGTTACGTGCTCCTAAGTAAAACTTTGGGCATTGCAGTTTTTTTTTTAATCAAATTAAAAATTAAGTTCTGGATATTTTGCTGAGCTCACCTGAAGCAAACAAGAAGATGATGGACAGAGCGTTGAAACTTTTCAACCACTCATCACCAGTTAAGAGATCTGAAGCAGCACACCTCGAACACAAGGCTGTTTTTAGTGACTGAATCAGCTGAGATCATGTTGCATCTGTTAACACCACAAGGCGACCTTGTTCCTTTGGCGCCCTGACCTGAGGAGAAAGGATACTGCGAGGCTATAGTCACTGATGGCTCTTCCTTTCTACGAATGAAAGAATGAGCACGCCGATAATGAGTGCACAAAGGAGTAGTCATTCCCCACCTGGCTGCTTAGTGTAAAACGAGTCACAAGAGACGTCTAAGGAAGGCCCTGAATCCAGCTCATATTTTCAGGCTATCCAGATAAGATAAATGCACATACAGTGTAAATAAACAGAACTGTTTTCCACAGTCAGCGGCTACCATGGAAACTTGCCATGGGACTGGCCCTGCTGGCTCAATGCTGGACGCCCCTGATGTGCACTCATCCTCCTCTCAGAATGTGTTACTCCACCATTGCTCCAGAGTGTCAGTACCAGGCCCCACTGAAGCCTATTACTCATTTTCCCCTGGTCACACCTGCTGAAAATTATTTTCCTTTCTAAAAACAAAGATAGGACTAAGCTGTATTCCAAGAAGGAACTTGTGTATGCACAATGCAAAGAAAAATTTCTTCAGGAGGTATTATGAAAAGTTTTACGTATCTGAGAATTTTTATCTGGATTCAAAAGATGTGTTTGAGTGGAGGTTCCCAAGCCCAAAAATGTTGCAAAGAAATACGCCCTAAAGACGGGGTGAGTAATGAATGCAAAGGTCTACAAAGAAACTGACCAGATCACTGTATTGTTTTATACACACAATATGTACATAGTCAAAGATCAAAAGAACTTTAAATATATAATTTTGAATAGTTCTATCAGTATTTACGACATGTGGATGGCGAAATGCGAAGTACAAGGTGTGCTGCAAACCATATCCAAAAACCTGAGGTTCAACAGGTTGATATGGGCCAGAAGGAGCCACTGGCATATGTTCATTTTACATAGGATGGCACTGAAAACAATCCCATGTGTGAGCTATAAATGTAAAGTTTCACCCTTTTCAACTGATTTAGCATGGTCTTCCTCAAGAAAAGCTAAAATTCCTTGTGCCCACTTCTTAGACATGTCTAATCCTCTACAGTTGATCACTTTCAAAGGGCGTGCGCATCACACAAAGTCCAATAGTCAATTGTATTTACAAAAATTGTGATTTCTTTATTTTCATCAGTATAAAAAAGCATTGAACATTAACACTCCAGCCAACGCGTTTCATTCCCACATCTTATCTTGATATTCTCAATCACTGAGCTTGCGGTTGTTTGAGGCACGGTCCTGTGTATTCCACTAGGACCCAACAATATGGTCTTGAGTATGATAACTCCTCGCAATCGTACGCGTCTTCCTCCTTGTTCTCGTGTCCTGGCAAGCTCAGTGATTGAGAATATCAAGATAAGAGGCACATTGAAAACGTATACTTATACACATGTCAGAGGTGATTGCACCTCAATTGTGATCAGTTACACGAGGAATATAAAAACTACGGACTTGAAACGATTTTTTCTTCTTTTTTTAATTCGCCCTGATGAAGTTCCCAGTGTGGGAATGAAACGCGTTGGCTGGAGTGTTAATGTTCAATGCTTTTTATACTGATGAAAATAAAGAAATCACAATTTTTGTAAATACAATTGACTATTGGACTTTGTGTGATGCGCACGCCCTTTGAAAGTGATGGATTTTCTGATCTGGAGCACAGTGACGCCACGCAACGGTTGGCGTAGGGGCAGATTTGCGCATCAAAACTTTATTTTTTGGAACTGGCACGAGGTGCGGTACCTGTGGTCCGCCGTTGTTCAAGCTGATACCAACCCTCTACAGTTGCTTTATGTATCAACCGCCATATATTTGCATCCTCTTGCTAATATATGTTTATTGATATTTTCAACAATGGACTATTATTTGCTCAAAATGTTTTCCCTACAATCCTTCTCCCTCCATCAACAGCCAAGTTACAGCCATATAATCCATCCACTGCTTCCTGTGCCTTAACACTCTGATGAGACATTTTGGCACTTTATAAAGCAAAACGATTAATAAATACAGAATGTAGGGTAACACGTTTACCCTTTGCGGGTCTGTAGAGGCAGTCAGCCTAAATGTGACTACAGTTTCTAGACCAGTTTTGAGGGTGCACTCTGCTGATATTCGGGTACAGGGAAGAAGAGTAGCACTGGACAGAAGACTAACTTTATCGTTTATGAATCACTGTTCCAGGGTTGTGCAGTGAGGTAGCACCGAACGATTGGCACTGCTAAAGAAACAGAACAAAGGCCTGGGTGGCAGACAGCGTCAGCCTCAGCCACCGAGAAACAAAAAAGAAGCCATAGCAAATTAAACAAACGGTAGCCACACTAAACAAACTTTGACAAAGCCAGTAGGTATGGTGTTGACTGACAGCCTTTTAGCTTTGTCAGTGCTTATGTTGTTTTTTAGGTCTCGCCTACGCAGCGCGCATGCGCTGCTTAGGAAAAAGACCTATAGAAATCGCTTCGGCTTCTCAGCCAAAAACGTGCACGCATTGCATTGCTTTCAATGGCAATGCGTGCACGTTTGGCGATTCCCTTGCGGGAGCGAGCTTTGGCAACATATGTTTGCTCGCTCCCGCAAGACATTTGGCCTACCAATGCAGGAGCCAGTCTTCCACAGGTGTGTGTCCCCAATTGCCCCTTCTCTGTCCTTGTTACCTCCTTTCTCCTGGCTAGCATGTGCACTTCCTGAGAGGCTGGGGACTCTCTAGACCACTGACCTCACTGTGGCTAGCACAGGGGTATCGTGTTGACATGACTCTGTATACTGCGGGAGGGTAAGCACCCCCAGATTCATGTTCGAAGTTTGACATAACACCTGAATTAATAGACTTTCACAAAGCGCTCAAGGGGGCAGCATATATCTTTTTCTGGGAAGACATCTCGGAGACAATGGAAAGTTTTCTCCGGCAGCAGTGCCGCGCATAGCTCTTTCAGTTAGAAGCTCTTTCAAGTTTCTGTACTGGGCACTTGACGTAAGCGTCTGCCTCCGTCCTTAGCACTGTCTGCGCGCCATCTTTTCATTCCTGTTTGCAACACTGTCATGAGTAAAATTGATGAACGTAAAATAAATAAGTTAAATGTATTGGTGAATTATTGCACCCGCTTTTGCGATCTTTGTGTAATTTTAAAGTACCAAGTCTGTGTGTAACCTTTAATTATGATTATACATTCCCAGTACCTAGACTCGGCCCTTGTGTCTTAAGCCGATGACATGAATACCGTAAACTATGTAAAAGCAACACTCGTTCTTTCCAGCACCATGGACCTGTTAGGCTGCCGCAGGAAAAGCAGCATAAAAACATCACAACTAAAAGTGCTCTATAAAAAGTACACACTTCAAAGGTGAGCAACTAACTCAGTGTGCCTTTTAACACTGTAAATTACTAGGAGAGCGGGGTGGTTAAATGGACCTACTATAGATAAATAACTGTGTGGGATGTCTGGATGGAGCAATCAGCCTTGTTTATCTGTCCGTGGTTGATAAAAAGAGTGGGCAACAGAGACAGCTGTTATCTACTGATGCTGATGCACGACTCTTGCAGTGTGCGCTAGGCCGCGTGCTTGCTCCAAGGAAGAGGAAGTCTGGTAGCAGAAGCCTAGCAGATAAGATACCTCTGAATAACCTGGAAGTCTCCATTCACATTTCACTTGTTTGAGTTGGGTGTTCATCTTTCCGAGATCGATCATTGGCTTAAGTGACTATAATCCACATTGCTTGTCGTTCTGTTATGATACTGCAACACACGGGAGAAAGTTAACAACTAAAGCACATTCTGAGTGTGGTGATGGTATATGATTTGAAACTCACCATGACTTCTTCAGAGTGGCAGATGCTGGCATGCGGGTCTCAGTACAGAAACATGTAATATCCTGTAAGCTTCTGCAAGCAGTAGATTCAAGCCACCACATATGGCACAGAACAAGGGAAAATAATGAAAATGAGCATTAACACCACCTAAAGCGCACAGACTCTATCAGTTCATTTCTAAGCGCTATATGCACAGCATACACAGAGGGACGCATGTCTTACAGTCTGAGCTATTTGCGGCAAAACTCAGGCTGCAGAGCCAGTACTTTGCATTACTTTTACTGGAACTGAAAATGCAATAAAAACAGTTTGTTTAAGATCCTGACAATTTTTTTAAATGTATTTAAATAACAAAGGTCTGGCGATCGATCCATCGGGTGTGAGGGCAGTTGAAAGCAGTAATCGTTAAGGAGGGCAGCACCCAGGGAGGGGGGTGAAGGGGTGGGAGATCAACAGAAGATTCTTGAGAGCATATGGTTTAAACACAGATAAGGCGTGGCAGGGAGGGGTGGGAGATGTAATGGTGTGATAAGAAAACCAGGCACATAAGCCTCTGCCTGCTCCCCAGTGCCTCGTGAGCCCCTTTGCAGCACGTTTGTGGAAACAATGCGTGCATGCTTTCATAACGAATTTAATTAGAAAAGCATGCCAGCTGCAGCCAAGGTGCATTTTAAAAGCATAAATTGCAAAAGGCAAACAGTGTGGCTTCCTGCAGATATCTACCGGCAGCAAACTTCAAAGGTAGACGTGAATCCAGTGGCCAAGAGCCTAAGCCAGGCCCCCAACTTCCCACAGCCGTTTTGGGGGGGAAGGGGGGAGGTGCCCAACCAACCCAAGCCCAATGAATTTCTGTGATCAATGGGAGATTCAGGGCCCCCCATCACACTCTGCAGACGTGTCCATCACTGCCAGGGGCTTTCTTCATGAGTTGAGGGAAGGGTTGTGGGCCCTGCGCACTACTATAATTTGGTGCCTTCCAAGTAAGGGCAATTATAAACCCATGCTAGAGTGCAGGTGTTTTTCTGTTTTTTGCAGTTCTATATAGCGCGAACTTGACCCGAAGGTATCAGAGCGCTTTACATGAGCACCAGTTGCATTAC
Source organism: Calotriton arnoldi (assembly GCA_963921515.1). Lineage (NCBI taxonomy): Eukaryota > Metazoa > Chordata > Amphibia > Caudata > Salamandridae > Calotriton > Calotriton arnoldi. Next base: position 134,099 of record CAWUFW010003939.1, read on the forward strand.
AGACGGGCACATTAATTTCTAGGCTGGGGAGATTAAGTGATTTGCCCAGAATCACAGGATGTTTGAGCCCCCCCAGACTCGAACCTGGTTCCTCAGCTTCAAAGTCCGCCGCTCTGGCCGTTCAACTATAAGGATAACGCAGCCCCGTTACCTTGCAGTTTCCATAGTGACAACAAGTACCACGCTCCAGCTTTTAATGCAACAGTAAATGTTGCTGTACTCACAGTAATCTGCTGCATGGCTAAATACTTAGGTCCCAAAGGCGAGACCGATTGCATTGCAAATGCTTGTCTCATGAGCATTGAAAACTTCATATTTGGGAGAGCTGCCGGACTCTCATCAATATAAATTTTAAAAAATCACTAAAGCAAAGATATTTTTTGTCTATAAAGCTCACATTACCATAGTAGTGGCTGACAGTAAGGGACTACTTTGGGTGCGGATCGGGTCCTTGTGAAAGGGAAGAATTCATGTCACTCAGAGCAAAGCTAGTAATGGTTGTATGCTGTAGTGGGCGTGAAAAACACAACGGGCAAATTGATGAACAAATCTGACTGAAAGCCTCTCTAAATCAGTAAATTACACATACAATTTTAGTAAAATGAAAAGGTCTTTGCTAACACCATACCTAAAAATCAACACAAAAAAACACTGAGTCTCAAACTTGTCAGCTTTAGCAATGAATATTTGCTCCAAAGGGCTCGCGGTCACGACATGAGGAAGCATGCTGGGCTGTTTCATTCATGCAGTGCAGGCAGTGAGTCAGAGCGAGGCGGTGGGGCACGAGGACATTCACAAACTGCGCGCGGATGCTTAAGGGAGGAGGCTGCAGCGGCTGATTGCCCGATGACGTGGCATTTCCATTTTACAGATTGAGATTAATATCTTCCGCTCTTTTTTTCTCCTTAGTCAGACTCTTCTCGCGACTCCGTCTTTCTTGTCTATCTGTCAAGGCTGCAGCGCAGCTTGATGCGAACATGCTCTGACAGCAAATGAAAGCACAGCAGAGGTTTTCAACGGCAGGCAGGAGCGGGCGGATTCCTTGTCAGCGCACAACATTGTGCAGTTTCTGCTCATTGCTCTTCGCCCTAATGTGTGCGCTTGAATGAGCCTCCCCCCGCACCTGTGTTCAAGCAGCATCTGCGATACCTCAAGAGGTCAAACTGTTTCCTTAAATAACAAAACAAGCGCGCGCCTCGCGCGGCAGCAGGGGGAGGGGGCCTGCTCGATTCCCTTGCGGGAGCGTGCAGCAAGGCGCGATGATTGTGACCATATGGCGCCGCGCGCTCCCGCAAGGGAATCGCCAGACGTGCACGCGTTGCCATTGCAAGCAATGCAACGCGTGCACGTTTTTGCCCCCAAAGCTGTGCCGATAACTAAAGGTCTCTCCTATGCAGCGCATGCGCACTGCGTAGGCGAGACCTAAAAAGATAAGACACCATTTGAGCTGTATGATAATCAGGTTAATGACTGTGCTATTTGGGAGTTGCACTTATGTCAAAACAAATAGAATGTAATTAGCAGAAAAGCTTTTCTCATGGTGTCCATCCAGTTTCCTGTTTGCTCTTGCCCTTGTATGTCCTCCACCATTACCCCAGATGTTCAAATGCAATTGTCTCTGCGGCAACTTCCTGTGACTTGTTTGAATTCATGCCCCGTTTTTTACTGGAGAATTTTTACTGACAGATGATTCTATGCATTCACTGTCCGCTCACTGAAGTTCAATTTTCTAGTTTTGGTCCTTATTTCCCCCTGTAGATGCTCACCTTCAACTGTAGCATATGTTTGGCGAACAATAGTTGAACTCTTCCTCTGTGTTCACTCCCTTTGGGAATATGATTGTAGCTGTGATATCCCCAGCATGATTCTTCTTGCCAGCTCAGATATGAGCACATTATGGAACCTCTCTCCAAAAGACTAATGGTTTAAACTGTGCTCTCTCTGTTTTGGAAGTTCATCATCAGATTGTCTCCAGTCTGAAGTTATCTTTCTGCACAAGTTTGCACGTCTTTTGCAAAGTCATGGTTTTGTACTGTGTGACGCCAGTGCGGGGCTTGTACAGATTGTCATAGTCTCGACATCTCTCCATGCTGGTACATGTCTTACAACACTTCTCAAGAAAGCAGAGTATTTGTCTCGTAGGAAGATCTTAATTATGAAAATGAAAACATAGGATTTTAAAACGAGGGCAAATTTTAAAGACTATCTATTGGCTCGGGATGTGAGATCGGAGTAGTAAATGGAATAGGACCACAGATTTCTGGGCTCTAGATAAAGTCTATCTCAATGCTCAAGGGATATGTGAAGGACACCTCTCCCCTATTCTGTGTCATCAAGGCTACAGATCATGTCATGATCATATATGACCTACAGAACTGGATGACATACTCCATAGAGACCCTTGTTAGTGATATGTGCAGTTATGGCCATCCCTATGCACCCCAGCATTGCTCTTGCTCTCCCTATGTTATTCTCCTATTGTTTAGTCAGTGTGAGCCCATTGGATATGCTGACCCCAAGGGTCCATTCATGTTTACTCTACTTTAAATCCTCACCTTCATTATGTACTGCTCCCACAAATTTCTGTGCCCCTAATTATACACCCTCCCTTTTTGTCGCAAAGAATGGCATGTTATCTCCACGACCAGTCTCCGAATTTCTATTTAAAATTTAAATTTTTTATTTTCCTCTTTCGATCCTCTCTGTCATTCCTTCTTTGTTTTCTATTGCTTTCCCTCACACTATTCTTTTCTAATAAGAGCACTTTTGTGCTTGACATGTTTGCCGCATAAATCTTCAGTTTCTCTCAATCACTGACACAAACCCTACTGAATACAAGTATTTTTGTCACTCTCATATTCTCCTCCAGTTTTTCAACTAACCGTGTTCTCGAGGAACTGGTGGTGGCGCCTATGGGTTCAGTAGTAGTATATATTATAAATATTGGATACTAATGGGGTCATGCTGAGTCCTCACTGTGAAGTAGTGCACAAACAGTGCTTGCCGCCTGTTTTGGATTCTGAGTCACGCAAAAAGTGCGCAAGGACCTTATTCTTTTTGCCTCCATGAATCGCGCCTCATTTTACCTGGAGTGATTTGTGTAGAGAAACCATGGTGAAAAATGGGGAGGGGGAATGACGTGGTTTTAGTGGTTGATTAAACCAAAAACTTATGGTAGCCTCCATTCCGACGTGTGAAAAAACACTGCTGGGTAAAACTGAAACCTGTGGCAATGGTGTTTCATGGTGTGACTTTACTGATCCATTAATCCACCCAAATTACAATGAGTGTTTAAGTGTCTTGGATTCAATCCTCACCAATACTTCTATTACTGGGCCTCATTACATCTCCTTCCTTAGCCCCTACTGTCTTGAATTCCATGTTATTTATTGGCCTTCTCATCTCATTTTGTGATGTCCTCGTGCTCTTTGGTGATAAACCTCTCTATATTCTGTCTGCTCCATCTGCTCACTGTTGCCAAGATGTGGGTTCCCTAGACCCCTTCTAAGGATTATATCAGGTATTTATCAGGGGATTGACACTGTAGAGAACTCAAGTTTCGCTCTTCTTGTCTGTTTGATGCCACTCAGAACCACAATGTGAAAAACATCCACACTATTCAATGATGTCTTCATGAGTGACTTTCATTTCCTGCTTTCAAGCAACTGCCTGAATCTATTTCTATCGTTTTAGTCTCTGTAGTGCTGATTCTGCTCCGCCCACTCCACTGAAACTCCCTCCACACAAACTTTCTACATCTTCACATCACTCTGAGCTCTCCTCCTACCTCAGGGTCCGATACACAGAAGTAAAGTTAGACCAAAAGTCCAAGTTTAGACCAAAAGTCTAACTTTACTGCTTTTTCGGTATTCACAAAGGTAAGTTACGAGTAGTATCTTTATGACTGCGGAGGTTCCGCACTCAGAACGGAGGTTCTGCACTCAGGGTAGAATCTTCGCACTCGGGGAGGAATTCCACCTCGAGTGCAGAGATTCCGCCCCAAGTGCGGAACCTCCGCCTGAGTGCGGAACCTCCACCACGAGTGCGGAACCTCCACCACGAGTGCGGAACCTCGTGAAGATACTACTTGTAACTTACCTTTGTGAATATCGAAAAGTAGTAAAGTTAGACTTTTGGTCTAACTTTACCTTTGTGAATCAGGATCTCATTCTTTTAAATCTGTTAGATGCTTCCTATCAGTCTTTCCTACTGAAACTACTCTTTCTTAGACTTATGCAGTTCTTGATTTTGCAACTCACTCCTCTATAAACTCTAGCCTCTCTTTTGGTCTTATAACTTGCACACGTATTTTCTTCTGTGAGCTTTTATTTCCAGAATCACATTGTATTTCCTTTCCCTCTATTTCCCTAAAGCCAAGTGCTCCACTTATCATTATCACTTTATTTGGGTTGCCCTGCATGGTAAACTGTCTATGGTTAGTTCACTCTTGGATGGTCGATCACTCTGTGCTTAAAACGTCACACAACACTTTGGGCCTCATTTATGAGAAGTGTCGCATCGCTGCGTGAAAGCAGCGATGCAACACTTCTCAGTGCGCCTTCCTTGCGACCCGAATGATGCGTCATATTTACTGTATGACGCATCATGTCGCATGGAATGACAGATACGTCAGTTTTACTGACCTATCTGTCAGCGCAAAAGTGGCGCATTGCTGGAGTTGTGTCGGAAGCGTGACGCAACTCCAGCAATGTTCCTTTCACATGGGGCAAGCCCCATGTGAAAGGGCCTGCGTCACCCTTACGCCTGCCATGAGGCAGGCGTAAGGTTTGGACGCATTGGCATCCTAGAAGTGGCGCAGCGAAATCTCATAGATTTCACTGTGCCACTCCTACGACCCTCTCTTGCGAGGGAACGCCCACCCTGCATACATTATACCTGACACAGGTATAATGTAGCGCAGGGGTTTACGAAGTGACGCATCTACCTAGATGCGTCCCTTCGTAAATATGGCGCAACATGGCTCATTATTTACGCCGCTGCTGCGGCACTAAAAGTGACGCAACGGCGGCGCAAAAGTGACGCAGGCCTTCATAAATAAGGCCCAATGTATCTCTCTGCCCATCTCTATGTTCTGCCAACAATTGATAAAAATCTGACAGAGCCAATAAAGGTTGGCAGCCCTATTACCTAAAATGGCACCACACCAATTAGTATTATTATTAGAGTTTTATAGAGCCCATAGCTACCCAAAAAAGGGTTTCCCAGCGCTAAGCCACCTCATAGTACATCATGCAAAACAAACACCACGCACAGATTTCAGAACAGCTAGGTCTTTACCAGCTTACACATAAAAAAACTGGGTGTATAACTAATTTACTGAGCCTGGCACTTTATGCACAGCATACGGGTATTCTTGCAGTGCAAACAAACAGACTAGCCTCTGCACTCTCATTCAGCTGTCACTCAATGGGGCGGTGCACACTGACAACAGCATACATGTGCACCACTCTGCCAGGTTCTCCCTCTGCTTTGGAGCAGTGGGGAGAAGGTATGGAGTCCTTGATAGGACTCCCCACCATCTTGGAGATGCAAATTATAGATCAGCCCCCTTTTAATGCTACAAAAGCATCAAACCCCGACAGAGAACAATTCTAAAACCTCTCTTGGAGTGGTCTTAGCTTTTATGGACTTTGGGATGGCCAGTGAAAGAGGCAAACAATGTGCCATCTCACCAGGGCAACTGCGTTTATGTTAGAGGTAGCAGTTTGGTAGCAAAGCCCTAGGTTGTTGTTAAGATGAAGGTTGTTGCAGGGTTCCACTTGAACTTATATGTGGTGTTGAGGGCCTCAGTTCTTCTTTCAAGAGCAATGACTAAACAATGGGAATTACCGACTCAAAGAATTGTCGCTAAAAGTGGTATCAAATTGCACCCTTACATTTTGTGACCAGACTGCAAACACAAGGATGGTGGCTTACTAGGAGCAGCAGACCACCATCCCAGCATTTGCATTCTCAAATGGGATTTTTATTTTTTATGCAGCCCCTATTTCTTTATAGTAAGTGTTGCTGCTTTACAAATACATTGGGAAGACATCAGGTTGATAGGCAGTGGTCCTTTGGATCACCACCTGCTCACCTTTGAGGTCGCCCAACACAATTCCTGAAGCGAGACTGTCCAGTGAGGACAGCTTCCCCTTTCAGAACCAATTACCAACTCCTTTGAGGAGTGAGTGACTGTTCAATACCTTGCAACCACAAATGCAGTCACAAACCAATGATACATAAGATACTGAATTACCCCTGTGAAGTCCCTACCTAAATGTAATTCGGAACGTGCCAGTAAAACCTAAAATAGCAAATTACAAATAGTAAAATCTCAGTATAGCATCTATATTTAAAATGCATTAAACTACTGGGTGTTAATTTCACTAATAAGATATTTCCCTGCTTAAATGAAAGCATGTGGAAGCACACTGTGCTGGAAGCTGTGGGCTGCACCACAGTGGTGTGGGGTCCTCTTCTATTTCCTGTCCCTCCCTATTGATGCCTATCAATCTGTGGCCCAACTTTCTGTTTCTATGAGCCCCTCCCTCTATCCAGCCCTTTTGGAAATGTCCCCATCGTCTGCTTCCCCAGCCAGATCAACTCATGGGAAGGGCTAAGCCACTTTAAGAAGGTTTATACTGCAATTCTACTGATAAAATACTCTGACAACATAAGATACATCTCCCTCAGGTAGTATGATTGTAGTTTCTATTCGTTTTATTGCAGTTTGCTTTTCTTTTTCACTTTTAGCACAACCCCAGCAGCATAACCTGAAACTGAGGCAGGAGGGCATCTTATTCAGAGAGGGAAGACTATTTAGGATGGGGACAATTTAAATGACAGAGGCAGCCACGTGAGGTCCTGAGAGAGTAGAAAATATTGTTAGCTGTTGGATGTCTTTGAAAGATTAAAGCATCGGGAAGTAAAGTTAAAGTTACTTTTGTGTTCATTTTTAGTGTACCTACTAGTTAAACTTCATTTTTTTGTCTTTTGATTATTATTTCATATCCTTCCAACATAGAACCACAAAGAAGTTTGGAGGAGAATCTCTGATCCAAGGATAACCACTTGGTGGTCTAACCCTGCATAAGGTTGGGGCGGGGGGTCTCTTCTAGGCTCGCTGACTAAGCTCGTTGAGCTTTGTGGAGATGGACAATTAGCTGGCCCCACAGGAGCCCAGTTTCTATAACACAAGAGCTGTTGGTAGGTTTAGTGCTTCGCAAATTGATCCACCAGGTGGTAAAATCCAGAATGGGCTTGAAATAATCTTATCTGAAAATGACTACATGTAAATTTGTCTCATGCATATTCTTTTTCCATATCCTGGAAACCTGGATTTTAATATCTGGTGGGTAAACGAGCGCATCCTTGTAGATCTACATTGCGATTAGGTGGGAATATTCAAAGGACTTTCCTTTAAGCAGAGCAGCTGGAGATGGACACCCCACGAGACCACTTTAGTGTGAATTTGGGATGAAAATTACTGGGATTCATTCTTAGCCGAGGTTAAGGGATTACTTGAAGAATAGCTTGAAATTTCTTTTGAAGTTTTTTAGTTTGAATGAATTATTTACCACAAAATTTCTAAACGCATCATGTGTCGCCAAATACTTTGGTCATATTAAATATGCTATTTATATTTGAAACGCATGTCATGCAGCAACGTATGACGTGTGATACAATGATTTATGCATTTTTATATAACTTCATTAGTAATGGAAATATGATTGAATTGAACATAAACATGTCCAATTACGCTATGAGCAATTATAAGAATGCCAGTGTACTTGTCTAAACAACCTTTGACAGCAATCTGAGTTGCCTAATGTTGTGTACTTTCATCCTAAAAGAACTGAAGTTACACATAAATCTAACAACTTATTTAGTGCAAACGTAAATGTGGGAGAACTTCCTGAGTTAAGAACTATTTTAGAGGTGCCAACATGGCTATCATTTTACGCATAGAGTACATGGGCTCTCGTCCCTGAACTTTGAAATGTTACGTCTTTACCTCTCCAAGTCCTGCTGCCCCATTTTTAGGTATTCGCTAGACAGCTGCATGTGCTGTCTCGAAGACATATGTATTCAATCTGTGGGCTTCAGCCTGCCCATAGGCTTACCATTTGCCTTCTCCATTGTCGCTCTCATATTCTTTCTCCCCATTTGTCGATGGCATGCGTCAATCCTCTTCTTCTCTTTAGCCCTCCCCTAGAGCATGGACCAATTACTAGTATCAGTCCACTCCTCTCATTTTAGGACCCACTTTTTTTGTTTGTTTTTCAGCATTCTACATTGTGCTCTTACGGTTACCAGCTCCGTCTCCTCCCACCAGCCCCACCCCACCAAAACCCCCATTGATTTTCTTTATGTCCGCACTTTTTTTGATTTATTGTTAATGCCGAACATGGACGGCAACAGGGCAGAAGTATTTTTTACAAACGACAGCAACAAGTTTTGTTCTCTTGTGCCATCTCCTCCCACCTGCCCCAACCCAAACCCCCGTTGTTTTTCGTTAAGTCAGCACATTTTTGGTTTGTTATTAATGCCAAGCGCGGATGGCAAAAGCGCCGGAGTATTTTTTCAAACAACAGCAACAAGTTTTGTTCTTGATTAGCGGTTGCTCTAAATCAAGCGATCACATGATCTTGACAAGTCACCTGATTTTGCCAGTCCCGGCAACTCCAAAAAAGGGTGACATTTTTAACGAGTCTGATGTTTATGGCGCGTCATGACTGGGACTTCCCTGCTCCAACATGGGCACGGGTCCTGTGGGCAGTGGGCTTGGCGTGCCGCACGGGTAAGTTGTCTATTTTCATACTGATATTAGCTATTATTTTGGGGTCTGTCCCATTACGAATAAGAGACAAAATGAAGCCTGCCAGGGCTGTGATATGGCACTACATTTATTAATGTTTTTTTGCTATAGCATATGAACAATCAGTCGCCGGGTTCAGTGTCTAGCCCATCGGTCATGGATCTGCTGTGAATTTGGAAAGTGAGCCACTGGGAGCAGCCTGAGCCGCAGCGCACATCGCCCTCGCTCCTCCTCCTCCAAGTGGCCCTGGGTCTAAAGCAACAGACCCTGGCGCGGCACCTGTGGAGCACCACTGTTGAGTGCTACTTTTGTTGTTTTACTTAAAATTGGACCATACAAATGGTTACAAAACACCCAAAGTTCACTGAGCAACAATAGCAGTTTTAAATAAAAAAGGTCACAATAATCAACACTCTCTCTACTGCAACTTGGTGTTAAATCATACCCATTCATAACCGTCCGTCAATTGGTTGGGTCAGCAGAGCCATTAACACGGCACATAACTAATATACATCAACATTGACAATGCCTATAGCTCTCGGATTGCTGAGACCTATTGGCTTTACAAATGCTTGTTTTAAAAGTCACCCTTTAGTAATGCCAAGTGGTCAAGGTCGTTGTTTCATTCCACCTTAGGTGCTTTTTCTCCCTCTGAGGTTCTGATTTGTTCTCTTTTGAGTGAGTAGAGGGACTTTCATACCAGGTGGCGTGATAAGGTGGGGCAGTCGGCGTGCTGGTCCCTTTGGTGCCAGCTCTTGCAGCTCAACTGAGATAAAGGTGTGATCAAAGCCTTTCTCCCAGATAAGGCACCTCATTCAGATTACTTCTCAGGCGCTTGAGGAAATGCGAATTCTTCGTTTTATTTGACTTCCAGCCATCAACTGTCGGCACAGCAATTTGAAATTATACAGGTCGGTCATAAGGCCTCCATGCTTCACACACCACTTGCCCAGTTACATATCGCAAAAGAAATCGTTTTTCAGCCGGAGCACTTTGAATCATTCCAAAGTAGTGCTGAAAATGCATTCCATGCCATTATTTTAACATGTCTTTGTCATTTCAGAAAGGTAAGAGAGTCTTTATAAGTTCGATTGGCTAGCCTTAGATCGCCCAGTCTGCAGGGTCTCAAGAAGCACTTCGATGATGAGGCCGAGCAGAATATCCAGGGTTGCTTGTGTTGCTAATCCCATGGAATTGTGACCTAGAAGTTTGGGGCTGAACTGCTTGAGTTGGGGCAGATGATCTAAGGATGCAATGGAATGGAATGCTTGCTGGAGGGAGTTTCAGTGCTTAAGATTGAATCAAGTATTTCCATGCACAACTTTCTTTACAGTCTGGTTCGATGTAGAAATTCCAGGAGCTTCGGGAGAAGCAATCATTAGAAAGACTAGCAGAACATTGCTATGATACGATGGGTTGGAATTACTTCTTTAAATGTACTTCCTTTTTTATGTTGACCCCCTAGCATCGTTAGTGCAGTTTGACTTCACTGATAATTAAATCATTCATTGTTTGCCATATTCCTGCTTGCTAAAGGGCAGGGCTTTAAGTGGGATGAAAAAACTGGGGGGTCTCTCAAAGGGGTGTGGCCGATGTAATTAAGGGCGTGGCTTGAAAACACCTAAGCTAAAAGTCTGTGCTTAGCATAGTGTGCTGCACATCTGGTATTTTGCTGCCTCTATAATTGAATCCTTATATATAATACAAGTAGAATTATACCTACAACAAGACAGGACTATTGGCTTTGCCAATGGTTGTTAGTTGCATAAGATAAATAAGCAGCAACTATGGCTTCCTTGTATATAACATTGAAAATGCTTCAGTTCTGACACGATGAGACTGTGAAAGAACTATAATGAGTCTCTTTGATCCAGCTAGAAGATGGTAATGTCTGACCCCTCTGAAGTAAAGCTCGGGACCCAAATTGTTTTTTTATACAACAAATCAAGTCCGCTGAAATGGTTGGAACTTTGACAGTACAAATAAATAGGGACCTGGACTAAAAATTAGAGCATGTTTAATTAATAGAGTGTAATATTTTATCAGCAACATACTGATGTCAAGTGTTAAAAACTGGCAAATTTTATTGATGTTTTAAATGTCTTTTATTATTGTTAAGGTTTTAACTGACCAAACAATAACATTTACTTTGACTTTGAGTCTCTTTGAGGTTACCTCAAGGGCAGTGGAGATAGGGTGACCAACTGGCATGGGTGCAAATTCAGGACGGTGAGTGTAAAAATTCAGGACAAAGGGTCAAAATTCAGGACAAAAATTCAGAACAGAAGGTCAAAATTCAGGACAAAAATTCGGGACAAAAGGTACAATTTACAGACACATCAGAGGAAGTCACGCAACAGTATATAAGTTGATAGACAACCAACATAAGTACAAGTCAAAATAAGTTTATATTAAGTTGAGACGATCATGCACTTCACTGTTTTTCGGTATGTGTGCAGCTTTTAGCAACTGTGCAGGTCTTTTGTGGTATTTCATATGATCATAATATATTTATATGGTTACTGCACTGGTTGCCTAGTCTGATATTTTGTTTATAGTTCATGGTCCGGAGCAGGCATGTTTGGTAAGAGAAGTGGTCAGGAAGATCTGCTCGAATGGACTTTGTTACTAGCATCTCATATCGCAGTGCCATTGTGAGATCTAAAGCAGCACGCATAGAATGTAGCTAATTGGGACCTGCAGTGCTGGACTACAGTGCAGTCCTCTAAGTGGCCAGCTTAATGTGTCAGATCGCTTCACGTATCCCATGTCTGTTCCGCTGGTGAGGACTGGTTTAGGGACTGGTACAGTACTGAGTGATGGATATGACCCAAAGAAGATGATCCAGCGCGACTAATATAATTTCTTCTCCTTTGGACATGACATCCAGGTTGAAACACTCTTTTAACAACTATACCAATATGACGGTGGGGCCCATAGCACCGCATAAACATTCACTCACTCAAATATTCCCTGGATCCCATCCACTTTCACCTAGGAGAAAGAGTTAAGACTGCTGGAGGAAAACGGGATACCTTTTAAAGTCGACAAGATAGTTTCTCAAACATCATACATAATTCGTTTTAATCCTGTCGGTTTCTAAGACATCAAGGTATTCCACTCTTTGGTCGATGGACCAACTAGTAAGAATAAGTTGATGGTGATTAAGACCAGCTCAATCACATTTAAACCTATTAAAACATTACACTTATTATTGAGCTAAAGAACCATAGACTCGTAGTTTTAATTGTAATAAAGTTTATCTACTTTCTTTAAATGCATGAATAAGTTTCAATTTTATTAATCAGTTTAATACGTTTTAATATCATTATAAGAAATAAACTTTAAAAGAATTTATGCATACCCTTTTTAGATGAAAAATAAAAGTTCGCCACAGCGGATAAATTGCAGATCACAGCATAGAACTCCCAAAAACCGACTGTCTGTCCCGCTAAACAGGCCTCCTCGACGGACCACCTATACAGGTTTCCCGCAACAGTCTCGTTCCTTCCCAGTCAGATTTAAAGCAAAAAGATTAATTATATTAAAAAATGGCCTATGGAAAATAGCAGCAGCTCTTCAGCATCAACGTCCAGTGCTCAAAAATTATGTATGAATAGGGCTCCTCCTACTTAAGAGTAGGTCCTCTTATACCCTATTACTAGCTTACTAGACAGAAAAGTTACAATCTTTGGGGGCGAGAATCACGCTTATTGGTACTACTGTTGCCGATATCAAAACTTTCCCTACAATAGAACTACCTATTTCAGTGAACCATTTTGGTATTGAGGAAAAACTCTTACCAAGTTTCTCCCAGGCATTTTTAACCTCCAGTGGAACAAGTTCTTTGTGCAAATTAGTAATATTCTTTATATACTTTTGTATATTTTCACTTTTATCTGGAATGTAAGTGCAACAATGTTGAACTTTCAGCATTCCACAGACTCCTCCCTCTTTTGCCAAAAGAATGTCAAGGGCAAGTCGATTTTGCATCACCATAGCTCTCATGGCAACCATCTCGGTATTTACCATCAAGAACCCTCCAGCAGTATTCGTTGATAAACGATGTACTACTGTGGACAATTTCCAAATTTTAAATGCATTCAAAGATATTCCCACTGCTGGTATCATTGCTCCAAAAATGTCACACACTATTTCTGAAAAACTTTCCCTTTTCCTACGTGTGAATGTTTCACCCATTTCGTGTGTTCCTTTTTCTTCTCTATCTACATGAAAGATCTTTGGAAAGGCCAGGCCTAAGTAGCACAACCCATACCAATGGTCCGGCAACCTGTAATAAGCTCTGTTTCCACAAATATAATAGATCCCTGGTAATATTGGATCTTTTCCTCCTTTGAATCCCCATCCTCCTAAAATTTTATAATTGTCTCGGCAGTCACTGGAACCCGCGAAATAGTTATCATACCTAGTTCTATTTCTACTGATGCACAACTTTCCCTGTTGGGGCGAATATAAAGTCATAGCTGCATTTGTCTTTTTCTTATCATTACTTTCTCCTTCAAATGCCCAAAGAGGTGTTTTTGTCTCTTCCTTTATTACCTTTCTTTGAAATTTGACTCTTCTGCTTTCTACCATCTCTAAAAATACCTTTTCTTCCTTCTTTAACTCACAGGTAAGGTTGTGTTTAACTATATCATCTAATGTCAGATCTTTATTTTCTAAGAAAAATTCACCAAACATCCTTGCTTCTTTCACCTTGTTCAATTCAGGAATTATAGGAATTTTTGCAAAAATCTTATTTATGTCAGTATAATAATATTCTAATCTACCTGTTCTATAAAACAAACTAGCTAAAACACTACATGTTATTCCATACGTCAAAGGAAGGTGATGATAGGTCACACCTTCTGAAACAGACGCAGGTAATTTCATACAAACATAGCAATCTCTCACATCCATTGTTTCTACATATTCATATAATAATTTTGTGAAAACATTCTTTGAAAAATCAGTTATGGATCTATCCTTATGTAACTCTGCACTATCTATTAATGTTGCTGTTGTTCTGTATGTTAACTTCCTTATCCTTCTTTGTGTTGTTCTCTAATATGGACGTTTCTTCTACAGCTAATCTAATTGGAATGGTGATTGCTAAAATAAGCCATACAAACATTAATAAACGTGTACAAAAGAAACACATTCTACACCATCTACGTAAAAACTCACATCTACGTCTTCTATTCTCTGTGTCTACCATCTTATTCTATTACCTAAATATATATATATTTGTACAGAAAATGTGTCACCACACCTCAGAATGACGTTTCAGCCACTCTACTTTCTCACTTTGTCTCGTTTGGTACTCTCTTTAGTTCTTCTCAGAACTCTTTCTTGTCTTATTCAGGTTTTTAGTGTCCAGTCCGGCTTTTTTTTAATCTCTTCAAACTTGTTGCACTTCACTTTCACCCATTGGTTTGTAGCTTTCTTCTGGGTTCTCGTGAGTGATTTCTTCTTCTTTGATATCAGTCAATGCGATGTATAGCCATTCAGGTGACTTATATTTCAAATTTGCTTTCTTCACTCTTTTCGTTTTCTGCAATTGTTTTCCACTTTGTTTTCCTTGTTCCTTTTGACTTGTTATCTCATTTACTTGTTCTGCATTATCTCGGTTTATGTTTATGATTTTGTATCTCAATCTTTTGACTTCGTGGGGCCAATTATCTCCTTTCCTCGGCCTTTTCGGTTCACTTTCTTTTTCTTCTCGTTCAGCTCTCCAAGTTCTTTTTCTTGGTCCTAGTTTCTGTTTTCTCTCTTCTTCACTTTCTTCTGATTCTGTTTCAGACCTTACTTCATTTCCTCTTATTTTGAACTTTATGATTTCACCTCCTTTGTCTAGCTCTGATTCTTCCTGTGTCTTTTCTGTTCGGTCACTTGTTTCTATCCCTCCTCGAGGTTCTTCCGCATTCTCGTTGATCTCTCTGTCTGTTTCTATATTTCCCTGTTCTTTTGTTTGTTTTTCTGTCCCTATTGCTCCTCGGGGTTCTTCCGATTCTTCTACCTCTCTATCTGAATCTATCCTTCCCTTGTCTAATTTGACAATTTTTGAAGGATTTTTACCATAACTTGTGCTTGGCTGATCACTGTCACTGTCTCTTGGCTCAGTTTCTTCGTTTATGATGTCAATTTTCCTTTTATTCTTTAGCTTTTCATCACAATCTCATTGGTCTGTATCAGATGCTGAACTGGTGTCTGATATTTCCAGATGTCGACTTACAGGTCGAACTTCAAGTTCTGGAACCTTTGTTATTTCATATTCTTCTCCTGTTGTTAAACTTGTACCTGGGTATTCCAGATGTCGACTTACAGGTAGATCTTCAAGTTCTGGAACCCTGTTTGTTTCATCTTCTGCATTGGATGCTGAACTGGTATCGGATATCTCCAGATGTCGACTTACAGGTCGAGCTTCAGGATCTGGAACTCTGATAGTGTGGCTGGCATGTACCCAGTTTTTCACTCCTGCACATTTGACTGCAGTTGTTGTCACCAAGATCACTTGTCGTGGTTGGTCCCAGCGAGGAACCAAACAGTTTCTTCTTCTGTGGACTTTTATGCGGACCCAGTCTCCTGGATTCAAATCATGAGCTGGTTTTCTTTCAAGAGTGGTCGCATCCGGTCCAACCTGATGAAACACAGAATGTACCACATCAGCCAATCCTTTGCAATAATCCAACACGAGATCATCAGTTATAGTCAGCAGTTTGTTGACAGGTACATGTGCTTGTCTCATTGCTCGTCCCATGATTATTTCGTGGGGACTCAGACCTGTTTTTCTATCAGGTATGCTTCTGCTAGTCATTAGTACCAATGGTAGGGCATCTGGCCATTTGAGTCCTGTGGCATGACACATTTTCCATAACCTATTCTTTATTGTTCCATTCACTTGTTCTACCACTCCAGAAGCCTCTGGTCTGTATGAACAGTGCAATTTCTGTTGAATACCAAGAGCTTCACATATCAGTTGAATTGGTTCATTTTGAAAATGTGTTCCTCTATCTGTTTCAATCGTTACTGGAAAACCGTACCTTGGAATGAATTCTCTCAGCAAGAGCTTAGCTACTGTAATCCCATCATTCCTTCTGGTCGGATAGGCTTCCACCCAATGAGAAAACAAACAAACGACCACAAAAACATACCTCAGTCTATTGCTTGGGGGCATTTCTATTAAATCCATTTGCATTCTCGTGAAAGGACCTCCCTCTCGTCCTATTGTTCCTAAACTCACTACTGTTTTCCTTCCTGGATTTATCTGTTGGCAGATAAGACATCTTTGACAAAGACTTTCAGCTATAGCTCTGAATTTTGGGTTATACCAGGTTTGTCTAAAAAGTCGGATCATGGCATCCCTTCCAATATGAGCTTGTCCATGGTACATCCGTGCCATGTTAGAAATCATGCTATCAGGCATAACTGGTCTTTCATCTCTATAAACCCAAACATCATCTTCCTCCCTTTTCCTGCATCCTGCTTTTATCCAGCTATCTTTTTCCTCATCATTTGCTGCTTCCTGTAATTGTCTCACCTCAGCCCATGTTTCGACAATGTTAGTAAACAGCAAGGGACATGAAACATGCTCTCTTTCTCTTCTTCGATTCAACGAGACTACATTTTTAGCACAATACTGAGCTATCTCGTCAGCATACTTGTTGCCCACAGTTATGTAGTCCTCCCCATTTTTGTGCGCAGTACACTTCACCACTGCAATCTGTTTAGGCAGCTGTATCGCCTCAAGTAATTTCTTCACAAACTCACCATTTCTAATTGGAGTTCCTGCAGACGTCAAGAAACCTCTTTGGGACCAGATCTGCCCAAAATCATGGACCACTCCGAAGCCATACTGGCTATCCGTGATCACTGTGATTCGAACATTCTTTCCCAGTTTGCATGCCTGAATTAGAGCAATCAGTTCAGCCACTTGGGCGGAACGTATCCCTCTCAAACAAGATGCTTCCATTATTTCAGCTACTTTACATACAGCATACGCTGCACACAAAACTCCTTCACTTGTCCTCAAACATGAGCCATCCACAAACATCACATAATCTGATTCTTTTAAAGGCTCATCTCTGATGTCTGGCCTTGGTTTTGTACAGTATTCAAGTACATTCAAGCAATTATGGTCAACTTCATCTTTGTCTGTCACACTCTCTTCATCTGGCAATGATGTCGAAGGATTCACGCTTGTGCATCTGTCAATGGTTACATTGTCTGCACTTAAAATCACTTTTTCATACCTAGTCAGCCGACTATGTGTCATGTATTGAGTTTTGGTTCTTGTCAAGAGAATTTCGACTGAATGTGGAACATATACTCTCAGTGGGTATCCCATCACAATGCCTTCACTTTGTTCCAGACTCACACAAGTAGCAGCTACTGCTTTCAGACATCCAGGCAATGCTTTTGCTACCGGGTCTAAAACAGCTGAAAAATATGCAATAGGTCTTTTCATATTTCCATGTCTTTGTACTAAAACTGAAAGTGCACACCCATCTCTCTCACTACAGTACAGCTCAAATTCTTTTTCATAGTCAGGCATTCCCAGTGCCGGTGCTTCACACAGTCTCGCTTTTAGTTCTTTGAATGCTTTCATTTCTTCATCATTCAATTCAAAAGGATCTTTAACATCCTTTTTTGTCAATCGCTGTAATGGTTTCGCAATTAGTGAAAATCCACATATCCACTGTCGACAATATCCAACCATTCCCAGGAACATTCTTACCTCTCTTTGTGTCATTGGAGCTCTCATTCCTCGGATAATTTTTATTCTCTCAGTCGTTACCTTTCGCACTCCTTTTTCAATCTTATGACCTAGGTATTGAACCTCCTGTTGACAAAACTGTAATTTTGATGGGGACACCTTATGTCCTCCTCCTGCTAAATGGTTCAGCAAAGCAATTGTGTCAGTAACACATGCTTCTCTGGTTTTTGATGCCACCAATAGGTCATCAATGTACTGAACCATCACAGATTTTTCAGGCATTTTTAAATCTTCCAACGATTTCTTTAGGATCTGATTAAAGATCGAGGGACTTTCTGTATACCCTTGAGGAATTCGGCACCATGCCAAAATACGCTCTCTGAACTGGAATGCAAATAATGGCTGGCTATCTGGGTGTAACGGGATAGAGAAAAATTCATGGCACAAATCAATAACGGTGTACCATTCTGCCTCACATGGAATCTGATACAGTATTACAGCAGGGTTTGGTACAATTGGACAACAAGGAACAACGATTTTATTAACCTTTCGTAAATCTTGCACTATCCTATATGTTCCATTCGGCTTTTTCAGTCCCATTATAGGTGAATTACATGGACTGCTCATTATTTCTTTCAAAATTCCTTGTTCAATCATTTTATTTATTACAGGTGTTATTCCTTCAATGATTTCTGGCATCAATTTATATTGTGGAGTATTTGGGTAATTTGTTCCTTCTCTAACAGAAATTTTAACAGGGTCTACTCCTCTCATTAACCCAATGTCTTCGCCTGTAAAATCCCATACCTCCTGTTTGACTGTTTCTTTTAACTCAATTGGGATTTTCTCTACATCGAACACAGGAAACATGTCATTCACTCCTGGCTCTAATTCTGCCATCGTCATTTTATATAGTACATCTTCATCTGGTGTCTGAAATGCAATCCCATCTGGAGTACAATAGATGGTGCAATTCATTTTGCAAAGTAGATCGCGTCCAAGTAAATTTACAGGACTGCAATCACACACCACAAATCGGTGCATTTCTCTGAATGGTCCAACTTTTACTTCTACTAGTTTGGTAAGAGGCGCCTTAATTTGGTGGTTTGAGACACCCACGACTTGGATATATTCACCTGAGAGAGGAAGGTTTGAAATTTCCACTGATCTAACAGTAGAACGGGTAGCTCCAGTGTCCACAAGGAATGTTACATTTGCACCATTCACTTCTCCATCCACAAATGGACCTGCCTGATCTACCTCTAGAGTTGCGCCAAGTACGCACTCTTCCTCCTCTCCTAGGCACCGTCATAAACTTTCATCCGATTCATTCCCATCCTGTCGTAACCAATACTGCGTTATTGCAGCTGCGTGCGGCAATTGTGTTACCTGCTCTCCTCCGTAGAATCCTGTCTCTGCACTGTATCTCTGTGGGTTTACACTGTTGGGAAGTGGTGGTTGTGGCACCTGACTCTGCTGAGTAACTACCTGCGGTTGCTGCAGCTGTTGGTAACTCACCTCACTCTGCACCTGTGGATTTAATGATTGATTTTCCGTATTAGCTTTTGTAGGAAATTTACACTCGTTTCTCCAATGCCCTAACTTTCCGCAGTTGTGGCATGGCCACTTCTTCTTTGCTTCTTCTATACTCATTTGACCTTTGCCTTTACCTATATTCGGTTTGGATTTAGTTTGTCCTGTCTCATTACCCTGATTATTCAGTTGAGCTTCTTGTTTTTCTGCAACTTTCACTTGTGCCCACATTGCTTTCTCCTTTAATTTACGCTGTCTACATTCAATGTCATCTCTACAATACTTGGCATGGGGGGCGTGGCTAACAGCCCAAGATGGTGGTCGCATAGGCGACGAGCTCCAGGCCGCCATAACAAGAGGAAATATCCGGGCCCCTACGGCACTGCAGTGCCTGAAAGTGTCGGTGGGCAGAGAAGAATGGAGCATCTACCTTCCGGTGCGGAGCCGGGGTGCGGAGGTGGTCCCGGGCCCGAACACGGCGTGCCGCAAGTATTGATGGCGTAGCGGGCCTGGTGCCGGTGAAGTGACACCCTGCGCAGTGGACTCTCCTGGAGGCGGGCTGACTGGAGTCTGCGCGACAGACGGGCGCACTCCAGCGCGAGGTCCGGGCCCTTGGCCTACCGGGCGCGGGCACGACCTGACGGCGAGTGTCTCATTGGCAGACTGCACGGGGCTGATGCATCGAGACCGGGAGCACCGCCGTCATCACCTTCAGAGGGGAGTGAACCCCCACCACCTTGGAGGCGGGAGATCCCGGCCAGCGCCGGTGCGAGCAACGGCGACTGGGAGTGTGCAGGTGGTGGCGGCCTGGCTGGCTTCCTCCTAACCCCCCCCCCCCCAGCTGGCAGAATCGGAGAGGGGCTCACTGATTTGAGCGGCGCTCCTCTGCTGATACCCGGACTGAGGTGGCTGGAACACTTGGTGGCGATGACGAGCTCCGGGGGTGGGAGGCATCGGACCAAGGCTGCAGGTACAACGCGGCGCTAGTTGAAGCGCAGGGGATTTCCCCCTCCCCCCCCCCTGAGGGACAAGCTGCAACGCGGCCTGGCGCTCGCAGCGGGACGGACTGCGGGTGTTACGTGGGGCCGGGGACCGCGTGGACAACCTGCTGGGACCTGGGCACGGGACCACGTGGGGTACTGCATTGCTTGAGACACTGGTGGGGCCTGGCGTGGCTATTTCTGGAGGTACTTTAGCCCCCCCCTGCGTTGCTGGCTGTGGCTCTGCCCCCCTGTGCGCGGCGAACGCCTCCCTGCTGGATACCTGGTCCACCTGGGCCGACATAGGCAATGGGCAGAGGCAAGACCCGGACCGCCTCGAGATCGGGCAGGAGGGGATCCCATTCACTGCCTTCGGAGTCTTCATCTGGCAGATCCCCGCGGATGGCGGCGGACCACGTACCCGCCCCAGCAGGGGACAAATTGGACATGATCCTAAATGAAATTTGTGACTCCCGTGCTGCACTGGAGAGTCAGCTGGGCACAATATCAGTGGACTTGAACCTACTTAAAGACGACCACCGAAAGTTGTCCGATAAGGTTAAAAATACTGAACACCTGCTGGGCACCATGGGGCCTCAAGTTGCTGACCACGGTAGGCAACTGAAGGAGAAGCGACACCAGATCGAAGCCTTGCATGCCCGGGCTGATGATGCGGAAGGGCGAGCGAGGCGCAACAACCTCAGAATAGTGGGTATGCCCGAGGGGACGGAGGGGCCCAACCCTACAACCTACATCGAGGAGTGGCTGCAAACTGTGGTGGCACCCACGGGTCTCTCTCCGCACTTTACTGTTGAGCGGGCTCACCGGGTCCCTACGCGACGCCCCTTGCCTGGAGCGAACCCACGTCCAATGTTGGCCCGTATTTTGAATTATAGGGACCGAGACCGGGTACTGCAAGCGGCGAGGGAGCAGGCCCCACTGCAAGTGGAGAACGCGAGGGTTTCCATATTCCCGGACTATACTCTAGCGGTCCAGCGAAAACGCTTCTCTTTCCTAGAGGTCAAAGCAAGAGTACGTGCGGCGGGCTTGACATTTGCATTACTTTTCCCGGCCAAGCTCAAGATCAATCACAACCAACGGGCAGTGTTCTTTGATACCCCCGAGAGTGCGTGGGAATGGCTGGACCGATACTTCCCTGATATCCTTCCGGAACGGAGACTGGACCCAATGCAGCCGAAGTCACAACGGCCCCCCCGCCGGCGCAAGAAGGGTATGGTTACGCAGAGTGGGGGAACTTCTCCCCCATTCCGCCAGCAGGTGATGGAGGGAAGGGAGGAGGCCCTCCGGACAGCCGAGACACTCAGAGTCCCGAGGCCGGAGATCAGCCCTAGTCCTTCTGAGGCAGCCAACTCGGACTCCGACTCAGGGGGTAGCATGGCCTTATTCCCGTCGGCTTCCACTCAGCTCAGTCGAGACCCATTAGGTTGAATATAGAGGACCCCCACCCGCCCCCTTCTTTTTTGGAAGGCGGTAGACACTAAACTGCCGGAACCATGTCCACCCACTTCAGCAACTTACTAATTGATATGGGTTGCTCCATTCCCCACTGGTCTTTATTGTATAATGTGTTAATAATGTCACTGTTTACACAGGGGGGACCTGGGGGAACTTCCGTTAGTATAATGGCCCGGCCCGACTTGGGCATGTATTTCTATCATTGCTCAGGAAACTTGTGTGCTCCACACGTAGCCTACCCCATAAGCGTAAGCAAGAGTTCTAAGTGTACAATGTTAACCCTGTTCTGCACAGTTTGTTCGGACGAGGTTCTGTCGTTGGGCCCAGTATTGGGGATTGTTTTCATTGGTTTTATGGTTGCTGCATGTTCCGATCGGGGGATCCGGGGGCTGGGGTGGTGGGGTGGGGGTGGACCCGAGGGGGCTGTTGGTTTTACAGCTGCAAATGTCGGTTGAGAAATTGTATACTGTCATATCCTGGAATGTTCGGGGGATGGGGTCGGCCCAGAAACGACACAGAATCGTAGCTCAGCTACATCGTCGCAAGGCCCAAATAGTATGTCTCCAAGAGACGCACCTTCTACAATCTGAAACATGTAAACTACAGAGGAGGTGGCGTGGACAGTTTTACGCTACAGCGTACTCCACCTTTTCTAGAGGGGCTGCAATATGGATACGGGCGGGAATCCCATTTGCTCATAGCGAGTCCCGAATAGACGACCAAGGCAGGTATGTCCTGATTCGTGGAACCCTGGAT
Source organism: Calotriton arnoldi (assembly GCA_963921515.1). NCBI lineage: Eukaryota > Metazoa > Chordata > Amphibia > Caudata > Salamandridae > Calotriton > Calotriton arnoldi. The sequence goes on from CAWUFW010003939.1 coordinate 156,381, forward strand.
GGTAGACAGGTAGTGTTGGGCTCCATCTATGCTCCGAACGTGGATCAGGAGGCCTATCTCTCCAGGTTAACACAGGCACTCTCGGACTGGGTACAATACCCATGGTTATTGGGTGGGGACTTTAATGCTGTGTTTGATGTCCACTGGGACCGCTCCCACCCCCGTTGTCGAACACCAACGCTGTGAACCAAGCTGCCGCACTGACGAGGTGGGCACGGGGGTGGAACCTTGTGGACATCTGGAGGTCCCAACACACGAATATGCGGGAATATTCTTTCTACTCCCACCCACATAACCTACATACCAGATTAGACCATTTCCTCTGCACCATAGATCTGTCCTCTGCCATACATCAAAGTACGTTCCTAGGAAAAACTATCTCTGACCATAATCCTATAGAATTGTCGTTGCAATGGGGGCGGGTCCCTACGCCTATCCCAACATGGCGGCTGCATCCTATGGCTTTGGAAGATCAGGTGTTCCGTGCTAGATTAGCCCACACTGTTACTACGTATTTTGCTGACAACGAGGGCACAGCTTCCACCAGGTCGGTTGAATGGGAGGCTTTCAAAATCACAATACGGGGTGTTGCTATGGGCAGTTTAGTGGGAGTTAGGAGAGAAGTGACCAGAGACTTGATAGAATTGGAGGACAAACTGCAGGCGCTGGAGGTGGCTGCTCAGGGACACGTAACGGGAGTGGAGCAATTGCAGGAGGCAAGGATTAGGTACGCCGAGCTATTGGAGCGGCTCCGGACAGTAGACCTCCATGCATACACGCTGCGAACGCATGCTGAAGCAGATAGGGCAGGCATGCTGCTGGCGCGACTGATTGCTCCCCCACTGTCTCCCACTCCCATCTTGGCGGTCTATGATGCTCACGGCGCGTTCCTAACCACCCAGAGCGAAATTAATCAGACTTTCCACGACCACTATACTACTCTGTATAGTGCGCAACCATCGGAGAGATCAGAGGAGACGATGCAATTCCTTACAGGCGTAGACCTTCCCTCGGTAACGGATGTATCTGCTGCGCTGTTGGCGGCACCGATTACCATAGCAGAGATCCGGATTGCAATAAGAGCGCTGGCACGTAATAAGACCCCAGGCTCGGATGGCTTACCTGTAGAATTTTACTCCACATATGTGGATGCCTTGGCCCCGAAGTTATTACAACTGTATGTCACCTCCCTTGAGGAAGGCACACTGCCCCCCACTACTAAGGAAGCAATAGTCACGTCCCTATTGAAACCAGATAAGGCTCCCACTGAATTGACATCATATCGACCATTATCAATACTTAATACGGAATATAAAATCCTGAGTAAAATCTTGGCATCCAGATTACTTCCCTGTTGCCTAAACTAATACACACAGATCAGTGTGGTTTTATTCCAAAGCGTAGTACTTCTCTCAACATTCGTCGATTACACGCCTTGATGCATGCGGTAAAAGAGTCATTGCCGTTGGCTGGATGCCTGTCCCTAGATATACGGCAAGCGTTCGATACGTTAAGCTGGTCCTATATACTTGCGGTTTTAGTGAAGTTTGGTATACCCCCCGAATATTGCAAGTGGATTCAGTTGCTCTATACTGACCCTACGGCCCGCGCCAAATTGGGAATGATCATATCGCCTGCATATCGTATTTATAGGGGACACGCCAAGGTTGCCCCCTGTCGCCCCTGTTGTTTGTGTTAGCATTGGAGCCAATGGCACAGCGACTGCGCTGCGTGATGGCCCCATATGGCATACCGTTGCAGCCAGTAATGCATTCCGTTTCGCTCTACGCGGACGATATGCTGTTATTTTTTAGGGACCTTGGCATCGACATGCGGGTCATTGCCACTGTATTCTCGCAGTTTGGAAACATCTCTGGTCTGCACCTTAACGCCGCAAAGTCAGTTGCTCCTTCTCTGACACATACGTGGGGACCCACCTACAATTTGGTCAAGTGCAGTTCAGAATAGAACCCACAACATTTAAATACCTTGGGATAAGAATATATAGGTCCTCCGCCGACACTATCGATGGAAATGTGGTGCGGACTATAAACTCGCTCCGGTCACAAGTATCCTTCTGGAACGCCCTGCCGTTGTCCATGGCGGGCCGGCTAGCAGTGTCCAAAATGGTCATGCTACCTAGACTCTTATACCATTTTGTAAATATTCCTGTGGTCCTGCCGGCCTGGATTTTTAGGTCACTGAATACATTGCTCACGTCCTTGTTATGGGGACAAGGGAGACATAGGCTAGCACTATCCAAGATGCAGCTGCCGAGCACGGTGGGCGGCATGGGGGCACCTGATTTTAAAACGTACTGTATTGTTGGGCAATTGCAGTGGCTGGCGTATTGGTTGGCGGGTCATAACTTGTTTGAAATAGGTTACACCCCGGTGCACTTACGGCGAGGGACGTTACAGGCACTGCTATGTCCCGGGGCCGTCAAGATGCAAGACCCTCCCTTCCTGTTGTCCATTGCCCTCCACTACTGGAAGCAAGCTCAGAAATCTGCTAAAGCCCTAAATCCATATGCTCCGAACATCCCCCTTTGTGGTTTGCCTATCCGACGCGGTATGTTGTCGGCTGGCCAGGTACGGGATTGGACACAGGCGGGCACATCCACAGTTGGAGATCTCTTTCTAGACGGTACACTGCTGCCACATGACGAATTTGTCCGCACTAGAGTGGTGCCGGAGACTCTGTTTCTCACGCACGCATCGGTTGTACAGTATGTCCGGAAGTATTGGTTAGTGGCACAGACGGAACCCCCTACATTTCAATTGTTGCGGTCACTTCACATCATGGGCCATGGATGCCACCTAGTACGCTGGCTGTATCGCGGACTGCGAGAGCACCTGCATGTACCACTATTGCCTCTCCGTCAGAAGTGGGAATTGGCACTGGCGAGGGAATTGGAGGACAGGGAATAGGATGCTGCCCTAGAACATCCCCGATGGGTGTCCCGAAATACTCGGCTGAAATCAATACAATTACTAATACTACACAGGGCTTATCTTACACCACAGGCTATTCACAAGATGTACCCCTTAACCGCTGCACAATGTCCCAGATGTCCCCACCATCCGGCCGATTTTACTCATATGTTATGGTCCTGCCCTGCCCTGGGGAGGTTTTGGTCTGAAGTTACCCACGGGTTATCTACACTCACGGGACGCACCCGTTGGGATGCCATGGAGGTGTGTCTATTAGGTCTCCTTCCACTCCCGAAGATGGCGAAACTGCTACGTTGCTTTACAGGGTTGGCTCTGATGCTCACTAAACGACTAATAACACAGCGGTGGAAGTCTCGCCTGGCACCACGGGAGGGCAAATGGAGAGAAGAGGTCATTAGATGGGCGGTAGCAGAGGGAGAGGCGTTATATCGTGAGGAATATAGGGGATTAAGGAAAAGACCAATTGCACTAGAACGGGCTCAAGTGTTAGAGCAATTTAAGGCGGAAACAGAAGACGACGCAGTGGAGGCCCAGGACCCCTCTGTTGATTTAGCCACATCTGCCTAGTCCTGGCTTGGGCAGTAACCCAGACGGGATGGGGGTTTGCACCCAAGCCCCCCCCCTCATTCTTCCCTCCCCGACCACTCAGCCACTTTCCTGGGTGCCAGTCTGCTCCCTTCCTCCCTCAGTCTTTCCTCCCCTCCCTCCACCCCCTCCCCACATAGGGACACACTGGAGCACCACTACCTTGTTTGACCCTCAAGACCCTGTCCCGGCGAAACAGATTGGAATAAAGCAGCCAAGTTTATGGTTATCAGTTAGTAGGGTGGGAAAGTTGTGGGTGGTAACCGAGGGTGGGTGTTGGGTATGAAACTGAAGCTATACGATGGTACGAGATCTACTGTTCAGAACGCATTATTGTGGTTTAAGTAGGAGTCATGAGCTATTAACTCCAGTGCCAAGTAATTGTATGCATCAATACAATGTTACACAGACGCTTGATAAGCTATGCACGTAACTTGAAGGTTTATATATACCCGAAACTGTGGCAGTATATTGTCTCATGATATATCTTGAAAAATGCTAATAAAATTGTGTTTAAAAAAAATACAATACTTGGCATACCTCAACACTTCGTCCACTGTACTGTTTTGCCAGCATATCATATGCTGTTTAATCATTTCGCTTATTTCTGGTTTCAACCCATAAACAAATCTATATACAAAATGACTCATATCCTTCTCATTCAGAGTCTCATAACCGCTATACTGTTTGAAAACCAAAAGTAGCCTCTCATAGTAGGCATGTACAGACTCCTTACTCTCCTGCGTAGTTCTGTCAATTTTTACCCAATCAGTTTCTTTGGGTGGAATTTTGTTTTTCAAAAAGGTAATAACTTGATCATATTTCCTCATCACTTCTGGTCCTGGCGCTTCTGTTTTTGCGTCTCTTGGGTATTCTACAGTTGGCCAATCAATGGTAATTTTACATTCTGTCCATAAATCGGCTGGCACTACAATGTCAAATAATCCATCCAAATCTATCCACAACACCTTCGAAACTTTGACAAACCTTTCTACTTGTCTGTACCATTCTACAGGTTTTTCTCTCAATTTTGGAAAGTCATTTGTAAATGACAGTATAGCTTGTCTGGACCAGGGGACATGTACATAACTACCTCCTGGGGTTTCTCTCATCGGATACTCCCTTACAACCGATTCCTTGTCTGTTACCGCAAATGCCAAAAACGCTTTGTCTGTTGTTCTCTCATTCCTTTTAGTCCACCTGCTTCTCCATCTGTCCATATCACCCCATTTTCTCAACAAAACAATCAGTTATTTTAACTGGGTTAACCGTCCTGATGTGTTCAGATTTTCTATATCTTTCTCACAAAAATCTACCCTATACGTTTTCTGCAAACTCCTGACCTCTACAAATTCCACTCCTAGTTCATTTGCTGTCTCTTCCAATTTGTCATGTAGATTTCTAGCTCTCCAAGTAATGCTCTTACATAAGAACATTATCTCGTCGTCCTGATATGTTTTCAATTTTTCTGTACCAATAGTCCCTAAAATTAACTCTTCCATATCTATCTTTAGCCTAATTACATCTAATGGTTTCGGTTCTGTCTCTTTCTTTTGCAAGTTTCTCATCCATTCACTTAATTCGTCTGGAGTTGGACCTACAGGTGTACTATTTATTTCTATCCAATTTCTATTCCTCTCTGGTGTTTCTGATGCAGACTCGGTTCCCATAGGAATCCTCCTTATCTCACTCTCATTTACTGTCAGGTTAGTAGGTGGGCTCGGTCTATATGAACTGACCAAATTTCTTGCCCCTTCACTTTCTAGTTCCATCCCTTCTCTCATTCTTTGCAAATTTGAGTTCATGGGGATGACTAAGGAATGTTCATCTATTTTCTGGTTCTCAAAAACTGGTATTACTGGTCCTATTGTCACTGGCACAGTCACAGCTTCCATGTTCATTGTTAACTCTCTTATTTTCTCAGTCAATTCTTTTGTAGTTTTTGCTAACTCGGCTGCATTGTCACTGTCAAATTTTTCACTTTGTGGGGTTTTTAGCTGTTCATTTGACCTATTTATCTCGTATCTCCGTTCTGGACTTTTATTCCTCCCAGTTTCCATTGGCGGTGCATTGGGTGTCACCACCGCAGAATTCTGTTGATATGGAGGTGGGTTTCTGTTTAAAATATCTTCCAGCAACTCATCCTCTGTCTCGCTACCTCCATAACCGTACCTTTCTGTAACTGTATGTTTCTTTTTCTCTGTACACTTCTTTCCTGTACCCTCTTCAACTGTAAAAGCTGGAAACAAACCTTCTGTCATATTAGCATATCTCCAACGCTTCATCCTGTCCTCATGATTCACTCCCCACAACCTTCCAGGAACTAAACTATGATTCTTTGCACCTCTGTATCTTTCTCGTTCATACATCTCGTCTTCCCATTCACCTAACGCTTCAAACTGTGTCGGTCTAGGTCTTGGCTCAAGCTTCATCATTTTCTCTCTCAAATTTCGAAGTACTGCTATGCTAAATGAACCATTTTCTGCAAAGGCCAGTACTCCATCATCCTGAGTATATTTTGTCAATTTTCTAACCAAATGCAAGTATGATAACCGTATTTCAGCATCATATGCGAAGCTGGCGTTTTCGGCGGAGGAATTACCTGTCCCTCTCTAGTCACTACCTTTTTGTCTTTCTTAAATAACTTCTTAATTTTCGCTATCCATGACGGTTTCTCTCTACCATATTCATAATAAGCCATACTTCACGATTTCCTTTCCTTCTACAAGCTCGTAACTCTGCTCTGTTCCTCTATGTGCTATTCGGACCTATCCCAGCGCGTCTCACACCAACGCACCAATCCGAAGCTTCTACGTCACTGCTTTTCAGACCTATCCCAGCGCATCTCACACTAACGCACCAATCAGGGCGTTTTTCGTGTTTCTATTGCACTGTCCAATCCCAGCGCGGTCTTTTGTCAACGTCAGTTCTACTCCTGACTCCTCCTTTACAAAATTTATCGGCAGTTTGTTCTCGACTATATTTGATTAGTTACGACATAAAAAACACATTTCCATTGTCTGTTTTCGCTAAACAAAAGTGATAGTTTACTCTATTTTGCAAGAATACAGTTCCGTTCGATAAGTGTAGCACTTCCCTCTATCTTATCCTTCTTTCAAGCAAGGGGTAAACCCGTTTCTCTGGGGATAAAACACATGTGGAGACTACACTGCTCCTGAGAATTAAGGCCAGAGTTTCACAAGAAAACCAGTTGCTATTTCACTCATACACGTTTTATACAGAAAATGTCCCTATCATAACACAACCTGTGTTATCACCAATTTGAAAACCAGACAATGCACTATTCCATGTGACTTCTCTTGCCACACATGTTGACTTCCTACTTCCCGGAAGCTTCAAAATTTTCGACCTACATATAACGTAATACAACTCAACATGAAGTGTTAGACATAAAATAATCAATAATCAATAATCACCAAACGAATCTCTAGTAACCATAACTCTGCTACCAAGAAATCTGATCCAGCGCGACTAATATAATTTCTTCTCCTTTGGACATGACATCCAGGTTGAAACACTCTTTTAACAACTATACCAATATGACGGTGGGGCCCATAGCACCGCATAAACATTCACTCACTCAAATATTCCCTGGATCCCATCCACTTTCACCTAGGAGAAAGAGTTAAGACTGCTGGAGGAAAACGGGATACCTTTTAAAGTCGACAAGATAGTTTCTCAAACATCATACATAATTAGTTTTAATCCTGTCGGTTTCTAAGACATCAAGGTATTCCACTCTTTGGTCGATGGACCAACTAGTAAGAATAAGTTGATGGTGATTAAGACCAGCTCAATCACATTTAAACCTATTAAAACATTACACTTATTATTGAGCTAAAGAACCACAGACTCGTAGTTTTAATTGTAATAAAGTTTATCTACTTTCTTTAAATGCATGAATAAGTTTCAATATTATTAATCAGTTTAATACGTTTTAATATCATTATAAGAAATAAACTTTAAAAGAATTTATGCATACCCTTTTTAGATGAAAAATAAAAGTTCGCCACAGCGGATAAATTGCAGATCACAGCATAGAACTCCCAAAAACTGACTGTCTGTCCCGCTAAACAGGCCTCCTCGACGGACCACCTATACAGGTTTCCCGCAACGGTCTCGTTCCTTCCCAGTCAGATTTAAAGCAAAAAGATTAATTATATTAAAAAATGGCCTATGGAAAATAGCAGCAGCTCTTCAGCGTCAACGTCCAGTGCTCAAAAATCATGTATGAATAGCGCTCCTCCTACTTAAGAGTAGGTCCTCTTATACCCTATTACTAGCTTACTAGACAGAAAAGTTACAATCTTTGGGGGCGAGAATCACGCTAATTGGTCCATTGGAGGGGTGGCAAGCATCTCCTCATTGCCCTCCTTGCTTAAACCGGTTCAGAAAATGTTTATAACTTTGTCCTTTCTCACAGCTTTAGGACATTAGCAATCCGATTGACAGTTCATCACATGTGTCTTCTTTTGTAACTTTATTTTAAACAGTCCATTGTTAATTCACAGCTGCATCTTCGGTTCTCATAGATTCTCGCTGAGTCCTTCTTGGCACTCGTTTGGTGACAGGTCACGCTGTCCTTGACACTTTTCACTCTGGGCTCTACTTGTAACCACGTGATATGTTTCTGCAGCTTTCTTCCGTTTGGAATCCATTTTGCACTTGCGCATTAAGCTCATCTGCCTCGGCAGCCATCTTTACAGCACGGCCTAACAGGTCCGAACGAACTATCATGAAAACAAACACAATCATAATTAAAATAAAGAAAATAAGCCTTTTCGTTTCCCACCCGTTATTCTACGTACCCCATTTAGGTGTTACCTAGCAAAAGCGACATGTAAAGCTATGTTTACTTACCATCCGCATTCTTTTGCCACAATACAATTTACTACATAGCACAAATCATGCAATATCATTCTAATTAGTACGCAAACCATTATATTAATATTATTCCACTTTTACAATTGTAAGTAGGTTAGTTTTGCACATAAATTTCCAGAACTGGTAGATAGGAGCTGACGTTATCTATATAATGCCCTGGCTAGCCTTATATCAGCCCTCCTTATTTTACCTGTGTATGTTAAATAGCATACTGATTGGGCTGTTTTATTTCTGTGAGCTGTAAACCGAGGATTCTCTTTGATGCACAGAAGTGTGCTATAGACTAGAAACTGTAAACGTTGTTGAGGCATTATTGTAGGTCAGAAGGGGGCACTGCCTTTTACATACAGAACATTTTCTTTTGAAATAGAAGCAAAATGCCAACATACTATTTTTGGAAACAAAAAGAGCATACCTAATATAAATACATAAACGGGCCTTGGTGAGCCAGCATCATTCATTCATTGGCCTGTTAATTTGTAAATTGTTCAATGTACACTTTGCTTCAGACCACCAGGGCATACAGTAAGGGGCTATATAGGTCAATCAATCATGTGTTTGTTAAGCGCGACTACTCACCCGTAAGGGTCTCAAGGCGCTGGGGAGGAGGGGAGGTGCAGGTTCCAGTCCATCAAGGAGGGGGTCTGTCGAAGAGCCAAGTTTTGAGGTTTCTCATGAAGATGGGGAGTGATGTTGTCTGTCTGAGGTGGAGCGGTAGGGCGTTCCAGGCTCTGGCCGCGAGGAAGGAGAAGGAGCGGCCTCCCGATCTGGTCTTTCTGGTGCGGGGGACCACTGCGTAGGAGAGCTGGGCTGATCGTAGGGTCCTTTGGGGTGCGTGGAATTTGAGTCGGCTGTTCAGGTATGCTGGTCTGGTGTTGTGGAGGGATTTGTGTGCGTGGGTGAGAATCTTGAAGGTGATTCTAGCCTCGATGGGGAGCCAGTGGAGTGTGCGCAGGTGCTGGGAGATATGGCAGTGTCTTGGACCAATTTGAGGACCAATCTTGCGGCAGCGTTTTGGATGTTTTATAGCTTGCGGGTGAGGTTTTTGTTTATTCCGGCGTAGAGTGCGTTGCCGTAGTCGAGTCTGCTGGTGACGAGGGCGTGAGTGACGGTCTTTCGGTGCTCGAGGGGGATCCATTTGAAGGTCTTACGTAGTAGGCGAAGGGTGTGAAAGCAGGAGGATATGACGGCGTTGATCTGGCGGTCCATTTTGAGCTTGGAGTCCAGGATGATTCCAAGGTTGCGTCCGTGGTCCGTGGGGGTGGGTGGGCTTCCGAGGGCGGGGGGCCACCAGGTGTCGTTCCAGGCGTCGGGGTGTGGGCCCATGATGAGTACTTCTGTTTTGTCAGTGTTGCGTTGTAGGCAGCTGCTTTTCATCCATTTGGCGACAGCTTCCATGCCTTCTTGAAAGTTGTGTTTGGCTGCGTTGGGTTCGTTGGATAGGGAGAGGATGAGTTGGGTGTCGTCTGCGTATGAAACAATGTTGAGTCCGTGGGTTCTGACGATGGGGGCGAGCGGAGCCATGTAGACGTTGAAGAGCGTGGGGCTGAGGGAGGACCCCTGGGGGACTCTGCAGGTGGTTGGTGTAGGGTCCGAGAGGAAAGGGGGGAGTCTGACCCGCTGCGTTTTGCTGGAGAGGAAAGAGTGGGTCCAGTCGAGGGCCTTGTCCCGGATCCCTGCGTCCTGGAGTCTGCGTGTTAGGGTGCAGTGGGAGACTGTGTCGAAGGCCGCTGAGAGGTCGAGGAGGATGAGGGCTACTGTTTCTCCTCTGTCCAGGAGGGAGCGGATGTCGTCTGTTGCGGCGAGGAGGGCGATTTCTGTGCTGTGGTTTTTTCTGAAGCCGGATTGGGAGGAGTCGAGGATGTTGTGCTCTTCGATGAAGGTGACGAGTTGGCTGTTGATGGCTTTCTCGATGACTTTCGCTGGGAACGGGAGCCGGGATATGGGTCTGTAGTTTTTGAGGTCGGTGGGGTCCGCTGAGGGCTTCTTCAGGAGGGGGTTGTTCTCGGCGTGTTTCCAGTCGTCGGGGAAGGAGGCATTCGCCAGGGAGCGGTTGATGGTGTGGCGAAGTATGGGTGCGATGGTGTCGGCGGCTCTGTTGAAGATGTGGTGAGGGCAGGGGTCCGTGGGGGCCCCGGAGTGGATTGTCTTCATCGTCTTCAGTGTGTCTTCAGTGGTGAGGGCTGTCCAGCTGTCAATCGTTGGCTTCAGGGTGTCGGGGGTGGCTGGTGAGGGTTCAGTGTGTTGGTTGTCTTCGTCGAAGTTGTCGTAAATGTTCTTGATTTTGTGGTGGAAGAAGGTGCTGAGTTTGTTGCAGAAGTCTTGTGAGGGAGGAATGTCAGTAGCCTCGCTGGTGGGTTGGGCGAACTCCTTGATGATGCTGAAGAGTTCTTTGCTGTTGTGCGCGTGTGTGGAGATTTTGTCTTCGATCGCTGTTTTTCCCGCTTGTCTGATGAGTTGGTGGTGGGCGTTGGTGGCGGCTCTGAAGTTGTGGGCTTCTGTGGATTTGGAGTTCCTCCAGGCCTTTTCGAGGTGGCGGCATGTGCGTCTGGACTCTCGAAGTTCGGTGGTAAACCATCTGGCTTTCTTGGCGTGTGTGTTGTTGTTCTTCTTGAGGGGGGCTATGGTGTTGGCGCTGTCGGAGATCCATCTTTGCAGAGTTCGGGCTGCGGTGTTGGGGTCGTCGTCTCCCGCGGTGGTTGGGGTGGAGTTGCCGAGTGAGGAGGTGAGCTGGTCGTCGGTGATTTTGGTCCAGTTTCTTCGTGGGAGCAGGTGCTGGTGTCTGTGGATGGTGGGTGTTCTGAAGGTGAAGTGGGTGCATCGATGGTCTGTCCACGGGAGTTCGGTGGTGTGGCTGAAAGTGATGGAGTTTCCTGCTGTGAAGAGGGGGTCGAGGGTGTGTCCTGCTGAGTGCGTGGGTTCGGTCACGATCTGGCGGAGTCCAATGTTGTGGAGGTTGTCCAGAAGGGATGTGGTGTTGGCGATGTCCGGTCCCGAGGTGGTGTTGGTCCAGGTTTCGGTGAAGAATGCTACGTCCGGGGTGGTGCTGTCGAGGAGGTCCCAGATTTCGGTGGCGTGCTTGTGGAGTGATCGGACGTTGAAGAGGATACATTGCAGGGTTTTCGGTTCGGTTGTGTTCTTGCGTGCGGGTTGTGCTGGGTCCGTGTTCCTGGCGGTGCTGTCGGTGTGCCGGCAGCGGTGACAGCTGAAGGGTCCGTGGGTGTCGGCTGGTGATGCTAGCTTGCAGTTGTTGTTGCGGCCTGGGTTGAGTGCGTGGAGTGCTGCTGGGTTGTAGCGTTGGCGGTGCGGAGGTCCAGGGTTTCTGGCGCTGGTCGCGGTCAGGTCGCGGACGGGTGCAGACGGCCTCCATTAAGTAGGGGTCGGGGAGGGCTGGACAGCTGGGAGGCAGGAGCGGGGAGGGAGGGAGAGCAATTTCACTGACAATGAGTCAGTGGTCTTGCTCGCCTGTCCTCGCAGCGTCGCCATTAAGTAGGGGTCGGGGAGGGCTGGACAGCTGGGAGGCAGGAGCGGGGAGGAGAAACTGGCTTGGGCTGGTCGCGCTGGGGGGGAGGGGCCGCGGGGGCAGCAGTGGCGGGAAGAAAACGGGCGCAAAAGTGTGAAAAAGGAAAAGTGAAGGAAAGAGGAAGAAAGAGTGAAAGGGTGAAAATAAAAGAGAGTGAAAGGGTGAAAATAAAAATGAAGAGTGAAAAAACGTGGAAAAACGGAGCAGAAAGGAGAGGATAGAGCGGAACGAGACAAGGAGTCAGAGGTCCACTGGACCACCAGGGATGAGGCGCAGGTATAACCTGCGGGTGGAGGAAGGCCTTGACCACCAACACAGAGTGCGGGGGCTCAGGAGGGCCTCACTTAATGGTGTAGCTGCGAGGGAGGGAGAGCAATTTCACTGACAATGAGTCAGTGGTCTTCCTCTTTACCCACTTTACCACTTCGCCCTTCAGTGTGAGCGGCACAAAGTCCCAGCCACTGTTCATATATGCCTAAAAATAGTTCCTTTCCCTTAAACTGCAAAGTAGGTTAAAAGTGTGCTTTTTAAATTCTATTTTTTTTATTAATTTGAAATACAGGCTAGTTATATTGTATTTACTTCTTTTTAAAGTTTATGGTCTTTGTGTCTCCGGAAGCTTATGCATTCCTGCCGTGGTGCCCTAGGCCGATGCAGGTACAGAGACACCACATGCTGTAACTGCTGCATGACCCATTGTCATTCTGTATGAGAGAATCACCACAGACAGAATGACAATGTGGCTAATTGACAGTCTGCGAAGTCCGGGAGGCCTCTTTACTTCAAAGAAATGCGAGCTGGTCCCAACAGTAACTGCTGTAAAACTCCCGAGGCTTCTCACAGTGGCCATCGCAGATTCCTGCAAACTCCAGAATTACGAACAAAAGGCGTCTGTATAAAGAATTATTACAGACAACGGACTAGACAAGGATCACGGACGGTTGGTCACCCTAAGACTAAGTGAAGGGTGGTACTGCTGCAGAGTTGTTGTTTTTTTTTGCCCTGAGGGTGAGAGCAAAAATGGAGAGTCCGATAAGGACCCGTCTCGGCACCTGCTTTTTAGAACTGCCGGTGCTGAGCACCGGCAAGACTCGGCCCACTTAAAGCCTTGCTAAAGGGGGTGAAGCACATGCAGCCCAGTGCAGGTAAACGGCACAGCTGAATCAGCACTCATGGGCCCGAGACTGGACACAACAGCCGCCCATATACTCATTGTAGTAAAGTCAGCATTCCTGCTGTGATTTTTAAACCAATTGAATCTGAAATATGGATTTCTCTGCCATGAGTGCAGATCCTCGGTAGTAACTCCCACTCAAGGGAAGGGAAGGGAGATCTCTAATGCGGTGGTTTGCTGTGGAAGTTTGGGAACGCCCACAAACATGTATGTTTATGGGCGTTCCCAAGCTCCAATCCTATTACTTTCCTCTCTTGAAGTGGTCAGGTATGTACTCCAGAGGCTGGAGTAAAATCCATTTCAGAATGGAAAGGGGAACGGGTCACTCCCAGATTTGATAGATTTTAGGTGAAGAGAATTCCACCAGTACTTTTACTCTTATTAGCGAATTAGACCCACTGGCTTCTCGTGCATTTGATGTGTTAGTTGACCTTTCCACTGTAAACTCAACCTAAAGGCTATTTATCTGCGATATTCAAAATGCTTAGCCACCTCGGCACTAGACTTAATGATGGCTTTATGGTGGAAAGTGTAGCTTCTCTCTCTCTCTCTCTCTCTCTCTCTTTCTCTTTGTCTCTCCATACTCTTTCCCCCATCATTCTCACTATATTCTCCCTCTTTCTGCCTCAACATGGACTTATATCTGTGTTTCTTTTCCCTCTCTCTTTTTCTAATGCTTTTCTCTGTCTTTTTCCGTTTTGTCTGCCTCGCACTCTTACACCAACGCTCGGTCTCACTTTCTTTCCTTCTCTGTCTCTCTCTTCCACTGTCCTTCTCCCTCTCTGTTTGTCTCTGTCGCTCTGTCTCTTTGTCTCTCTCCCTCTGACTGCCAACCCCTCGCTTTCTCTTGGTTTCTCTCTTTCCCCATCTGCTCTCTCTCGCTCTTTCCCTGTTCCTTTCTATTTTATGTATTTTACTCACCCTTCTCTGTTTTCTCTGTAGTGAGCCACCCGGCTCATACTGAACAATGTATCCACTTCAACTCCCTGGGCCGGGCGCGAACCGGGGAGTATATAATAAACTTAATGTCAGCACTTGTGGCTGGCGGCACAGACCATGAACAGAGTCTGGATGTGTGTCCTTGTGCTCCCCCAACAGTAGGCCCCTTGTTGCCCCGAGCATCCCGTAGCTAGCCGGTTACCCTAGCCGCTACACTGGTGACGAGGCAGAAGGACCTACGGCGTGTCAACGCATCGAAGTACTGGTATTGAGGGAAGCAGTGTTCCTGGCCGTGATCCCAGCAACCAGGTCGGCGGGGAACTGAAGCGCCGTGGAGCGAGGCAGCAGGCGGTCTGCAAGCCTGAAGATCCTGTCGGTGAGGCGCGGTGCTGTGTCTGAGGCAGAAGGAGCGGTCGCAGTGGCCCCAGCAGGTGAGTGCACGGTCGTGCACGGAAAGAGGGCAGCGCCCTCCCAGTCCCAGCGCGAGGCCGACGGCTGCAGTAGCGGAGGCTGTGTACGTGGCCCGATCTGCGGTCACGTGGAGGAACAGCGAGGAGAGAGGCACGCAGCAGGGTAGCGCGTCCCTGCGAGGAACAGCAGGGCGCGTAGGAACATTTCACCGACAGCAGGGCCCACACGCAGCGGCAGAGGGGGAAGGGATCCCATGCCATTCAGAACATTAAATACAAAAACAAAGGGATAACACGGGATTAAGGCGCATTTAAACCCTCTGCATCACAGAAGTGAGGACGAATAAGGGAGAAGACTATTGAAGTACATTGGGGAAGTGCAAAATCAAAAAGGAAAACAGCGCCAGATAGTAGAGGACAACTAAGCCCAGAACAATATCGGTACAAGCAGATGGAGGTGATCAAGGGGCCGGAGACAACAGCTCGCGTGCATCCCTGAATGCACTACCACCGTTCAGTCAATTGGCTGACCCAGCAACAGCAGCGCCGAGGTGGCACAAGTGGATTGGAGAGTTAGAAAATTATTTCATCACTGTGCGCGACACAGACGGCGCAGTCAAACGATCCACGATGTTGCATATGGGAGGGGATGAGTTGTATGAGCTGTTTCAGGATCTACCGGACACAGGTGACAGAAGTGAGTACGACAAAGCAGTAAGGGTTCTGGATCGCTACTTTGACCCTCAGGTGAACCCTGATTTTGAACACTTCAAAGTGCGGCAGTCGAAACAAAAGGAGGAGGAATCAGTGGATATGTTTTTCGCACGACTGAGGAAACTGGCGAGCTCCTGCACAGGAATCGACAAGCAGCTTGACATAAGGGCGCAACTGATCCAGGAGTGCAAGTCATCAGATTTACGCGAGTTGATTCTACGCCAGCCGGGAATCTCGTTAGATGATACACTAGTCTTAGGAAGATCGCATGATTTGGCTGATGCCAGGGCGGGGGAAATGGAGTTCGCCCTGGCGCGAAGATCAATGGGGCACCTGCCAACGTATCCAGGTGCAATCAAGGAGGAGAGGGTCGACGTCATCCGGAAGGGGTTTGGCCGAGTACGGGGAAGTGTGAGCAGCCGCCCTGGAAGCAAAGGATGTGGTAACTGTGGACTGGATAGCCATCCACCGAGGGGATGCCCAGTACACGGCAAACCGTGTTTGAGGTGTGGCAAGATCGGACACTTCGCGAAAGTATGTATGAGTGTGACAAGATCGTCAGCCACTGGAAGCAAACAGAAGAAATTAGGGCCCAGCAAACACGTGGTGCACACTGAAAAAGCAACAGAAGAGGTGGATAGCATGTGCCGGAGAATGAATATCACGGAAGATGATGAGGATGACGAGGTGTTCGTATATCGTACACAGGGAGAACAAACCCGAGGAAGAGGCCACCGCCGATGTGCCAGATCTGCATCGGAGAGAACAAAATCACAGCACTAATAGACACCGGAGCGTCGGTCAACATCTTGGATGCCGAACAATAGGAACAACTTATACCCAAACCACCCTTCCTCAGCACGAAAGCACAAATCTTCACCTATGGGGGAGACACACCCATACCAGTCCAAGGCGTGATAGAGGTGGAGGTCACCCACGGAGAAACGTCGGCAACCACGAAGTTCCACATGACCAAGGACAGCGCGGGGACTCTATTGGGCTGTCACTCGGCGGAAGACCTGGGATTGGTAATGTTTGCACGACAAGTACACCAATCGCACGCAGACGACATAATGGCGGAGTTCCCCGGCCTATTCAGAGGCCTTGGCTGTCTAAAGGGAGTGACGGTTAAACTCCACATCGACAAAACAATAAAACCCGTGGCGCTGCAACACAGAAGAGTACCTTTCCACCTGAGGCCGCTGGTTGAAGCTGAATTGGACAGACTGGAAAAGGCAGGAGTGATTGAGAAGGTTTGAGGACCCATTCCCTGGGTGTCGCCGCTTGTAATTGCAACAAAGCCAAAACAGCCAGGGGCAATTTGTCACTGTGTGGACATGCTCTTGCCGAATAAAGCGATTAAGAGAGAGCGTCCCATAACACCCACCATAGATGAAATAGTCGCCGACATAAACGGAGCCAAATGGTTTTCAAAAGTAGACCTGAACTCGGGTTATCACCAACGGATACTAGACGAAGACAGTCGATACATAATCACATTTTCCACCCACGTGGGGCTGAGAAGGTTCAATCGACTCAGTTTTGGGGTATCGTCGGCGGTATTCCAGGATGCTATCCGTGAAGCCTTGTCCGGTCTAGTCGGAGTAATAAACGTTAGCGTCGATGTGCTGATCTTCTCGAAGTCCCTGGAGGAACACCATGTGCGCCTGAGAGCAACGCTGCAGAGGCTAGTAGATCAAGGACTGACTTTGCACAGGGATAAATGTGCGTTTTACACTAACGAGGTTGAGTAGTTCGGCTACAAATTTTCGACACATGGGCTGCAAGTGGATCCAGAGAAGGTGGAAGCCATCCATGCCGGAACAAAACAACCTAGAATCAATCGGAAATGCGAAGCTTCCTAGGGATGGCGAACTACTGCGGCCGCTTTATCCCACACTTGGCCACAATATCAGAGCCATTGAGGGCGCTCACCAAGAAGGATGTGAAGTGACAATGGTCCAGTGCAGCAGCTAATGTGTTTCTAGAAGTCAAAGGAGTGCTCTTGAAGTGGGCATCAGTGGCGTATTTCAAACCTGGGAATCCCACAGAATTGGTAGTTGATGCCAGCCCGGTTGGACTGGGCGCGGTCCTCCGTCAGCAGGATGGGGGTGAAGAGTGGGTGCCAATCGCATATGCTAGCAGAGCTCTCACAGCAGTAGAAACCGGTATGCACAAATTGAAAGAGAGGCGCTGGCTATCCGTTGGGCCTGTCAACACTTCGACATCTATCTCTGTGGACACAGATTTAGGGTGGTCACAGACCACAAACCACTGGCCCCATTGTTTGGAGGGATGGCAAGGAGTGGACCGCCACGCATTGAAAGATGGGCCGTACAAATTCAACATTACAACTTTGAAGTCGTGTACAGACCGGGAGTGAATAATCCGGCAGACTACCTGTCGCGGCATCACCTAACGTTATGCCCCGGCGCCCACACAGACGTAGATGAGGGTGCAAAATCATTCATCAGACAGATAGTCGAAGCTGCCTGTCCTTGGGCGATATCCTTAGATGAAATTGTGGTGGCAACCAGAGAAGATGCATGCCTGCTGGCAGTCAAAGAAACACTACACAGTCATCAATGGAAGAACTTCCTGGAAGGGACCAGCAGGATGACGGAGGAAGAACGGGATGCACAAATGGGAATGTGGAGGTGCAGAGATGAACTTAGCGAGAGTCGAGAAGGATTGATTCTCCGAGGTACGAAAATAGTGATGCCCTCCAGATTGTGGAAGAGGACGATGGACCTAGCACACCAGGGCCACCAAGGAATCGAGAAGACCAAAGCTCGCATCTGATCGAAGGTGTGATTTCCAGGGGCAGATCGCATGGTAGAGGAGGAAGTAAGGAGCTGCCACGTGTGTCTAATAACAGGAGCGGATACCCCGGCTCCACCCGTGATCACGGAACCACCGAATACCAAGCCATGGGCCACCATCAGCATGGACTTCGGGAGCTTTCCGGATGGGAGATACACGGTGGTCATGGTGGACAGCTATTCCAAATTTCCCGTGGTGGAAGTGGTAAGGCCTACATCGTTCGAAACCATCAAACTTGTCATGGAGAAGACCTTTGCTCTGTTTGGCATGCCCGAAGAGATACGCACGGACAATGGACCCCCCTTTCAGGGCCAGGAATTTCAAGAATACCTGGAGCAATATAACATCCCTCATCGGAAGGTGACCCCTCAATGGCCTCAAGCTAACGGGGACGTTGAGAGGTTCATGCGAACCATCAATAAGGCGTTGAGAATTGGTGTCGACCAACGAGAAGACCTGGAAGGGTGTTTGCATAGATTCCTGAGGGCGTATCGGCAAACACCCCATAGCACGACGGGATGCTCACCCAGTGACCTTCTAATGAAGAGAGCCGTACGAGACATTGTACCTGTGAGTGAACAGTGGGTGCCAGGAGTACTGGACAGTGTGGTGGCCCAGGCTAAAAGACAAAACAACAATGAGAAGGCCAGCAAAAGAAGAAGAGCCAGAGAGGTAGCCATCAGAAGAGGAGATCAAGTAGTGGTGAAAGATAGACATCCCGGCTGGAAATTCAGAACGCCATTTGAAAAGGAGCCCTGGGAAGTAGTCAAGGTGCAAGGGACGATGGTCACGGCAAGAAGAGGGGAGCGGCAGATAGCGAGAAACGTGTCCTGGTTTAAGAAGGTGGTGTCCCCCATACCGGAAGCTGCAGGGGAGGGGGAACCGAGGAGCACCCTGAACACTCAGGAGGTTGCTGAAGGTACAGGGGTGCCAGCAGGAGACGAACAAGTCGAAGAAAGGGAGGAAGAGAGTGAACAGGAACAACCGAGAGCGGAGACTCCCAGAAAACCAGAGGAGAACATGCCCCGGCGGGGGCATCCGTACAAGCTGAGAGATAACCCAAGGCCCAGTCAGAAGCTGAAAGACTTTATGTGTTGGGGAACTGATGAAGGAAACGGACATGCAGAGACTCTGCAGCATCAATTTTGTTTTGTTATGTTAGTTTATTCTGTTGCCTTTATTGTTTTAGTTTATTGATTGAACACCTGTTGGTGGGAAGGGATATAGTAAGCCACCCGACTCATACTGAACAATGTATCCACTTCAACTCCCTGGGCCGGGCGCGGACCGGGGAGTATATAATAAACGTGACGTCAGCGCTTGTGGCTGGCGGCACAGACCATGAACAGAGTGTGGCTGTGTGTCCTTGTGCTCCCCCAACAGTAGGCCCCATGTTACCCCGAGCATCCCGTAGCTAGCCGGTTACCCTAGCCGCTACATTCTCAACTCCCCGCCCTCTCATCCATCTTTCTCTTTTTGTCTCTCTCATTTGAGTTGCTTAGTCACATATGCAGATGCCTACTCTCAGGAATGCCACAATATAGATCCTTACTGCCAGTGTATGTGCCCTATCTTTTCTTCAGCTTCTGTCCAGACACATGTACCGGACCCAGCTCTCACAGGGCACTGTCCCCCTACACAGGGCCCTGTGCCCACCGGCCCCAGCTCACAGGGTCCTGTCTCCAAGAGACCCAACTCTCACAGGGCCCTGTCCCCATCAGATCTAGCTCTCACAGGGCCCTGTCCCCATCAGATCCAGCTCTCACAGGGCCCTGTCCCCATCAGATCTAGCTCTCACAGGGCCCTGTCCCCATCAGATCCAGCTCTCACAGGGCCCTGTCCTCATCAGATCTAGCTCTCACAGGGCCCTGTCCTCATCAGATCCAGCTCTCACAGGGCCCTGTCCTCATCAGATCCAGCTCTCACAGGGCCCTGTCCTCATCAGATCCAGCTCTCACAGGGCCCCGTCCCCCTCCACAGGGCCCTGTCCTCATCAGACCCACCTCTCACAGGGCCCTGTCCTCATCAGACCCACCTCTCACAGGGCCCTGTCCTCATCAGATCCAGCTCTCACAGGGCCCTGTCCCCATCAGATCCAGCTCTCACAGGGCCCTGTCCTCATCAGATCTAGCTCTCACAGGGCCCTGTCCTCATCAGATCCAGCTCTCACAGGGCCCTGTCCTCATCAGATCCAGCTCTCACAGGGCCCTGTCCTCATCAGATCCAGCTCTCACAGGGCCCCGTCCCCTCCACAGGGCCCTGTCCTCATCAGACCCACCTCTCACAGGGCCCTGTCCTCATCAGACCCACCTCTCACAGGGCCCTGTCCTCATCAGATCCAGCTCTCACAGGGCCCTGTCCTCATCAGATCCAGATCTCACAGGGCCCCGTCCCCCTCCACAGGACCCTGTTCCCATGAGTCCCAGCTCACAGGATCCTGTCCCCATCAGGCCCAACTCTCATAGGGAGGAGTGGTGGCACACAGGCCTGGACCCACCTCTCACAGAGCCCTGTCCCCACCAGACCCACATCTCACAGGGCCCTGTGCCTACGAGCCTCCTCTCTCATAGGGCCCTTTGACTACAGGCTCCCGCACTCATGGGGCCGTGTCCTCAAGGGCCTAGCTCTCACTAGGCCGTGTCCCCTCCAGACACATCTCTGACAGGGACATGTCCCAAGGGCCTAGCTCTCACTGGACCCTGTTCCCACCAGACCCAGCTCTTACAGGGCCCTTTCCCCAACGGTCCAAGCTCACAGGGCCCTGTCCCCATTAGACCCAGTTCTCACAGGGCCCTGTTCCCCACCAGACCCAGCTCTCACAAGGCCCTGTTCATACAGGGCTCAGATTTCACAGGGCCTTGTCCCCACTGGTCTCAGCTCACAGGTCCCTGTTCCTGCGTGGAACAGCTCTCACAGGGCCCTTTTCCCCACCAGACCCACCTCTCACAGGGCCCTGTTCCTATGGGGCTTAGCTCTCACAGGGCCCTGTCCCCATTGGTCCTAGCTCACAGTGCCCTGTTCTTATGGGGCTCAGCTCTAACAGGGCCCTGTCTCCATCAGACCCAGCTCTCACAGCGCCCTGTTCCCACCGTTCCCATGTCACAGAACTCTATCCCCATCAGACCCAGCTCTCAAGGGGCCCTGACCCAATTGGCCCCATCTCACAGGGCCCTGTCGCTACAGGGCTCAGCTCTCACAGAGCCCTACCCCCATCAGACCCAGCTCTCACAGGGCCCTGTCCCACCTCACAGGAGCTCTCATGGGGCCCTGACCCAATTGGCCCTGACCCAATTGGCCCCATCTCACAGGGCTCTGTCCCTACAGGGCTCAGCTCTCACAGAGTCCTACCCCCATCAGACCCAGCTCTCACAGGGCTCTGTCCCAATCAGACCCAGCTCTCACAGGCCCTGTTCCAGCTCACAGGGCCCTGTCCCCATCAGACCCAACTCTCACAGGGCCCTGTCCCCATCAGACCCAGCTCTCATGGGGCCCTGTCCCCACCGGTCCCAGCTCACAGGTCCCTGTTCTTACGGGGCTCAGCTCTCACAGGGCCCTGTCCCCATCAGACCCAGCTCTCACAGGGCCCTGTCCCCATGACTCCCAGCTCTCACAGGGCCCTGTCCCCATGACTCCCAGCCCTCACAGGGCTCTGTCCCCATCAGACCCAGCCCTCACAGGGCTCTGTCCCCATCAGACCCAGCTCTCACGGGGCCCTGTTCTTACGGGGCTCAGCTCTCACAGGGCCCTGTCCCCATCAGACCCAGCTAACAGGGCCCTGTCCCCATGACTCCCAGCTCTCACAGGGCCCTGTCCCCATGACTCCCAGACCTCACAGGGCTCCGTCCCCATTAGACCCAGCTCTCACAGGGCCCTGTCCCCATCAGACCCAGCTCTCACAGGGCCCTGTCCCCATCAGACCCAGCTCTCACAGGGCCCTGTCCCCATCAGACCCAGCTCTCACAGGGCCCTGTCCCCATGACTCCCAGCTCTCACAGGGCCCTGTCCCCATGACTCCCAGCCCTCACAGGGCTCTGTCCCCATCAGACCCAGCCCTCACAGGGCTCTGTCCCCATCAGACCCAGCTCTCACGGGGCCCTGTTCTTACGGGGCTCAGCTCTCACAGGGCCCTGTCCCCATCAGACCCAGCTAACAGGGCCCTGTCCCCATGACTCCCAGCTCTCACAGGGCCCTGTCCCCATGACTCCCAGACCTCACAGGGCTCCGTCCCCATTAGACCCAGCTCTCACGGGGCCCTGTCCCCACCGGTCCCAGCTCACAGGACCCAGTCCCTATATGCCTCAGCTCTCACAGGACCCTCATCCCATCGGTGGAAGTTCTCACATCCACTCAAACTGTTCTCTGTGCTCCACGGCTATGTTTATCTACATGTTTCCGCAGGAATAAAAGCCAGCTAATATGTATGTTTACTTACTAAACATTTACTTGTCATTTATGATTTTGCCATCTCTGGCTGTGATCATCGCCCACAGCCGGAACCAAAGGATTGCTGTACAGTGTGAGCAATAATGTATCCCTATTTCAAAATGGGATATTTAGTTCTTTTACATCAAAAATAATTTGTACAGAGCTCTTCACGTGAGTGAAAACTTCAATTATGCGCTTCTGAGTTCTGTAACCCTTCTGTATTTTTTTTCTTGAGAAAGTAAAAAAGTGATTTTCCCATTTGCTATTCTTTGATGCATATTAGAGATTTACAGCGCATTTTGATTTTCTTCCCA
The DNA here is from genome assembly GCA_963921515.1 of Calotriton arnoldi. Lineage (NCBI taxonomy): Eukaryota > Metazoa > Chordata > Amphibia > Caudata > Salamandridae > Calotriton > Calotriton arnoldi. The sequence goes on from CAWUFW010003939.1 coordinate 179,147, forward strand.
AAAGATTTGTTGCTGCCCCCAGCTAGGCAAAGCAAAATAACCCAACCATGAAGCAAACATAGACTGTCTAATATTTGATGCAAGGCAGCACAGTAACTAAAGCTGCTGCACTGCCTTGAATCAAAAGGAGAGAGGACAAATGCACCATATTTAAAAAGGTGTGGCTCATTTTTTGTCCCCCCCCCCCCAGCACTGTCACACTTTTGTCTGCCATGTGTCAACGCACACACCCTTGCACCATACTGCAAGGTTTATGCCTTCTCTAAAGCATAGGTTTTGTACTGGAAGTAAATAAAACTGCTGCGTTGCGTGAACAGGAGAGAGCAGAACAGAGCCATATCTACTAAGCAGTGGCACTGTTCTGCTCTCTCCCTGTGCTCACGCACTTTATACTGCCATGCACCAATGCAGGACCCTTACGCCGTGGTGCAACGGTCTATGCGTTGTCTGAAGCATAGTTTTTGTACTGGAAGGGTTCCCTTTCTATAGAAAAACTATGCTTTAAGGCTTTTCCAACTCTGAATGTATGCTGTACAATAGAGCACTCTTGCAAAGTAGGAAAAATAAGGAGAAATAAAAACATTCCTCCTCGTTATGCCTGCCTGGAGGAGGCTTAAGGGTTTGGCAGAAATCCCTGTCTATGAGTTTGAGTGGATAGAGAAGTGCATCAAAACCCAAGGGTGCTTGCATGGAAATGCCCATGTACCACCCATGTACCATCATGTAACGCTTACTTGTCGCAAAGTAATGCAAAGTATCACGTATTGGAACTTTGCATTACTTTGGGGGACTTTCTAACGCAAATCCTGATTTGCGTTGGATAATAAATCCCACCCCAACTCCTTGCAGTAGTTTGACGTCACTTTTGTGACACAAACCTGGTGCAAAACATTAGCAAATGGAGGCCATATAGGATAAGGTCTCCGCTATCATTAGTGCAGCATGTGCAGTGGCACCAGGACATAGAGGAGCATGCGGCGCACTGTACCCCAATTGTGGCTAACCTTTAATACCCATCCAGCGGGGGAAGGGGCCCAATTTCTTTGTTTGCTTTGTACATGGCACATTGTGAAGGCTCTCTAATGCCATGTTATAGGATCAGCTTTAAGTGCTGTACATATGTTAGGAATGTACAAGCAGCTGCATGTTACTCAACACCACAATAACAGTGTAATAGATCTGGGAACAAATTATACATCCAGTGCCCTTAACTTGGTGGGCCTGGTGCAGGAAGGGACAATGCGCACTATGCACAAAGAACGCGCTGTCCTCAGCGGAGGCGCTAACTCTGACAGGTCATGTCTACTCTGAGGAGAGAGTATTAGTGAAAGACATTGCTGTGGTTTGAAACCATTCTCTAGAGCAGACTGGACTTAGTTTCAAGAGTAGATATTGATACCCCGCAGGTAGATATGGTGTGTTACTGCATCCGACTGTTACTCACAGTTGCTATTCGTTCCTCAAAATAGGCAAGTTTTACAACTTTTGTGGTTTGACCACAATCCTGACTTAGGTGACAGTACAATGAGGTTTAACCATATCTGCAAATAAGGAAATTAGGGAGCATATTACCAAGGGCATTATCGCCGCTTTAGCGGCACTTTTTGCCGCTAAAGTGGCGATAATTTCATCGCCCTATTAACAAGGCGGCGCTAACATGCATTAGCGCATGTTAGCAGCCGTTTTGGTATCGCCTCGCTTCGCATCGCTAATGAGATGCAAAGTAGGCGTTCCTGGGTAAAACAGCATGGGAGAACCCGCTAACACGGCTTCGCAATATTATCAAGCCGGCAGCAGACCCGCGAAGCGATGTTAATAATCGCGCTAAGCCCCCCTTATCGCAGGAATTTAACTCCTGCTTTAAAGTTGACTTAGCCATCTTAGTAATGGGAGGTGGATTGCAAGGCTGAGACCACAGGGGCGTATTAGCAAGATTTCCATTATCGCCCAAAATATATGGCAGCATTTCCCGCGCTATTCCCCCTTTTTGCTGCTATCGCTGGATTTCCTATCGCCTTTGAGATAAGCGTTGATAATAACGCGCTAACTCGGCGAGGTAATCCAGCGATAGAATAAAACGCACTAAGCGCGCACTGCGATATTTATCGCAGTTTGTTGATAATATGCCCCTTAGTGCATAGGTGTGGGGGAGGGCAGGGTCATAGAATTTGCAACCGTGCATAATTAATGCTGGTTGTTACAACTGTTCGGCACTGGCACTCATTTTTGGGGCCAAGATTTTTTTGTACAGTTAGAATGGCCCAGAGCAAGAGAGAAACGTAGCAAAGGAGAAGGAAGAAGGAAGAGAGGTGGTGGTAAAAAGAGATGTGAGGTGAAATAAAGAAGTGGAGAGTGGTGGAAGAAAGAGGTGTGAGGTGGAATCAAGACTACGTAGCCTTGGTATTCTGCAACCGCGGCATTCACCAGCACTAATGGTGGGCTCCTAAAAAAATAATCTTTAGGCCCTTGCACTTATGTTTTTTCTCAAATTAAGCACTGATGGCAAGACTGTCCAGTCTTGAAGGCTGTCCAGTCGAGGAGTTTGAGGCCAGTGATTAAGCACTGGATCTGAGGTCGTGTATATAAAGTAACACTGTGCAACAGAGCAGGAGTGGAATTGCCTGGATGTAGGCGGTGGAAGTGGAGCAGACAAACACAGCCATAGTAGTCAAGGGATTCAGTGGTAGCTCTTAAAGAGGCCCTTTTCCTGATAAATGTATTTTTTGTGCTAACTGCTTTATAAGCCACAACATATTTTACATGTATACTCAGATTATTACATCTGTATCACTACCAGCTCTACCACATAATCCTTCATGATGTACCAATGTGCCCACTCCCCTCTTTCAAAGTCAGTATAGATTGTTACTGTTACAAGTTGAAGCAGACTTTGTGTAAGATTAATGATCACTGAAGACAGTATGAATGCAAATTGTATATTGGATGCACAAGCCGCTTCCTAGCCTGACTCTTTGTACAGTGATCAGCTCCGTTACAAATGTATATTGTGCATTAATGGTGAATTTGGACCATTAAATATGCACCCTGGCATTTTTTGGAATACATAATCTATAGAAGAACAAATCCATTTTATATCTCTACTTCGAGGTGTGTTTGTAGTGATAGGTTATAATGCTCATAATGTGTTTTTTGCAGTAATGACAAGAAATGAACCCAGATGGGAGTTTCTGTTATTCTAGTGTGTTTTATATAAGGTCATTTAAGAGCTGAAAAGTGTCCATCTATATAATGTTTTCTGGGATCAAAGTAGCAACGGGTAGCAACTTCGGCATGCTTATTTTCATCTGGAAATGTATATTAGTTCTTAGAACCCAAGCTCTACCGAGCAGTAAGCAAGTAAGGCGTTTGTTTTTTAAGTTTGTCTGTGTACTGAGTACAAAGAATGACTATAGCTATTGGGCCCGATTCACAAAGCCTTTGACTGCCTTCAACTTGTAGTGTTTCTTCCTTACTCCTGAATACTCCTCATGTTCAGTAGTAATCCAGGAGTACAAAAAGAGTAAACCACACCTACTCTCATTGCACAATCTTTGCGAATCAGGTCTTTAAGACTGCAGTCTTCAGTTCAATGTCAGAAAGAGACATGGTCAGAAATTATTTTATTGGGCCATGACACAAGTCACACCCTTTCTTTAGGTTAAACTTAAACGCTTTCCCAAGTTTTCCCAAGTTTGCATTCTACTCATTGTAAGAATTACTCTTTATATCACAAGCTCACACATATGAGTTGCTGGATCTGTTGGCTCAGTGGACTAATGTGCCCATTCTAGGGGCCTGTGTTTGATCTCATTGTCACAGGTTCAAATCCGGGTGGGTCCATTGAGCCTTTCATCCTTCTGAGGTCAATAAAATGAGTTCCGTTGGGTAACAATAAACATCTGTTATTCAGCACCAAGATACCCTTGGTTGAACGTGCGCTTTACAAATGCACATGCTATGTTAGTGAAACGGATTGACACCGTAGTGGTATTTTAATTTAGCCACCGTGTCTTGAAGCAAACGATACACGTGTGTTAAGCTACCCTGTGTGGGCAAATGTCAGGTCTACCTAATGAAGGCTTGTGTAAACAAAAACTCATGGATGTGAGTTCGTGGGAGCCAGGAAGAGTGAGTGCTCCCACTTGCTTGCTGTTTGGTGCACCTGGCACTAACTTTGCAAAGCTTGCTCTAAGGAACATTCATGCTCACTTTCTGTAGTTTCCACTGATTTATTTCCCCTGCATCCTCAGAAGAAAACACGAGGCTGTTGAGTGGGTTAAAGGCAGGACAAGAGATGTCACTGGGGATCAAACGGTGTGCAGTGTCACTTCTGCTCCCCCTGGGATTTTGGGTAATTGACGATAGTGCAACATATGTCAAGGCATCCTACAGATACAGATTAAAATAAAGCCTGGTTACCAAGTCATAATCAATATCTTAATAGGCCAATTTTTTTCATTTTTAAGGAAAATAATTGGATTACAGAATGCAAAATGTTCTTTCTTTTTAAATGACCCATGTGCGCAATTTGGTTATATTTTCCCAATCAAAGCTGCAATGAGTCTCTCAGAAGTTTAGCATCATCTTAAACTCAAGAGGCAGATTGAAAGTACAGCATAATTCTCTTATAGTAAATGTAATTAGATTCGGGGGTTGTGAGAATATGAAGATGTGAATTATTTAAGAAAAAACAGCACACCCCTCACCAATATATGAATTGATGTTTGGTGGTGCAGCTTGGAACATGAATGTTTGTCAGCTGGGGTGTTTAATGAATCCCTAAAACCCTATTCCCTACTACTTCAGAGAAACTAGGACCTACTGTTCACCAGATGGCAGCTTCAGGGCCTCCTTAGAGGAGACTGGAGTAGGTTGGCATTCAGTGGAGTGGTGTGAAGTGGAGTGGCATAGAGTTGGGTGGAGGGAAATAGAGTGGTGTAGAGTGGAGTGGCGTAGTGTAGAGTGGGGTGCAGTGCGGTGCGGTAGAGTACAGTGGCGTGGAGTAGAATGGCATGGAGTGGCGTAGACTGGAGTGGTTTGGAGTGGGTTAGAGTACAGTAGAGTGAAGAGGTGTAGAGTAGAGTGGCATAGGCTGGAGTGGCGTAGAGTGGGGTGGCATAGAGTGACATAGAGTGGGGTGGAGTGGAGTTGAGTAGCATGGGGTAAAGTGGCATAGAATAAAGTGGCGTAGTGTACAGTGGAGTAGAGTAGAGTGGCATAGAGTGGGATGGAGTGGAGTAGAATGGCGTGGAGTAGATTGGCATGGAGTGGTGTAGAGTAGAGTGGCATGGAGTGGCGTGGAGTGCCATAGAGTAGAGGGGAGTGGAGTGGCTTACAGTGGTGTAAAGTAGAGCGGCTTAGAGTAGAGTGGCACAGAGTGCCATTGGGTGGCCTTGTGTGGAGTGGAGTGGCGTAGAGTAGAGTGTCATGGAGTGGTGTGGCGTGGTATGGTATGGCGTAGAGTGGAAAGGAGTGGCGTAGAGTGGAGAGGAGTGGCGTAGAGTGAAGTGGCATAGAGTAGAGTGGACTGTCGTGGAGTTGAGTGGAGTGACATAGAGTGGCGTAGAGTAAAGTGGAATTGTGTAGAGTAGAGTGGAGTGTTGTAGAGTGGCATAGAATGGAGTTGAGTGGCATAGAGTGGAGTAGCATAGAGTAGAGTGGTGTAGAGTAGAGTAGTACAGTCATGGGTGTACCTAACTAAAGCGTCAATAGAGACAGCAGATAGAGTTAAAGCTGTATGCCTGTGTTAAAAGTAGGAATGCACATTGCACGTCCAGCAATAATACAAAAATGCTTATAAAATAAAATAAAATAGAATGTTGGAAAAAGACAATAAAGAACACATGTACTTGGTCCAGGACCTAGCAGAAGAAATTAAGGGAAGCCAATGGGAGCTCAGCTATCGAAAGATTGCAAATGAGAATGACAACGAAAGCAACTAGTGGTATGCTGTGGTTGGGTTGTAAGCCCAATGAGTATTAAATAATATGTCTCGCAGTACAGCGCATGCGCTGTGTAGATGAGACCTAAAAATTATAGTACTCAATAGATGTCTCTATGCCCCACAAAATATGATGTGCCTAGGAACATTTTTAAACACATAGACCTACTCCTCATCTGAGTTATATGAGCCAGGAAGCAAAGCAGAGTAAACTTAGATAACATTAAGAGACCAAGTGAATAGGGAGGCATGAATTTACCAGACAATAAATTATTCTATATGGTCACACACTTATAGTATGCAATACAATGGTTGGACCCAGAAGTAAATCAGAAAATAATCTACTGCATGGTACCAACGCAGACACACATTTACCTGACTTACTAATCATGGGGAAATACATACGCAAACCTTCGCTGTACTGAATTAGAGAAATGGGGGAAATCTGGGAGCATGCAATAAAAGAGTAATAAAAACACCCAATTTATTACTGCCAATTGGGTTCCTTCAACCCTTTAATTAAATTAGCCAAAGTATGACAGTAGCCAGCTGGATTGTAAAAGGATGTGAAAATATGGGAGATCTCAATTAAGGAGGTAGATTTCTAACATTAGAAGAATCACAACATAGATTTATTGTCAGGCTAACTCAGTTTCTCCAATATGCCAAACTAGCAAAAACCGTCAGAGATGTGTAGACCGCTTTCCCTGAAAAACCAAAATATACAGCCACTAAGGTAAAAATGTTGTCCTAATTTCAGAGGCATGCCCTAACTCAGAGCTGTATTAAACATTTAAAACAATTAAATGGCCCCTCTGACAGACTACAAAGTTACATGGGAAATTGATGAACTTGCAGAGAGGGATTGGGACAATGCCTGCCTCCAGGTTAAAAAAAACTCTATTAACTCTAGATTGTGTTTGTTGCATTATGCTGGATCCCAATAAAGTTAAATAAAATATACCTGGACCACACTACACATTGCGTTAGATGTAAACAAGCAGAGGCAGGTTCCTTCACATCATATGGTCCTGTATAAGAGTAGAAGACTTTTGGGGAGAAGTGATAAATACGTGCATAAAAAAGATGGATTACCGACATTTAATGCAAAGCAATGCATCTTAAATATAATGCCTCAAACAAACAAAAAGTAAGATGAAAAAGAAATTTGTCACCCTTGGATGATTTTAGTAAAATGAAGAATAGACATTAACTAGCTCCACCCTTCTAAACCTAATCTAGTGCGATGCTTAGCAGATGGGCAGGAGTGGGCAGTAGCAGAAGAGCTCCACATGAAAATAGTGTGAACTGATAACTTGACAAAAGACCTAGTCGAGTGGAGAACTTTACCTCAATCATCTCTAGACTCTTCGGACATTAGACCACCTTTAAGAAAACCTCTGACACAAAAAATATTATATACATAAGGAGAGGGAGACTAAGGGTCTAATTTAGAAGTCGGTGGAGGGGAACACTCCATCACAAACTTGATGGATATCCCGTCTGCCGTATTATGATCACATTCTATTCTATGGGGATCATAATACAGCGTACAAGATATCCTTCACATTTGTGACGGAGTATTCCATCCACTGACTTCTAAATCAGGCCCTGAGTTCCTAAAGGAAAAAGTTACATTTGATTGTACACTGAAATATACACTAAGACATACTATATGGCGATGGATAAGATGATGAAGATACTTCGAAGAACAGGAATAAACATGTCATAAACCAGATGTTCCGATCTCTCCCTGGGATATTGAAATACTTTGGTGTAGAAAACCGCTTGTCTGTCAGTGTTTGAGAATTAAGTAAACGTCTTGTCTTGCAATGTGTTTATACTAATTGTCCATATGATGATGAACAAAATGTGTTTGAGGATAAAGTTTAGAAAACCAATAGATATTTATTGAAAAAAAGGATCTAAATGTGCCATTTGAGATCCTCGGGAAGCATATTCATATTTAACAGCCAAACCTATGAACCCTAATTAGCGGCTATATAACTGACCTGGAACCAAATTACTAGACTTAAAGATGTGACTAAGATTAACCAACATGAGGTGACAATGTATCTAATCAAACATATAGTCTGAACAATCTGACCAATCAAAAAAAAAAAAAATTGCAATACATTGCCTTCAACCATTTTGCCACATCCTATATCTGAAAACACACGCTTGAACTCTCAATTGAATCTATCAATCTTGTCCGACTAGTTTGGCTGGACCTCTCACTGATCGACTGTACTATTTTCTGTCCTCCATAAAACCCTGCCTCCTTATTATTATGCTAACCTCTGTCATCACTGGTCTCAGCTCTTTCCAGAGGCACAGCCTCATATGTTGGATTGAGTTTGTCCTTCTCCTTTGGATATCGTTCCTGAAGACAACTATCAGACTTTTTCTGGATGGCTTTGATCTGGAACTGATGCCTAACTTTCAGCATTCATAAAAAAAATCCAACTGTGCTCCAAGCAAGCTCCTTGCTTTTATTTCTTGGCTGGTGCAAAAACTAAATGCATAGTGAATGGTAGGAAGGCTTCGGCGGTTGAGTATTCTCCACTGGACAGACCGTTTTATAAGTTTGCATTACTGGACTATTAGAAAGCCTGCCGTATAATTCTCTGACAGATAAATAAAGTCCCAACTACTCAAAAAGTCATTTTATAACTATATCCAAGCTTGTCTATATCTGTTATTGCACCCATTCTGTTTCCTCTTTTATCTTTGACAAATGTCTCTTAGAGTAGCACCTAATGAATACAGAACTTTTTTCTCTTCTTCTCTTAAAGCCTCCTTTGTGACATCCTCAACTGCTCTCTTTTGTGCAAGACATTTTTGAGAGTTGATGAGTGGAAACTGCCTAAAGACTGGATTGAGACAAAGCAGTGGGTCTAGTATTTGGGTGCTCTCCTACATTGTGGAACAGATATATTTGTCCCACTACTATGGGTACCTGCCCTCATTCTACAAAAGTCATTAGAACTCTTGCTGTCCACCTGGAAAAGGGTCTTGCTTTCATGGCCCAAATCTATTTAGTCATCACTTCATGTCATTACCATCTTAGATGTATTTGCTGAGCTCGACCCATTGATTGTAAATGCCTCACGGTGACGGCTATCATCCTGCATTGATTTTTGCTGTTTCCTTTATTTAGGATTGCAAGGATTCCTCCTGTGTAGTCTACCAGTTTTTCAACATCTTGCAGCTATATTAATTCTTGTGGAACTATTATTGAGCCATGTGGGACCACAGCTCTGACAGCTTCACTGGCTGCTAATGCAAGCCAGGATGACTTAAAAGGTACTAGGCCTGGTTCAGAGACCTCTCCATGGCTTTACACTTCTGTTCCTTAAATACTGGCTTTTACCAACCATTGTACACATTTTCTCAGGCCCTCCAGCCTGCATATACTCAAAATCTTTTGGTTAAAAAATGTTGCGGAGTATAAGTTTCTTGGTCTTGGACCCTTACTTGTGAAACTCCTTCCTCTACATCTCCCCTATAAAATTCACTTCTTCTTTTTAGAAAAAGACTGAATACTCAGCTCTTTTGGGTCAGCCTTGTCTGAGATTTTCGGCATCACAAAACCTTCCATAAATGTCATAGAACATAACACTCATAGAACATAACATAACATAACATCTACATGGCCTCCCTCGCCGCCATCGTCAGACAGCATGGGCTCAGTATAGTATACTACGCCGACAACACCCAGCTCATCCTCTCCCAAACGAAGAACCCCGAAGACACCAGACTCAGCTTCCAGGAAGGAATGAAAGACGTTGCAGCCTGGGTGAGCAACAACTGCCTAAAGCTCAACTCGGAGAAGACAGAGGTCCTTGAACCCTCCCCCACCACTTGGGACAACACCTGGTGGCCCTCTGCCCTCGGAAACCCACCCACCCCAACAGACCACGCCCGGAACCTCGGCATCATCCTAGACTCCTCCCTCACCATGACTCGCCAGATCAATGCCGTCGCCTCCACCTGCTTCAACTACCTCCGCATCCTCCGCAAGACCTTCTAGTGGATCCCCCCGAAGCCAGAAAGACCATCACCCACGCACTCATAACCAGCAGACTGGACTACGGTAACACCCTCTATGCTGGAATCAACAAATCCCTGCTGCACAAACTCCAGACCATCCAGAACACCGCAGCCAGACTCGTCCTCAGTAACCCATGACATGAGCACATGACCCAGCACCTGCGAGACCTCTACTGGCACCCTGTATAGAAGAGAGTGACCTTCAAGCTACTTACCCACGCCTACAAATCCCTCCACAACATCTGGCCCAAATACCTCAACAAAAGAGTCTCTTTCCACGTACCCAAAAGAAACCTCCGCTCTGCCGACCTCGCCCTAGCAGAGACCCTGCGCATCCGCAAAACCAGAGCAGGTGGAAGAGCCTTCTCCTACGTCGCGACCAAGGCCTGGAAAGAGCTCCCAGTCAACATCAGTCGCTCCCCTACCCTGCACACCTTCAGGAAGAGCCTCAAGACCTGGCTTTTCGGCTGATCCGGAGCTGCACACCCCCTTCCCCCCCAGCGCCTTGAGACCCTTACGGGTGAGTAGCACGCTTTCAAAGCCCCTGATTGATTGATTGATTAGCAGCAAGCTACTGAGGTCAGTGATGGTGATTAACAACCTCAGCCCTACGGAATATCCTGGCGATACCTGTCCATCGAAAGCATTGAAGGAATTAATTGCTCTAAATCAATCCAGACAGGGGAGATGCCCAATCAGTTAAAAAAGCCTACGTAGCTCCCTTGTTTACAAAAACTATGCTGGATGATAACGATCCTACAAACTACAGTCCAATAATTAATATCTCTTTTAAAAAAAAATATATAGAAAAAGCAGCCACTCTGGTCTTACATAGGTACAGGGACAGCTCCGCCATTTGAGCAGAGGAGCATCGCCCCACAAGCCCCAGAGCTAAAAAATAAAATGTTAATAAAGTTTATTTATTACCATTTATTTTCCAGCAACCCATACCAAACTAAGTGTGAGGATGGGGTGGGGCCAGTGCTGCCGAGTGGCAGCAGCGGGGAGTTGTGTGCTTTAAAGTGTGCTGGCCAGCCAGACATGCACAATTTAAACTTCTCTAACCTAGCTGTCTTAGACAGCTGGGTTAAAGAAAGCACAGGCCTCCGGTGCTCTTGAGAGCGCTCAGTGTGGCCGCTCCCTCCAATCCTGGTGTTTCTTTCATTCTGTGAGAGCAGCGCCAGGATTGGGTAGTGCAGTTTCCTGGGTCTAGAGCTTCGCGAAAGCACCCGAAGGAGGAAGACGTTGTGCTACAAGCCAGGAAGGTAAGTCTATTGTATTTTTTTGTGCCCCCCCCTCTCCCCACCATCCTTGGTACATGCCAGCCACCACTGCATAGGTACACTGAATGAGGTAATCTTCCTGGGATATGGCAGTCAGGCTCAGACCCGAGTGTCTTGATTGATGGCCAGAGATACTGAACATCCTGGACAATGAAAAACTGCCCTCCTGATGCTGTCATTTTCTGGACCTTGTACCACTGTACCGTATGCCGATGTTTGAGGGAGGTAGTGGAGGTGGGAGGTGGTGGAGAAGATGAGAAAGATTTTCTATCCTCTGGTAGACTGGAGAACTTGTGTTGCCATAGAAGAGGTGTCACCTTCACCAGTACCTCTGTGGGATGTGGTCCGCAGTGGTTTTCTGTGACCCTGATTAACTTTAATTACTATGCTAAATCATCCACAAGTATTTACTGGCTTCCCAAGTCAAGTTCCACTACTATATGGATGACACCTGCATGGATGGAATGCAGAATATGCATAGAAGGGAAAAAACTAATTTCTCAGCTTGAATCTAGAGAAAACTATTTGGGGGCTTTGCTGTTGGAAACATGATGGTCTATCCAACACTAGATATAGTGAACGGAGTCACTTTGGTGGACAAGGTACTCCGCCACATTTGTGGTGGAGTACCTTGTCCGCCAAACTCGCCAAATGTCATCCGGCCAAAGGGTGAGGAGAAAACTATGGGTGTGCGATTCTACAATCGAATGTCCTTAGATAATCATATTAATTCAGTGCTATCATCGGCCAGCTACAAACTGAAATCAATGAAATGTGTCAAACCTGTGCTAGAAGAAGGCCAGAGAACCACCACCAGGGCCATCCTGGGTACCATGCTTGATTACTGCACTCCTCTGCAGTCCTGGAGGTTATAAATATCCCACAGGGAAGACATGTTTCATCTACTTGCAGTTACTTTGGCTGGCACAGAGAATCCGGATTAAGTACCTCATCACACTTGACCGCAGCGACGGCCTGACTATGGAAGCGCTTTCTACCTCAACCTGCCAGATAAGCTCATAAGATGGCTTCAGCCACTGCAGGATGCTGCAGCTCAACTTGTCATGTGCTCCAGACATTGTGACCACATTACCTCAATTCTTAGAAGTCTCCATGGATTCCGGTTAAGAAAACAGTTTTACCTAAGGCTTTGGCATTGTTTCACCTTGCTGCTTCTATCTCCTCTTCATCCTTCTTGACTACTAAATTCTAGTTAAACATCCTCAGGCCAGTTTCTATGAAACCTTTCCAAGTCTAAATCAGTTTCGTTCGGCGATAGGGCCTTTCCTATTGCAGCCACGAAAGAGTGGAACAAACTGCCCTTGAAACTCCTTGGAACTCGCTCTATCTTCTCTCCCAGCCTTTTGGAAAAATCTGAAAACTCTGTTTTAATCAATAAGTATAAAATGGAGTATTGTGCCTGATTTGAGAGCAGGTTGCAATATTATCTTGTATAGTGCCTAGAAGCTTTGGCATATCTGTGCTTTACAAATGGTAATAACTTAATATAACATTATTCGGAAGACCGATTACAGACATTAAATCCAGTGAGAGATCTTAGATGTAGCGGCAGTGAATGTTGCCCTTGTCCTAACATACTCTGCTTTAGAAAGATGCTAGAAACACTTTTCTGTTAGTGTGTTATATTCTTCTAGTGCTTGGATGTCCGCAGATATGAGGCGCTCTATAAATAACTATGAAAACAGATATGATGATGAAACATTTCTCTTCAACAGTGTCTGCAGCCATCATATAAAAAATATTCAGTTTCAAAATCACTTAACACTTATTTACAACACTACAAAGATTAGTTAAATCAACTTATGCGCACCAGCGAGGTTTGTGTGTCAGAATACCATGTCACAAATATCATCTGACATAAATATTGCGATTTAAATATAGTTTATAAAAACAATTGTTGTAGTGGGCGTAGATTTTCTATTATTGACTCTAATGGGGACAACATTCTTGTGAACAATATTTAGGACTCAATGTTTATGCCAGACTCTGTTCTGAAAACAATATTCCGGTCCTATATCCGAGAAAGTAACTGCAGACCACATAGAACTGTACAGAACATTGATTGTTGACCTTGATTAGAAGGTACTTGATAGTCCTTTTATAATACTAATATTAATTGTAATTACTATAGATGGGAAGCACAGTAGAGAGAATGAATCATTTGTAAGTGATAAAAACAGATCTACCTTCAGCGGATCAGAGATGGACTCTTTTGTGAATTAGTCGCTGAATTTCTCAGCGATGCAAACTATGATTTCATCCATTTTGATTATGTAAATATTTCAAAGATGCCTTAAGTTGGCAAATGAAGGCTGAAGCTCCTTGGAGTGACTGGCAAAGTCTCTGGACACCAATGATTTAATCTGTCCACATTACCCAGCATGCACTCCTCCAGAGTCAGATGTAGCCTCTGAGGATCAAGAGTGATGAATGTGTGCAGAGCAGTCAGCCTCGCCTCAGTTAATACCACTGGATTGGTTCTTAGTTTAATTCCTAAAACCAATGGCTAGCAGGTAGATCCCTTTCATGGCGGCATAGGATTTAGAACTTCGTTCTTATAGAATGGTTTACAGTCATGTGGAACTGGGGAGTCACAGAGGCAATGTTAAGAGGTGTGGATCTGTTCTGACCACGTAGAAAAGAAGTGGTGTTAAAGGCATATATTAAAATATTGAAACCGAGAGGACCTTTTAATTCAATAAAACAGAAGCATATGGGGTGAGTTGTCTTCACGGTTGTATATGGGCCAGGGCGGGCTCCTGTGGGAGAGAGCTGAGAGCCTTGCTGGCAGCTCTCAGTACCATAAACAATTCTTATCACACTTCACTTTACTCCATAGAAACGCTGTTTACAGAGCCATTTAAACAAACAGATATTTCCTGTACAAAGGGAAACTTTTTTGGCCAGCAAACAGACAATAAGTGCTCATTGTCACAATGAGCCCAAATGTACTTTGTCCTACTGTGAGGTGAAATACCCAAATGTTCAGACTTGTTCGTGTGCAATTGGAGACCCTTCGTGAAGGTGATGGAAAGGTGGGAGCTGTTGTAAGGTGTGTGGCCTCTGCAGGTGCAAGTGTCACAAACATAACAGATGCACCGTGGTGGCTTTGTGGTGAGGCAGCCTGTGACCTAGCTAAAGTGAAATATGGCTACAAGCGACCAAAGATGGCGTACACATTTTCAAATCGAACAATTGTTCATTAAAGCATGTTCAGCGATATTGGTTTGACTCTTTACAGTTTTCAGTTTCTATATTTAGATTGTTTCATATTTTTATTATGTTCTGGGATCTGCATTTCTTTAGTGTGTGGTCTGCCTGAGTGACTGTGTACAGAGGTTCTCTATGTTAGTGACAAGAGATGTCCAAAGTTGCAGTGATGATTGCCTAACAGTTTCGGTGCATTTTGACAACAAATAATGGAGAAAAAAAGGGGCCATGCATAGAAATGGAAAAAACTTTCTGACTTTGTAAAGGTTTGAAAAATCTAAAGCCACACACAACCTGTTTCTTGTTGCTAGGAATCACTCATTCTTAATTAACAGGACCCCCATCTGTGGGAAATGGGTGTTGCCTTGTTGCTGAGTGTGCATTTGTTATTGTAGGGTTTCCACCAACGGCTGTGTGGGGTCCATGGAATTTCTGAATGGTAGCAGGGAAAATGAGCCCCACTTGACCTCAAATGTGGCTGACTCCTGAAGGACATCTGACTGCAGGGAATTTGTAGCCATTGGGCAATGTCGGGACTTTCACATCGGTCTTTGTGATGGGCGAGGTTCCGGGACAACACCTGAATTCACTTAATACTTTGCCTGCCCCTACTCTTGACATCAGCCTGACAGGCAAATGTGTGTGATGTCACTGTAGAATGTGTGTGATGTTACTATAGAATGTGTGTGATGTCACTGTAGAATGTGTGTGATGTCACTATAGAATGTGTGTGATACCAATGTAGAATGTTTGTTATGTCACAGTAGCTAGAACACCCTGGGGCTTATTTACAAGCCTCTTGCGCCGCCGGTGTGGCATTTTTAATATGGGAAAAAGTGACGTACCGGCTGCGCAAGGGGCTTTTTAAATAAGCCCCCCAGTGTGAATCTGTTGTGTGACTTTTGCCAGTTGGTGGTTGGAGAGAGACTCAGAAAGAAGCAGCTGATGCAGTGCACTGGAAGCCCTTTCAGGTGTCCTGTGAATCCCCAGATATAGAGAGTAGTGGTTGTTTATAGCATACATTGGGTCTTCCTCTTCCCTCATAGCACTTATGAAACAAGACCAAGGATCCCATGTTCAAGGCCTGAGGTGGCTGAGTCTGCCTTTCGTACTTCAGAAGGACTGATCGAGAGATGGACTCTGAGGATACAGAAGGTAGATGGACTTTGGGAAGTCCCAATGGTACTGATGCAAGATTATCACTTGTCCTAATGGGTCAGCAGGCAGGTGGCATGAGTGAATGTGCAGAGCGAATGAGTGGTATGTGTGATCCCACAGGGGACCAGAGCCCCTGCCTGGACCCCAAGTAGAACAGATAGTGTTTAAGGTCCTCTTGATAAAACCTATGGTTCCTAAATTTAAATTATTACATTTTCTAACATTTCAACATAACTCACAATCAGCCCCCCATAAGAAGACCAGGGAAAGTCAGGGGGTTTATCAGGGTCATCTCTGTGGAGACAGGAAGTTTCTGAGATAACTTTGTTTAAGGAGTGAGACCAAACCAGGTTTACAGAATCAAGATTTTGATCTTTGCAAAAGCAAATGCTCTCAATATGAAAGCTGAGGTCACAGGCTTGTCTACAGTAAGCCAGATAAACCAATATTCAGAGGACTTCCATCTGCAGCTCCATCCATAGCCAAAACAGCTGAAGGGAATGGCTTGGAAGTGCACTAATATTGAAGCCAATATCTCTAAAACTTAATGAATTGTACAGAGTAGAGTCCTAGTAGAGTTTCTTCAGAAAGCTGGCATGAGATTTATGTTTTAATTTCTTTTAAAGATGATTAATAATCCGTAGAATATTAAGCACACAATGGCAGAACTGGTTGTCTCATTTTCAGCCTTTTTCACTCTACAGTTTGCCAAAGTTGTCCTTGCAGACACGGATAACCACTCATTTTGAAGGGCTTCCTCCCTGGGTGCTCTGATTGGTTGGAAAACAAGGGCCGCTAACTCTGCTATCAATGAGAGAGCTATTCCTCCTTTCCTGTTTTCCCTGCCACATTAACTGCTTGGCTATAGCTCCTAAAACCACCTGCATGTAGCGCTAAGTGAGAAGGAGAGTAAAGACACATTACAGATGGAGAGTTTAGAAAACTAAAATTGGAAATGGAAGGCTACAGCCAGGAGTCCAGCTGCTGGCGTGAATTCAAGTAGACAAAGCTCGCTTCTTATGTGCCTATATAGTGCTGTTTTCTGACCTAGGAAACACTACACAATGACCATCTTTCTAATAAAAAAGAATGTTCTTTATTTAATTTTTTTTTGCCTTGTTTGATTCCATCAATAAATATTCTAATGTCATATACATAACAATTTAACAATATTTGCCATGTCGTTTCATGCACAACTAAGGTATAACACGTTAGACGAACAACTTCACATGAGAATTACTAGAAGCCACATCCTACACTCACTCATGCAAACATCACACATACATATTATACAAACCATACAATCTGCATTCCAGCACCTGTACACAGAAAGAAGTACAACGGGTAAAGATGTTCTGTTTCAACCGTTGTAGTGTTGTGGGCTGGAAACACTCCTAAAAAAGGTCAACGCACGTTTTGTTGTGGACATTACTTTTAGCCAGACACCTTCTACAGGACCACACAGATAGAGGAAGCTTCACAAGGTGGGCGTGGGGGGAGGAGGGGTTCATCTGTAGCTGTCCCAAACTGTAAAAGTGCTGATGAGCATGAAATAATGTTTTGCTGATGAATCAAATGTTTCTACACCCCATACAGGCTCTTCTAGCAGACTAAAATAAATCCTGAAGATTCTTGTCTTGTATCGTTCTTCTGTCACACTCGATTTTACGTTTTTTTCCTTGGTTCCTTTTTATGTCTGTAAGACATCCAGACTCGTATCGTCTGAGTCCTTCTGAGTCCTTCTTTGCAAGCAACAGTCTGTGGGGATATTTGAGGACCACTACCGCGGTGATGAGTAGGATACTATCTGGGCAGTAAAGGAGTTCAAGTAGACATAGGTAAACATAGTTGTGATATGACAAATCATGCTTAGACAAAAGCAACGATTTTGCAGTTTTCAAAGATCCCTTCAAGGGTGGCTAGCACGTCCCTGCCGGGGAGGGATTAGTTATGGGGTCCTCCTGGGTTGTCTCTGGTCAGCAGAAGTTAATAAGAAAATTGTTGCAGTCTTTTGTGGTCTTCAAATGTTATGTTTGTTAAAGTGCACAATCACTCACAAGAGTAGCCAGTCACTGAGCAGGTGTATGGGTGCCTAGGCCTGGGGGGGGGGGCTTTGGGGGGCCATGGGGGGAGGGGTTGTTAATTGAGCAGCCAGGTCTTCAGCTTCTAGCAGAATTGAAGAATAGAGGAGGCGGCTCTGATGTGGAGGGGGAGGCCGTTCCACTCTTCAGGAGCGATGTAAGAGAAGGACCGTCCTCCTGATCTTACTCTGTGTATGCATGGGATGTGTGCGAGTAGGAGTCCTGCGGAGCGGAGGTGTCTTGGTGGAAGGAGATGCGACTGTTCTGTGGAACCTAAGTTGCATAGAGTCTTGAATATGTGTGTGAGGAGTTTGAAATGAGTGAGTTACTGTATCGGGAGCCAGTGGAGCACCCTGAGGTGTGGTGTGATGTGAGTTCTTTGTGGGAGGTTGTGGATGAGTCTAGCTGCCGAGTTCTTGGTGGTTTATAGTCTTCTGTGATGCCAACCACGTTTGCTGGGCAGCATGCACTCGACTATGAAGAGTTGCCCTCTGAGTTTTCAAGCTTAATGGGGTGTAGCAGCATTTATCCCATGACAGCTTAAGGTAGTTGGGAGGCCCATTGCCTCAAGCCGTACAAAGGGAATATGGATGTCTAGGAGCTAACTCAGAAAGCAGCAGAGGTGTGTTCGGAGGTAAGAGAAGACCAAGCCTAGTGAGAGGTGTTCAATATCCATTGTAAACAGTACAACTACACATCCCGCCTCCTCTGAGGAGTTGGTAACTGCTGTGGTGTATTGTATATATTAGTATATGTTATCCAGCTAGGACCTGCATTGTCTCATGTATTAGTATATGTTATTAGGATAGTGTATGTATTGTCCCTTATGTTACTCGGTAGCCAAACTTCAAAGAATGTTGTGATGTAAGATAGAATCTTGAGTAGAGCCGGTCGGACAAGCAGCTCTTCTGTTTAGCTCCTTCTGTCGTACCAGGGCCTTTCTTTGGGTAATAAATAATACAGACATTGCAAATGGTGTGCTGTCCATTATTACAGCAACTGATCAGTGCTTTGCAACTATAATTGAGGTCACAAAGTATTGATGCATAGGTAACAGATTCGCAATTTAGAAGGAATGTCCCTTTCAAATTACAAATGGGTATGGATGCAAAACCGATTTTATGAGGCGAAGAACATTTTCTGACTTGTAAAATCGATATTGTACATAGCTAATAAGGTTTTTGTGGTTGAAAACGCAATAGTTTTGTGAATTGCAAGGTTTGTGACCGCAAAATCTTTTAGTACATCTAACTTGTGGTTTAGAAAATATCTCAAGTTAGCAGGTACCAATACACAGATCAAGTAGTAGCAACACTTTGAGTACATCTGACCCGAGGATGACCCTACCTGCTCATAAGTAGATATAACTAACAAACTTGTAGTGATGTATTGAATTATTTGAGAATAGTTTAATTCAGTTTTATTAAAAAATAATGTTACATTAATTTATAAATCCCAAAAATGTTTTGTTTTATATGAAATTATATTTATTTATATTTTAACTATTTTAAATACTGTCACATTATTTCCTATAAGGTTTTATTTTAAGTCCCTAGTCCATTATTTTCTATGGGAGGGTGTTGCAGTACCAGTGATGGCCATGTGTAGTGCTTGATTTACTCTCTATCTTTTTCACTGTAGTAACTTAGGGGCCCATTACGATGCCGGGCGGAAGCAGTACCGCCGTGCTGTCAGAGGCAAAAACCGCTAGTTACCGTCCGCCAGCAACGGCCCACACGCCCGCCAAATTAGGATGTGAAAACTCAGCCAAACACCGCCCGTAATCCTGCGACGCCGCCCGCCATCAAAGTGCGCCCGTCTACGTTGCGGCGCGAGCCAATGGAGACACACCGTCCGACGAAATGACGTACCGCCCGGCGTCAAAATTACGATGCCACAACCAAACAGCCTCAGCGGCAAAGAGACACCGCACGAGATACCAAGGCGAAAACCCGACTGTTGAGTTCGGAGACCAAAAAGGCAGCCCACCCCGAAATGAATCCTGCTCTCCAGGCCATCCCCATGCTGTACCTGATGCACCACCTAGGAGAGAACGCGCCACGACGACGCAGGTAGGCAGACACACAACAAGGGCACGCAAACACTGCACACAATGCAAGGGCGGAAAAACTGTACATGGCCCCCCCAGGCACCCCTGTGTGGACAGGACACATCCACCTCTGTACCCACACATGTCCCACCTGTTAAAATAAAACAACTCGCAAAATCCTGGGCACCCACTACCCGGTACCAGGAAGTGACGTCCCCGTCACGGCACCGCAGCGCAGCGGCGATGACGCAGGTACACATGCGCACAACGCAGAGGCCAACGACAGCGCCACGCATGGGCTGCACACAAACACCACAGGGTCACAACTACACACCCCACACACCAGCCCCACCCTGAAGGCACATGTCACGTGGCCTTCCTGCATCAATCATGTCCCCAACCGACAAATCACAGTTGTCAACTGGATGTCACACAAGTGTCCCAAACAGGGGAGTAATGTGATGGCAAAATAGGACACACCCTTGTGTGCAAAACATGGAGAAGCACACGGCGGCTGCTACAAAACAGCGCAGAATATGGACATTGCCCGCAAACGGCACGCCAGTCTCATCCAAAAATACCTATTCCATCATGCTCGCAATATAAAGCCATGCAATGTACAAGATAGAAAAAGCCTGATGCCTGAGAACAGGTGTTCTCAATTACTACACGCACACAGAAGCCTCAATGTACAGCGGCAACGGAGTGTCCCGCCCACACACGGGAGAGCAGATAGCACAGAATGGCCTTCCATTCCTACTCTGAAATCACATTGCAACAAAGTTTGCAGGAGAATGGAGCCATTGTACCAACAAGAAGCCAAACATAGCCATGCAGAGTAAACCTTCCACTGGCAGATAGCGCCTAACATGAAAGAAAGATAATACCACAAAATACAATTATACCACTCCCCCTTGTGGGTCAAATGCAAGTAATCAGGAAAGAGTCAGACACCACTGGCCTTGACCATTCATTGAAGCATGTGGGATGAGGGCCTGTGTCCTCCGCCCAAGCTATACCCCAAGTCCTGCCGCCGTACATCCATTCCAGAATTCCCAGCATCGTCGGAGGTTGCACCCTGCTGACTGCTCAGGCAGCCGGAGCACGCCATCACATCACCCTGTAGCAAAATGGCTGTTGCACCAGTGCCTCCCAACTACGCCGGACAGATGCAGTTGTACAGTGACAGCTTGCTACAGATAGTGGGCTGTGCAAACCTGGCTATGCTGAATGTAAGTTACCGAGTAACTTACCGCATTGCAATGTTCAGCTGCGTCATCCCCGTTTTCTACTGTCGGAGGTGTCCGTTCCACTGGCCTGTGGATTTATGTCTCTCCAACCCGGCATGTCCAAAGGCGGACTTGGTACACTTGTTTGCACCCCTGGACGCCCACGACAGGATCTGTTCAGTGTATGTGGGCATGGCGTATGTGGCTGCAATCGGACACACACTGCAATGGGACCAGTTGCCTCCACACAACGTATGCTGGATCACAGTTTCATCGAATGTCATCCAACATGTCCCATCATGCTTCTACAAGGGACAACTTACGATGAACACGTTGCTACCCACCATCCGCTTCATTGGATGTCATCCATGTTTACCACCAATGCGAGGGATGCTCTGCTGGAAGGTATTGCATACCTGACAACTTGTCAATTCATGGGTCCCCGACTCAATACCCCCAATTGAACATTGATGTTCAACACCGTACCTATGCTTGGCTTTCGCACGGAGTGGGCAGTTAGCTGTACAACAACTACACCATACAATCTGCAACAAACACCTTACCATCAACTCCACTGCCATGACATTTGACATTTTCGGGACATGCACTCTGTTCCTCACCATATCCTGTGTCACTGCATGAACAGGGGGAGGCAGAGGTATGGGACTTGGGTACAGTAACCACATGGCCAATACTGCACGAACAACTATGCTATAATATGTATTCAGCGCACCTGAACACATGCACCTGTCAGTGCACACTTATCTGTCTGCTGTATTACGTGAGAACGGTCACCTCACCTTTGTCTGTACTTCCGTGCCAGGACTTTTGCATGGACAACAAATGCAACCCCCTACAACATGGTCCTAGTTATTGCGACATGTTCATTAGCCACCACATTTCAACAACTTGTGAGACGCTGCTGCATGCATGTAGGCTCATGCTCTGATGTCACCTCTGACGCAGGTGTGTCGGAGTCACTATTGTAGTAATCCTGTACCATGGAACTGAGATGTACTGTGCCTATGATGTCAAGCTGTCTGGTAGGCAAAATGAATACTGTCAGTGTCAAAGTCTAGAGCTCTTCAGTAATGAGCAAATGTACTGTAGCATAGCAAGGGCAATGCAGTTGTATCTCTGAAACCTTAATTCCACAATCAACAACTAATCACATCTACCTGTACCCCCTATTGTATGTGTAATCATGCTAAGTATATCCTCCACATGCATTTCGCTGCCAGTCGTGTCCACTATACTGCATCACAGAGGAAGTAGGTTCAAATACATGCCTTAAAGCAGATATGTGTCTCTGTAGAATCATTTATCGAAGACAAGTACGAATGAGAGAGGATGAGAGTGTGTGAAGTACACGAGAGTCGTGAGATGACCATGTAGTCTAGTGTCATTGGATGTCAATGCATATGAGTTGCCGCCACAGTGGACATAGTAAAATACCAGAGGTTGTGTGCCTTGGCTTGTCAGACTCTGACGTGGCCCAACAGATCATCACATTAACACTGACGGCCTGGTCACTACAAAGCACAGTCCTACATATGTGTACAATTACCTTCACAGTCTGACATCACACTCATCAAGCAAAATTAGGAGCCACGCAAGAAGCATGCTACAGCAATGCATGACAAAACACACACACGATATCAGTGTGGGTGGGCAGGTCTGCACAGTGAGTATGAACTGCAGAAATTCACATACATGCTTAATTAAACAAGGCACAATCTTGACAGTCACACACCCTGCAGACCCACAATGGCCAAAACATATTTAAGTAGGAGTCATCCTGAACTGCAAGGACACACCCACACACTGCACACTGTGCAACATACAATACACACATGTGCTCACATTCACAGACCTGAACACGGATACAAACACCCACCATGCCCCTGGGTAACAGATGTGTGTAGTCGACATTGCCAGAGCGTACACACACACACCAACACTACCCCAAAGTCACACCCTTCACACCACACACACCTACACCTCCCAAATGCACACATTGAAAGTAAGCCATGTGCCAGGCTCAATGTTCATCACAAGATTAACATACACCTACACTGCTGGCCAGCCAGAAAGTAAGCTCACACATACACGCACACTCTGCACATGCTACCTGCCATCCTGTGGCTAGACTCACACCCTGTGCTTTGCCTGCACGCAAACATGACACGTATACATTTTCCCAGAAATACCACCAAATACATGCAGACAATCCGTGTCACATAAATACTTCTTCATCACACACACAAGTAGCAGAGTCTGAAAGAAGTGAAGTCCCAGCCACGTGTAAAACACATTGGAATGTGAGACCAGACAATGCAATTGTTGAGGTACCATACACGGCATGTGCCTCACTTAACTATGCACACACAGTAACAACTGCAATCAGCAACTACACAGACACAACCGACTACAGGAACAACAGCATCCAGTCACAGATTACATAGACAGGAGGCTATATTGTTCAACACCAGGGACAGTGGCCAGTCCGATGTGCAGAGTAGTGATATGAAAAGCTGCGTATACATTGTGTGTGAGTGTACCCTGCCATGGCCAGCAACACTGCCATGGCAGTCACAATAGCCATTACAGCCACCACTGTGTCACAGGTAGTTGTGTGAGGGTGCCTACCATTCAAACAGGATGCCAGTCCGACTCGGTGCTGTCTGTGTGCTACGGGACAGTTGAAGGTCCGCCCCTGAGAGAGAAGCACAACTGTGGAAGACACACATGTGGCATGTGAAGCGGGAGGGCTGCTTGGCCCAGGTGGGTGGGTGGCACGGGTAGGTGCACTCATGCATTGTTGAAACAGACTGTGTGGGGAGGATCCCGGAGGGGTAGATTTCCACTGTGTTGGGTATTTGGAAAGCCTACCTGTCTGGGGATGAATGTGAACTCGTGTGGGCACAACAGGCGGGCACACGATCAATGCTGCATCAGATGTAGACGTTAGCCCTCCCTCTGGGGACATGCTGGATACTGCTGTGCGTCTGCCAGGCCCTTGCCAAGGCACCTACATCCCCTGTCCTCCAGGTGTACCCCCTACATTGTCCACCTGCACAGGCTATCCAGGGCACGGGATGGCAGTGGAGCTTGGTGGGTGGGAGGTCATGGCGCCCTTCTCCTGATCACATCTCGCAGGCAACACATTCTCAGTGTGCAGCAGGGCACAAGTCCTAAATAAGAAGTGGGGGGACACTGACGTCACGACAGGAAGTGACGTCACGAAAGGTGGCTTGCACCATCAGACTCATTGCCGCCCCTCGCTCACCCCTTAGATGCGATTGCATCAGAGAAGCCAGCGCGTGCACCAGCAGCTCCAATCTCGCCCCAGAGAGGCCAAAGAATGAATGTGTGGCTCCATTTGCTCCAGTTATCGAGCTCACGGTAAAATGAGTGTGGGGACGCCGTCCACCCGCGTGGTACCCCGACTCGAGCCCTGGTGCGCAGGCAAAGTGTCCTCTTGGATTTGCGAAATGTGTGACACTCGTTGGTGGGGGATGGCTCGGAGGCCCGTCACCCTGAGGCCCATATCTCACTCTATGGGTCCCTTGTCAATGGCAGCGAATGTAATGACTATGCGCGCCACGGTGGGTCTACCTTTCGTCCGGGATGGTGTTAGCGGCCTGGCCCGCCAGGGCAGCTACAACTTCTGTGTGTTGCATGTGGTGTATCCGGACTCCGGAGACTGTCATGCATTGTCACTGTTGTCCAGGGCTCGAGTCGGGGTACCACGCGGGTGGACGGCGTCCCCACACTTATTTTACCGTGAGCACGATAACTGGAGCAAATGGAGCCACACATTCACTCTTTGGCCTCTCTGGGGCGAGATCGGAGCTGCTGGTGCACGCGCTGGCTTCTCTGATGCAATCGCATATAAGGTGTGAGCGAGGGCGGCAATGAGTCTGACGGTGCAAGCCACCATTTGTGATGTCACTTCCTGTCGTGACGTCAGCGTCCCCCACTTCTATTTTTTAGGACTCGTGCCCTGCTGTTGTCAGATGTGCCACTTTCCAGGGGTGTGGAGAAAGGGTCAGGAATGTCAGCCTGAGATTGGCCCAGTTGAAGGCCCACCTTGACTGGGGAGGACAACCATTGGACAGTCTGGTGTAGCACACCCACGCGTACATGTAGGCCCTCCATGAACTATGTCACCTGCGGCAAGGTGATGTCAAGGGCAATGAAGTAATTGAGGAGAGCTGTCTGCCCCACGCAGAGATGCCGCACAAGCTCAACAGACCCAGCACTGAGGGCAGCAGGGGTCACTTGTGCAGGGGCAGCTGTGCCTGGTGTGAAGGACACGCTATCCTTCATCCTCGTGCCGCCACGTGTTGCACCAGTGGAAGTAGATGGGAGGGCGGGCATTGGCCTCCGCGTAGCTGAAGAGGAGCCAGAGCCCACGTCCCCTGTGCTAGCAAACATGGATGCATCACCTCTGTCCTCAGATGACGCAGAAATTGCTGTCTCGGCCTGTGATTCATCCAGCACACGTCTGGCCCCTCCGAGGCGCTGGTCACATCTGTCTCACTCAGCTCCTGTGCAGCTGCTTCATCCGATGCCTCACAACTGTTGACCGTCCCCTGTCCCTCAGCACCCACAGGAGATGCTACATGAGAGAGAGCGAGGTGGCCCCACTCATTTGGCATCAATCAAACAGACATGTGCAAGGGAAGCAGCACAGAACATTCCCAAATCCACATGTTGCACGATACCTGTGCAAATGTATACAGCCACCACAATCAACACGTAATGGCTGGCGTACAGGAAATGAAGCCGCTAATAAGTGGCACATGTGTTGTGCACATACCACAACACCCGGCCTGTGTCACCCTGCGACCATAGCCACAAATCGCTGTGTGCACACCCACTGTCCTGATGGTGGCAAGGATGACCACTACGCAATTAGGCCAAGGACATAACTGCATGGAGCAGAATGGGACACCACTCACACAGACTGCAACATGACTGTCCACAATGGTCATGAGCCCATGCCATCCACCTGTCGTTCGCACGAGCACAACTACTGTTGCACAGTGTGCCGGATGTGTAAGTACCTGGAATATGAGGTGTGACATCGCACACATATGTCCGAACGGAATCAGAGTAGGCACAGTGCCTCAAACATACATGTGAATTGCCACTCCAGCCTACTACAGGTTGTTCCTGAGGGCTACGACTCTGAATGCATTGACAATGCAGAGTGCTCAAATTACATCTTGACCCTCAGGAATCGCATATGCATGTCAGATGCACCCAGCACAGAGTACACTTACAACCCACTGCATCACACAACATACATCACATTACCCAGATTATGGGTAGGCTGTGGACACATGCTGCCTCTCACAGCAAAAGACACCATCCCACAATACTGAACACTTGCTTGCTGCTGATGCCCCTACAAACGTGCATCCGGCACAGGCTGTGTGACTGTCAAGATGCAGACCATTTGTGGTGAAATGCAGCGCCGTGCTAACCTGACAATACGAGGGGGCATCCCCCGATTCGTCTCCGCCACGTAGTCGCTCATCCGGCAGATACATCACACCCTTTGTGGAATTGGCTGCACTGTCGGTTACACATACACAGAGGCATCAACTTGGATGCAATGGCTCATCACAAGGCCTTGGGCTGGAGGACTTTCAACTGCAGGGAGGGTACACAAGAGGGTTGAAATATCACTCATACACTTCTCATCATCACCCACATCCACCAATCACAGTGGCATGATGCTGAGCCATCCAAAATACTCAGAGATGTGTAACAGAGCCAAGAAGTAATCGGACATGGCATAACAGCATGTGTACACCACACGTGAATGCATCCTGGTGGGAGTGTGTACACAGTACCTGTCCATCACATTCACATGCAGGATGCCAGCACATTGAGCAATGTGTAGTCTGCCCACATCTACTGTCCATTGTCAGGTAGACCAACTCATAGATCACAAGGCAACACTTCTTTGTGGGTGGACTCACTGTGTCCAACACTGCGCAGCCCTCAACGTACTCGCCCTGTGAATGGCTCACCCCGCTATGGAGGTCACATTCAGTGCCACTATCTCTCACACACATCCCTATCACAAGGCCTGGAGTGTACAATCGACAGGGCTGAGTTTGCGCATTACCGGAGAGTTGTGAACAAAAGACACATGTAACCCACTGTACAGTCAGTGTTGTTTCCTTCTAGGATTGGGCAGTCAATGTGCAGCCCAGGTCTGCTGAGACTGAGAAGGCCAGCAGGGACCCAGCCAGCCATTCACACAAGCAATAACTGCCCTGAGTCCTGCATTGCCAAGTGGCTGCGTCACTGGATGTCTGACATGAAAATGCCATGTACCACCACTCGGGAGGGACATGCATGGGAAAGCGCCAGAGAGCCTACATACCCCTACCACCTGTAGTAAGCATGATAAGCAGTGCATGTTGGAACCCCACAGGCTCTGACTCATAGTGCTGCGGATCAACGACATGTGTGTCCCCCACATGCACTCCCACACACACTGTAGTTGTCTTACACACACAACTTTAGCAAGAAATAGCCTTGGGCAGTGTGCGTGGAGCTCAGAATCCAGGATCTCCAGCTCCTCGCTGGTGAGTGGACCTGGACATGAAGGTGGACAGGTGGCAGCAGCAGCATGTGTTGTTGAGGGATGCCAGGCAGCACTCCCCGGAAGCTGTGGAAATGCCGGTCTCCCTCCCACACTCATATAGCCCCCGGGGGCTGTTTCAGTGGGTCCAAGCTGCTGCAATTGGTGTACCATGTCTGCCTACTTCAAATGCACACAAAGGCCTGCTCCGAGCTGTCCCGGTACGCTTACCTCTATAGTCGAACACGCAGGATGCAACCGCGAGGGCCATTAGAGTTGGCCTCAAGGGCCTGGTCCATGGTGGGTACAGTCCGCTGGTGCCATGTGGAATCCGCAGTTTAATGTGCGCCATGCATTTGCAGGTGTGGCCATGATTTGTGTGTGGGAGCATGTCCACACTAGACAGGGCCACTTCATGCTGTGTGCATAGGCATTGTCGGACAGTGCTCAGCCTCCACATGTCTGTTGGCACATCATCACGTACACATTAGCATGGGAGCATGGGATGTGCATATGCACACACATGCCATATTTCTCAATGTACATCTGCCACTTGGCACGTGCAACGTTACGTGTCACTTGTGATGTGTATTTGCATTCACACGGCTGTGTTGTCATGGAGTTGTCAATGTGTACACCTGTCAATGTGTGTTGGAGGTGTGATACGTACAGTGCTGTACATTGGGTGAACTAGGGACATCATTGACTGTCTCATATCCCGTTGTGCAACAGGACCCACTTGTTTGGGCCGCTCATCCTGTGTACATTGTGTTGTTGGTGTGTGCCATACTCACTCAGCCTCGGAAGCTGTGTCAGGCACAGCAGCTAGGTATATTGCCGTGGTGTTGCCGCTTCCCACATATGCAGTCTGAATTCATCATCATTCCTTTCAAGCTATTATGGCCTAAATCCCCATGTGCATGCTCATAGCAATGGTTTGTGTCAGTGGTCATTGCTATTGTTAAGGGGACCTGTGTAAGAGTATTGTAGCTGTGCTGTCCCTACTTCTCAGCTGTTCTGTGATTCTATTGCTTTGTCAGTAAATTTAGTTTTGTGTATGTGAAAATGCCATATGGTGTGTTGCATTGACATGTGTCCACGTCCATCTGTCCTAGGAGGAGACCAAACATACATCGACCCTACCAATTGCTGGCAGACATGGAGGATGTGGAGGTTATACGGAAATTCCGTCTGGACCGAGCCACCCTGCATCACCTATGTGCAATGTTGGAACCCCACCTTCGTCCTCGCAGGGCGTATCCTACAGCATTTTCCCCCACGGCTAAGGTGATGGCTGCACTGCATTTTTTCGCAACCGGATCTTTCCAACACACGGTGGGCAGTGGAGGTGGGATGTCCCAGCCCATGTTCAGCATGGTGCTACGGGAAGTCCTGTCAGCTATGATGCTCTACAGGAACCGGTACATCCGATTCCCCAGGGCTCGTGATTTGGCGGCAGTGAAGGGTGCTTTCTATGCCCTTGGACCCATCCCCCACGTTGTTGGTGCAATTGATTGCACCCATGTTGGCCTTGTTGCACCACAGGCCATGGAGCACATCTATAGGAACCGGAAACATTTCCACTCCCTGAATGTGCAAGTGGTGTGCCTGGCGGACATGATTATCACACACGTGTGTGCGAAGTTTCCCGGATCCGCCCATGACTCGCACATCATGCGCCACAGCATCCTCCCACGAATGATGACCAATCTCCAACCGGACCGTGCATGGATTGTTGGTGAGTATGCATACTCGTGTTGCCTGCTGGGTGTGACATGCTGTCTTGTATCCTGTTGGAATTGCAACGGTTCTCTGTGTTTCTCACACCCAGGTGACTCTGCATATCCTAACGGGCCTTGGCTGCTGAGCCCACTACGTAATCCTAGGACACCAGCTGATGTCAGATACAATGAGGCACATGGGAGGACCAGACGTGTGGTGGAGCGGACTTTTGGACTCCTGAAGTCCAGATTCAGATTCCTGGACCGCACTGGGGGTGCACTGGCATACTCCCCACAGAAGGTGTGCCAGATAGTTGTGGCATGCTGCATGCTGCACAATCTCACGATTCGCAGGCAGATCCCACTGATAGTGGATGACGGTGATCAGCCAGGGCCCCCGCCTGCAGACCAAGCCGTGTCCAGTGACGAGGACAGTGGAGAGGAGGAAGCAGTGAATGAGGGTCAGCAGCTCATCGCCCGCTACTTCACTTGACAGTGAGTGACCATGTACGACGGCTGATGTTGCTGTAGTTGTGTAGGTGTATGTGTGCATTGTCACGGCGGCCTATTGTTCACTGAGTGCTGTGTGGCAATGGTCCATGTCCAGGGTAGTATGCCACTGACAGTGGCTGTAGCATTGTGCCCTGTTGCTCTGTGAGATGTGTGTGCATTGCTTAAACTTGATGACAAGTACTGTGTGATGAGTGTGTGACACACACATTCAATGGACTCTTGTACTGTTTTTCACCCCTAGGTCCCTACAGCCTCTCCTGGCCTATCGACATACCACACTCCAGATGCATTTCTGATCATGGTGACGGTTGCACATCCTTGCTTAAACACAGAGCAGATAAAACAGAATGTGATCCAGGGGTATTTATTTTGAGCAGTGACATGTGATTGTGGGCAAGGTGATCACAAAAGTGGTGCATGCTGAAACAATGAGTTGACGGTCATGTCCGCGTGATGGTCAAGGTGTACCCATTTTGTTCTGGGTCCACAGTCCGACAGACACATGCCATTCACATGGCAGTGTGGGGTAGGATAGTAGTCCAAGTGAATGCAGTAAATGGCCACCGTGGCTGGCTGACTCACTGGCGTTTGGAGCGTGCGAAGTCATCTCTGGACACCTGTTTCCTCTTCGGATGTCCCCTTCCACGTTTGAGAGGGGGGTTTGTGTTTGTGGGCTGCTGGTGGTGGCTGAGGATTGCCCACTCGCTGTGGACACTGGGGAACTGGATGTTGCACGACCCTGCGCCCCAGCAGGTGGTGGCGGAGGTGGTGTGGTTGTCCTTGATTGGGCCCTCACCACCACCACTAGCTGGCCCATGAGGTCAACAAGTTGGCCCATACGGGTCACGAATTGTCCCATATGGGCATCCATGGACCTCAACACCCCAAGGACTTCCCGCGTATCGGCAGCTGACCGGGCCCATTGTCCCTGGGCCTCTTCATAGGCCCCAAGGACTCTGGCGATTTGCGGCGGGGCTTGGCTCCCAGGCTCTGATGGCATTGGCCTGACCCTGCTCCTCCCACTTGAACTGCTGCCACCGACCTGCCCACTCGCCACATTGGTCACCCGGGGCCTCGTTCTGGCTCCCAGGGTCGATGTCGACGTGCGTAACACCCCTTGCGCAGGGTGAGTGGTCAGGGAGGCCCTGGTGGTGGTGGTGGTGGTTGTGGTGGTGGTGGTGGCCGCAATGACCGTGGCAGCAGGTGCCTGGGACTTGTCACTAGCCCTGGGAGATGGGTTGGTGGGTAGGAGGGGTCCTGGTGAGCGGTTGCGCCCTGCCACACCAGATGTGCCTGGTCGGGAGTCCTCGTCCGAAGAGGTGTCCAGGTCTTCCATATCCGTGAGTCCGGGTGGAGGGCTTGTGGACTGGCTGTGATGGCTGCTGTCTCCCTCTCCAGCATCATGCTGTTTGTCACCTGTGGGGCGGAGACGAAAGGTTATTGTGTTGCACCTTGCAAGGTTTGTGTTAGATGTCTGACATTCACAGTTTGTGCACAGTTGTGCACTGATTTCCCAGATGCGTGTGTATGGCTCTACAATGTGTGTGCGTGATCAAGGCAATGGAATAGTGTGATGGGTACATATGGTATGGGACGGATTTGGAATGCCAATCGGTGTGTGTTGCAGTACCCCTACATTTTGTGGCTTTGGTGGAAATGGGGTACAGCCCCATGAACGCTTTTGAGATGAAATATGGTTTTGGGGTTCAAATGAAACGCTTAGAAACGCAGATGGGAAAAGGAGTACAGCTCCATCAACGCTTTTGATATGAAATATGGTTTTGGGGTTCAAATGAAACGCTTAGAAATGCAGATAGCAAAAGGGGTACAGCCCCATCAACGCTTTTGATATGAAATATGGTTTGGTGGTACATACTGTGACATATGGGTGCAGAAGGGGAGATGTGTTTTGGCCACACGACACTACAGAGACAAAGGTGTGTGTATGTCTGACATACCCAGCATATCTGCTCACTGTTGTCATTTAGGGACATTACACTGCAAGCATTGTAGTGAGTGAGTAATGGTTGTGTGCCACACAACGTATTGCAGATGGGACAATTCCTTGGTGTGCGTGCTACCCTCAGCCATGTGCAGCAATGCAGTGCTCTTGGGGTGTTGACTATATTAGGTATGTTGTAAATCACAGTGTGACGTGCGCTTCAGACACTGCAGACACATTTTTGGTCATCGGCAGGAATCTTTGCAGAACTACTGTATATGGGACAACTGTTTAGATGATATACCTTTCATGACACTGGGGCTGAAAGATGAGATGGATGAGATTTTGAATGTGCATTGTGTAGCTGTGTGGTTCATGGGTCCAGTGGTGTATGTGACATTACTGGGGTTCCACTCTGTTACATTGAGACAAGATAGACTTACATGGGTGATGTTGTACAATGTCAACGGAACAAGCAGACACGACTACATGGACAAGACTTCGATGGTGTTGCTGATGTGTGTGATGACTGGCACAGTGCACGCCATGTGGGTCAGTACTCCAGTGAGACTTGTGCATACAGACGTGACTCCTTACGTGTTACTGTATTTGAGATGGCTCATGTGGGCTATGACTCTGTAATTCATGTCCGTGTGCACATTAGTCACATGATTATGACAGGGAGCAGTGCTACCTGTTCCTCTGCTACGTGACATGTCCCAAATATTAGTCGTAGTACAGTCCTCATACCTACAGACACCCTGCCCTGTACAGTAGTCTACCTACTTGTTGGTTTTGAGGGAGCAATGCAATGGCTACCACATGGTTATGAGAGGGAGGGGTGCTCCATCTTGCTGGTCTGCGGGAGTGGGGGCCGTGTTGTGAGTTGTGGTGATGGCTTACCACCCACAGACACCCCTCCATGTAGGGAAACATATCTACCTGTCGGGTGAAGGTGTGCACTGCAATGGCTGACACATGAATGAATGAATGAATGAATGAATGAATGAATGAAGTAGCATTTATAAAGCGCGTGGTTACCCATAGGCATCCCAGCGCTGTGACAACAGTGATGCTATAAGACACTCAAAGAAAAAGAGAGGTTTTCAGAAGTTTCCTAAACTTAAAGTGATTAGGCTCAGAACGAAGGTGGAGAGGAAGATTATTCCAAAGTCTAGCTGCATTGTAAGTAAACAGACGACCTCCACTCCGGACACGTTTGATCTTGGGAACTACAATAAGGCCTTTATTCGCCGATCTAAGGGGTCTGTTTGGGCAATAAGATTGAATCCATGAATGAATCAAACAAGGACCGCTGTCATAAAGTGCTTTATGCACGATACACATTGCCTTAAATTGAATTCTTTGACAGACCGGAAGCCAGTGCAGAGAGGTGAGAGCAGGTTTAGCCGAGATACGTCTCGGGATATTCAACAACATGCGTGCTGCACAGTTCTGCACTGTTTGAAGTCTTTTGGTAGTAGATAGCGGGGCTCCCAGATAGATAGCATTCGCATAGTCCAGCCGTGAAAGAATAAGAGCTTGGACTAGCAGTCGTCTGGCCATAAAAGGTAGTAAAGGAAGGATCTTCCGGACCATTCTTAAAAGGCCGTAACAACACGCCGCTACTTTACGTGATTGTTCGTCGAAGTTTAAATTTGAATCCAACCAAACACCTAGGCTTTTAATTTGCTGCTTAGGAACAGGAGGAGGGCCTAAACATCTTGGCCAAAAGGAATCAATGTTTAGAGGGGCAGACTTCCCCAGCAGCATAAGTTCAGTCTTTGCTCCATTGAGCTTTAAAAAAGAATTGTTCATCCAATAAAAGACCTTCTCAAGACAGGCAGCTAGATTGTGGCCTTGTTGGGACTGATGAGTCAAAGATACAATTAACTGAGTGTCATCAGCATATGTAACAATCTGTACACCAAAGGGGTGTACAGTATCTGCTAATGACCGCAAATATATGTTAAACATGGTAGGGCTAAGGGAAGAGCCCTGGGGGACCCCACATGTAAGGGGTATTAGTTTAGAGGCGGCATCTTCTTCAAAGACTGAAAAAACTCTATTTTGGAGGAAGGATTGTAGCCATTTTAAAGCTGATCCGGCCACTCCCACTTCCCTAAGTCTTTGAATCATCAACTGATGATTAACCGTGTCGAAGGCTGCGCTGAGATCTAGTAAGATCAGAGCAGCACAGCCTCCGGCATCAAGAATCTTCCTAGTTTCTTCCACCACGGCGATCAGGGCAGTTTCCGTGCCCTGTCGTGGTCTAAAGCCCGTTTGAGTGGGGTGTAAACAATTGTTGTTTTCTAAAAAAGTGGATAAAATAGAGTTAATATATTTCTCTGCAAGTTTACTTAATCCGGGTAATAGAGAGATAGGACGGTAGTTAGCCCAGTCTTCAGGATCCAGATTGGGCTTCTTCAGAAGTGCTTTGACCCTAGCATGTTTCCATGAAGCCGGTACTATGCCCGATTTGAGAGAGATATTGATCACCTCAAGGATCACTGGTGCGACGACCTCACGAATCTGATGGAGAACAGAGGGCGGGGCGGGATCTAAAGGCGAGCCCGATTTTAGATCACATAACAGCTCTAACAAGGTAGGAAGATCTAACGGCGGGAAGTCCATGGGTGTGGGGAGTGCTCCATCTTGCTGCGCAGTGGGACTAAGGGCCTGGTGGGGGTTGTACTTCTGCAGTCCCCCCTCCGATACACGGACGTTGTGGTAAGGCTACTTACCTGTTACTTGTTGGTTAGTGCAGCTATGGCTGACACATGAGTGTAGGTGTGGGGAGTGCTCCTTCCGGCGCATCTGGGGTACATGGGGACCTGGTGGGAGTTGTGGTGCTGGCTGACTGTACACATGCCCCCATGGTTTTGTTTGTTGGTACCTTTGGGCTGAGTGTGTGGGAGTGTCTGTTGCATGTGTGAGAGATGTCTTGTGGATTGTGTACTGGACATGGGGGTGTTTGGCCCTCGGAGCTATGGCATTCTGGTAGTGCATGACAGTACATAGCGGTGTGCTGGTATACATTTGTTTGTACTTACCAGCCTCCACTCCCCCTGGTATTCCGGTGAGACTCTCTGGATGTAGAATGCCTAGCACCTTCTCCTCCCACGCCTTGAAGGTCTTGAATGGCGCTGGATTTCCGCCGCCAGTCCTGTCAGCCAGCTCACGATTCTTGGCCTCCTTTTTCCTGACCACGCTTTTCAGGTCGTGCCACCTCTTTGTAATTTCACCCCGGTTGCGTGGCACGTTCCCAACTGCATTCACCTGGTCTACGATCCTGCTCCACATTCTGTTTCTGGTGGCTACTGGTGTCTGTTGGACCTGGTTCCCATAGATTTGTGGGTGCACCTTGATGATCTCGTCGACCATGACCGTCAACTCAGTGGCAGTGTACTTAGGCATTCTTTGTGTTGCCATGGTGTGTGGTTTGGTATTTGTGGTGCTGGTGTGGTGGGTGTGTGGTGTGTGGTGTGTGATGTGCAGGGGGTTAGTGGTGCCGGTGTTTCAGTGGTGATGGTGGTGGTGATGGGTGTGATGTGTGCGTGCGTGTGGTATGCTGCTTTCCTTTGTGGCTCTCTGGGTTCTCTGCTGTCGTCTTCGCTTTGTAGTAGTGCAAGGGATTGTGGTCTGTGAAGGGGCTGCTTTTGTACTCACCTATGTGGGTGTGTCATGATGAGCTGTCGTTTTCAGGTGTGTTGTGCCTGGTGTCCTCGGATTAGTAGTTTTTTTGTTTTGCCAGGGGGGATGTGTATTTGGGATGTGTTCTGTGTTTGGGTATTGTGGCGTAGTTTGCTGTGTGGACTTGTTGGCCATGTTGTGTGTATTTGTTTGGTCCGCCAATGATTTCTGCGCACGGACGTGGCCGCCAGGCCTTCCGCCGTGTCAGTTATTCGTCTCTGTTGTTCACGGTGGCGGGCGGAATATACGTAGATTTTCCGCGCTCATGTCGGGGAGATCATAATTTCTCGGGCGGTGTGTCGGTCGTCAGAGCGGGCGGATTTGGGTTGTCGGGCGGGATTGCGTCAGTGGCGGACGGATAATCTTCTGCTCTGACATGGACGGGCGGACTTTTTTGTGTTTTTACCGCCGCGGGCGGAGGTTGCTTCGCGACATCATAATTGCTCGGTCGGTATTCCCATGGTGCAGGCGGGCGGTTTTTTCAGGCTATAGTGGATGGCGGATTTTTTCCGCCGGTTATCGTAATGTGCCCCTTACTCTTTTAAATTTGGTTTTGCAGGGGTAGGCGGGACACATACAAGTTAACACCTTTGACCCTGCCGCTGCTATAGAGTATGGATTTCTAGCATAGCGTATTAGTTATTCCCTATCGGTGCTCCTAGTTGATCACTGATAGGATACAGGGTATGGGGCGGGAACTGCAGGTTCATGTGCCACTTGCTGTTAGGCGGGACAGGGTTGTGGTACTGCCCAGGGGGTGGGGAAAGTTGGAAATGGGGTAGTTTTGTTCAAGTTACAGTTTCAAGGGGAATGTGGCTGCTCGTGTGATTGGATGTTGGGATGTGTAGCGTGGTGGCCGTCATTGGTGTGTCCAGGGCTTGTGTCGAGTCTACATAGTATAAAAGATACAAAAAAAGGAGAGAGAGCAATTCCAAGCACACCCTGTTGCAATTCAGGCCACCCCAAATATTGGCGCTATGCAAATTCTTTCAAATACCAGCTAGTAAAGATGCCCAATATTTTAGCGTAAATCTGGTACAAAAAGTAACACACTATTACTAATTATTCAAAATATACAGAGTCCACAATGTTCGATTTCTTCAGAAAGTTAACATTTTTATTCATATTCTTATTTCATCCAGCACGAAAATCAGCCAACACGTGTTTCGTCTTCCCTTAGACTTTTTCAAGGCGATAGACAAAAAGTATGTCGTCCAACGTATTGCATGTGGAAAAGAATTGTAACGTCCCTCATGTGGACCAAGTCTCACAAACCGAAAAATGGAGATGATATGTAGACACTCGGCAATTATTATTTCCATCCATCTCCCGCGTTTTACAAAGAAATCGATAGTTTAATGGAGGACAACCCTGATAAGTATCCCTCCGCAAGTCCGTGGAGATACGTCCTCCACCTCGTCTCGGATCTTGGCTACTGCGTGTAGTGGGGATGGGAGTACATGACACTGAGGTATAAATGGGTCACAATAAGTCAATAAAATAAAAATATATTTAAAAAAAAAATGCTCTGAGATACTATACCCCCAAGGGACACTGAGACTACGGACACAAAAGTAACAGAGTTAGTCAATCAAACAATCAATCAAAGAGTTAGTAACATATTTCCACAGCACTGAAGAGCACGAACAGCATAGGCCACATACTATATACTGATAGATGTCGGGGTTTGACCATATCGCCACATGAGTAGCCAGGGGGTGGGGTGTGTTGGGGATTATGTGTTTAGTTCTGTATGGAAATCATTTGTGTTACTGTACATCTATTACAGCAACCATTATGTTTGGGAAATACACTGTATTGAGAAACCAATAAAAAGTATGTTTTAAAAAGTTAACACCTTTGTGCAAATTTACACTTGTATTTTGTGAATAGCCAAAAGTAGTAGTTACTAAAAAGTGAAAGAGTAAATTGTGCATATTAATTACTCACAATTGTAACTTACCTTTGTGAGCTCCGTATACACCGCAGACTGTGAACTGCCTACCGTATTATCTAGTACTCGTAGTTACAAAAAGGACCATCACCTGTTGGAAGGATTGTATGGTGAAAGCAAGTATTCCATGCTTTACCTTCCTGTACATGATTGTCAAAAGTAGAAGCAACTAGGGCTGTTTGCCCCATGTGCTGCTCTTTTTAGGGCATTGCGCTGCCACTACTAAATATATTATTTTATCACAAATGCAGGCAAGGAAATGGCAGGTAATATCAGCTGCCAGTAGGTGGCGCCATGTACTAGAGCTGTCTCAAAACGTGCCACAGGACATTGCTTTTCTTTTGAACAAGAAGTTTATGCACCACAGAGGGTCCTGCATAAGGTTAGTGACCAGAGGCCTCAGAAAAGCTTCTGCCAGGCCTGTCCAGGTGTGCCAAATATTGGGCACTTGCCTAATAATTATTATGCGTTGGTCTGTAACAGCCCATGGGGCAGGGCCTGCTGATATTAGAGGCATCCTCCCCTTCCCCCACGTGTCTCAGAGAACCAGCCTTCAACAATCGGTTGCTTGCTTTCCATTTTCACCCCTGATAAAAGAGCAGGAATTTAAACCTCGCTGACTACACACAGGCAGTGATGTGTATAACTGCTCTGGTCAAATGTGATGCAATCCAAGATGCACTGGGCGCGTGCCATGTCCTGCGCATGTGCATGGGATATTGGCCATTGAAAGTGCTATTTGAGAATAGTGCAAGGCCATAATGCATAATTTTGCATGCTCTTCTGTCTGTGCGTAGCACATGCAAGTGAAAGCTAGAGGATGTGGCGTAACGGCCAGAGCTGCCATCCTTGGAACTGGGAAACCAGGTTCGAGTCTCGGCGATGGTTCAACGTCCTGTGATTCTGAGCAAATCACCCAATCTCCTTCTGCCTACCAAAAATGAATGTGTTTTTGTATAATGTAACTGGTGCTCATGTAAAGCACTTCAATACCTTGGGGTTGAGTTGGCGCTACATGCAATTGCAAAAAAAAGAATATGGGTAGGTCCAGAGATATAGACCATAACCCCCTGGGAAATGTAAGTGCTAGATAAAAAAAAATACCTGAAAGAACCCTGTTTGTACCTAGTATGCAGGAATAAATAAACTTTTGAACAGAAAACAATATAGTGAGCCGGCAGTTATTTTTAGGTCGAGCATTCAAGACCTCTTGTATATACTTTAGTATATACTTATATGTGTATGTACTTTGTGGGCTCTGGAGATCAGCCCTAGGACTTGTCTGCTACCTCATAGGGACTTTTTTTTCTGTTCAACTGCCTTGATAGAAAACGACCTGTAGAGGTCAGTAAAATACCAGAATTGCTTTCTGCTTGTTCAACTGCCTCTATTTAACTGTCTTGATAGAAAACGACCAACAGAGGTCAGTAAAATACCAGAATTTCTTTCTGCTTAGGGACTTTATTTTTTTATTTTTCTGGCAACTGCCTCTATTTAACTTTCTTGATAGTAAACGACCAGCAGAGGTCAGTAAAATACCAGAATCACTTTAGCATTCTCTAGATTCCAGTCCATAGAAATTGTCTTCCACGAGCACCCGTAGACAATCATTTTTTTTCAAATCTTGTATTTTCAGTGATATGATTACCAAAGGCCCTGATTTTATATTAAAAACAGAGCTTTGGACTATACCATTTCCCGCTGAAAGACAATATTTCTCTCCATGTGTTCCCATACCTGGCGTGTCACGCAGTTTGGTGCTTACTTTCCCTCCATGTTAAAGAACAGTAGATGTTTCAACACCCAGACTAATGTGCTGTACAGCTAAATACATATAAGGTCCCAAAGGCGGGACTGATTGCATTGCAAATGCTTGTTTTTTTTTTTACAGAATCAGTCTGTGTCAGAGCTGATCATCGAGCCTCACGTGCAGCCTATTAACCTCAGTTACATGAATGAATGTATGCGGCACAGCACTGGTCACTCAATGGCTCACATGACAGAGAAGTCTCTTTACTATTCTTGGAACTGTCTCCCGTTGAAATGCTGAGTCCTGGAATGTTACTGCAGCCCACGCGGAAGGCGCTCAAGTGGATTAGATCTGTAAACCTGGGATTACACTTTACAGAGAACAGCGATGTTGCTGCTTAAACTGAGGTAACACGAAAATGCTGCTCAGACGCATAGCCCAGGGTAAGAGGATCTATAGGTAAACAACGTCACGTAAAGAGGGCATTGTTTCTCAAGAGCGAATCACACTGTCCCCGCTAGGGCCCCTTTAAAAACACCATTGCATGCATGTCTCACAAATACATTTATGTACCGGCAGTATTTTGCATAGCGCCGACATGTTGCCTTGCCGCTATGTCAGAGCTCTTGGTTACAAGGGTGATTCTATCCCGCCGGTGACGTCATTGCGGATAATGCAGAATCGCAGGGGCGCAAAAATCTCGGTTAAATAAAAACTGATCGGCAAAAGAAATTAAGGCCATACAACTTTGAAGGATGGCACAGGTAGGAGAGAGTCTTTATGGGTTACTGGAATCTTTGCTGAAAGGTCTAGGTTAAAGGTTAGCGAAAGGGCAAGGGTTAGACTAGAGTAAACAAGCATTGGCATAGCCAATAGGTAGCGCCTTTGGGACCTTATAAGTGTTTAGCCATGCAACACTTGATGTTGTTGCACCAAGGATATTGTGCTGGATAACTAAACACTTATAAGGTCCCAAAGGTGAGACCTATTGGCTACGCCAATGCTTGTTGTAGAATTGATGACGAGCACTTCCAGGCAGATATAAATGACAGTAGCCACACTTAAACAACAGCAACAAATGTGGGCTACTTAGATTTCTGTAAAGCTTCGATACTGTTCTTCACAGTGACACGAATTTGCAAATAGGTTAAGTTTTTAGCTGAGAGTTAGACGACAAGTGTATGGGCAAACAGTCCATGTTGTGCAATGTGTTCACAAATGACTAGAGAAACTGCTAGATGAGACTTGCCTTTCTGCAGATGACATGGAGGACTGCCCAGATTGAAACACTTGATTACGTGTCATCATCATAAGTATGTTTATTGTAGACCATAGTCCTTAAAACATAGCACGTAAAATACCCCACAAATAAAATCATCAACATGAAATTCACCTGCAGTTAATAACTTAGGGGTCGATTACGATGTCGGGCGGATCGCCACCGCAGGCATGGCGGTGGCGATCCGCCCGCCATTTTCGCCGTCCGCCACCAAATTCCCCCCCGCCATATTACCATGGCGGAGGGGACCCCGGCGGGCGGAAAGACCGTCCGCATGTTTTCCGCCCGGCCGATCAGTCGACCGGGCGGAAAAGGGATTAATATCCACATTATGATGCCAGCGGTGATGAGCCTTTCCATGGCGGCGTCGCCGCCATGGAAAGGCTCGCGGTCCCTGACATTGGGGGCCCGTAGCGGGCCCCCAGGTATTTTGGGGGTGGGGGTGCACATGGGGGTACCTATGGTACCCCCCTGCATTTGCATATACAACATGGCAGGCCCCGCGTGGTGCCTGTCACGTTGTGCATGCAGATGCACAACATGCATTTCCAGCACTGTGGCGGGCGGTGTTGTGAGCATTGCCCGCCACAATGCTGGAAATGGGGGATGCCACCGCGGCGGTGGCATCCTAATCACATGTGCGGGACCGCCGCACACATAGCGGGCGGTCCCATTTACCGGGGCGATGGCGGGCGGACAAAGTCCGCCCGCCATCATAATCGGCCCCTTAGTATTTCAAATCCATAGTAAAATATCATTCATTATAAAAAAGAGGACAACATTCATTTGGATACAACAACTATAAATCTACATAAAACTCCAGTTTCACTTATGCCAAACAGAAAAATCCCAACTCACATGCATCACAACCCTATTAAAAAATGTCCCATATCTTCTTATTAGCTTAGAAAAAAAAGCTGCCTATTATACATGTCACATCAAGAAACTGCATATGTGAGAGAAATTTGGAGGATTCCCAGAGATTCTATATTATATATTTTCTTTAAACTGGCTTTATAAACTTCCTACACTCCCTCTAAAAAACAAGCAGTCCAATAACAAATGCTCGTTATTTATTTTTAGTCTCTTGGTCATCTCAGTCCTCAAATACATAGGGTTAACTCCAATCCGAAATCTTAAAAGTTCTTGCCTCATTGCTGGATTCCCCAGTGCTGATAAATACAAAAATACTAAAAGTTGATACACTCGAAGAAGTGGGGAAAAATGAGCAATGGCTTAAACCTGAAGAGTGGTCTGCGACATAGCAGCTCGACCTCGGTGCCGCCACGTGCACGCTCTTGCAATTAGGCTGCATGACCCTTGGGGAGCAGTGCATGATGGGAGGTGCATATCAAAATGCAAAGAGGAGTGCAGTCTCGGGCTGACTGGAACCGGTGATCTCGAGGAGGCTAAACAATGTGGCACTCCCCTGTGAACGCGGAAGGAATGCGGAGTGTTTGGAAAGCGGGAGGATGGATGTGTTTGTTGTGTGGTGCGGGAGGGCGGAATGACCAGCGGGAAGTGGAGGTTGTGAGGTCCGTCCTTGTGCATGTCAATGGGTACACGTCATCTCTGCAACTGTGTCCTCCTACTTACAGAGACCGGCCAGATAGAGGCTACCAACATGGCGCCTGGTTTAGGCCACAGGTGTTGTGAGAGTATAGACGACAGGTCGCCATGGGAGGGGGGAACAGAACAGCTGTATAAAATGTTGACTCAGAACGCGTGCCGAATGTATACAGTAACGTTTTAGGCCCAGTGGTGCACATATACTGAGCAGCCCGTTCGGGAGCAATCCAGCTTTGATCCAAGCCGGAATATTAACGAGAAACTGTTGAGAAGCCACAACGCCGAGGGCAACTATGCCAGGAATGTCATCGGGTGGGGGAGAGGGGGCGAGAGAGAGAACAAGCTGATGAGATGTAAAGAATAAAAACAACACAATCAACACTGTACAAGAATACAGCGCCCATCTTAACAAGTGAAGCGCTGGACAGCAGAGACGGCAGCGTCAGAGAGGAGCGGGGGCGAGCGAGCGCGGCAGCGTGCTGAGCTGACCACACGCTCGTACACCATGGCCTATTGCTTGCGGTTACCCGCACGGGCGCCATGTGTTTTCAATTATCGCGCCCGCGTCTGGGCACGATAATTGGAAACAGATGGCAGCCGTGCGGGTAACCGCACGGAAAAGGCCATTGTGCACGAGCGTGTGGTCAGCTTTTAAAACCACCTACATAAAGTCTCGCAAGCAGCGCATGCGCGCTACTCTAGGCTCGACCTAAAAATGAACTCTGAGATACAACTCGGATTTTTCGAAATTGAATGTTTGGAGGTTTTGGAAAAATAACGGTGGGGCTAGGACCCATAGAGTTTTAAACCAGATATTAATGCCTAAGTGATTCTGTACCCCTTAATATATGCCATATGGTTATCTGCAATAGGATAATGTGACCTGTGGGGGAAGCAGGACTTCTAGAGGAGGTGACCTGAGGGTGGAGGGTGTCTGAGAGAGGCTCCTTACAAGGCTGTGATGTGCTGTAGATAGTGACCGGCAGTGGTTAGTGATTGTGAAGTTGACCTGCAGGATTTGGGGAGACCTACAATGAAGGTGTCCTTCTCCCCCATGGTCTTGGACTGCCTAGGCAGTAGTTCTTAACATTTATGACTTCTCTGGACCCGCCACTGAGTCATTACTGGAAGCTGGCGACCCTGCCCAAGCAATTTCAATGATTTGAGCTACAAAACAATACACAAATGATTAAGTATTTTATTTAATTCACAAACAAATATAAAACATCATAATGTTAATTGGGAGGTTGGAGCTTTTCTAAATTCAATTAAGGCCACCCATCATCCACATTATATTCTGTTTGATGCACTTGCACGGTGCCATGAATCAATCTAATAATTCCAATTTAGGGCCTCATTACAATTTCGGGTGGACCGCCACCGAGAGGCGGTCGGTGGCGGTCCGCCCGACATCCAGGCTGTTGGTCCGATCGTCGGATTACAATACCGGCGGTCGGAGCAGCAGATGTCAGGGAGAAAGACTGCCGCCTCCGACTGGATCCAGGAGCCG
Organism: Calotriton arnoldi; assembly: GCA_963921515.1. Classification (NCBI taxonomy): domain Eukaryota; kingdom Metazoa; phylum Chordata; class Amphibia; order Caudata; family Salamandridae; genus Calotriton; species Calotriton arnoldi. The sequence goes on from CAWUFW010003939.1 coordinate 222,711, forward strand.
CAGCACTTGCCGCAGTAGTGAAAAGCATTTTCTGACTCCCATGCTGGCGGTCTCATCCAGATTGGGTAGGTGGGATCGCCGACTCATTGTCGGACGATCTCCTGCCCGATACGATGGTGGTCGATGGTCTGACCAACCGCCATCATAATAAGGCCCTTAATTTTTAGCCTTCTAATTTCAAATTCCTTCACATTTACAGACTGTTGTAAAATTTTCAATTTTACATTTTGCTTCTTTATTTATATACACTTTATTACTCTGTTACCGTTATGTCTTTTTTTCTAAGCAGCAGCTGAGCCACTCAGTAGGCTTCACAGATCCCCACTGGTCCACGGACCACAGATTAGGAGTTGGTGGCCTAGGGTGCTCACTTGCAAAGCCCGGGACCTCTGGAGGCACTGTGATTTTAAACCAGTCTGGCTTTACCTTCCTCTGGTAATTATGCAACAAAATACCATGTCTTCTTTATTAGATCAGAGCTATACCCTAGAAGATGCCAGTGATATACGTGGCTTGTCGCTGGGTTAGGTGATAGCCTAGTCTGGGGCGCACAATTGTAGCACAACTGGATGTGTGGTCTATGATTTGTCATTCCCTTTCCTCCCCTCCCCCCCTGAGTGCCAGTGGGCTGAAGTCAAAAGAGGCCTTGAACCATTGCCAAAGGTGGGCCCTGGACACATACAGGCGGCGGCGGCGACTCTGTACTGAAACTGGTGGATCACAAAATGGCTTTTGCCCAGATTTGTAGGCATGAAAGTGTCAGGGGTGAAACTGACAGAATCTCGCAAAGAACTAGGACTGGTCAACAAGTTCACCATCTTTAGGTGCAAATCAAGACAGCATCTGCATAAGCTAAATACATGAGGAGGAATATGCCAGCTGTTACTAACTCAAAATGGACTTAGGGCCCCACTTGCACTATGGACGTCACATGCAGTATGGAGCATATTTATGGGATGCTTGCACACCGTCTGCACCACGCAAAGTGGTACGCAACACATGCCTCTAAGTCAGATTTATGAAGCCACGCAAAGCCACATTGCGTGGCTTCATAGATCTGGAGTAAGGCAACGCGGCGCAAATGGCTGCGTCGCCTTACTCCACGCAAGAGAGGCGTTCCATAGGTGCTACAGTGGGAGTTCCCACGCAACTCCCATGGTTTTTGATGCAATCACAGATTTACAAGGACTTGTAAACCTGGGAATATGTCAAAATCTTAACAAGGAGAAACATCTTTATTTCTTCTCGTTTTTCCTCTTTCTATATGTGCTGGAGTCTGCAGCACACATAGAAAGAGGAAAGCACCTCTATAGATTGTTTTTGTGCAGGAACTGGTGCCCCTTTCTGCACAAAAACAATCCTGCCGACAACACAGGCACCCTTGCACAATGATGCAAGGGTGCCTGCGTTGGCGCTAGGCTGCTGAAACAGCACCACCGCAGGGGGAAAGGATAGGAATGCACCGTATTGGATAATTACGGTTCATTCCTGCCCTTTCCCCGTGGCACAGGGCAGCACAGTAAGGTAATTTCCTATTCCCGTAAATACGTCCCTATGTCCCTTCTGCGACTGTTGTATCTATGCAGGGCAGGACTGGGAACAGAAACCGGCCCTGGCAAACTGCTCGGCCGGCCCCCGAGGGGGGGGGGTTTGGATATGCAACCGAGCTGTATCCTAGGGCCGGTTTTGGCCGATTTTGTTACAGGGGGCCAATATTGCCAGCCCCCGGTAACAAAATTGGCACTCAGGGGCCCAAAACCGGCTCCCACCCTGGCGGCCCACTGGGGGAATGGCCGGTGCCCGCTACGGCCAGTCCGGCCCTGTATCTATGTGCGGTGGCAAAAGAGTCCAGACCCATTGTTTCATGTCACTATGCGACGGTGAGGGTTCTCGGAGGAAGAGATGTGCTGGTGTCTCTACACTTTTAGTAAATGCATTAGCAGGACAGCTTCGTGGAAAGTTACAAAGATAGCTCTGGTGTAAGGAAAGATCAGTTTGTGCTTTCAAGGCATGTGCTTGGATTCTGTAACGTAGCTTAACAACTCTTCTGCTGCAGCAACACCCCTGCAAGAGAGCTGTGTGCTAACGTGGAAAGCCCTGCATTCTGAAAACAGATGGTTATAGCTTGCCTCTGCTGCAATGTGTCACAGTGAAGATACCTGTGTGAGGAGTGTGAGAGACGTCATCTTTCCAACATAAACCAAAGGGCAACAATAACCATGTCACTTAGAGTTTCCAGCCTATCTGCGGTAATTTCTAGATTCGTTATGTGCGGTACCGCAGTCGGATTGTGATATTATTACCACACATTTAGCACTATGATGCATATTAGTCTAGTTGGTTCAGTTGAAACCAAGAACTGACTGCGAGTCCCAGAACGTATCGACTTGTGAAATAAATGCCCAATATTGGAAACACGATGTCCATTTACAAACAAAGTTATTAAAGCGTCTGACTTGTGATCTGATATTTTATTGGTTCTTGTTAACAATAGAAAATAAATTTGGATTGAATGGAAATGAAATATTAGGAATGTAGGGTCAGAATATAAAGCGCTTTTGCAAATCATGTGATTCACAAAATTACAAGGTTTCACCTGCAAAAGGGCTTACAACCATGTTCAAAATTCAATTTACAAGTTGTCAGTCGTTCTGAATCAAAAAGAGCTTTTTCAACCGCTTCCGAATTGCAAATAGAATGGGGCATGAAGGGGCGGCCCCTTACAATTTGCGAATCGGAACGATAAGTATCCGTGGTTTGTGGTCACCACCCATTGATTACTTATCGACCCCTGGGCCTGGGTGGTAACTGATTGGCAAATAGCATACCGATTTGCAAACCAGTCGATGTGCAAATTGCGCACCCTTGGCATCATTTACTATATTTTGACACACAGCAGCGCATTAAGCCTTCCTACTGCGCTGCTGTGCGTCAAAATACAAGGGCTGGAGTGTGCCATATCTACAAGATAGGGCGCATTCCTGTCCTCCCCTGCGCACAAACAGCAGCCATGCGCCAATGCAGACATCCTTGCGTCATGTTGCAAGGGTGCTTGTGTTGCGGGGATGATTGTTTTTGTGCAGGAAGGGACACCTTCCTGCAAAAAACAATAATTGATGGCATTTTCTCCTTTCTTTGTGTGCTGCAAAATGCAGCACGCATAGAAAGAGGAACAAGTATTTCTCCTCGTTGCACCACTCCTACACCTCCCCTGGGGAGACGTAGGATTCAGACGCAGTCACAGGTTTACAAAACATTGTAAATCTGGGAATGCGTAATGTTCCATGGATGTTGTATGGGAGCACCCACAGCAACACCCATGCAACGCCCCTTTCACGCAGAGTAATGCATGAAAGGGGCTCATATTTACAAGGCCATCAAAAGTCACGCAGGGTGACTTTACGCGGCCTTGTAAATATGGGGAAGCCCATTGCGCTGCCGGTGCATCAAAAAAAGTGACGCATCGGCAGCGCAATGGGCTTGTAACTGAGGCCCCCTGTTTTGCGAATAGATTTGGCCCATAGTGCCGTGCCCTCAAGTTTCTTGATTCCATGAGTGAGTACCTCATTCAGCTCAGGTTGTTGTCTTTGCTCTCTGGTCCTTCTAGTCTTCTTTGTTGCATTATAGATTCAGGACTGCAGACATGAGAATGCAAAGAGAACTGTTTGGATGAGCTACTCATGCTTGGAATCGCAAAACTAGAGATTTTTGATTATAGAAAAGACAGAGATGGAACATAGAAAAATGTTACTCAGCACTACCTTACTGATTAGCATCAGACATGATACACACAGTCTATAGCTCCTTTGAGAGGTCCAGAATAGCTTCAGAAGTGCTCACATAATTTCTAGGGGGTATGATTTCCTGTAGGTGTAGTCATCGGTAAAGAGTCAGAATATCGAGTAGGAAATGTCGACTTGCACAAATATCGAGTGCAAAATATCGAGATACATAAATATCGACTGCAAGAATATCGTGGTCAAGAAAATCGAGTTTCAGGTAAGAAATATCGTTTTTTAAAATATCGAAGTAATTAATATCGTTTGGAAAAATATAGTTGTAAAAAATATCGTTTTTTTAGTTAGTGTTATGTATTTTAGTATGTATTTTAAATGTATGTACTCTATTTTTTTGTCTAAGTATTGCATTTGTTTTTTAATATATGTGTTACATTTTTAGAAGTTATTAATTTATTTTAATTAAATTTTGCTTTTTAGTTCTGTAGCGGGTTGTGGGCTTATAGGGGAATAGGGTGGGAAGTAATTTAATTATAATAAATTGAATATTAATTTTTATTTATTACATTTATTTATTTTTGATTTTATAGTGTTAATTGTGGGAATTGGGGGGCGCTAGAGAGCCCGACGCAAGATGGCTGCACATTAGTGCTGCTCTGCGGGTCGGGGTTTCAATCCGGCAATAATCCTGTTCTAATTCCCTCCATCCAGCGGTAAAAAGATAAGGATACTCCTCCCCTGCATGTAGCGGCACGAATCCTGCTAAGAACGCTGCCATTCTCGTGCTCCCTGCTCAATGTTTCCCGGATAACAGCGCGGGCCTAAGATGGCGGCTCCCATGTACCGTAGCGGTGACCGGTGAGCGCTTCTAACTTACACTGTGGAGCGCTCTGCCTGTGCAGAGCGGCGAGAGAAGTCTATGCTGTGGGTGTCGCGAGCCAAATGTGGATCGACCGCTACCTGAAGACACGGCAGGGTCTGTGCAGTGCAGCGGGTGGCGTCCATATCCTGCGTTGTGGCGGCGATATCCTCCCCGCCTATGCGATCACTTGCCGAGGGCACCGGCGAGGAGGCGACACTCACGGAGCATAACGGAGGATTAACTGACCGCGCTCCCGGAGGCTATACAGCCCGGCGCTGTTGGATGTGTTGCGCTCTCACCCCTCCTATACTGCCCAGAACCATGAACTCCAGCCCATATTGTGTAGGCGGTGGAACATTGTAGCGGACACACGCTTGAAGCAGTGGACCGGAGCTGCATGTGGCGCTACCCCTGCAGTACTGTTGACAGCCTGCGGTGCCCCTGCTGGGGTGCGCTCTGTTGCGGTGCCGGACTGACCTGGGAACTGTGTAGGCGGCCGCCATTTTGGATTCCTGGCGGCGGGTTGTACGCGCACAGCAGTGAGAAGTTGCCTTGTAAGACCGGGACGACTGAGCGCGGTGAGTTTGGCGCTGCAGTGCGACGCAATTTGGCCTCCACCTGGGCATAACTGTGCCCTTACGCGACTTGCTGGCTGCATTAGATTCCCGCATCTGCTGTGAAATCCTTCTTTGCGCCCCTGTACCATTGAAGTTGGGCGGATTGCTGGACTGGCGCTGGCGACCTGCCTGCTGTGGATGATGCTGCTGCAGCTTTGAAGGTGGATGTGGATGTGAAGAATGCCTGCTCAGCACTGCTGTATTGACCCATGAACTTGGCTATTGCACTCCTGGAACAATATTGCGCTAACCTAACGAGGTGCGCATGGTGGATACAACTGGCGACTGCTGCCCCTGATCGTTATTGCAGCATTTAGCCGGGGTGCTTGTGGTGAGATGACCTAGTGTGGAGAGAAACAGAGGCGTTGTTGACTAGCTGTGTGCAACCTCGCTGACGGCACTGTGTGATCTGTGGAGGCGCGCACGCACTAAAATATACTGTTCTCGCTATTGCGTCCAACATCGCTGACCAGATCTGGGGGTGCAATATCCATTCTACTAGGCGTCTGGTGATCAACGCGCCTCGCTGCCTTGAGTGGGCGGTGTGTCGATACGAACTGAGGTGAAAGCACACCTGTACCCCTACACCCCACATGTCTACGGCTGGCGGCTTGGGCGGTGGCGACAATGGGTAAGCCAGACAAGCAACAACCCAAGCTCTCATTTGAATCTAAACGCCTCACTAAGTCCCGCACTCTGGCTGCATCAGATACTGAACCGGAACTGGAACCCGGCACTGGCGCTAAACTAGAACGCATGATGCTTGCAATGCAGCACAGTCTACAGGCGATTGATAGCAAAATTGACAGCCTCAATTTACGGCTGGACAATATGGCGGCAAAGCTTGACAAACATGGCTCACGCATTACGGAGGCTGAGCAACGCATATCCCCCGCGGAAGATCAGGTGGGGATCGTCGGCGAGTCATGCATGCAGATGGAGGAACTCCTGGCAATAATTCAGGCAAAGAATGAAGATCTTGAGGCCAGATCCCGGCGCAACAATCTCCGAATTACTGGGGTGCCTGAATCCACCAATACGGGCAAAATGGAGCTCTATGTTGAGACCATGTTAAAAGAAATGCTGGGTGCAGAGCATTTTTCTGATATGTTGATTGTGGAGAGGGCGCATAGGTCCTTAGCACCGAGACCCGTGCCTGGTGCTCCGCCACGTCCTATTATAGCTCGCCTTCTCAATTATCGTGACCGTGACACTGCACTGCGTCTGGCGAGAGAAAAAGGTACTACCACATACCAAGGAGTGCAAGTTGCGCTGTTCCCAGACTTCACGACTGCGGTGCAACAGGCGAGACGTGAGTTCCATCCGGCGAAGAAAAAACTGCAAACACTACAAATCCAATATGCTATGCTGTACCCGGCACGTCTGCGGATACAGCACAAAGGTAAAGTGAAGATTTTTACAGCACCAAAAGACGCCCTACAGTTTGCGCGTCAAGTGGAACGCCAGGAGTCCTCCAGAGCAGCAAATGATGATGCAGACACTAAAGACTGATACATTCTGCAGCATGAAGTGCTGGTTTCTGGTACGATCTTTGTAATTTTTGCTGTTTGCAGCTGGTGCACATGTTGATATTCTTCATTGTCCTACTCTACATTCTATTATTTCTGTTAGGAACTGCCTATGTTGTGATATGTACTGCAAGCCCGCAATCTCCTAAATAGCCATGTCTGGTATATACCATGTCCGGTATAATATAACTGATGAGGCATGCCATGCCGCTGTGATCCCCGGTGCGCACCCGGTGGATCTTCCTAACAACGGCTAAGACTGTTATGGGTTGGACGCCATGGCGCTCACTGAACTAAGGGTCTCACACACTCGACATGTGCTTGGGCGGGACCTCTTTGGACATAATTGGCATGCAATGTAAATGCTGTGATTGATGGTCAATGTTTCTGCTCCTTTTATAGTATGAAAGCCATGCCACATAATATAATATATAGGGCTCTGTAATGCGCATCTGGGTAGTCGCTGTTATGTGGCAATCTCCAATCTTGATGCGATGATGTAAAACCTATGGAGCACGCTGCGCAGGATTATATTGACACTTTGCTGGATGGGGGTAGTTTCTCCTTTTCCCCCGTCCCCCCCTGACTACCACAGGGGGGCTGCACGGCTACTGGTGTTCCCCCCACGAGGGCGTACCCCGAACTGGTTTCAGGTTGTGTTGGAACACTTTGATAGGTGTTTCACTTCTCAAATGAGAGGCATGATGTTCCATGCCTATGTTTTTTGTTTTTTGCTGGGAGTCCTTAGCATAATTGGGATGCTGAAGTGGGTGGGGGGTAAAAGTTGGGAACCTGTTGTTTGCACTTGCTTGAAATGCAGAGTACATTGTTGGCAAATGGTACAGGTACAGTCCAATGGCACAGTTTTATATGCTGATACGTTTGATACCGAAACGTGGCATCATGACAGATAGAGGTGGTAATCTTATCACATGGATGACATGGAATGTGCGGGGACTAAATAACCCAAAAAAGGTGCGGCAAGTATTGGCCTATTTAGATCGACATGGTATTCAATTGGCTCTACTCCAAGAGACTCACCTCACTAAACATACTGCCGCGACAGTTGCTACCAGGTGGGCTGGGGTCCGCTTGGCATCTTCATACTCCTCCTATGCGCGGGGAGTCATGATTTTAATTAAGAAAAATGTATCTTTTGATCTCCTACAGGTAGATGCTGATGACCAGGGATGCTATATAATAGCACACGGTAAACTATGCGGTACATTAATAACTATAGTTAATGTTTATGGCCCTAATATAGACGACCCTGGCTTTTATGACACACTCTGGAACAAGATTCATATGCTTCCCCCTGCTGCACTTATTTGTGGTGGTGACTTTAATGTTGTACCAGTTCCCAATGTAGATAGGACAACCTCTGCAGAATACACGCATAAAAAAGCTACTATATCTGTCCTAGATGGTATGAGGGGCCTGGGCCTATTGGACATCTGGCGTCTAAGACACCCTGATCGACGGGAGGGTACCTGTCACTCCTATGTTCATCAATCGTGGTCCAGGATAGACTTCTGGCTAGCCACCCATGATGTGAACGCGTGGACCACTTCAGTCCGACACCTGCCTAAGACATTGTCGGACCATTCCCCGGTAATACTATGCATGTCCCTACCTACACACAAACCGTCCCAATTCCAGTGGCGCTTGCAGACATCCTCATTGCTTGATCAAGTGTTCCGCGAGGAACTAAAAGTAGCAATACTTGACTATTTTAATACTAATATTGGCTCAGTACAGAGCATGGAGACACTTTGGGAAGCATTCAAAGTCACAATACGTGGTGTCTGTATAGGAATACAAGCAGGTGTCCTCAAATCCTTAAGAAATACCATGCAGAGGCTTGAGCGAGAATTAGGCGACCTTGAACGAACGTATACACTCACGGCCGATGTGACAACGTTAGCAACTATTAGATCAAAAGTTACAGAATACAATGAGACCGCTGAACAAGAGGTGAAACATAAATCACGCAGATGGACAGCTAGGTACTATGGGGAGGGTGGCAGACCCCCGGGAGGGCACTGGCAAACAAAATTGCAGAACCTTGGGCCAAATCGCACATTGTACAAGCTATTGCAGAAGATGGGACAGTTCGGTATGACACACCGGGCATACTAGACTCCTTTGTGAAGTATTATCAAACACTATATGCCGGTAAACAATCAGCGAGAACAGGGGAATTAGAGCAATATCTGGAGGATATAGCATTGGTCTGGCTCTCGCGCAGACAACAGGATTTTTTAATGCTTCAACTAACACTTGACGAAATTCGAGAGGCTATCCTGGCATTGCCTAATGGGAAGGCCACAGGTACGGATGGCTTACCTGCCGAGTTCTACAAGGAATATGTTGATATTCTAGCCCCATACCTCCACGAGATGTATATGGAAGCCTATGATTCACAGCGGCCCCCACCCACGCTTCGTGAAGCATTGATAATAGCGCTGCTTAAACCCGGTAAGACGCCTGACCAATGTGGGTCGTACAGACCGCTATCCCTTATTAACACTGATGTCAAAATTCTGGCCAAGGTATTAGCCAATAGACGCAACTCCTTTTACCCGACATGGTCCTTCCTGACCATTCGGGATTCATACCGACTCGCTCTACATCGCACAATTTGCGCACGCTGTTTACGGTACTGCATTTACTGGAGCCAACATTGCCTGCAGTGGCGGTCTTACTAGACGCTGCTAAGGCATTTGACTCCATTGCATGGACCTATATGTTCGCGGTCCTACATCGAATGGGAGTGCCCTTTATATTTACTAATTGGATCAAACTATTATATACGGAGCCAGTGGCAAAGGTGCGCATCAATGGCCAGACCTCTGCCTCTTTCCAGATACAACGCGGCACCCGGCAGGGCTGCCCACTATCGCCCCTGCTGTTTGCTATTGTGCTGGAACCATTGGCATGCATATTACGCCAAAGATATGCATCGGCAGCATTGCGATTCTACCAACGCCCCCTTGCGGTGTCCATGTATGCCGACGATATGGTCCTATATGTTCGGGAGCCTGACACATATCTGGAACGACTTATCCGTGAGTATATCCGCTTTGAATGGTACTCAGGCCTCGGCATTAATTGGGATAAATCAATTATACTCCCACTCACTGATAATACACCCCGCATGGAACTTGGTTACCCACTGGAATGGAGTACAGACCCAGTCAAATACCTTGGTGTTTGGATCCACAAGGATCCCCAAGTGGTCATACAAAATAATTATGGTAGGGCGGTCATGAAACTTGAAGATCAAGTAAATAGATGGGTGAAGCTGCCGCTGTCCATTGCAGATAGAATAGCACTGATCAAGATGATTATTTTACCGAAATTTTTATATCTATTCCTAAATATCCCCATTCGCCTGACACAACATTTTTTCACCACGCTTCGCAAGTTACTCATCACGTTAACATGGGGTGGGAAGAAACCGAGAGTGAAATGGGAACAACTAACGCTACCTTTTGATATGGGCGGGTTCATGGCGCCAGATCTCAGACTATACTATCTATGTGCTCAAGCACATTATGCCTACTATTGGCAGCAGACACCTGATTTTATCCCCCATGTGGATGTGGAGGAGGGTTCGGTTCACCCCACGCCGCTTAAAGCGATGATTGTCAATAGTCGTACGATTTTTGAAAAAGGGGAGATAGACTCGGTGCATTGCACGGTGAATGCATGGAAAGAACTTGGAAAGCGAGCAAAAAAACTCCCGCTATATGCCCCGGCTATGCCCCTACTGTATCATGATGCCATATCCGTAACTACTGAGGCTGGCTCCATCAAGATCCTCCATGACGCGAGGTTACGCACAATGGGCGACTTATTCCCCGAGGGTAAATTCATTGGTATTTCAAAGATTAGGGAAGATGGCCATGCCACTGCGATGATGATATTTCTCTATGTACGACTGAGGGCAGCTATCAGTCAATTATATCCCAATTTCCCCATGGAACCGCAGGCTTTGGGAGCCCTGCAGCTGATTTACACTACGCAAACCAGAGCCAGACTGATTACGCGTTTATACCATACCTCACAACTTGAAGAAGTCACGGAGGCGGATAAGTCACTTGAAAAATGGAATGCTATTCTCTCGGAGCCGTTAACAACAGATGATTGGAAGTCATGTTGCAAGTTGACCGGGCAGTTAACTGCAAATGGGAACCTTAGAATTATTCATTTTAAATACCTGCATCAAATGTATTACACCCCTGTGCAGTTGCATAAATATGGTTTGCGTGAATCAGACTGCTGTGTTCGATGTGGTACGCCAGGTGCAGACTTCCAACACTTAGCATGGTCCTGTCCGAAGGTTGCTGAATACTGGGAACAAGTTACACACACCATCTCCACAATAGTAGGGGAAAAAATAGAATGTACTATGCATGCCTGCTTGCTAGGGAAAGTTACACAGAAAAACACTAGCCGTCGTAAGCTGATAGCTATTGCACTACTGTTGGCAAAGCGTAGGGTCTCTATTCACTGGGGCGGCAGGCCTGCACCAACATGTAAACGCTGGCTACAAGACATGGCTTACTGTAGAGACCAATTGATATGTTATGCAGAAGAATTACCATGTAAATCCCGACCACGTGACATATGGGGCCCGTTGACCTCTTATTTTATGACTCAACCAACTGAATAGTTAACTATGTCTCCTGTGCATGCTATGTTACTTCCTTTTTAGCCGCTGTCTGTGTTATAACATATGATAACTGAGAGTACTGTACCAATTCATTCATTTGTGCTTTATCAATGTCTGCAACTGATGATAAAGTTTTGATTGTTACATTGATGAAATTCAATAAATAAAATATATTTTAAAAAAAATTAAAAACAATTGTGGGAATTAATTTATAATTAATTAATTAATAATTGGCTGTTAATTTTTATTGATTAATTAATTGGTTAATATGTTAATTTTGTCGTTTTTTTAGGAGCGTGTTGTGGGTTTATAGGGGAATAGGGAGGGAAGTAATTTAATTATAATTAATTTATTAATATTTTTTATTAATTAATATTTATTTATTTTATATTTTATATTGCTAATTGTGGGAATTAATTTATTATTAATTATTTATTAATTGGTTGTTAATTATTATTAATTAATTGGTAATTATGTTAATTGTGGGTTTTTTTAGCAGCGGGTTGTGGGTTGATAGGGGAGTAGGGTGGGAAATAATTTAATTTTAATACATTTATTAATATTTTTAATATAATTAATACATTTTATTTTATAGTGCTAATTGTGTGAATTAATGTATTAATAATTATTTATATTTTGCTTGTTAATTGTTATTAATTAATTAATTAATTAATTGTTAATTAATTATGTTAATTGTGTCATGTTTTACGAAATTGGTGGTGGCATTTCTAGGGAATATGGTGGGAAGAAATGTATTTATCATTAATTAGTTATTTGTTAATTAATGCTAATTAATTAATTAAAATTTAAATATGCCAATTGTGTAATAATCTTGATGTGTGAGTTGTGGGGTTTATAGTGGTAATAATCTTGATGTGTGAGTTGTGGGGTTTATAGTGGTAAATGGTGGGAAGTAATTTTTTAAAAATAATTAATGATTTGTTGTTAATTGATATTAATTTATTAATGTAAAATTAGTTATGAAAATTGTGTAAATATTTTTAGGTGTGTGTTTTGGTGTTTATTGGGGTAGAGGGTGGAAAGTAATTTAGTTTAAATTAATTAATCATTACTTGATCATTAATATTCATTTATTAATTGATAAATATTTTTGGTAATTGTTTAGTTTTTATTTTTTTGTGGATTTACATTCAATAGCTGTAACGTTTGGTTTGTACATTAATTTTTACATTTTTAAATGTGTTTTATAATTATTAATTGTTTAATTGATAATTAATTGTGTTAATTATAGAGGTACACTTTTTTGTTTAATTTAGATGTGTGTTGTAAATTGTGTGGTGTTATAGGGTAGGATAATAAATATTACATTTATGTAATTTTTAATTTTTTGATTAAGATTAATTTCTATTACAAAATATTTATTTGTTTGTAAATTGTTTGTTAAATTAAAAAAATTAATGTTTTTATGTCAATTTTAGATTTTTTCTACATTAAAATATTTTTATATGTTTTGGTAATTTTTATATTTTTATATATGTTTTGTTTTTGGGTTTTTGATTATATTTTGTATTGTAGTTGATATTTTGTTTGTTTTTAAATTAGAATTTTGTTCTGTGGGAATAGTAATTTTTACCCCTCCGCTATGCAACACTTTCCCTACTGTTGCACTTGCTGGAGTGGGAATAGTAATTTTTACCCCTCCGCTATCCAACTCTTTCCCTACTGTTGCACTTGCCGGAGTGGGAATAGTATTTTTCTCCCCTCCGCTATCCAACACTTTCCCTACTGTTGCACTCATTGGAGTGGGAATAGTAAATTAATACCCTCCGCTATCCAACACTTTCCCTACTGTTGCACTCATTGGGGTGGGAATAGTAATTTGTACCCCTCCGCTATCCAACACTATCCCTACTTTTGCACTCTCATGGAGTGGGAATAGTAAATTTTATCCCCTTTGCTATCCGACACTTTCCCTACTGTTGCACTCATTGGAGTGGGAATAGTAAATTATTCCCCTCCACTATCCAACACTTTACCTACTGTTGCACTCATTGGAGTGGGAATAGTAAATTATTCCCCTCCACTATCCAACACTTTCCCTACTGTTGCACTCGCTGGAGTGGGAATAGTAATTTTTACCCCTCCGCTATCCAACACTTTCCCTACTGTTGCACTCGCTGGAGTGGATAGTAATTCTTATCATTTCCCTATCCAACACTTTCCCTACTGTTGCACTTGCTGGAGTGGGAATAGTAAATTATTTCCCTCCGCTATCCAACACTTTCCCTACTGTTGCACTCACTGGAGTGGGAATAGTAATTTTTACCCCTCCGCTATTCAACACTTTCCCTACTGTTGCACTAATTGGAGTGGGAATAGTAAATTATTCCCCTCCGCTATCCAACACTCTCCCTACTGTTGCACTCGCTGGAGTGGGAATAGTAATTTTTTACCCTCCGCTATCCAACACTTTCCCTACTGTTGCACTCATTGGAGTGGGAATAGTAAATTATTCCCTTCCGCTATCCAACACTTTCCCTACTGTTGCAATCGCTGGAGTGGGAATAGTAAATTATTCCCCTCCGCTATCCAACACTTTCCCTACTGTTGCACTCGCTGGAGTGGGAATAGTAATTTTTTACCCTCCGCTATCCAACACTTTCCCTACTGTTGCACTCATTAGAGTGGGAATAGTAAATTATTCCCCTCCGCTATCCAACACTTTCCCTACTGTTGCAATCGCTGGAGTGGGAATAGTAAATTATTCCCCTCCGCTATCCAACACTTTCCCTACTCTTGCATTCGCTGGAGTGGGAATAGTAATTTTTTACCCTCCGCTATCCAACACTTTCCCTACTGTTGCACTAAATATAGTTTAAAATGTAGGTTTAAAAAATATTACATATTTTAATATTTTAATTTATATTATAATTTTTTAAATTTTTATGTTACAGGTGTATGTATATATATATTTATCTATATTTTTAAATATATTTCTAACATTTTAAATTAATTAAAATTATTATGTATTAATTATTTTTAAGTAAATATATATATGTTACATTTTATGGTGCAGGTGTGCCCCACGCTACTTTAGAAGGAGGGGCTTAATAAATAAAAGGAAACTTTGAAATTTGTAACACCGGAGGCATCTGAAGAGGCTACCGCCGAAACGCGTCTGCCAGAGAATTCGAATAAATGATTCCTTGAAGCCCTGCCGTGTCCCCTTATCTTTTTCGAAGGAGGAGGATATTTTTTGCATTACATTTTATATATGTATGTTTAATTTATTTTTAAATTACATTTATTACTTATAATTGTTAAAATTTACAAATAAATCTAAATATTTTTTTTAAGTCAAATGTATTATTTAATTCATTTTACATTATTTATAATACATATAAAAAAAACAATATTTTGTACTTCGATATTTTTAACAACGATATTTTATTTTTTTCCGATATTTTTGTACTTACCATTATGAAGATAGGAGGTCGATATTTTTGACAATGATATTCATGTCCCGATATTTCTTTAGGTCGATATTAGTGTTGTCGATATTCTGTCAGTGATCCGTAGTCATCATCCCAGGGTGCTGCTTTGTGACTAAGAAGAATGCATCTGCCTGGAATGTGTTTTAAGGCAGTGAATCCTTTGCCCATGGATCCTAGCATCATTCCTAGGTGCAAAAGATGAAATATAAAGTATACGATGTTCTGTAATATCCATCATGCCTCCAATTGCTCACAGCAAAAGAGCATGCTGTGGGTAGAATAATTTGAAGAAAGATGAGTTCTGCAAGTAGAGCATCTATTCCTGGGTGAAACTGTGGTTTAGAGAGATTATGAGCCAGATGTACCACCATTTGATTTTGCGAGTCTATAATTGTGATTTTTTGCAACTCGCAATTAGAGACTTGCACTAATGTGTCTGAGACACATTTAGCAATGCCCAAATGGGTTGCAAATGACTTGCCTCATTAATATTCATAAGGCAGGTCGCAATTTGCGACCCATTGGGAATGGCCAGCACTCACAGGGATGGTGCCCTTCTGGGGTCAGCAGAGCATCATGTCTGTAACTGCTTTTTAAATAAAGCAGTTTTTTTTTTTTGATATGCAGCCTGTTTTCCTTAAAGGAAAAAGGGATGCATTTAAAAAATAACTTTTCATTTTTATCTTTTAATTTTTCTTGCATGGGCAGTGGTCCGTGGGACCACTGCCTCCCCTGAAAAAATGTTGGCACCCCCATTCACAAAGGGGAACTGGTCCCTTGGTGACCCCTTCCTGTTTACAAATGGCTTATCATCAATTTGAAATTGATGGTGAGCTGCTAATGTTTTGCAACCGCATTCCCGGTCGCAAAACATTCATACATACCAGTGCAACTTGCTATTAGGAAGGGACGCCCTTTACACGCCCCTTCTTAATAACTACTCGCAAACCCTATTTTGCGAGTCGTAATAGGTTAACAACTTGCAAAATAGGGTTGCTACATAGGAAAATGCATTTTACTATTCCCAAACGGACCCATCTTTGTGCATCAGGGCTCGAGTGTCATGGACAAATGCCTCAGCATTTCTCTGTGACTCTCGAGCCCTGACACACGAAGGAGGAAGATGATTTAGAGCACAAGTACTCATAGTACGGCCCGCGGGCCGCCAGCGGCCCGGCAAGCCTTCCTTGGCGGCCCGCGGACCTTGCAGACATCGTACCTGCTTTTTTAAAAAAATTTAACGAGTGTCAGCAAACACCGCCAGTTGCAGCAGTGCGGACTCCAAGAGACTCTGCTCTATGGGGGCCGGGCGATTCCAGCGATAGTCAGAGTGGAGATGCAGGGGCGCTAAGAAGAGGTGAAATACAACAAAGCCCCATTAACAAGTAAATGGTCTTTTAAAGACCTGTGAAGTACACGGGTGCGGCTGTGTGTGCGCCCGGGAAGCTGTCTCAGCCCGGCTGCCACACACAAGGGAGGGGGGCGGGGGGGGCGAAGCCCTTTGAACTCAATGGGCGTTGCGCGCCTGTATGTGGCACATATATTTCCTGCAGGGCTTTGGCCTGGCACGCAGGTTTATGGTGGTCACATACATAAGCTTGCTTGCCCCTGGCTGACGGCAGGGCTGTCCTTCACAACCTACTCTTAATAACAGTGTCCAAAGCTTCACTTTACACCCAGCGCATGGCTGGAGCCGGGCCTTGGGAAGCATCTGACCAGGAGCCCCTTTGGCTCTGTGACTCAGGCCACCCCTGCGGTTGCGGGGAGCAGTCCTCCCACTTCGCTTCTTTCTCTGCTCTCTTGTAATCCGGGAATTGTTGCACAATTACAGTGACCAGGACTCAAAGACAAACCCCGTGACTGATTGAACCGAGCGTGAACTCGGAGATCACTCTGCGCAGCTCGTGCTCCCCCTAGTAGCATTTGTTTTATCGACACTGAAGGGATGAAAGTCTGAGTAGGCCCAGCCTTACTTGGAATCTCTGCCCTCCGGATTACACCTGATCTCTGCCGCGGCGGTCCAGCCAGCTCTTGTGCACCCTCTACATTAGGGTGTCATTAATAACGTGCTGCAGATTTTGGGAAGGCTGGGGAAGGTGGTTGATGTGTGCAGCAAAGAGCTCTTGCTTTTCGAGATATTTCTAATAGAATTATTACACCTCGCCTAGACAGAGATAGGGAGACGGAGAGGGAGACAGAGGGAGAGAGAGGGAGAGAGAGGGAGGGAGAAGGAGGGAGAGGCCGGGAGGGCGAGGGAGGGAGGGAGACAGAGGGAGGGAGACAGAGGGTGACAGAGGGAGGGAGATAGAGAGGGCGACAGAGAGGGAGACAGAGGGAGACAGAGGGAGGGAGTCAGGGGGAGACAGAGGGAGGGAGATACAGACAGACAGAGGGAGACAGACAGAGGGAGACAGAGGGGGAGACAGAGGGAGAGACAGAGGGAGACAGACAAAGGGAGATAGAGGGAGGGAGACAGAGGGAGGGAGACAGAGGGAGGGAGACAGAGGGAGGGAGACAGACAGAAGGAGGGAGACAGACAGAGGGAGGGAGACAGAGAGAGAGAGGGAGACAGGGAGGGAGACAAAGGGAGGGAGACAGAGAGGGAGACAGAGGGAGACAGAGGGAGGGAGTCAGGGGGAGACAGACAGAGGGAGAGAGAGAGTGAGACAGAGGGAGGGAGACAGAGGGACGGAGACAGAGAGAGACAGAGAGAGGGAGACAGAGGGCGACAGACAGAGGGAGACAGACAGAGGGAGGAGGGCGACAGACAGAGGGAGACAGAGGGAGGGAGACAGATAGAGGGAGACAGAGAGAGATAGAGGGAGGGAGACAGAGAGAGGGAGGGAGGGAGACAGAGAGAGAGAGGGAGGGAGACAGAGAGAGGTAGGGAGGGAGAGAGAGAGAGAGAGAGGGAGGGAGACAGAGAGAGAGAGAGAGACAGAGAGAGAGGGAGGGAGAGGGAGACAGAGGGAGGGAGACAGAGGGAGACAAAGGGAGGGAGACAGAGAGGGAGACAGACAGAGGGAGGAGGGCGACAGACAGAGGGAGACAGAGGGAGGGAGACAGATAGAGGGAGACAGAGAGAGATAGAGGGAGGGAGACAGAGAGAGGGAGGGAGGGAGACAGAGAGAGAGAGGGAGGGAGACATAGAGAGAGGGAGGGAGGGAGAGAGAGAGAGAGACAGACCTAGGGAGAAGGGCGACAGACAGAGGGTGACAGAGGGAGGGAGACAGAGAGAGGGAGGGAGGGAGACAGAGAGAGGGAGGGAGGGAGACAGAGAGAGAGAGGGAGGGAGACAGAGAGAGAGGGAGGGAGGGAGAGAGAGAGAGGGAGGGAGACAGAGAGAGAGAGAGACAGAGAGAGAGGGAGGGAGAGGGAGACAGAGGGAGGGAGACAGAGGGAGACAAAGGGAGGGAGACAGAGAGGGAGACAAAGGGAGGGAGACAGACAGAGGGAGAGAGAGAGGGAGACAGAGGGAGGGAGACAGAGGGACAGAGACAGAGGGAGACAGAGGGAGGGCGACAGACAGAGGGAGACAGACAGAGGGAGGAGGGCGACAGACAGAGGGAGGGAGACAGAGGGAGGGAGACAGAGGAAGGGAGACAGAGGGAGGCAGAGAGAGAGAGAGGGAGGGAGACAGAGTGAGTGAGACAGAGGGAGACAGAGAGAGAGGGAGGAAGGGAGAGAGAGAGAGAGAGAGAGAGGGAGGGAGAGAGAGACAGACAGAGAGAGAGAGAGAGGGAGGGAGGGAGGGAGACAGAGAGAGGGAGGGAGAGATAGAGAGAGGGAGGGAGACAGAGAGAGAGAGAGATAGAGAGAGAGAGAAAGAGAGAGATGTGTGTATGCCGGGTCTAGTGGCTCAGTGGACGAAGGCGTCCACTGCAGGGGCCTGTGTTCAACCTCATGGTCACAGGTTATTTTTTGCTCTAGCCCCGCCCCCCTCTCTCACTGACCCCGCCCCCACCAGTGCGGCCCTCGGCCACAAACCACACTGTAAATTTGGCCCCTGAGAGAAAGTTTGTGAGTACCCATGATTTAGAGGGTACTACACCACCCGAAAAGGGATTTATTTCCCATGAAGACACTGAAACAGGAGGCCATACTTCTTGCTACTTAAAAGGCACACAAGTTTGGAAAGCACAACCCTGATGAAGTCCATAGAGGACGAAACGCTTTGGCTGGGCTGACTGGAAAATTTAATGTACTGAAAAATCAAAAAAAGTTGGATACTGGACTCATTCTTAAGACTACTGACAACTGAATCTCATTTTTTTCATCATTGTTAAATTTGTTAATATTGCATTGCCTGAATTTGGGCCAGAAACAAAACAATACAGTGGACGCTCCTTTTCTAATTGTTGTGGTGTAAATTGAATAGTTGTGGCTTCTAGGCAGTGAGGTCATGAAAAGTTGAGCGTGGGATCACTGATGATATTTAGTACGATACACTTGTGCAACAGTAGGGCCTACACTGCTTTGGCTTATCTTTTGTGTATGACTATCATTCTAGTTTGTATTGTAGCAAGTGAAAAACGCAGTGAAATTATGATTGAACTGCTGGAACATTAAAGAATTCTTGACTTGAATTGTGATTTTTATTGAATTAAAAGGAAGTGGGTGTTCAGGATTCCACTTGAGCAAACTGAATCCCAAATGATCCATCAGAATTATGAATCTCAATGTCTGTAGCATTTACATATCTGAACATACCTTCATGGTGCAGCAGATTTGCTCCAGTATGTCTCATGGAAAGAAGGCTCTCTTGGCAAAAATAAATCCAGTGATATGGAAAGTATGATGCCCATTTTGCAGCAGGTGCCTCAGAACTGTTGTGGAAAGGAACGGAGCTTGGTTAAGTAGAGGAGAGTTATCAAAGTTGGAAGGTAAAGTGTGCTGAAAAGGCGGCCTGAGAGGGCATCTGATTTGGAATGGAGAGGGAAGCAAACATAGTACGTGAGATGAAGATGGATAGAAAGAGGAGACATCTTATAGAAGAGATGTAGAGATTGGGACAGATACAGAGATGTAGTCTGTGGAATATGTCATGCAGGAGAGGGAAATGCAGAAGGGGTGCACAGGGGCCTCACACATGAAATTCCCAGGCACTATGGTAAACACTTTTTGGCTTAAATCTACTGTGATTGGAGCTAGGCCAATAATCTAGCATTCCCAGATAATAATTTAATAAAGTATTTGCTCACCCATACACGTCTTGTTCATTTCACCAATATGTGTGTTTCTTTGTGGCCCAAGTTCTAATTTCTACAGTTTCTTGCTGCACAAGATTACCATTGATGGGGACAGAGGGTGCAGTTTCTAATGGACAGGATTAGCCCAGGGTATTGGGGTGAGAAGATGGTAGATTGCCATCAGAGGAGGAGAAATGGAGGGATTCAAAGTAGGTTATCTGTAAAGCGAAGGATAAATATGAAGGTATGCGTAGAAATACTGTGAGGGTATATATGGAGACATGGTCAGAGCGAAGTAACCTGGTAAGGTTGTCAGTGGCAGAAAACATTGTTGAATCCCAGACCTTTGGTGGAAGTGAAGGATGGTGTCACAGACCTAGGTGGTGTCTGAAGCAAGTGTAAAGTGTCAGCGATGAGATGAACTTGGAAACAATCTACAGCATTCATCCAAACCGGGGTGCTTGAAGTATTATGTCATGAGGCACTAACTTTGTCCTTGGCGTATATTTTGTTTCTGTTTAGGACATATACATTGTTATTTTATTTTTGTTTTTGATAGTGGAAAGAAGCAGGAAGCGAATGGACTGACTTTTGTGTGTGAGAGAATATTCTGTTTGGAATCTTTGTCAACGTGGGTTCTTTGGGATGCTTTGGTACAAATGTTACCCTTCTAGCAGTTGCTTACTGCCTGAGAAAACTGTGTTACTTTTGTCCTGTTTTGTTCAGAAGTTTAGCAGAGACTTTACAGCTGGTGATGGGTTGCTTATCTGAAGATATTAACGGAGAATCAATAGTCTTCTTGTTTGTGGCTTTTTGGTGCAAAATTAGATCTTCTTTGTTAGTACTCTTCAGATTGGTCTCTGAGAACCCTTGCTGGTTTGATCACAAGTGTTCACACGCGAATCGTCATTTAAGAGGGGCTTTAAATGCAGTGCCCAGGGACCGTCCATTAGTGAATGTGTTACGGAAGGTCTATAAACCAGTCACTAATAAAAGAAGGGCTGGATTTATCACACAGCAGTGGTCCATGCTGTCCGTTACTGCTAATACACAAGACAGTAAAACCTTTTGAAATGCTGTGTCCACCATGCTCTCCCTTGATCATGGAGGATTGACAGTCGGATGTCATATAAATGGGGAGGAGTGGGTGTCACATTTTACAGACATTTACACAGATGGCAATCCGATGCCTCCACGGCTATGGCAAGGGGCTGACCCGCCGTGTTTGGTTATCTCCGTGCAGGAAGTAGAGACTGCTATCCGAGAAAGTGCAGGTGGCAAAGCACCAGGGCCTGATGGTGTCCCTATCGACATCATCAAATGCAATGTAAAGCTGTGGGCCCCATTGTTGACAAATGTGTGTAACAGTCTGAATTATTCTTCTATCCCTTCTTCTCGGACTTCCTCGACTATTGTTCCGATTTTTAAAAAAGGAATAGGGTGGAACCGAATTGTGGCCGCCCTATTTCCTTTATCGATATCCCAGCAAAAATTCTGGGGAGAGTCCTGTACAACAGAATAGTAGAGCAGGTTAATGATATTAATGTACTAAATAACTGTCAATATGGTTTTAGAAGCGGCATTGGGACTGTAGAGCAATGCCTATTTTGAATCTTAATCAGTGGTAAGTATACTGTGGCCAAACAGTTAACCCTGTGTCTTTCCTTTGTGGATTTGTTAATGGCATTAGACTGTGTTAATCATGGAAAATTATGGCAGTTACTTACTAACTTAAAAATGGATTCATCGATAGTGACTTATTGATCTCTCTACATACTGGCACTAAGGCTCGAGTGAGGTTTGGCAGTTTCTGATGAGTTCAACATTAACTGGGGGGTGCGTTAAGGATGTGTATTAGCTCCATTACTTTTCTTTTCATCTTACACATAAATGAGCTTAGTGTAGAACTTGCTAAGAGCACCCCTGATGTACCCCTAGCATGCGGTAACCTCGCTTCCTGCCTTACTTTATGCGGATGACGCAGTTTTAACTGCCCGAACTCCCAAAGGCTTGCATTTTTTAATCTATTCCTTTGTTAATTTTATGGCTCATCTTAATCTGTCGACAGATTTTACTAAGTCATTTTTAATGTCAGGTGGGCCGAAGAGCTCAAAATTACATTCCATTACTGTAGGCATGAGCACTTTATCCAGCACTGGCACTTTTTCATATTTGGGGATTAATTTTAGCTCCTCGGGCTCGTAGTCCCAGAATATTGCAGTGTAGAGTAAAGTTCTCAAGAGCAATTGGGTCTTTGCTTAGCTTGCCATCATCAAAGGGTGGGAGGCCCTTGATACATTTATTGCAAATATACTCCGCACAGTGTGTTCCTATTGCGACCTACGGTGCAGGAGTATGGCATCTGGGTGACCCTACAAACCTCCATTTGCCACAGCGAGTTGGGCATAAGTTATTTGAGTGACTTTATTCAGAGTCGTCCGGCCAACCTGTGGTTATCTATTTGGCGTTCAGTAGGTGCCACACTAACAAAGATTATAATTAATGTTTGTATGGCCTGTGATAGGGGTCTTCCCATCCCCTGGCTGGTCTTTATTAAAAAATCTCTTGAAGGTGTAGGCCTAATTGATATGTTTCTGGATAGAGGACCACAGACCGTTGCTTTCAGGAAGCAAGTGAAGTATTTATTATTGGAGAAATCTGCAGACAGACTGCGGGTGCAGAGTAGGAAAATGAGTGTTTTATACTACTTGCATTTTAACTTAGGGGGGTCTCGCTCAGACTATTTGTGGAATACAAACAGGAGTTGGGTACGGTTCTTATTGTTCAGTTTTAGGGCTGGTACAATAAAATATCTTTTATGCTTTCCAATCGGGCATCAACATGAGCTTGAGTTAAGGACATGCCCATGTAATACCCGGTCCAAACAAACTATGTTGCACTTTCTGTTTTTTAGTGTTTTTTATGTGCTACATACAAGAAACATTCTTATACCCCTTCTGAGATCCATAAAGATACAGTCTTGCATGCAGGCATATAGGTTTTTAACACTCTGATTGATGACAAATCCTGCTGCTGTGTAGCTATGTTTCTTCAAGCTGCTGTATCCTCTAGGAAAACAATTTCAGAGGATTGACGTTTTTATTAGGTTTTTATATATTTTAATATTTTATGGCTTATGTAATATGGTGTATTTGCTTTCTTTGCACAGTGTCTGTATTATATTGTGTGTGTTTATGGCTATTTAATAGCTGAATGAAGATGAATTGATTGATTGATTGTACGGAAGTTTCACAAATATACATTGTCCTCTTATTTTCACATCTTTAGCAGTTATCCCTGCTCTCAGATACCCTGATATGAGGATGCAACATCAAAACACATTCTCAGAGACAGGGCATGATGGCTCAGCTCAGAACGTCATCTCAGATACCTTTGTATGCACTCATCTCAGATAACATTCTATGCACAGGGCTGTTGTATGCACGGGGCTGTTGTGAGAGCTACTCTCGCTGCAAAGCAACAGAGGGCTGAACAATGGAAGGCAATACATATAGATTCAGCAGGAAATTGAGGGGAATACAGCATCGGGATGAAGGTGCTGATAGAGGGGAGAACAAATTGTTTCTGTTTCTATTTCTGTAGTGGCACCCCAGAATCATAAAAGGAGCTGCATACTGCATATAGTTAGAAGTCAAAGGGTGTGTTGGGCAAACTTGTAAGAAGAGTTGCAGTGAAGAGGTTTTTGTGTTAGGTGGTATCAAATAGTTTCATCAAAAGTAGAAAGGAAAGAAATTGTTTATGTGAAAGTCCCCTTTTGCAGTTATGGTTTAAGACACCATGAAGCCTTGCACAATGTAAAAAGTGTACTTCAAGAGAAGTATGAAATATGGCAAGCTGACTGCTTTCTTACACTTTGGGTTCCATCATCTTAGCAACAAGACTGTATGTTAGTCTCCTGTAACAACTGGGGTCACTGCTAGAATCTTGTCAACAAACAATACAAATGAGGACATGAACAAGGACATTCTTTGGCCTACTGGTCAGGGCCTTTGTTGACTTGATATGTCATTAAACCACCGTACATTGCACAACAAGCTACATCTGCCAAGACTTTTGCATGAGGCTGCAGAAACAAAACTTTCCAACCACGCCAAAAGCATTTTGAGGACACGAGTCAATGTTCAGATGATGTTTTGTGCAATTTGCCCCTTGCTCTTCCCTGACTCCATACTCCTACATGACTTTACTCTTTTACTTCCTCTGCTGAAGTTCCTCTCCATACTCAGGGGCCGATTTAGAGTTTGGTAGAGAGGTTGCTCCATTGCAAAGGCAATGAAGTACCCTCGCTGCCAAAATGAAGGTCCCCATGCTTCATTTAGAGATGGGCAGACCTTCAATATGTCAGCGAAGGGAGACTCGAGCAGTCCACTGAACACCCTCCGCCCCTCAGAGTTGGATATCACTGAACCCTCACAGCCCTACCTCCCCAAAAACAATGCATCTTGGAGTCTGTTCCAAACCTTGGATGAATGCACTATACGCAAAATGCTGTTGACTTTGAAACCTTCCAATCACTACAACGACCCTCTGCCATCGAACTTTTTCCCGGAAGTGAGATCCTCCTTACTATCACTCTGGTCGACGATCGTCAATGCATCACTTCGGCAAGGTGCTATTCCGGATTGCTTTAAATCAGGTCAAGTTACCCCGATCCTAAAGAAACCAAATGCTGATCCCACGGACCTTCTTAACTTTTGCCCAATCACTAACATCCCCACCTTGGCAAAACTCCTGGAGAAATGTGTGCTAGCTCAACTTTGTCATCACATCGACCATTTCCAACTCCTGGACCAATGCCAATCTGGTTTCTGCCCGTGGCATACTACAGAGTCGGCGCTAACGAACATCGTGGATGATGCGCTTAGAATGTTGGATCACAATGAGTCGTGCCTATTGATCCTTCTTGACCTTTCATCAGCATTCGATACTGTCAAACATGATAACCTAACTGACCTCCTGGTACACAGGATGGGGCTGTCTGGGCCTGTACTAAACTGGTTCTCTTCGTTCCTTCAGAACAGATCCCAAAGCTTCAAGGTGAACCAATCCCTGTCCCATCCTGCACCGGTCACCCTGGGGGTTCCCCAAGGTTCAGCACTGCCCCCCACGCTCTTTAACCTGTTCATGGAGCCTCTGACAGAAATTCTAAAATCATCCAGCATTCACTATCATATGTATGCGAACGATACCCAACTATACCTGAAGATCTCCTCCCCCGAAGACATTCAGTCCCTCAACTCAGTCCTGCTGGAAACACAAACCTGGTTGACACGTAATCACCTGAAGCTAAATGCTCTTAAAACGGAATTCCTACTAATCTCACCCCACAACCAATCTCTCGTCATGGAACAACGGTTGAATCAGCTGACTGCTCTTAACTGTAGACCGCACCTCGTGGACTTGGCATCCTCGCTGGGTATCATACTTGACAAAAGCCTGAACATGCAGAAGCACATCAGTTCCCTCACCAAAGGAGCGAACTTCCAACTCAGCATACTTACGAAACTCAAACCCTTTCTCCCTGCACATGACCTAAAGGTTGCAGTACAAGCATTAGTGATCTCAAGCTGGACTATGGTAGCGCAACACTGTGCGGCCTGCCTAGAGTGAAGACGGCTCCTCTTAGGGCTACCCTCAATTCCGCTGCTAGGCTTTTAACTGGCACTAAAAAATACCACCACATTTCCCTGGACTTGCAGGACCTGAATTGGCTTCCATATGAAGCTCGGATACAGTTAAAAATTGCATGCATGGCTCACAAAGCCATCCACTTCAAGACCCGCTGTACCTCGCCCAGAAACTGGAGCTCTCCTGTGGTTCTAGAGCCTCCAGAAGCGCCAGCACCCTTTTGCTCAAACCACAAAAATTCAAGAAAAAAGACCTATAACCGAGCCTTCTCAGGGATGGCTCCGAGGATCTGGAACTCCCTTCCCCCTGAAGTCAGGGTGAACCCTTCCACTGTCTTCTTAAAAAAAGAAGTCAAAGGGCTCCTGATGAAGAAATTTCTGCCTTAGCCTCGCCCCTCCATCTGATTCTGGTCCATAGCCGTTGACTTTGGCCCAGCCGCCTGGTTCACGAGTTTGTCAAACAATTTTTACTGTGAATTTGTCGCTTTGTTGATTTTGTTGTGTTTGCTTTTACCCTCACGAGAATGTTGGACAATGTTAGACTTTGAATTTGCCGCTTTGTTGATTCTGTTGTGTTTGCTTGTACCCTTCGTGCTGCATAATCTGTAAAGCGCTCTAATACCCTCGGTGGTCATGTTCGCGCTATATAAAACTTTCAAAATAAAATAAAATAAATAAATAAACCTTCAACAGCTCAACAGAGTAAGTGCCGTTGGAGGTTTGGCCATGTGTCTGCCCACCTGATTTAGAGTGGGCAAACATATGGCCAGTTTTAAGTATCCATCACCACCAGGTAAAACCTGGCGGTGACAGACAGTGAAATCTGCATAATGTCCCCATTGCCATGGGAGAAAACCCCCATGGTGAGGGGGCATTGATTTTTTTATTTTCCAGAACAAAAACCCCCTTTGAGTTTTACTTTAAGAAAATTAAAAAAAACTGTAAGTTTGCTGTGCAACTCCGTCATGTTGAGATAGCCGATTGTTAAACTTACAATGCATTGACAGGAACGGCCATGACAGTGGTTCCTGCCAGTATAAGACACGTCTGCTGGGACGGCGTACATCTCAGAATGGCCAGGCAGATGGGGACTCTGTCAGGGTGACAGAGTATTTTTCTCTGTCTCCCTGACAGAGTACAAGCCCGTCAACCAAACTCTAAGGGGCAGATTTACAAGCCCCCTGCGCCACCAGTACGTCACTTTTTGTGACGTACTGGAGGCACATTCCACTTCTCCGTATTTACAAGGAGAGGAAAAGCCACCCTGCGTGACTTTTCCTCTCTTTGTAAATATGGCCCCTTCACACGCAGCACTTTGCGTGGAAAGGGCGTTCCATGGGTGTTGCTGTGGGTGTTCCCACGCAACACCCATGGAACAAGACACATTTCCAGATTTACGAGGAATCGTAAATCTGGAAATGCGTGTCAATGCTAAGCCTCCCCAGGGGAGGCATAGCGAGGCGCAACGAGGAGAAATGTTTTCATTTCTCCTCGTTTTCATTTCCTGTTTCAATGTGTGCTGCATTCTGCAGCACACATTGAAAGAGGAAATCACCTCTAATGATTGTTTTTGTTCAGGAAGGGTTCCCTTCCTGAACAAAAATAATCATTGAAAGAATGTTGTTTTTCAACTTCTATGTGTGCTAATGCAGCACACATAGAAGTTGAAAAACAGCATTTCAAATTGTTTTTGTTCAGGAAGGGAAACCTTCCTGAACAAAAACAATCTCCCCACGATGCAGGCATCCTTGCACCATGGTGCAAAGGTGCCTGCGCCGGTGCATGGCAGCTGTTTGTGCGCCAGCGCAGGGAGAAGCACAGAGATGCCACATATTGTTGTAAATATGTCGCATCGCTGTGCTTTCCAAACTAACGCAGCACGGCGCAGCAAAATGACTTGCTGCGCCATGCTGCGTTAGTTTATTGTAAATCTGCCCCTAAATTGTTCATTTTTTTCGTTTTTTTGATCCATAGAAAAAAGATCTGACATCTTGAGAGCTTCTAATCCCAGTACAATATTAACATTCTCACATAGTGTATACCAAAAGACTTAACAGAGGAAATGCAAAAGAGAAGGTTAGCATTATTCCAGTTTTATGTTTTTTATAAAGCTTAGGAATTTTACATTCTGTCCCTGTACCCACAGTGATACGTACAGGAGTCTGCGCAATATTTAATATTTTTCTTCTAAAATAGAAAGGATGATTTTACTCACCCCTTCTCAGAAATCCAATGAAAAATGAAGATACATGAGCTTCTGAATCTACAGCTGCCGTTCAGTCAGATGTGGTCCTATGGATGCTCAATGATAAAACTGAAAATCTTGCTAGTGTAGACCCGAATAGGCCTATTCTTTCAAAGTCCAAATATTGTGAAAAGTGATTGTAGCTGTTTGAAAAATGACTTGAAATATACAAATAGCAAAGTGCTAGAGATTCTAAAATGAAGGCAGTATGTTCATTTTATTGACATTCAGAATATGTAACTATGTGTAGAGAGACATTTATTAAACTTTTAAAAATGTCTCTTTTACTCGTAAAATGGGAAAGTTACAGTTTAACACCTAAGTAGATAACCTCATTACAGATGTTTCTAAGTTCATTCTATCTGCAACTGATGCATAATCAACCAGTGGTCCAAAAGATATCCACATTTTTTAAAGGAGGTTTCACTAGCCAGAATCACCTCTATTGCCTAAAAAATATTGCGTCACCGACCTCGAAAGCTGCTATCAAAAGACCAGTATTAGGATGAACATTAGGGGTATGAAAGGTTTTACGTCTATAACTTCCTAAAATCTTCAACTTAGTAAGCTTTGCAACCTTGGCAGAGGTTTCAAGTTCAAATCGTGGGAAAAAAAATCTACAAAAGTAGGTTTTGAAGGAAAAATCTCAACAACAACTCACTTTAGATGGAAGAATATATTGCAAATTGGAGGTGAGAAATTTAATCTGCAAGTGCAGTTTAGGAATGTTTAAAAATCTTTGCAACCTTAGCAAAGTGCAAAGTTTGTAAACTCTACATAACTTTGCAAGAAAAATTTACATTTTTCCCACATCTCCCTAAGATATAGAAAGAACGCAGAGGTCAGTGAGAGTAACTGCAGCTGAGATTCTAAACAGAAATCAAAGAGAGTCAGCAAGCGTGGCAGCCCTTTCCTATATTTCTTCATATATAAAAGGGATCGGGTGACAATACATTAAAACAGACGGAGACTTGGAGTTGCAGGTAGTCACTTATAAACCATCTAATTAAAGCATCTGGAAATCTGACAGTCCCTTCCATCCGCACCTAGCAGTAAGTTTATGTTTTGTTTGGAAAAACATAGCTGGGGATATGGTTCCAGGACCGAGGCATGTACCTTAGCAAGAAGGGAGTCTGAGGAACTTTTAAGTGAATAGGAGAATAACTTCCAGACAGAATTGAGACAGTGAGCCATCTCTGTCAGGGCCTTTGTCAATTCAGAGAGCATTCATCGCAGTTGTACTGTCTTACAGTCATTGAATTATTTAATCAATTTGCTTGAAATCCCGAATAACTAAAGCATGATTAGATAGATGCTCATCTACTTTGCTTGAAGTGCCAATTTCCTTTTCATTTTATAGTTTATAACATTTCATTGCTGAGCCTGAATTTTCAGTTTATGTACGCATTAGCCTACATATTGATGTGACGCATCTAGCAATGGATTAAATGGTAAAATACCGAGGTATTTGTTTTGTTCCCAGTAGTAATGTGGGAAACCTATTTTACATTTTGCAATATTTTCTTTTAATGTGTAAAGGTTAAGGGCCTGATTATGAGTTTGGCGGTCCGTGTGGACGGTGGAGCGGCGTTGACAGTCCAACCACTGCTGCACCGGCGGTCCAACTGCCTTATTACAACTTAGGTGGTCGGACCGCCTCAACTTCCAGGGGCTCACAATATGCTGGCGGTGCATATTACAAGTTTCCTGACCGCCAGCGGTCTCATGGAGGTTTTTACTCCATGAAACTGCTGGCCCTCAGGAAATAAACATGTTGGTGCATGCAGGGGGCACATTTTGTGTCCCCTGTGTGCATGCACCCCCAGTTCCAGCATGGCATGGACTTCGCAGTCCATGCCGCGCTGGAACGCGCTGTGGTGGTCCCGTGGCAGTGCAGCATTAAGGCTCACATTTGAGCCGTTTTACTGCACTACAGCAGGACTTCTACACCGCCTGCCCGCCAGACCACAATTTCACTCGTAATCTGGCAGGCGGACGGCAGACCTGCTTGGCGGTGTGGGAGCAGGGCGGTGGCGTTGCGACCCGCTCCCACACCACCAAACTCGTAATCGGGCCCTAAGATTATTGACTCTCCCAGTGTTCACCAGATGCACATTGTCTAAAAATGTCTTTCTAAATAATATTCACTCGTTTCAATATAGTGTGTCATGCCACACTTCAGCTTTTTCTAAGCACTATAAATTACAAGTGTTATTATTACTCACTCACAGTATTTAATTATCTACTTTGGGCATGATGGATGGTAGAGTCGGACTTTAGGGAATTAAAAAACGGTAACAGCCATCACTTCCAGCATCAACTGCTCAGCTCACTGAGCTATGAATGAATGAATTATAAATTTATAAAGCGCTGGACTCACCCCCGGAGGGGTATCTCCGCGTTATAGATGGAGGTATGAGGGCGGGAATAGGCGATCAGTTGTTAAAGAGTTCTGTTTTCAGGAGTTTTAGGAACTTCAGAAAATTCAAGCACTTACGTAGGTGAACAGGGAGCAAGTTCCAGTATCGAGGGGCAAGATAGGAAAAGGTTTTGCCACCCGAACGAAGTTTGTAAAACCGAAGGATAACAAGCAGAGCCTTCTCTCCAGAGCGCAGAGATCTGCTTGGTAGGTAATGAACTAGTTTTTCCGCGAGATCCATGGGACCCTATCATTGATTGCTTTGTGGACCAAGCAGCAGATTTTAAACTTAATTCTTTTACGAATGGGGAGCCAGTGGAGGCATCTTAACAATGGGAGAGATACAGTTCTAGGTGGCATATTGAGGGCCAGGCGCGCTGCCGTGTTCTGAACCACTTGCAACCTGTTCAGCACGGCGTCATTTGCTGCTGCCTAAAGGGCATTACAGTAGTCGAGATGGCTGACTGCCAGGGCTTGAATCAGGGTCTTACGTACTGATAAAGGGAGAAGATGAAACACTCTTCATAAAAGCTTCAGCATTTAAAAGCAGGTGCCTGAGGTAGTTGTTATATGAGCTCTCATAGACAGGGAGTGGTAGACCCCCAAGTTTTTTGCCTTCGTTGTAGGAGTGGGCGCAGGGCCCAACTATGATGGCCACCAGTCGGGGGACCACAGAGTTTCTGCTTTGCCGAACAGTAGTATTTCCGTTTTATCAGCATTAAGTGGGAGAAAATTCTTCGTTATCCAATCGGAAATTGCTCGCATACCTTCAGCAAAAAGATGTTTTGTCGCGACTGATCTGTTATCAAACAAAAGAAGGAGTTGGGTAACGTCTGCATACAAAAAGGGAACAAAACCATGATCTCTAATAATTTTTGCGAGGGGGCCATGTACACGTTAAATAGTGTGGGGCAGAGACACGAGCCCTGCGGCACCCTTTCGTAAGAGATTTAGCACAAGAACGAAAGGGCCCCAAATAAACGGTCTGTGTGCATCGGTCTAGAAAACTTGAAAGCCATTGAAGGGCAGGCCCCTCAATACCTATTTCAGTGAGTCTTTGAAGTAGCTTATGGTGAGTTACAGTATCGAAGGCTGTGGACAAGTCCAGCATCACTAACAATACTTTGTTATTGTCTAAGGAAAGTTTGATGAAGTCTGTGACACCAATGAGGGTGGATTCGGTGGAATATTTTGGTCTAAAACCAGACTGCGAGGGGTCAAGACAGGCTTGGGATTCTATATGTTCCATAAGCTTCGAGTTAATATATCCTTCAAGAAGCTTGCTCAAGAGTGGAAGAAATGAAATGGGACGATAGTTGGATAGCTCTGCTGAAGATGCATTGGCTTTTTCACAAATCGGAAGCACATGAACTGCTTTCCATACATGGGGTAATTTCCCCTCACTCAGAGATAGATTTAGTAAAGCACAAACTGAAGGAGCAAGATGCTTTGCTAATAAGGCAAATATTCTAGCTGGCATAATGCCGATAGGAGAACCTGATTTGGCTGTTTTTAGCATCTCTTCTACTTTGGAAACCTGCAAGGATGGAAAGTCTGCTAAGACGGCATCTTTCATTCTGGGAGCTGAAAAGAGTGGGGTGGAGGAGTCAGGCGAGCCGGGGTCATTAGAAAATTTGTTGTATATTTTTTTGATTTTTTCTTCAAAGAAATTGGAAATATTGTCACATTAAGCTTGAGAGGCAGGGGTCGGATTAGTGCAGGCAATGAGGGACATAAAAGATTTAACAATATTATAAAGTTCCTTGGTAGAATTGCCCGCTTGGCTTAATTGCAAGGAGATATGTTTTTTTCAAGCTATCTTAATGTTTTTATGGTAGGAGGTTACAGCCATTTTATAAGTTTCTTTCTCTGCCTGCAATTAAGTTTTTCGCCAAATCCTTTCTAATTTTTTACAGTTAGATTTCTCCCTACGAAGTTCTGGAGTGAACCAGGCTGCATGTTTTCTTTGGGAATCGGACTGTTGTTTCTTAAGTGGAGCCAGACTATCCATAGCTGCTATTATAGCTTGATGGAGTTCGTTAAGCTTTGTATTAATATCCCTGGGTTTATCAAAAGTAGGAGCTATGAACTCTTTTAAGAAAGCGTCTTCTGTAATCTTGTACCATTGTCTCTTACAATTCCCAATGGGAGGGATAGGGGTGCCAATCAGTTGGGTACTGTTAATCTGGGAGTTAATTAAAAAGTGGTGAGACCAAACCACCGGAAGGGGGGATCAGAGTGTATATGGGATGTGTTAGTAAGAATAAGATCTAGAGTATGACCTGCAGAGTGGGTAGGGCTGGTATTAATCTTTTCCAAACCTAGGGAGGCCATGTCTGCCAGGAACTGGGCAGCGTCTACATTCTCACTACTTTCACTATGGATGTTAAAGTCCCCTAATAAAAGAAATTGTTTGGTAGAGATGACATGGGGAGCAATACCTTCCATCAATTTGAAAGAAAAGTCCTTAAGAGGCCCCGGAGGACGATATACTAAGGCACCTTTCCAGGAATCCTGGGGGTAATTTCCATCTTGAAAAACAGATCTCTATCGTATCATCTGAGAGAGTATCCATAATAGCAATTTTCAGGGATGCTTTATAAACAATAGCATTACCTCCACCTACTTTGTTATCCCTATTTAGATTTAGAATTCAATACTTTTCTGGGAGTGCTAGAGTGATGGCCGGACTAGAGAAGGGTTTAAGCCATGTTTCTGTTAGAAAGCCTACTTCGGGGAGTGGGAATTCATTAGGTCCCAAATTTCAGTGGCATGTTTAGGCAAAAATCTTACATTTATTAAAAAGGCAGTCCAACTATGAGTAGGGCTACACGGAACCTGGTTACCAGGATTTTCTGCCGGAGATTAATTCAGCCTCAGAGTCATCTAGAGGGCCTCAGGGGGTATGTTGTAAAGACTCTGGAAATGGCAATGTTTGCAAGAAAACGGTCCTACCAAGTTGGGAGAAAGAACGTTCGCATGACAACTAATTATGTAGCCAAATGTGTTTGCCAGCTGGCTGATGTGTTTGAGTTCGGCCGCAGAATAAGTATATCTAGGTAAAGGGTTGGTACTGCAAGGAGGAGGGGTCCTGGCGAAGGCTGGGCACGGACGGGCACAGACGGGCTTGCCTTTGGCGCGCCAGCGTCGAACCCGCTGCGTGCATCCGCAGGGTCATGGTCCTTAAATAGTAGGACTGTAAACAACTAGCCCGCCAACCCAAGAGTTCCGCAAAACGGAAGTGGGGAGGGGGATCAATTAGCTTACTCGCTCTCTCCACTCAATCGGGAAGAATCCAGCGGTGGACCGGAGAGTGAGCGGAGGGGGAACTGTGGTAGGCCATTGGGCAGAATAAAAGATATTGACTTAAATGTTTTTAAAGTAGGAATATCATTACGTTGGGAGTTGCGCGTACCGCTTGCTGCTCAGTACTCCTACAAAGTTACCCACACTGAGACACACACACTGGAATCACAGCATAACAAAGATAACAAGATAACAAATATAAAATAAGGTTAAAATATAGAATAAAGGCAAGTAAACACGCTGCTAGCCTCAATGTCCGTCAATTTCTATCTCTTCGGCTGCAGTTGTGTGCATCCATAGTCATTTTCTTTACTAATAATAATGATAACCATAATAATAATACAACTAATACTAATATTAATAAAATAAAAAATCTGTTTTATACAGTTCTTCTTACTGCAGTTCTACTGCTTTTTAGTGCTATAAATAACAGATGTTATTATTGCCCCATTCACCCATATGTTTGTCAATTTGGTTGGTTTTTAAAATGCCGTCTCTGTATCAGTCCAACCGTGGGGGCTTAGGCCTTTTATTTCTGGTGTTCCAGGCATGACTTACTTCGGATTCTGAGTAATTGGGCCAGGTACCCCTTCTGCAGCTGATTCTCAGGTTATGCATGGTCCATGCAGTCCAAGGCTCCTTCGAGGGGGAGGTGTGGATACCGGGGACTGAACACGGGCTCCCAACTTAAAATGTGCACAGCAGCAGCAGCAATAAATCATGGTCCAGCCAAATACTCACTTTTATGAAAAAAAGAGAAGTATTTTATGTTCTACTGCTGCCAGCACAAAGGAGAAATACATCATAGACACATAATTAGACAGGCCTCCAATGAGTTTGGGATCTAGTGTTTCTTTGGCGGTTTCCTGTCCCATTCAATCATCATGTTAGCGAGCGTGCTTATTACCCATTCACCATTGGTAACATCAAGGGTATTCCTCACTACTAGTTCGAGTCTCAAGAGTCTACTACAAATCTAAACTAAAGCCAATGGTGTTCAAGCGTTACCGTGCTAAATTAGCAGCAAATTCCCCGGGTCCGACAGCCTGAAGCCAGACCGCCCCTCCTACTATCTTCTCTTTTCACTTTTTTTCCTCTAGCGCTATGACACCCTCGGGTAGGTGTGCGCTTTATAAAACTAATTTCATTCATTCATTCATTCATTCATTCATCAGTCCAAATACTTCTAATACAGTTCTGAAATAGCAGCTATACAGACAAATGATGGCACACTAACAATAACTGACTCCAGAGAATCACCAGACTTTACTACCAACTTTATTCTCTTACTTGGTCATATATATATCTGATCTAGATACTGTCATGTTTGATGAGCTCTTCCATCGCTCCTCCCGACACCGCTGTCTTTTCCTGTTCATTTTACTCAGCCACTCTCTTCAGATGTGTGTTTTCTTTATTTTCAGATTGTATACTCAAATGATAAATAAAAAAATAAATGTTTGTTTTCACACTCTTCTCAAGGGAAAAAGATTGGAGCAAGTGTTTCACAAAAAGGAAGAGAGTGCACAGTCTGACTATATGGCAGGTATTTCCAGCTGTGCCTATAATTTCCCTTTAATATATCAATTGTATTATCATTTGCTCCTGAAATTATCCCTTTGTTCTAAATATGGAATGGTTGCTGAGGTGTGATAAGGCAGCATGTCTTAAATATAATTCTCGAGTTTAGCCAAAGGTAGACCTTTTAAACTCTGTGGGCACAATACTTGCTTGCACTGTTGCCGTTATTTATACGGGAGAGGAAGTGATACAGCGCCAAGGGTTAAAGTATGGAAGGCACTAAATTTTTGTGGAATTTAAATACTTTGGGGCTCATTACGATGGCGGGCGGAAGCACAACCGCCGTGCTGGCGGATGCAAAAACCACCAGTTACCGCCGGCACGCAGCAGTCCACACGCCCGCCCAATTACGATGCGAAAAGCAGGCCAAACACCGCCGGCAAGCCAGCAACACCGTCCGCCATCAAAGTGCGCCCGTACACGTAGCGGCGCAGCACAATTGACACACACCGTCCGACGAAATCACGTCCCGCCCGGCGTATAAATTACGATGCCGCAAACAAACGGCTCCCACGGCTAAGAGACACCGCACGTGAAAGAGAGGCGGTAACACGGACGCAGAGCACGGAAAACGAAGAAGCGGCATCCCGAGCATGAATCCAGCACTGCAGGCCCTCCCCATGCTTCTGCTGATGCACCACCAAGGACGCAACGCACCGCGGAGACGCAGGTAGGCACACACACAACAAGTGCACGCAAACAGCGCACACAGTGCAAGGGCGGAAAAAGCGGACAACCCCCCACCAGCGCGTGTACACTACACATCCACCATCGCATCCACATATGACACACAGGCCAAATCCTAACATCGCGGAACACATGTGTACACACCACCTGGGACTAGGAACCAACCACCCCGTCACGGCCACAAAGCGCCGATGACGCCGCCACACATGCGCACAACGCAGAGGCCAACCGCAGCGCCATGCATGCGTCGCACACAGACACAGGGACACAACCAAGCAGCACACACATCAGCCCCACCCCGAACGCACATGACACGTGACAGGCCGGCCACAGACATGTCCCCAACGCCCAATTCACGGACAACACCCAACGCCACACAACCGACGCACACATGTCAGTGAAGTCACGCAACAGCAGGACACACCCCAGTGTAACAAACATGGCGAAGCACACAGCGGCGGCAACACCAACTAGGAGAAGCAGGGCCCCTTCGGGAAGAGGAACGCCAGTACCTCACAGAAACACCCATACCACCCTGCACATATGAACAAGACATATAAAACGGAACACCAAAGAGCCCGGGGACCGACAACAGGTGGCCCAAGAATTACATCCACACACAAGGCCCAACGCAGAGCGGAAAGGCAGCCTGCCGCCCACACAAGGGAGAGCAGACAGCACTGAATGACCTTCCATTCCAACACCGAAACCACAGCCCTACGACAGAAGCCGGTGAATACAGCCATTGTCCAAGAATAGACCAACACAGGCATGCCGAGGAGACCGACCACAGGGCAGATAGCGCATATCACAGAAGCACACAACGGACGGGGAAGAAACAAGAAAACACTCCCCCATGTCGGCCACATGCAAGTTAATTGGAAGGAGTCACACAGCACCGACCTTGAACTGTCTGAGAAGCATGTGGGAAGAGGGCCCGTGTCCTCCAAACAAGCCAACAGAACACAAGTCCTGTCTCCCCACGACTACACAGAGCTCACAGCAACCCCGGAGCGTGCACATTGCAGACTGCACACACAGCCGGAGCACGCCACCTCTACGAACCGCTGCGAAATGGCAACCGCAACACACCTACCCAACTACGCCGAAGAGCTCAAGCTGTACAAAACCAACCTGTTCCATACATTGGGATGCGATCTCCTGTCCCTGCTGAACGTAAGTTACCGACTGACTTACCGCATCACATTGTTCAGCTGCGTCATGCCCGTCTTCTACTGTCGGAGGTGTCCCTACCAGCATCCCGTCGAGATATGCCTCTCCAACCCGGCATGTCTGAAGGCGGACCTGCTACCACTACTCCTCCCTCTGGACGCACACGACAGGGCCTGCTCTGCCTATGGGGGCATGGCGTATGTGGCCAACATCGCACCCGCACTGAAATGGGACCACTGTGCCTCCACACGACGGATCATCGAGAACAGCTACATCGAATGTCACCCAGCATGCCCCATCATGGTCCTCCAAGGGACAACCTACGAACAACACCTTGACAGCCACCATCCGCTTCATTGGCTGGCAAACATGTACACCACCAATGACATG
Source organism: Calotriton arnoldi (assembly GCA_963921515.1). NCBI lineage: Eukaryota > Metazoa > Chordata > Amphibia > Caudata > Salamandridae > Calotriton > Calotriton arnoldi. The sequence goes on from CAWUFW010003939.1 coordinate 260,227, forward strand.
GAAGCCCTGCTGGACGGCATCGCATACCTGACAACCTGTAAATACGTCGGACCACAACGCAGGTTCCCCGAGTGACCTATGATGTCCAACCCCGCACCCATGCTCAGCTTCCGCACGGACTGGCCAGTCACCACCACAACAGCCAAACCAAACGACCGGCAACTGTAACCACACCATCAACGACATCGCCATGACATCGGATATGACCGGGACATGCACACTGTTCCCCATCACATCCAGGAACACCGCATGCATCGTGGGAGGCAGTGGCATGGGCTCTGTGCATCGCACCCACATGGACGGAACTGCACGTACAACCAGGACACGACATGGATCCAGCGCACATGGACACACACACCGCTCAGTGGACATGAATAGGTCGCCTGGAGTCTGTGGGTGCTGCACCCCTCCCACCCCCGCCCCGGGAATCCCATACCAGGACCTTTGCATGGACGACAAGTGCATACAACAACAACACGACCCCAGTGACTGTGACATGTCCAGTAACCACCACAGTGCAACAACAAGTGGCACGCCGCTGCATGCACGCAAGCACATGCCCTGATGTCATCTCACATGCACGCGTGCATGAGGAACAACCGCAGCAAACCTGTCACATGGAACTGAGATGGACTGTGCCCATGATGCCGAGCGGTCTGGTAGGCTACATGTATACCGTCTGTGTCAAAGTCCGCAGCTCCGCAGCTATACGTAAATGTACATTAGCACAGCCTTGGCCAAGCAGATGTAACCCCACACCCTATCCCATTTGCAATCATGCTCAGTATATCCCCAACATGTATTCCGCTGCCAGTAGTGTCCACTATACTGCATCACAGAGGACAGAAGACTCAATATAATGTTTGAAACCAGAACTGTCTCCGCTGACTCATTTCACAAGTACGAATGAGAGAGGATGAGAGTATGTGAAGTACACGGCAGTCGTGACATGACCATGTAGTCCACTGGTATTGGATGTCAACGCAAATGAGTAGCACTACTGTGGAAGACACACATGTGTCGTGTGAAGTCGTATGGACGCAGTGCTCAGGTGGGTGGGTGCGACGGGTAGATGCGCACATGCCAAGTTGGAGCACGCCGTGTTGGGAGGGGTCATGAACAGTACACCACCGCTTCCCTGGGCATTGTGAGAGGACACCTGTCGGGGGAGTGAACACGTGTGTGCACAGCAGCCGGGCACACGTACAAAGCGGTACCAGGCGCACCTCAGCCCACCCTCTGTGGACAAGCTGGATCCTGTTGTGCGCCCGCCATGCCCCTTGACAAGGCACACACAGCCCCAGTCGACCAGGTGTAACCCCAACATAGTCAATCCGCACAGGCGATACAGGGCACGGGATGGCAGTGGAGCATAGTGTGTGAGAGGTCTCCTCGCGCTCCTCCTGGTCATATCACGCAGGCAATAGAACCTCAACGTCTAGCATGGCACAAGTCACATGGAAGTGTAGGGGGACGCACCACAGCACGAGCAGCACTGACGTCACGGGAGGTGGCTCGCACCATCCCATCCATTGCCCATCATACCAACCACGCCACATGCCATTGCGACTAAGTGCAAGCGCGTGCGCCACCACCCCCGAGCCCTCCCCAGAGAGGCCAAAGAGTGAATGTGTGGGCCATCAGCCACAGACGGACGCGGCCTGGCCGCAAGGGCAGCCACAGCCACTGGGTGTCGCAGGTGGCGGATCCGGAAGGCGAAGACTGTGATGCATAGTCCATGCAGGCCGGGTCTCCATTTGGGGCACCACGCAGGTGGACGGCGTCCCGCAACACATCATACCCTGAGACAGCCCACTCGTGCAACTGGACCCACACATACACTCCTTGCCCTCTCTGGTGCGAGCTTGGGGCTGCCTGTGCAAGCGCTAGCCTCGCAGGTGAGCATGCATATTGGGGGAGCGAGGGGAGGACATGAGGGCTGGGGCGAAGATGACTGTATCACTGTCAGTTAGTACAAGGGATGACCCAGATGTGGAAAGGAAGAGACGTGTCCCGTGTGTACTGCAACTAGTCGCCAATACAACTACCCCCCATGTCCGGAATGTAAGCCCGCGCCTAGGCCCGCCCATCCGCCACATCGAACATACCACCAGCACGACAACCTTCCCATTCGAAACACTGACTGGGGGTGGCGACCAGTGTACAATCATGTGTAGCCTACCCACGCGTACATGTGGGCCCTCCATGATCCATGTCACCTGCGGCAAAGTCATGACATGCGCAATGAGGGAAGTGAGGAGTGCTGTCCGCCCCACGCGCAGAAGGTGCATCAGCTCCACAGACCCAGCAGCGAGTCCAGCAGGGGTCACATGTGCAGGGGCAGCTGTGCCTGGTGTGAAGGCACATGCATATAGACAGCACATCGACCAATGTGTAGTCTGCCCACATCCACAGTCCATCATCATGCGGACATAGGAATTGAACACAGGGCAACACATCTTAGTAGGTGCACCCACCGTGACCAACAATGCGCAATCATCGACGTACCCGCCCTGTGCATGGCCCCCCACCCAACGGAGGCACATCCAGTGCCACCATCCCACACACACAAGCCTACCACGGAACATGCTGTGTCCAATGGTCAGTACAGAGTCAGCGCCCATCTGGTGGATCCTGAACAGGAGACACATGCACACACATGCCAGCTCCCACCATGTACGTCTGCCACCTGGCGCGTGCAATGTAACCTCTCACCTGTGACGTGTGACTGCAAGCACACAGCCGTCTTGGCATGGGGCTGTCAATGTGGACACCTGTCAATGTTTCGGGAGCTGTGATCCGTACAGTGCTGTACATAGGGTGCAGTGCTGACACCTACTACTGTCTCATTTCCCCTCGTGCCACAGGTCCCACTTGTATTGGCCGCTCAGCCCGTGCCCACATCGTCGTCGTCGTGTGCCATACTCATCCAGCCTCGGAAGCAGTTCCATGCTCAGCAGACACTCATGTCGCCGTGGCGTTGCCGCTTGACGAATATGCAGTCAGTCCCCATCAGCACGCCCCGCAAGTCATTGGGGCCTAGATCCCCATGTGCATGACCATGGCAGTGGTATGTCTCACTTGCCATTGCCATTGTTGGGAGATCTGTGTAAGTGTATTGTGGCCGTGCCGTCCCAGCTTGACAGCTGGGCTGTGGCACATGTGCTTGCTCAGTCATGTCAGTGATGTGTATGCGAAATTGCTATGTGTTGTGTTGCTTTGACATGTGTCCTCTGCCATTTTCCCCAGGCGGAGACCGAACATTGACCGCCCATACCAATTGCTGGCGGACATGGACGATACAGAGGTTATCAGGAAGTTCCGGCTGGACAGGCCAACCCTGCATCGACTGTGTGCCATGTTAGAGCCCCATCTCCGTCCCCGCAGGGTGTATCCGACTGCTATCACCCCCACGGCTAAGGTGATGGCCGCCATGCATTTCTTCGCCACTGGGTCATTCCAGCACACAGTGGGCAGTGGAGGTGGGATGTCCCAGCCCATGTTCAGCAAGGTGCTGAGGGATGTACTGGCAGCCATGATGCTTTACCGGAACAGGTACATCCGCTTCCCCAGGGCTCGTGAATTGGCGGCAGTGAAGGGTGCATTCTATGCCCTTGGCAGAATCCCACACGTCGTGGGAGCCATTGACTGCACACATGTTGGCCTTGTTCCACCACAGGCCACTGAGCACCTGTACCGCAACAGGAAGCACACGCACTCCCTGAATGTGCAAGTGGTGTGCCTTGCGGACATGGTGATCACCCACGTGTGTGCCAAGTTTCCAGGCTCTGCCCATGACGCACACATTATGCGCAACAGCATCTTGCCACGACTGATGGCCAATCTGCAACAGGATCGTGGCTGTATTGTCGGTGAGTATGTGGAGTGGTGTAGCGTGCTTGTTGTGCGATGCTGTCCCCTGTCCAGTTGGAATAGCAACGGTTCTCTGTGTCCCTCACACCCAGGTGACTCTGCGTATCCGAATGGGGCATGGCTGCTCAGTCCATTGAGGAATCCTCGCACCCCAGCAGACGATCGATACAATGAGGCACATGGGAGGACCAGACGTGTGGTCGAGCGTACCTTTGGCCTCCTCAAGTCCAGGTTCAGGTGCCTGGACCGCACCGGGGGTGCACTGGCGTACTCCCCACAGAAGGTGTGCCAGATAGTGGTGGCGTGCTGCATGCTGCACAATCTGGCCATTCGGAAGCAGATCCCCCTCATTGTGGATGACGGAGATCAACCAGGGCCCCAGCCCGCAGACCAGGACAGCTCGAGTGAGGTGGACAGCGGAGAGGAGGAAGCTGGGAATGTGCGGCAGCAGCTCATCGCCCGCTACTTCACTTGACGGTGAGTGTCCATGTACGACGGCTGATGTGGCTGTATCTGTGCAGGTGTGTGTGTGATGTGTCAGGGTGGCCGTTTGTTCACTACGTGCTGTGTGTCAACGCTCCATGGCCAGGGTAGTATGCCACTGTCGGTGACTGTGGCATTGTGCCCTATTGCTCTGTGCGATGTGTGTACATTGCTTGTAGTTGTTGACATGTACTGTGTGATGGGTGTGTGACACACTCATTGAATGTGCTCCTGTTCTGTCTCCCACCCCTAGGTCCCTACAGGCCGTCCGGATTCCATTGCCATGCCACGCATCAGGTGCCTTTCCGCCCAAGGTGGCCGTTGTATTCCGTACAAATAAAACACAGGGCACAAACAGCAGTTAGTGAAAAAGGTGCATTTATTACAAACTGTGACATGTGATTGTGCGTAAGGTGATGACAAAAGTGGTGCGTGCAGTGTCAATGAGCTGTCGGTCATGGCTGCGTGAAGCTCAGGGTGTACCCACTGGTTCTATGTCCATGGTCCAACACACACATGCCATCCAGCTGGCTGTGTGGAGTGGGATCGTAGAGCAAGTCAATGCAGTGGCTGGTCAAGGCAGGCTGGCGGAAGGCTGGCTGGCTGCCTCACTTGCGACTGGTGCGTGCGAAGTCCTCCCGGGAGACCTGTTTCCTCTTCGGACGGCCCCTTCCACGTTTGGGAGGGGGGTGTGTGGTGGCGACCTGCTGGTGGTGGGTGAGGTGTGCTCACTGGCTGTGGTCGCAGGGGATGTGGACACTGCTGGCCGACCCTGCGCCCTAGCAGGTGGTGGCGGAGGTGGTGCTGCTGGCCTTGCCTGTGACCCCACCGCCACCACCAGCTGGCCCATGAGGTCCACGAGTTGGTCCATACGGGACACGAATTGGCCCATATGGGCGTCCATGGACCTCAGCACCCCCAGCACCTCCCGCGTGTCTGAAGCAGACCTGACCCATTGTTCTTGGGCCTCTTCATAGGCCCCAAGGACTCTGGCCATTTGAGGCAGGGCATGGCTCCCAGGGGAGGCTGGCGTTTCCCTGACCCTGCTCCTCCTACCAGTCCTGCTGCCACCGGCCTGCCCACTAGCCACATTGCATACCGCGGTCCTCGCTGTGGCTCCCAGGGTGGATCCAGTCGGCCGGGCCACCACCTGCGCTGGGGCTGGTGCCAGCGAAGACGTGGTGGTGGTGGTGGCGGTGGTGGTCGGTGCGGCGATGGTGGCGGTTGCGGCAGTGGTAGTGGCCGCAATGACCGTGGGTGTGGCCGCAATGACCGTGGGAGTGGCCGCAACGACAGTGGCAGCAGGGGGCTGGGACTGTTCAGCAGCCCTGGATGATGGGTTGGTGGGTAGGAGGGGTCCTGGGGAGCGGCTGGGCCCTGCCACGCCAGATGGGCCAGCTTGGTGGTCCGTGTCCGAAGAGGTGGACAGATCCTCCAGATCCGTGTGTCCTCGTTGGGGGCTTGTAGGCTGGCTGTGCTGGCTGCTGTCTCCATCCCCAGCGTCCAGCAGTTCGTCACCTGTGGAGAGAATGAGATTTGTTATTGTGTTGCACCTGGCGAAGTATGTATTAGTCGTCTGACATTGGCAGTTCGTGCAATCTCGTACATGGGTTTCCCGGAGGCGAGTGTGTGGCTGTGGCATCTGTAGTTGTGTGTGCTAGGCAATGGGACTGTGTGCTGTGCACATGTGGCATGGGACGGATTGGCCATGCCGATGGGTGTGTTGCTTTGCCCCTACTCATTGTGACTCTGGTGTATGCGGGCTCCTGGCCCATCCTGGGTCTGGTTTTTACTTTGCTTTTGGAGTTCATATGGAACGCTTAGGAACGCATATGGCAACATGGGGGCCATGCCCCAGATTCGCATTTGGGAGGGTATATGCTTTTGGGGTACATGCTGTGAGCCATGGGTGCCGAACGTGACATGTGTTGTGGCAGCATGACAGTGCATGGTCTGAGGTGTGTGCATGCCTGACATGCCCTGCATATTTGCTGTCTGTTGTGGTTACTGGACATGGCATTGGACGCATCGTTATGAGTGAGTGATAGTTGTGTGCCAGCCAACGTATTGCAGTTGTCCCATCTCCTTGGTGTGCGTGCTGCCCTGTGCCATGTGCATCACTGCAGTGCTCGGGGGGTGTGTGGCGCATGTTGTGTGTTGTTGCTCACAGTGTGTCGTGCGCTTCATTGACTTCTGGCACATGGTTGGTCATGGGCATGTGTCTTAGCGTGACTGCTGTATGTGTGGCAGCTGTGCGGATGACATGCCTTTCATGAGACTGGGGCTGACGGATGGGATGGATGGTATGTTGTATGTGCATGGTGTGTCTGTGTGTTTGATGGGTTCAGTGGTGTTCGTGTGCATTTCTGTTGTTCCGCTCTGTTGCGTCTAGTGTTGTTTGTCTTACATAGGCGTAGTTGTGGGGTGTGGGGTTGACAGGCAGTGGGGGCTACATGGACAGGTCTTCAATGGTGTTTCGGTTGTGTGTGATGGGTTGCACAGTGGCTGCCGTGTGGTACTATGTTCAGTGTGGCTTGTGCATGCAGACGTGGCTCCTTGGGTGTTGCTGTGTTTGTGATGGGTCATGTGGGGTGTGACTCTGTGTTTCATATCCGTGTGCACATTGTTCACTTGTTCGTGACGGTGGGCGGTGCTGCGTGTTCGTCTGCTACGTGACATGTCCCATGTGTTGGTCGTGTACCGGTCCTCATGCCTCCAGTAATCCAGCCCTGTCCAGTTTCCCACCTGCAAGTTGTTCGTGCGTGCACTGTACTGGATGCCACATGGCTCTAAGCGGGGGTGCTCCATGTTGCAGGTCTGTGGGGGTGGGGGGGTGTTGTGGGTCGTAGTGGTGGCTGGACACCCACTGATACCGATTGCTGTGGACCGTGATGTCTACCTTTCGGCTGTCGTTGTGCACTGCGGTGGCTGACACGTGGCTGTGGGGTGTGGGGGATGCTCCTCCTTGCTGTACTGTGGGACTAGGGGCCTGGTGTGTGTTGTACTTGAGCTGTCCACCCTCCCACCCACTGCACTTTGTGTTCCTGCCACTTACCTGTTACTTGTCGGTTAGTGCAGCTATGGCGGACACATGGGTGTGGTGGGTGCTCGTTGTGGCGCTTCTGGCATACTTGGGGACCTGTTGGTGGTTACGTGGCTGGCTGAGTGTACACATGCCCCCACGTATCTTACAGTTGTTAGGTTTGGGCTGTGTGTGGTGGTGTCTGTTGCATGTGTGTGTGATGTGTTGTGTATTGTGTGCTGGACATGGGGGTGTTTGTCCCTGGGAGCTGTGGCATGGTGGTAGTGCATGTGAGTACATAGCGGTGTGCTGGTATACATTAGTTTGTACTTACCAGCCTCCACTCCCCTGCTAATCCGGCGAGGATCTCCGGATGTATGATGACTCGCACCTTCTCCTCCCACGCTTTGAAGGTCTTGAAGAGCGCGGGATTCCCTCCGCCAGTGACTGCAGCCAGCTCTCTGTTTTTGCCCTCCTTCTTCTTGACCAGGCTCTTGGCGTCATTCCACCGTTTGTTAATTTCTACTCTGTTCCTGGGTAGGGTCCCGACTGCATTGACCTGGTCTACGATCCGGTTCCACATTCTGTTTCTGGTGGCTAGTGGTGTGTGCTGGACCATGTTCCCATAGATTTGTGGGTACACCTTGATGATCTCGTCGACCATGACCGTCAGCTCCATGGGCGTGAACTTGGGCATCCTTTGTGGTGCCATGGTGTTTGTGGTGCTGGTGCGGTGTGTGTTGTGTAATGTGCAGGGGGTTTGTGGTGCCGGTGTGTGTTTGGTGGTGGTGGTGGTGGTGGTTGTGGTGTATGTGTGCGTTTCTGTGGTGTGCTGTTGTCCTCGCTGTGTCACTGTGTCCTCTCCTCTCCTCTCTGGTTTGCAATGTTGCAAGGGGTTGTGGTCTGTGGGAGTGCTGCTTTTGTACTTACCTATGTGGGTGTGTCCTCATGGTCTGTTGTTTTCAGGTGTGTTGTGTCTGGTGTTCTGGCCTTTGTATTTTTTGTTTGTCCGGGGGGTGTTTTCGGGATGTGTACTGTGCTTGTGTATTTGTGCGTGCCTTGCTGTGTGGACTTGTTGGCCATGTTGTGTGCTATTGGTTTTGTGAGCGGATGGTTTCTGTGCAGGTACGTGGGCGCCATGGCTTCTGCCGTGTCGATTCTCATCGGCGTTGTTTGCGCTGGCGGGCGGTATATTTGTGGTTTTCCCGCGCTCATGGCGGTGCGATCGTAATTTCACGTGCGGTGTGTCGGCCGTGAGGGCGGGCGGTTTTGTGTTGTCGGGCGTGTTTCCGTCCGTGGCGGGCGGTTTGACTCCGACTCGGACGATGGCGGGCGGTATTTTGTGTGATTTTTCCGCCGATGGCGGTTTTTGGTTTGTGTTATCGTAATGGCGTGGTCGGTGTTCAGACGGTGTATGCGGGCGGTATTTTGCCGATTCCATGCCTGGCGGATTTATTTACGCCGGGTATCGTAATGGGCCCCTTTGATTCTTAAAGTCCTTGATGCCTAAAATGTTGGTATTAAATGACTTTCAAGACAAAGAACTGGTCAAAAGCATTTTAGGGTGGCTAAATACATCTCCCTACTTCTCACCATTTCAAATACTCCAGCTAATAGGGTTTACTATGGAGCAGGAGAACCTGTACAGACTGCATTTGTTAATACATTTTGTAACTTATGTTATCGTACATACCCATTGGGGGTTGTAGACGGGACCTCTCATTACTATATCAAAGGTCAGTAATGCACGTCCACTTCTACACTTGGCTTATTTCAGGAGGGCTGGCAGCTACTGCAGCTTTTAGATGGTATGAAAATATGTCATATACATCTAAGAGACAAGCTTAAGGGAATAAAATCTGAACATCAATCAGTTTAAGAGTATGTGACAAATTAAAGAGTCATCGTACAAACTACCCAATCTAGGAAGTCTTCTGCCTCCTTTTTTTTTATTTCCAAGCCTTAACATTATCTGAAGTATTGTGTGACTTAACCAGTATAGAATTTTCAGGCACAGCTATTGGATCAGGTAAAAAGGGCAGATTTAAACTAGCTGTCTATGTACTAGGCTTTTATGAAGTTGTCAAACTACCCCACATCTTGTTGATAAAGATCTTCTAAACGGCGCCAAATTAATAAAAATGTGGACATTTAGAAAAAGCTGAAAAATTAGATTAGCTAAAGGTAGGTACTGGTAGAAGCATTTATGAAATTGAAGAGAAATACCTGTGTTGTGGTGTGAGGTGTACAGTTATGTTAACAATTATGTATTTCTTTGAGTAACACTTTCACCTTAAAAAACCTCATAATGGTCTGAAAGTTCCAAAAGGTTATTAACTTTATTTTACAACAGGATTTGATAAAATGTCTGTGTTATGGAGTATCTTCACTGATCTTGTAGTGAATTTCACATTTTCAAAAGTGGAGCTTGCACATCTGAAAGTCGCTGGTTTAATTCTATACGTAAAACTGCACATGATTATGGAGACAGTCTTTTACCAGGAGAAGTTAGACACCTTAATGCCCTAGGTACATTGTGGCCTGAAACTAGCTTTAGTAAATTTCCAAGGATACCAAGTAACCTTTTGTGTGATGATGTAAGTTTTGCAGGAAGGGTATGTATATTTTTTCTGATTACATCCTTACAATTGGGAAACAAGTGTCTGGGCAAATTCTGGGAATACGAAAAACATTGATGCTAAGCAATGTTGCCTTCTCATCAGAGATTGTATGAGTATGAGGGAACCTTTTCCAAATTGACTTATCTTTATGGTTTTATTGCAGGTTGTCCTACTTTGGAAATGTTGAGTTGACCTTGACATAACATATTAAGAAAGATCGTATAAAGAAAGGTAAGTTCTGATCTTTTTCTGTTCTATTTTCAGGCAGCATAAGAGCAACTTAAAACAATGACCAACACTTTATTTGGCCAAGCATTAATGCATTAGTTTTGAGACAAATGTTGTCTTTCAAACAGCAACACTAACTTGATTTAGCAAAATAGTGTATTTACAAAGTCACATGCTTCCTTTGCAATTTTAACCAGATTTGCCTCATTACATTTGGTGTTGTATCATTACAGTTACTGTTTTTACACCTTAACAGTGACCAAGAGACATTTATTTTAGTGAGACAATGCCCCTTTTAAGTCCTGCCTCTTGTCACAGGACCAAGAGCAGCATGGGACCAGTTCCGATTATATCACCATTAGTGTGCCTGTAGTTACTCACCAGAAAAGAAGAGTAGAGATATTATTACCCCTATCATTATAAACACTGGGGAGGAAAGCAAGGAATGAAATTCAATCAACCAAAAAAGCAACTCATAATATGTGCCTTACAAATGGCGATTACACACAATACATTTGATCAAATATGAAGTGCAGGTGCATCAACAATTCTTAATAAAAAATAGAGTAAGAATGCAGAAACTCATTTTTAGTCATATATTTGCGAATAACACCTACAAAATAGGTGGAAACATTCACAGTACATAATTATAATAATGGTATAAATACAATATAGATCTAGTGTTATTATGTAGAAGTATGCAGCCTGTTTATTACAATATCTCCAAAAATGAGTAGATCATTCTTTTGCTTGTATTAATGTGCAGATAAAATCCAGAAGCATGCCCTATTAGGAAGCAACCCCAATACACTTCCCAGATCGCCTTTTTGAATACAGTAAATGTCTGGTTAATGCAGAAAATAAAGGGCATTCCTCATGGAACCGGGAATATACCTACACAAGCAAATGGATGAATGAAACATATCACTGGTGCAAAAAACAGGACCTATCCATTTGCACAATCTTTGCTCCTTGTATAATAAGCAATAGAAGTAACAGCGTTTGCACCAGCACAATAATGACACTAACCAATTTCACACTATGTTCATACTGTCTCGTACTTAGAAGTAGAGAAGACACTTTTGACTACATTTCAAAGATAAGAAATGAGCCAGTGTTTAATGCAAAATCGGTTTGCTTCTATTATGTAGGAATAATTCTTCAAAATCTGTTTGCTCTACTTATTTGAGACCCCAATGTATGCAGTTTGCCCAATATTTATTGGAATGGAATTAAATAAGAAAAGCTGCTTCACCCACACCACAAATATACACTTACCCAAATACTTATTAGACTGGAGTGAAAATAGTAAATCTAGCCCAACAAATGTATTCACACTCCACAAAAGTTGTTGGGCTGGGGTTAGAATAGTAAATCAGTCCCTGCTAAATGTAAACACTTTCCCCCATGTTAGTTAGACTGGAGTTAAAATAGTAAATCTAAGATTTCATAGGTATAGGAGATTGAAAATTTGTATTGTAGGTTTGTGTGTTACATGTGGGGTTTGAAACATTTTAAAGTTTTTTTTAATAATTCTGATTTATTTGTATTTCTTTTATCCAATCCATAAAGCTTTATTCGACGACAAGTCATAAAAGCACAATACATACAGCACATAAAACTCCGTAAAAATACAGGCCCAATAAAACCACATAAAATACATTAATTTACATATGTACGATTAAAAAGCATGGCGTCAAAGTTGAGCAATTAGAGCAAATAAGGACACTAGGAAAATGTCCTAAACAATACCAAAGCACAAACAGTTATATACAGTTAAAACTTTAAAACCTGAAAATGTAATTAGCTTGTGAATAAAAAGCATTTCATATTAAATGATGTAATTCCAGCCCTTTAAAAGTAAATCGGATAAACCTTTCATGGTGCTTGTAGTGCCTGCGCTCTAATAATCCAACACCAACCCAAGAACTTTGCCACTGCAATGACAATAGGGGCTAGGGTATTCGTGCGCAAAATTCGTTGTGCATCAGCGCTCAGTCTAGTCCCCAGTGTCCTGCAGATAGGTGCCAACCATGCTCTGCGTGGCCTGTCATACGCAGGGCAGGTAAACAACAAATGGGCTAATGTCTCTACCTGAGCCAAACAGGAGGGGCAGGCACTATCACCCTCTTTAGACCATTTTGCTGTATAGGACCTAATTGGGAGTGAGCCTACTCTAAACTGGAAATATAACTTCTGATCCAAGGGTTTGGTTATTAAATCCCAGAACTGCTCCAAGCATGGAAGTAGTTTAAAATCCATGAAATGACCAGTAAGGGTAGACATATCCACATTTCTATAGGAGTTGTAAGTAATTGTGGCCCAATACTTCTCTTTTAAGACCTCCTTTGAGGGAAAAGACACGTCTGCAGGGCTCACCCAGAGCGTTTCCAATCCCATGCTTACTAATGTGGCTCTGATCTCCCTGAGCCATTTAATTTTATGAAAGCGATCCGCTCTAATTAGGTCCTTTAGCCCTGCGGCATAGGTTGCTAATTCGGGAGTTACCCAGATTCTCCGCCAGAATAATATTGGGCGGAGTCTTGCTACATCAGCCAGAGCATGTTTCCCTAGGTCATATAATAGGGGACGTACAGGAGTACTTTTCGGAAGACTTGTAATTTTCCGAAAAAGCCATTTTCAGCTACAGTTAACTTTGTTGTTTTTCCGAACCCCCAAAGTTCGGCTCCATACAAGGCTGAACTAACCACTTTCAGGTTGTATATTTGGAGCACCGGGCTAACTGGTTTTGTTAAAGAAGTATTATATTCAGCTTGTAATAATCCAGATAGCTGCCGGTGCTTTAAAGTAGCCATACCTATATGTTGATCCCAACTCATGTCATTCTGTAATATGACTCCCAGGTATGTGAATGAATTAACCTGTTCTAGTGGGCGGCCATTCATGAGTAAGCCTCCTCTATATCCCTTATGAGGGTTGAATACCATGAGTTTTGTTTTGGAAACATTAACTTCCAAACCCCTTAGAGAACAAAACTCCTCAAAAGATTCAATGCTCGCTGTAACCCCTTTGTGGTTTTTAGAGATGATTAGGGTGTCATCCGCAAACATTAAAATTGGGATTTTCACACCAGCTAAGGTGGGGGCGTCTGTTGTTATAGGCTCTAAAAGCTTTGCAATTCCATTGATAAACAAGGAAAACAATGTATTTCTTTTATCATGCTAATGATATTTTCAAATTTTAAGATATTTAATTAAGATTTCGTTTTTTTTAAAAGTGTTTTTAAGTTCTGAAATAAATTGTAATGGGCACCTATATTATTACGATATAGTTAATCTGACCCACCAATGTATCCACTTCCCCAAAGTTTGTTAGGCTCTAGTTAAAAATGTAATTTTATTTAGTCTTTTTAATTAATTGTATACATTTTGCTTATTATGGATTTTTTAAAAGATGTTTTAGCATATTTAATTTAAAGTTGGATTCTTTATGTTATTTTGTTTCTTTTATTGATATTTCTGTTGTGTTTTTACGTAAATTATTTTATATTTTTGTATTTTTTTATTATTTCCAAATTTTATTTTGATACAGCTTTTCGAAAGTTATTTACAACAGTTTAATAAATGTAGAATATTGCTATATATATATTTAAAATTGAGTTATTAACAATAGGCATTTATATTGTGTTTTATTATTTAATATATATTAGTAATAATTTTTATTTAATAATAATTTTTATTTGTAAAATACATTTATACTAATGTGTACTTTAATTAATTTTGTTAATTGATGAAATTATTTTAAACTTATATGTATTATGAAGAATTGTTTTCAAGTTCATAAAATAATGTGTATTTCTTTTTATGGTGTATATATATATATTTATATATGTTTAAATATATTCTTTTTACTAAAAATTATTCAACTTTTATTTTAAATTACAATAATGCTAATTACAATTTAATACACATACTTACAAATATAATGTTGATATTTTGCTTTTCAGTATTTTGGTAAGTGCTATTTTTTCACTTTACATTATATGCATGTAAAGTTGATATTTTGTTTCATAATATTGTTTTGATGAAACTATTGTACCACCATATTTTTTGTGGTCAGTATTTTGTTATGAGAACCTTAGCGGATTCTGGTATTCATCCTAGGATGCCTATGTACCATCTGAATGTACTGATAACATTGTGGGGGGCGTAGGTATTCTTGAAATACACTCCAGGATCAAGATGTAATCAAAGGTTACATTTTAAAAGCGTAAAGTTAAGTTTCTCATGGAATAAAAAAGTCATTCACAGGCAGTGGTGCTTGAAGAATGTTTGGAGTGGGGGTGCTAGCCAATAACATCTCCTCATTAAAGGTACAGGAGTTATGTGACAGTCTGTCTTTTAAAACATAAATTCTTCCAGAAAAAAAACACTTGATTCTCCATCTAAACTCTTTCAAGTTGTATGAGGGTGCTGCACAACCCCTGCACCACCTGTGTTACTGCGGGCCGGGTTTGCAGCCGTGCAGCAGTTTAAAGAGCACTGGAGAATTCCTTGTTTATCCAACAGTTTTCTGGCAGCAATAAAAGTGCCAAGATAACTCTTGTGAATAATGTACCTGCTAATCAGAGTTTTGTCTAGGGGCAGCTTTGACTCATCGAAAGTAGCGTAGAGGGTTAATGCCTGACGCAAAGAGTGTGTATGCAGATCACAGAACAGTAGTTGATGTACATAGCTCAGTGGGTTACTGCTTTTGTCACATACATTCTTTTGTTACTGTGCAGGTCATAAGTTACAATGGTAATCTTTGTTAGGAAGTTATTTTTTTCCCCAGTCGTTCATTATCCTAATTTTGCTAAAAGGGTTTGTTTGGGTAGAAAAACATTTCTATCAGTAAAGTCAACTCTAAGCACTGTGTTATGTTCTAAATCTTGAGTTTCTGCTTCCCCAGACCAAGTACTCTTAAAAAAGGCCTACCAGAATGGATGACATGTGAATCCTACACCTCGTAGTCCCTTTTGTCTTATGTAACATTTTCTGTACACTGATTTACACATATATGATTTATTGTCTCTGTATGTGTGTGTGATGTAAAATGCTACAACACCATACACTGGCATGAAAGGCGCTATAAAACAAATGAAATACATGTGAGAGAGGGGCTATGGAGAGATGAGAGGCACTGTTGGAGGGCGACAGTGAGGGAATAACTGAAGAACCCCAACAAAGATTGCCGTATCCTCATGCACTGTAAAGTCATCATTTACAATGCTTTAAAAACGAATACAATTGAATATATAATGAAAATTGTGTAGTAGAATGCACAATTTTTGCCAATTTTCTGTAAACATTTTCTCAGGGGGAGAACCCCCTGCCCCTGCTTGTAGTGGTCAGGCTCGCTGTCTGCACTCGCTCGCTATGCACCGTATGGGGGCTGGTCTGATAAAATGTGCTCCCAGTCCATCCCTGGAAATCCTGTGGCTTTCTAAGTGACTGTGCTTAACTTAAGCACTAGAATAGTGCATTCATGTGCTGGGCTGCCCTTTCTTGTTCTGTAAATTGGTGTCACTTCCTCATTCCCTATGGGAATCACTTTGATTTAATAGCTTGTCTGATTATATTGTAATCCGGTTAACCACCTAATCAGGGTGGGTTTAAAAGGACAGCGTGGGTCATGGGAGAGTCAGTGCTTGCCAGTTTAATGGATTATTTGCTGCATTTGTTTCCTACGTGGAGTTTAGTTTTGAAATGACATAGCTTTATTCTGAACTCATCACCTCTGCTGCACTGTTGTGCCTCTCCTCGGTAGCCAGTGGTTCTGGAGGATTGCAGGGTCTAAACAATATGCCTATCTAGGAGGTTAGTGTGAACAGTGGTACCGGAACCATTTTTAATCTGTGGTGCTGGCCATCAATGTCACTCTTGTAAAGTGCGTTTAATCTTACTAGTTCCCTCTTTCCCCTTACCCGCTCGGCCAAGATGTTTCTGAGCTGGGCCTGGTGGCTTCGTGGACTAATGTGTCCACTGTAGAGGTCTGTGTTTGACCTCATAGTCACAGGTTTAAATCCAGCGGGTCCACTCAGCCTTTCATCCTTCTGAGGTCAATAAAATGAGTACCATTCAGTTGGATGACAATAAACATCTGTTATTCAGCGTCAAGATACCCTTGGGTGAACATGCGCTTTGCAAATACACATGTTATGTTTCTGCTCCCCGTTTGATGCTGAATCACATGTAAATTCGAATTTATTGCCCTTATTTCTGCACATTATTGTGAAGAGATTCTGGTCATCCCCATATTATAGATCCCTTTCTATTGTATGTAAAGGTAAATGATCATAAGCAGAGTTGCGCTTAAAATAACAATGCGAAAGAAATAATGCTACTTACAGACAAAGTGTACCGAGTATCTTCATGTAATTAAATCCCCAGCAATAACTGGACTGCACCTCTATTTTGGTTACGGAAGAGCAAGAGCTTCATTGCTTCTCCTAACTTGTTATAGTTCTGGAGGTTTGCATCCTCTACCCATAGGTCTACTGGTGATCAACCTAAGCAAACATTTCAAGACATGATGGGCTTTTCCTATGTGAACATTGGATACAGCCAAGACTGTCATGTAATAAGTCATGGGGAATACTCTTTGAATCCCTGAATAAGGGTCATTCTTGTTTACGGATGCTCCTTGGCTTGTTTACAGCCGTTAACACATGGAGGTTCTCGTATGAAATACCACCGCCCAACACTGCACCCTCAAACGTGCTCCTTGGAATACTCAGCCACAACTAAGAACATGAAAGCACAAAAACACATAAAAGTGCGGGTCCAGCCACCAAAGTTATGTGGCATCTCATCCACCTTTGTTTCCAGTATTTTTATTTTTACAGATCCCTGCTGTCAGGAGTGTTAGTACACTTCTCCAGATAAAAAGCAAATACGGAATATTCACAGAATGCATAGACTTGTTGAATGAAAACAGTGCCCTGAGACCTTGAAATGATATCCCTTCCCCCAGTATTGACAAACACAGGCAAAGCTGGTGCTGGGAAGCGCCTTACAACATAAGTCCTGTAATAAGGAGAGCTCTTGTCCTAATGCCCCTCTGCATCCTAAACAGAGCTGGTACCTGGTTGGAGCAGACCCCTGCGATGGGAAGGTGAGCAGAGCACATGCGTCCTGTCTCCCCACCTCCCGAGTCAGTGGAGATCAGCGTAGTTGTAATAAATTAGCTTCAATTTTTATTTCATATAATTGAAGTTGTTCAATCTTTTATTTATTAATTAATAATATAATTGGAAACTTGTGAGGACCCAAAACCTGTTGTACAAATAGGCTTCTTATGGAAGGGTATTTTTGACACACAATAATCAAACATTAGACTAATAGCCCTAGTGTGTTTTATTTTTGTAGCTCCTAGTAGTAGGTAGGCTTTGCTAAAGACTACATAAACAGCACAGGTGATCTAAAAAGAAGAGGGAAGGACCCGGTGTTAAGCCTTTATCAGCAGTTGAGGATCAATGAATGTACCTCAGTGTGAAGTACACATACAGTGGGTTAAAAATCAACATGATCACACACTGAAAAAATGCAGAAAGTCCCCAATCACAAAGTTAGAAAATGAAAATGCAAGGTTTTGACTCACAGGGCCTCATTTACAATATTTTGATGCACGGCAGAGCAGCAGGCCTTTCTTCTGTGCTGCCGGGCATCAAAATAAAAGGGCAAGAATGGGCCGTATCTACAAGATAAGACGCATTTCTGTCCTTCTTCCCTACGCCGGCGCACAAACAGCAGCCGCGCACCAGTGCAAACACCCATGCGTCATTCTACAAGGGAACCTGCACTGAAGGGATGATTGTTTTTGTGCAGGAAGGGACACCTTCCTGCACAAAAACAATCATTAAAGGCATTTTCCTCTTTAGAAAGAGGAAAAAATGAGGAGAAATAAAAGTATTTCCCCTTATTGCGCCTCCTTACGGGGAGGCGTAGGATTCTGAGGCATTGCCAGGTTTAGAAAATGTTGTAAATCTGGGAATGCGTCATGTTCCATGGATGTTGCGTGGGAACACCCACAGCAACTCCCATGGAACTCCCCTTTCACGCAGAGTTATGCATGAAAGGGAAACATATTTGCAAGGTTATGAAAAGTCAGGCAAGGTGACTTTCATGGTCTTGAAAATATGGGGAAGCCCATTGCCCTTCCGGTGCGTCAATAAAAGTGACGCACCGGCGGAGCAATGGGCTTCTAAATAAGCCCCACAGCGCTTAAAGAAACAGCACTGCTTCTTTAGAGAACAGCGCCAACTCGTGACGCAAAGCTTGAGTCCAAACAATGTTTGTGCTGGGCTTTACAACCTGATTTGTTCTATTTTGTTTCAGGGGTAAAACCAAGGCACACCATGTGATAACATTTATTGCATTATTTTTAAAATGTTAATCTCTGCATTTGGCTGGTGGTAACGAGGCACAGATTTTGCTGGCCATTGTGTGGTTTTACCTTGACACTATTGAAGTTAAAAAGCATCACATACATTATTTAACTGCTACACTCACAATGTACAGCAAATGGTAATATGCACAGAAACCGGGTTTCCAGCATAATTGCCATTTGCACTGTTTTCTAATGAGGAACCAGTAAGTTGGCTGATAAATGACACGGTATGCAAATAAAACATTCAGGGGCATATTTACAAAAAAGGTTTGGCGCGCGGTGCTACGCCAAATTTGGCAACACTGCGCGCTGACATTTTTTAAATGCAGGGATGCCCCGTATTCACAAAAATATGGTGCACCCCTGTGTTTTTCCTAGCGCTGGTGCAAAAAAGCTGCCTAGTGGCTGTGCAGGCACCCTGCCGCCATGTTGCAAGGGTGCCTGTGCTGCAGGAGTGATTGTTCATGTGCAGGAAGGGACACCTTCCTGCACATAAGCAATCAACAAGGAGAATTTAATTTCTCCTCGTATCTCCATGCTAAGACCAGGTATTCCCTGGCATTAGTTTTTAGGTCTCGCCTTGGCAGCGCATGCGCTGCATGCGCTGTCTCAGCGAGACTTAAAGTAATCTGTATATTGGCTTCAACTCCGTGTAATTTCTCCTGCCCCTTGCGATTGGTTTAAATCTGGCATTGCTGTTGTTTTCTTGCTTTCTGTTGGCTGTTGATCCTATGGTAACTTCCTTGTAGTCCAGAGGCAGCGGCGCCTAACTACAGTTTTCCTCCGCTTCCCTGGCACTTAATTGCCTGCAGTGTGCCATCTGTTTTTTACCCCTCCCTGACGGACGTGTCAGACCCTGCCGACAAATGTAAGCGCCGGTCGTGGTTGTGGGCGTGGCCCCCCTCCTCTCCCTCCTTGCCTTGTTGTTGTTCACAATTGTTGCAGCTCAGCATGGTGAGCTGTATCTTCTATTATGGGGCTCAAATTTGTTTTGTTCTGCGCTGCATTACAAATAGCAACTGGCGCCGTGCCCCGTGGGGAATATGTTTGTAGTGGAAACGTGTGAATTAGTTTAATGCGGATTGTGGACTCACTTATACACTGACATATGATTTGAGGTAGAGCAAAAGCTGACTGGCATTAAACGAACCGTCCCTGGTTTTTCCGCAGAGAACATTGCGGTTTCAACAGAAGATACAGAGGCAAACTCGCATATGCCACGCACTCCGTTATAGTTTATAAAGCAATCATGCTTTTTTATGAATGGAACTGTCCTAAAATGGCCGACCTATAATGCGCTCAGCCGTAAACCGTAGTCTGTCTTTTGTGTCCAAAGTATTGTTTACAGAACTCCGTAATCAAGGCAGCAAACTCCTGCCCCCCTTTCTCCTCCCTTCCTGGTCAGCTGAGCTGCAAAATAGACGCAGAGCGGTGGCACACGCGGTGGGCAAATAGGCGGCACAAGCTCCAACTGCCAACACATAGAACTGACGTGATGTGTAATTATAAGATGGCAAACACAAAGCTCTGCCAGGGGCCACACTCAAGGGAAGAGACGCTCAACCAACGGACTTTTTAAAGACTCTAAGTAAACAGTGTCGCGAGGCAGAGAGCAGCAACGGAGAATCTCCCTGAAAATAAAACAGTATACTGGCAGCAGGCATGAACCGGGTGTATACGCGCAGTCTTATTCTATTAAATGTTTGTTCTAGTTCTCAATTTATCATTCTCATGGTTTTAGGAAGTCGTATTTTTTCGCGATCTTAATTTTGGCAGTCAGGTTACACAATTACGATTCTGACAGCCCAGGAATCTGTGGTGTAGCCATGTAAGCAGACTTCTAACTCAATTCTTCCTAAAATGGAAGTTAGCAATCTCTCATCTTCTTTAGTTTGATTTGTATCTATGTAAGCTAACCTCAATTAATTTAAATATCCAGTTCGTACATATGCCCATGTCTTTAGATAAACATCGCACTCCAGTTTACAGCTGGCATTCTGTTACCCCCGCCCTCCCCCGGGTATGAGTAGGGGGTGCTGTTTTTTTCCAGTTTGTGGGGCATCAGTCCTACGTTTGGAAGGGGCTAATTTTACTTTTGTTGGCAAGTCATCTTCGTTTCGACGTCAGCCAGTTTCATTTTGTAACGCTTGTCAAAAAGAGAGCCAGGCCCTTAAAAGGGTGGACGCATTCTCCATGCATAGCAGTTGAAGGTAGTTCACAGGCGGTCCTAGTTTGTAAGATATACTTATGGTTGCCACTTCAACCAGAAGAAGGCAACTCCGTGGCAACCAGCAGCTGCAAGCAGTCACGTTCGGAGTCAGATTTCACTTTTATGGGTAAGTAGAAATACTTGTTGTACAATGCAATAGATCTCGCATTTACGCAAGTTTCAGCTATTGGCATTGTGAATGACAATGCCTTTTATGTTTTGGTTTCTAAAACATAAATAAAAGGCACTGTCATTTACAATGCCAATAGCTGAAACTCGCGTAAATGCGAGACCTATTGCATTGCAAATGCTTGTTGGTATTGCCTCAGCCTTGTAAATCTGGGGCAGTGTCAAAAAGCAATGGGTGTTGCAGTGGAAAGCCCACTGCAACACCCATTGCACACCTCTTTGCCGCAGGGGACTGCGGCGGAAAGGGGCATATTTACAATGTGGTGTTAAACCACGTTAAGTGGCTTAGCACTACCTTGTAAATATGAGAAATGGTGCCACGCCACAGGAGGGTAAAAAAAAAATGGTGCCCCAGTGGCGAATGGGTCTTGAAATTATGCATCTCAGTTTCACTTCTATGACACAAAATACTGTGCTTTTGGTGTTTGTGATTGCAGCTGTTTTAATTTTAAATTAAAAAGGTGCACATTCAAAACTGAGAAATAAATAACCAGAGCAGAATGACCTTGTTATCAAGCCCTCAAACAAACAATATATGTGCAGGTTTGTTATGAAACTACTTGAATCTTTGCAGCTGTTTGGCTAGACCTATGACCGAGGCGGCCCATGCATTTGCCGCCCAGCGGCCTTGTGTAAGAGCAGGAGGAGCGGGGTGCTGGGGATTTCCTTGGCGGCTGCCCCGCAGCGGGCGCAGGTAAGAGTGGGGGGAGGCCGCCGCCCCCAAAACTCGTGCCGCCCCCTTGCCACGCCACTGAATCTTTGCAGCCATCACATTTCAGGACTAATAAACGCAGTCCGCATTTGGACAATCCATGCCGCTGTTCCATATTTTAAAATAGTTGTGTTTTGGTTTGTGAAGCAAGTTAATGTCTTTATTTACAGATGTGTTAGAAACCCTATAATTGATGTAGCTTTCATACTACGGCAAAAGTGTTTCTGGACTCATGTTAGTTCACCCATAAAGGACAGCTCAATTTACATATTAAAATAATTTGCAACAAGAGGTTTTCTCACATGTGACAGCCTGTCTTTGAACACAAAGTAAAGTGAGAAAGAAAGAAAGAGGGCTCTTTATTGCAGTTTTTCTAACTTAACTCCTTCAAGGTTTATAGGTGGTCCTGCACACCTTCCTCAACCCAAGTTCCAGCGCCTTTGAAAATGGTGATTTAGAAAGGTTAAAGTACTAAACTTCACCACATTTTTGCAAAGGTTCATTACCATGAGCACATCAACAAAGGGTTAATAATTTATATTTAGGCCCAGATTTGCAAACGTTTTTTAACGCAGACCTGACTCAAAATCCAATTTGGGATTTACAAACCAAAACAAATTGAGATTTGCGTTGGTTTGTAACAAAAAGTAATGCGGCACAATGTGCTGCCTTGTGTTACTTTGCGCCAGGGAGGCATTCTGTGGGTGGTGCATGGGCGTTCCCATGCATCCACCCATGGATTTTACCGCAAATCGATGTCTACAAAGACTTGTAGACAGATTTATGCCAAATCCCTGCGCGTACATGAGGCTGAGGTAACAAAGAGAAATATATTTATTTGTCCTCGCTTTTTTCAAAGTGTTTCTAACCACCCACTGGTGTCCTCATAGTGCTTTGAGTAGTAGTGGGAACATATGCATTTTAGTAGGTTGCAGTATAGAGTTTTGTAAATCTGGTGGATCTGGTGATCAGGTACTATCGTCCACCTGCTAAAGGTGGGGCATGCTGAGCGTCCAGCCATATAGTATGCCCCAATGTTATGCTATGTTATGGAATTTGTAAAGCGCCTTGTTACTCCAAAATGGAGTGCCCGCACTAGGACGTCAAACTGCTACTTCTACCTAAAAGGGGGAAAAAAAATCAAGCTTTGAAGAACCAGGTACTGATTTTTTTCCGAAAGGTCTGTTCTGTGCTTTACAGCCTCAGGTCAAGTGGAAGAGAGTTCCATAGTTTAGAGGCCAAGACGCTAAAAGAGCGGCCGCCCATCCAAGCTCTTTTCACCCTTGGCACAGCTGCTAACCTTGCTCCAATGGACCTGAGGCACCTTCTGGATTTGTACAGCTTGATGAGTGCCTGCAGATAACGAGGGCCACGGTTATTTAGAATTCTATGGCAGAAGCACAGGGGTTTGAAAGATACTCTTCTGGTCCCAGAGAGGAGCATCTAGGGATGTTTACTGATAGTCATGCAGCTGCATTTTGTACTCTGTGGACCATTTTGAGTCTGCCTTGTGTGGCACCTAGGCAGAGTATGTTATAATAATCAAGTTTGAAAACTAGGAGTGCTTGGACTATGGTTTTCCTGGCCGCTTCCGGAAGCAGACCTATGATATAGTATAGGATTTTCAAAATACCAAAACATTCACCTGCACGTTTGGATATCTGGTTATCAACGGTGAGATTGCTGTCAAACCAGATTCCAAGGTTTGTGGTTGGTAATGGTCCCAGAGCATTTTTCCACCATGCTGTGGACTAGATGGATGGCTGTTTCCCTACAATGAGGACTTCAGTTTTGCTGTATTTAATTTAAGGCAGCTCTGATCCATCCATTCTGCTAGGCTAACCAAGCAAGTTCGAAACCCTGCCACGGAGGTTCCATTATCCTGTGACAAGGAGATTGCAAGTTGAGTGTTATCGGCGTAGGACACAATTTTCACGCCTTAACGCTCAACCACATCGGTGAGTGGATGCATACATAGTTAAAGAGTGTCTGGCTCAGCGTAGAGTCTTGTGTGACCCCTTGTTGCAGACTAACAACCTCCGTGGAACATGACTCTTGGACCATCTGATAGGTGCAGTTCTGGAGAAAACAAGTTAGCCACCTTAAGGCTACTCCTGCAAAGCCGTATGACCACAGCCTTTAGATTAAACGGTTGTGGGACATGGTATCAAAGGCTGCACTTAGATCCAGCATAGTCAGCGCTGCAGTTTTGCCTCCATCCGCAGTGAGTTTCAAAGATTCCGAGGCAAGCAGTAGTGCCTTTTTGGAGCTATACTGGGACAGAACCCTGATTGGGTCTCATGTAACAAATCATCTGCCTCTATGTAGTACGCCAGTTGTAGGTTGACAGATAACACAATGTTAGAAAAAGACATAGGGGCATATTATCAAGGGCAGTATCGCCACTTTTTGCCGATAAAGCAGCGATATTTTTATCGCCCTATTAGCAAGCTGTCGCTAACAGCTGTTAGCGACAGCTTAATGGCGATAGCGGCCGTTGTGTTGCCGCTTTGCATGTCAGCGATAATTATCGCTAATGACATGCAAAGTAGGCGTTCCTGACTAAAACTCCATTGAAACAGTCGCAAACACAACTTCCCCATATTATCAACGCCCGCGAAGCGATAGGAAAATTTGCGCTAACCGCGCTTATCGCTGGAACGTAACGCCTGAAAAAAACTTGCCTTAACCATCTTGTCAATGGGGGGTGCATTGTTGGGTTAAGTATACACTTGCCTATTAGCAAGCTTTTCATTAGCGCTGTTGATTTAGCGCTGGAATTCTCGCGCTATTGCTGGTTCTACACGCTATCGCTGGATTTCCTATCGCCTTTGCGATACGCGTTGCTAATAGCGCGCTATCACGGCGAGGAAATCCAGCGATAGCCGGCGATAAAAAAAACAGCGCTAAGCGCGCTTTGCGATAATTATCGCAATTCTTTGATAATATGCCCCATAGGGCCACATTTACAATATTTTGACACACTGCAGTGCAGCAAGCCTTCCTGATGCGCTGCCATACATCAAAAGAAAAGGGCAGGAATGCTCCATATCTAGGAGATACGGCGCATTCCTGACCTTTTCCCCTGCCCTACAATGGATTGCCATGCCCCACTGCAGGCAACCTTGCACTATACGTTGTAGGGGAGAATTTTTTTGTGCTTTCTGCAGTACACATAGAAAAAGGAAAAATGAGGCGAAAAAGGTATTTCTCCTCATTGTGCCTCCCTTATGCCTATTTGGGGAGGCGTAGGAATCTGATGCATTCCCAGGTTTACAAATCCTTGTAAATCTGGGAATACATCAGGTTCCATGGATGCTGCGTGGGAACTCCCACAGCAACATCCATGGAATGCCCCTTCCAGGCAGAGTAATATGTGAAAGGGGGCCATATTTACAAGGTCATGAAAAGCAAACGCAGGGTGTCTTTAAGTGGCCTTGTAAATATGGGCAGGCACACTGCGCTGCTGGTGCATTAAAAAGAGTGATGCACCGGTGGCACAATGGGCTTGTAAATAAGCCCCATAGTCTTGACTGCCAAAGATAAAAAAGGCATACTGGTTTTATGTGTCTCAACACTGAGGGGTTTATTTACAAGCCCCTATTGCCACAGCATACAAGGCAGCATTAAGCCACTTAACTTGTAAATAAGGCACCCTTTCACGCTATACTTAGTGTGAAAGGGGCAGGCAATAGGCGTTGTGGTGGGCATTCCACCGCAACACCCATTGATTTTGATGCTGCCAATATTTACAAGGGTGGAGTAAATATGGGGCAGCGTCAAAATTAAGACCGGGGAAAACCTGGTCTTACCCTGGCGAAACAAGGAGAAATTATTTCTTCTAGTTTTTGCTGTTTGTATGTGTGCTGCGTTGTGCAGGACACATAGAAACAGCAAAACGCCATTGATTGTTTATGTGCAGGAAGGTGTGCCTTCCTCCACATAAACGATCATTTTAAAAAAATGACGCGTTGCAACATTTTATGTGTGCTGCACAAAGCAGCACACATAGAAGTTACAAAATGCCATTTCAGATTGTTTATTTGCAGGAAGGGACACCTTCCTGCACATAAACAATCCTTCCCCTCACGCAGGCACCCTTGCACTATGGAGCGCAGCGTTAAGCCAACCAGGCTAACGTGGCGCTCCGTCACTTCTTTTGTAAATATGCCCCTCAGACTTCAAGGACCAGCAGAGGAGGGCTGCCTTTAAGAAGAATTTGATTTTACAAATGGCATGGAGAGTAGCTAAGTCTTCAAGGATCTTCTGAATTTGAAAAAGTCATTTTGCAGTCTCAGGAGTAGTGACAGGGATTTCCACTAGAAAGAGACCTTAAAGCTCACCCTTAAATCTCTTGTATCTAGTTGGGTGGACATTAAAGAGACATCTGTTAGCAGACGCGAGGCTTGTCGTTGGTAGGTAGGTAGTTTTCTGAGACAATATATTGATCGACCGTGCATTGTCTTATGTACTAGGAAGGCCATTTTGAAGGTAGCTTGTAGTTTTACTGGGGGCAAATAGAGGGACTACAGTGCCAGTGTGATGTTGTCATGCCGTTTTCAGCTGACCAACAGGCAGGATGCATCGCTTTCTACCTTGTGGAGTTTTGAGAGGGATAAATTACGGTGGACAGTATACAAACTATTGCAGCAATGACTATGGTGAGGATTAGGGAGACCTTCTGGGAGCAGCTGAGCTGTGGCAGGACAGCTTTTAGCATATGCACATGGTGGAAGACCACATACTAAAGTTGGTGCGGATAAATGATAGATCACTGTAAAAGAGACCCTCGAAGTTATGAGGTCTATCTAGGGAGATTGGAGGAGAGACCAATTTCTCAGGCCAAAGTAAAGGAAAGGGGTTAGGACTGACAGGGCCCATGAGCAGGACTTTGTTTTCTCAACATTGAGGCAGCACCAACTAGAATGGTTTCCAGAAGAGGACCTGTGAGACGTTTTGAGAACATACTGACAAATTATGGAGATTACCAGGTTTATAATCTGGTATAACATGAAACATATTATATCAACATATCATAGTCGACCTTGTAGGAATCTCTGATGTCAGCAAGTAGTGTGATGCAAACTTTGAAAAATGTTGGTGCCACGCAGAGCCCTGATAAATGCCACAGTCAATGTTGTCTGTTCTGGAGAGGAATGGTCTCAGTTTGACTTGATTGGAGCACTTTTCAGAAAATACTCAAACCATATCACTAGCGCCCTGAGACCCTCATGGGTGATTTGCAGCACTTTATAAATCCCTGATTGACTGCAGTTCCTGTTATGTGTGCCAAAGTGGACAATAGGTAGTTTTCTATGGATGGCCAACCCGTATGGAAGGGCATACCTGATTCAGAAGGGGTTGTGTTTATGTAAGCACATTCCTTCTCTCACCTTCCACTGCTCTTTCCTCTGCAGCTGGTTGGACCATCACCAACAGGTTGGAAGTCTGACCGATGCCCACTCCCCACCTGCCTTTCAAAGGCACAGTCATAACCATGTGCTTTCCTGTTACACCTCTTTATTAATGGTGGAAATGCACACATAAAAGAGGATGAGTTATTTATGACCTTACCTTTAGAAAAGTGATGCCTACACCCTATTGGGTCATATGTAGGTGTCATAGTGGGACCTGCATAGGTGTGACTGGTCCACCACAACACTTGTGTTACACTCCCAGACCCCTCACGTGGATCACAATGTCTGCTCATCCTCCTTGTGACATAGAATCACGCCCAACTTGCATCCCAAGATCTGCATCCCTGTGTTTCTCCCTAGGCTCGCAGATGTCCAAATGCTCTGTGTGTTGAAATGTTGTTTTTCTAGCCACCCATCAGCTAGCTTGGTCTAGTCTAATATGGCGGGCGGGAAGGGAATTATTAAGGATTATGAAGGGTGAAACGAAGATGCCATTCCAGCTTCCATATATGTGCAGTGTTGGGTCATGTGAGTTTGGCACGAGTACCCCGAAGACACCTGTGACACAGAACGCAATGGGGATGCTGCCACCATTGCAATGGGAGAAGCTTTGACAGTGGGATACTGGGCAAGAAGTTGGAATTTCCCACCAGTGTGCTACAGGCTGTCTCTTCGAAATAGTAAAATAAGGAAAATAGACGAGTTTGACCAAAAGGGGGGTGGGGTGGAGGAGGGGAGGGTGTTGGGGGGGGGGCGTGTGCTGCCTGCCTGACGTGTGTAGGTTGCAGTTAGAGACAGAATGGCTCATTTATTTCTAACAATCTGTTCTTTTGCGTCATGTCTTTTGGTTGTAAATATACAAAGTAAAGTTCACAGTAAGAGTTACTGTGTGTCCTTTGAAATGGCTAATGCCCATCTGCAGACCTCTGGGTCAGTGGCTGGGCTTATGTAATATCTGAGCGCTGCAGGCGCACATAGGCTGATGCTAAAGTGTTTCACCGTATTTCACAACCTCACTCTAGAAGCTAATGAAAAGCAGACCGACCATCATCCCTGTGAGTGTGTGAACACTTCTACAAAGAATCGAGGTGGCGACATGGCATCTGCGACAGGTCGGAGGATGCACCATCTACTCGCCTCTCCTGTCCCACTTCGTTGGTATCGTTTTTCCTAATAACAGATCCTCCGCCACCTTCATTGGTAGGAGAATCGGCGTTCGAGGGTACCACCAGTGACCCACTCTTGTCAGTCTGTTTGCATCGTCCCGCACCAAACTATCTGACCCTGGTACCTCTGATCCCACTCTCAAGGCTCTAGCCATTGCAGAGATATCACCTTCAACCTGCTTTGTCAGCTTCTTAAGATGAAGGTCTTGCCCAGCCCTGCATACTAATATCTTTAAATATCCAAAACGTAGACACAACATATGGTTGGTGGCAGGCATGTAGTTGGTGGGGTCTGCTGGACAATGCAGTTTTCTTGTGCCCCGGGGGAGGAAAGCCTTTTTTCCAGCCTTGTTCACTCAAGAACTTAGTGATCATTAGGGTGACATCGAAGTACCTCCCCCCTATTATCACGAGGCTGATCACATTGTCACAAGCCAACCTATCTCCTTCCAGGACACTCTTTCTCCATCCTGCTGACCCGTAACCTTGCAGTTATGTCACCCGTACCCTGCTTTATCTTGGTTTTTAATGGACGAAGATCACGCTGAGCCCTGCCAATGCCAACTTTAAACACTCATAATAACCTTGCTAGCTTGGTAGCAGGCATATTAATAGGAAATGTCAAAAATATCGATTGTACCATTCCCAAAGGTCCCTTTTTTGTTAAAAATAGTATATTGAATTTTATAATAAACAAAGACAATACAAAAAAGAGCACCGTAATAAGTACCTCGAAAAACCTTTCTATCAAGAACAACATATAAATATAAAACAGGTACAATATAATGTGGAGAATAATACATTAAAAAGGAAGGGGAAGAAAAACAAACTAATATTATTATGTAAAACATTTTCTGACAGAGCTACTTATAACAACCATATATTATTTATAATTTAAAGATAAAATAACAATTATAAATATGAAGCAATATAATCATCAAGCGGTTTCCAAAATGAATAATAAGAGGAACTATTATGAACAAAACCAGACAAGGATAAATTAGCACCTCTTCTAGTAAAAATAATCCATGACCACCAAGCATGAAAAGATAATAAGGACACATCTTTCCAACATGCAGTAATAGACTTTAAAACAGCCAACAATAAAAAATGTAAACGTTTGCAGTTTAAGTCAGACAGTTTCGTAGAAAGAGCAACAGATTTGCAAATCAAAATATTAAATGAAAGCATTTCAGAGAAATTAAATATTTTTATGACATCCCAAACTTCCCTCCAAAATGTAAGAACAAAATTACAGTCAAAAAGAATAAAGGAATTTGTTTGATACAGTGATACAGCTAACCATCCTGAAATATTATTTAACCCTATTTTCTTCCATGTATCATGTGAGAAAGATATTGAGAGTTCATTATTCCAAAACGTTGAAATCATATCAATATTGTTACCTTGAAAATTATTCAATTTTTTATAAATTAATGAAACAGCGTGAGATGAAGAAGATACTGCTTGAATATAAATTGTTGAATCTGAATTAATATTTGAGGGAAAATTATTAGGAAAGCCATAATGACACTGTGTAGTGGGGATAGTTGCATAGCTGAAACTGAGCTGGACAGATCATATCCACCTCTGCCAAACATGGGTGGTAGGAACAAGTAACTGACTCTAAACAGTGGATATCTAATGGGGGGATGCATGATCTCTGGTGATTGGCATATTGATCTTAAAAAAGATTTTTTGTTTTCCTCAGATATACTCTGCTTGCATACATGTCTGGACAGATTCTCATCTTCACATCAACTGGTGGGTATGGTCACACCTGCGGAATATCTGAGCAAAACATGTTGGATTATGGTCCACTCATGCTTACACTGTACTCTGGTAGTCAGCCTGCACATATCCCCATATGGGGATTACAGGCAGAAACATTGCAAAATGTATGGCCAGATTTACAAAGGTGTTGCATCAAGTTTGCATTGCTTTTAAACTGCAGACCTGACGCAAAATCCTTTTCACTATTTACAAACCAACGCAACTTGGTATTTGCGTTGGTTTGCAAAAAAAAGTAACACAAACCAAGGCGAAGCGCCGCTTTGCATTACTCTGTCAACGGGGTGTTTGTTGGGTGGTACATGGGTGCTCCTGTGTAACCACCCATGTTTTTTTTTTGTTTTTTGTTTAATATTTTTATTAAAGCCAAACTTGTCACATTCAAATTTACAGATGCGTACATTCCGCGATACAGAAAACATCTATATGTCAGCAGGTATCAAATACATTGTAGCGGAACATCTATTCTTGTTCGTGAGTTCCCCTTTTGGACTTTTCCATTTCTACCGTCGGTGAGATGCACAATTCCCCTCGATAGTTATTCCATCCTCCCCACTTTTTGTCCCATTTTTTGGGACAGCCTCTGGATTTATAGACATCTTTTTCAGCAATCATGCATCTA
The DNA here is from genome assembly GCA_963921515.1 of Calotriton arnoldi. Classification (NCBI taxonomy): domain Eukaryota; kingdom Metazoa; phylum Chordata; class Amphibia; order Caudata; family Salamandridae; genus Calotriton; species Calotriton arnoldi. The sequence goes on from CAWUFW010003939.1 coordinate 290,951, forward strand.
TCCATTTCCGCTACCCAGCCTATTGTCGATGGGCGATCTGCTGCTCCCCACTTCATAGCTATTGCTCTCTTCACCAGGATGTAGCCTAGGGTGACTAATTGTTGTTCTATGTCTGTTAAATCAGTGGCCTCCCAAATATTTAAAATCCCCATTAGCGGTGTCAACGTAATCTGTTTCCCAAGCGCGTCTCGCAATTTCTCTGTGGCCTTCTCCCTCAGGGGTCTGACCTGGGGGCAGTCCCAAAGAATATGATAAAACGTTGCCTCTTGGTTACAGCCACGCAGGCATAGAGCATCTTGCCTCGTTCCCATTTTAGCTAGGCTCACCCCAGTAAGATATGTATGATGCAAAACCTTCAGTTGAATCAATCTAAAGCGATGGTTTATGGCTGCCTCTCTTGGGGACATTAATGCCGCCTGCCAGTCATCATCGTCAATAGGTCCCAAGTCTGCCTGCCAACGGTTTCTGAGTGTGTGAAAGGGATCTGGTAAATTGTTACACAATTTACGATATGTGAGTGAAATGGCCTTTTCTGGGATGGGTTCCAGCAATAACCGGTCTTCCAAGGGAGACGAGTCTGGTAAGGTAGTTAAGTCGGGGAGCGCCGTTTTGATAGCATGTCGAATTTGCAGGTACCGAAATATTTCCCCCTGTGCCAGTTCGTGTTTCATTTGTATTTCTTTGAATGTGAGAATTCTACCCTTGTGTATGAGTTCTCCTATGGTAGATATCCCAATGGTGTCCCATTTGTCAAAACCCATATGGTGACAAAGCAACCCTAACTGTTGAGAAGACCATAAGGGTGTGGCTTTCATCAACACTCCTGCCCAGCTCAGACGCTTAGTTGCCTGATGCCAAATGGTGACTGTTTGGGCCATAGGGCCATGATTATGTTACATCTCTCTGCGGCCTTTGACACGGTCCATCGTGCTCTGTTGATGGACAGGCTGCGAGAGATCGGAGTACATGGTATGGCGTGGAGACTACTTAAATCATTTCTGTCAGACAGACGACAGACAGTCACCCTAGGCGAATTTGCTACCAAACCATACTCTCTACCTTGTGGGGTCCCTCAGGGATCATCATTAAGCCCGACACTTTTTAACATATATGTGTCGCTTCTGGCCCCATTGATTGAATCATTTGGTTTCAATTTGACATCATATGCAGATGACACCCAAATTGTGGTGTCACTAAGGCCAGGAGAATTGCAGGGAACAGCATCCAGATTTCATGATTGCATGATAGCAGTGGGTAACTGGATGGCCCAAAATTGCCTCAAACTGAATTCTAGCAAGACGGAGGTGGTTTTATTCAGTAATGATGTCAACTTTTGGACCCCGGAATGGTGGCCAGACTTACTAGGTCCCCTTCCCACTCCTGTCAAAAAGGCTAAAAACTTGGGAGTCTGGATAGACAACAAACTTAGCCTCAAGGATCAGGTGAATGCAGTGGTCTCTTCCACCTCCTACATCCTAAGAGCCTGTAAGAAAATCTTGCCAATCCTGCCCAAAGAGAGTCATCAGTTAATCATCACGTCTCTAGTAATGTCCAGACTGGATTACTGTAACAGTTTATATGTCAACATCCAGGAAGGACTAATGAACAAATTGCAACTCCTGCAGAACGCAGCAGCCAGACTGCTGACTGGCATTCCCAAACATGCCTCCATCTCAGCAGAAATCAGAAGGCTCCACTGGTTGCCAGTGCGAAAACGGGTACAGTTTAAGGCTCTGTGTACAGTACACAAGGCACTTTATAGAACTGGGCCCAACCATCTTAAAAAGCAATTTCAATGGTACACACCAACTAGAAGTTTACGCTCTTCAGATGCTAAACTGGTGGCGGTACCTTTGCAAAAAAGCCAACTGGGGGGAGGAAGCTTTGTGGTTGGGGCTGCTAAGGCATGGAATGGCCTCCCGATGCATCTTAGAGCCTTGCCAAGCCTACTGGCCTTTAGAAAGGCTTTGAAGACGTGGCTTTTTGCTGGCTAGGCTCATTCTCTGTGGATCTCCCCTTTCTCGCCTTTGGACCCAGGTAGGATTTCAAACAGCGCCAGGACACCTTCGGGTAGCAGTTCGCGCTTTAGAAATGTCAATAACATTAACATTAACACATACTTCCCTTTACGAACCCTGGTGTATAAGGCCCCAAGATAACCCTCTCGTCCCGTTTGATATTTTTCAAATCTATATGCTGGGTTCATAGGGTGACCATACTGCCAATGGTTAGGCGCCACCAATTGTGATGCCCAGTAATAAAGCCGTAGGTCTGGAAGTGCAATTCCCCCATCATACCACCCCTTTGTCAGCTTCTCTAAGGCTATTCGTGGTGCCCCTCCGTCCCATAGTAATGTACGGATCTCCACCTCCACGTTTTTAAAATAGGTGTCGGAGATCCTGTGTGGACAATTTTGAAGCATGTAAAGGATGCGCGGTAGAGCCAACATTTTAAATAGGGCCGCTCGACCTACTAACGACAGTGGTAGCGACCTCCAGTGTTTGACGTCGTCACGGAGCCTAGTTAAGGGGGCTGCCAGGTTTCTGTCATAAAAGGTTTGGGGGTCGGGTGTAATAAAGATCCCCAAGTACCGGAACCCCTCAGAGACCACCGCAAGTTCACAGCCCCGGGGCAATCTAGGTGTAGGGCCATGCAGAACAAATAACACCGACTTCGTCCAATTAATAGCATACCCTGAATACTTGCCAAAATTAGTAAAAATATTTAGTAGTCTGTGTATCGAGGCATATGGGGATGCTAAATAGATCAGGATGTCATCTGCATATAACGAAATCCTATCTTCATTGTCCTCCTCCCATTTTAGCCCCCGAAGGGCTACGTCATGTCTCACCCAGGATGCCAGTGGTTCCAGTACCAAGGCGAAGAGTAGGGGGGATAGGGGGCAACCCTGTCTAGTCCCTCTGTTCAGTTTAAACATTCGGGATGTGCGGTTATTCACCCTGACTTGACCCCGTAGCTCAGTATAAAGCAATTTGATCCAGCTCACAAAGCGCGGGCCAAATCCTAGACGCTTCAGGACTTCAAAGAGATAAGGCCATTCTATAGACTCAAACGCCATGGAGGCATCTAGCGACAATATCACCGCATCCTCTTCTATATATTGTTTAAAAAATAAAAAATAAATCTTTTTATTAACATAGCTCAATAGACCATACATTACAATAAACTTTACCATCAGTTCACAGGAAGGCAGGTACTGTATAGTATATTTACAGAGTGTTTTCAGGCAGTGGAGGCCTCCGATACCGTTCAGTTTCCCAAGCTCATCCCTCTGTACTTTTTCCAGGGTGCCCATATCTTTTCCCACTTCTTAGCACATCCCCTGCTTTTATAGACCGTTTCTTCAGCGCGCTGGCACCAATCTAGGTCTCGTCTCCAATCTTCCAGTGTCGGAGGTAGCGGCGCTCCCCACCCCCGGGCAATGTTTCTCTTTGCTATTCCTGCAGCTAAGGCCAACCATATTCCCTCATATCTGGACCAGTCCAGGTCGCCTTTTATCATCAGGAGCAACCATTTTGCATCCAGTGGAACCACCCTCCCCACAATCCTGGACATAATGTCCGTGACTTTTTGCCAGTATCTAGCTATCTCTGGGCATTCCCACAAGATGTGCATGAAGGTTCCCTCGCCCTGGCATCCCCGCACACATAACGCTGTAGGGGTCCTGCCCCATGTGTATAGGTGGGTCCTCGGGTAGTATGTGCGATGCAGTATCTTAAGTTGCACTAATCTAAATCTAGAACGGATTGCTATTTCTCTTGGGCTCTGAATTGCTTCCTGCCAGTCCTCATCATCCATGGGTCCTAGGTCTTTTTCCCATGTGTCTCGGAGGGCCCTCAGGGGATCGGGCACATTGTTTATCAGTTTACGATAAACCGTAGAGGTCGGCTTCTCCTTGATCGGGTCCAGTAGCAACCTATCCTCTAGTGGGGAATAATCTGGGATAGAGGTGTCACTGTGAATGTGGGCGCGTAGTGCGTGCACTAGCCTCAGGTGGTTATATCTTTGGGTTTGATGCAAGTTATATTCCTGTTGGAGTTTCTCAAAAGTCAGGGGGGAGTCTCCCTTCCACACGTCACCCAAGTATTCAACCCCTATCAGTCTCCACCCTTGGAGACCCGACAGGGCCCCCACCTTCCTCAGGGGATCACCCACCCACAACAGGGTTTTACCATCAGCTTCCCCGCCCAGCCTAGTAGTTTATTGGCCTCCCTCCAACACTGAACCACCACTTTGGTGTGCTCCGGCCACTCTGCTCATATCTTTCCGGAGTATAGAAGAGACTCACAATTTCGGCCCGGCATGGCGGCCCTGTCTGATCTATAGGCTGGTTCGTCCATGTCTGCGTATACCCAGTCATTGATGACCTGAAGCTGCGAGGCCCAGTAGTATAGACGAATGTCAGGAACTGCCAGTTGACCATCATACACTCCCTTCTGTAGCTTGTGCAGCGCGATTCTGGGTGCGCCACCCTGCCACAGCAACGTTCTAACTTCCTTGGCCACCCGTTTAAAAACTGTTGAAGGGACCGGATATGGGGTGTTTTGGAGTACATATAGGAGGCGAGGTAGTGTCATCATTTTAAATAATGCCGCCCTACCCATAAGTGAAAGCGGAAGAGTGCGCCAATGACTAACATCGGCACTAAGGCGGCTGATTTGGGGCCCGAGATTCCTGTCAAGGAATTCCTTTGAGTTCCGCGTGACATAGATACCCAAATACTTAAAGCCCTCCGACACCACCAAAGCCGAACACTGCCCCGGAACCCTGGGGGGGGGGGCCCCCGACAGTGGAAAAATCACCGACTTAGACCAATTAATGGTATATCCCGAGTAGCTGCCAAAGAGATAAAAGATGTGTAGCACACGGGCGATGGAGTAGTACAGCCTTGCTAGGTAGAGGGCGATATCATCGGCATAGAGCGAAATTCGCTCCTCCCATCCCCCTGGTGACACTACACCCCAAAGCGCTGGGTCCCTCCGGATCCAGTGCGCCAGCGGCTCCAATGCAAGGGCGAACAGCAGCGGCGACAAGGGGCACCCCTGCCGGGTCCCCCGTCTCAGCTGGAAAGATCTTGATACCGCCCCGTTGACACGAACCCTGGCAGTGGGCGTCTTGTATAACAATCGCACCCAGCCACAGAAGTTAGGACCGAAGCCCAACCTTTGGAGCACCATGAACAAGTAAGGCCACTCGATGCTATCGAACGCCATGGAGGCGTCTAGCGCCATCAATGCCGTCTGTTGGGCCTCGGGCCGCCAGTCATGTGGAGTACTCCATATAGCCTTCGAAGATTGTGTCGGGTGCTTCTGGAGGGCATAAATCCCGACTGGTCCACATGGACCAGTTCCGTGATGACGGACATCAACCTATCTGCCAAGGCTTTAGCCAAGACCTTTGCCTCAACGTTGATAAGGGATATAGGGCGGTAGGAGCTACACTGCTCCGGCGGCTTACCATCTTTGTGTATCACCACTATCGTGGCCACTCGCTGATCCGACGGAAGTTGTCCCCGCTCGCGCGCCTCCATCAACATGTTTCGGAGTGGGGGTATTATAATCGAGGCCTGCACCTTATAGATCTCCACTGGTAGCCCATTCGGGCCCGGCGCTTTCCCGGATCTCAAGGAACCCAGGGCCCCACTCAATTCCTCCTCCGTAGGGTCAGCCTCAAGGAGTTCACGTGCCTCCTCCGACATCGTAGGCAAGGCAAAGTCCCTCAGGAACTCCACACAATCTTCCTTTGACCTGGTGCACACAGGCGCATGCACGCTTTCAAAATGCGTAGCAAAGGCTTCTGCTATTTCAGTACTGGTGGTGCAGAGTGTCCCAGCTACGTCCCTTACCCCGGTTACTCACGAGCGCTCCCTATTTCGTCTCTCCAGCCACGCTAGAAGCTTCAGGGCCTTGTCCCCTACATCTTACAAGGGGTGCTGCATTGCAATCGCATATGCCCGAGCCTCCCTATCTGCCAGAGCCCGCAGATCTCGTTGCCTCAACGCCAGCTCGTGACGCCGGTCCGCACTCATTTGCGTTGCCGCTTCCCCTTCCATCTGGTGAATTTCTTGCTCAAGCGACTGGATTTGCAGGGTTTCCTCTTTTTTCTGGGCTCCGATCAGCGCCTGTGCCTGACCCCGTAAAACCGTCTTGTATGCCTCCCAAAGGGTAATGTGTGAGTCCACTGACCCTTTGTTTTCTTCAAAATAGAGTCCTGAGCCCTCTCGCAGTTTGTCTCTAAGCCCTGAGTCTCGCAGTCGCCAGGGGTCGATTCTCGGGTACATTGCTCTGTCTAGGGACGGACCTATAAGGGTAACACACACCGGAGAGTGGTCTGAGATGCCCCTCGCCCTGTGCTCAGGGCTACGGAAGTTGCCCACCTTGTCGCCGTGTGTAAAGAAGTGGTCTATTCTAGAGAAGGAGTCATGTCGTGCGGAGTAATACGTGTACTGCCGTGCAAGAGGGTTGTGTTTCCGCCACAGATCTACCAACCCCATAGCCATGGCAAAGTCTGCCAGGCCGCGTTCTCCCTGACGATGCACCGGGGATCCAGACCGATCCAGTGCCGGGTTCATGGCTGCATTTGTGTCCCCACCGATCAGGAGTGTGCCCAGTGGGAGGTCAGTGAGGAATGAACTAAACTTCGGAAAAATCACTGCATGGAGACCTGGGGGTATGTAACAAGTGCACAGCACGATCAGGCGCCCCTCCCATTTTCCGGCCGCTGCCACGAGGCAGCCGGCATCGTCCGCCCATGTTCCTGTGATGACTAGTGGCAGCGTGTTACGCACCAAGATCCCCACCCCGAGCCCCAGACGAGAATCCGGAGTGGGCCACCATTTTGTATCCAAACCTATCTAGCGCCCTACACTTATTTCCTCTCAGGTGTGATTCCTGGATCAAGACAACGTCTGGGGAGTGCCGCTTAATATGCTGCATGACAAGTGTGCGTTTAATTTTATTACCCAGACCGTTTACGTTCCAGGTCCATATCTGCATTGTAGCTAGGTCACCCATGGCCGTTTATGAGGTATACAACATTTAGGTGTCCCCCCACCACCCCACTCCCTTTTCCTGCGCTTCTCCTGTTTCTGCTGAATCTCTTGGACTTGAGCAAGGTTCTCAAACATCTCAAACATTTCAAACAATAAACCCAACTCCCCCCTCCCTGCAACCCTGCTGGGTGAGCCCCGAACCACCCACCTCCCAAACATGCAGAGTGCGAACAGTGTAGAAAGAAGCATTCGTGAGGAGCCGTGGGCTAGCCTCCAGCATGAAGTATTATCTGTCTGCTAAACGAATCATAACAAGCCCAAGCAGAGCAATGTAGGGCCCCCCAACTTAACACGCCACCCAGGCTGTCCGGCTTTATAATCAGAGAAACAATTAAAAAGAAAGGCCGGGGGGGGCCACACACCTCATGTCTCTGTTAAATCTCACAGGTCCCTCGAATCCTTGTGCCCCCCTCTCCCGGCCCCACTGTCAGGCCCCAGGATATGTCCCCTTACATTTGCAGAAAAGGTAGAACAGTTCTGGTGCCACCAGAGGCGACCCACAAATCACTTATCTGGCCACCGCCGCTGCCCCTGGCCGTCGGATGTCTTCTCTTCCTCCTGTACAGTGTCGCCACCGCCGTTGTCCGCTGCCATTCGGTCATGCCCTCCTCTCCGACCTACCGTGCGCCATCCCTCCAGCCAGTCACTGGCCTCCGCCGGAGAGTCGAAGAAATATGTTTTCCCCCCGTCGATTATCTTGAGTCTGGCTGGGTAAAGCATCATGTACTTTACTTGCTGCTCCCGGAGTGCTCTCTTGATGACCTCGAAGGAACGCCTCTGTCTCTGGACATGGAGCGTGAAATCCGGGAAAAAACGGATGGTGGCGTTCTCGTGCCGAAGGTCGCCATGCACGCGTGCCGCCTGTAAGATGGCGTCCCTGTCCCGAAAGTTAAGGATGCGGGCGATGATCATGCGTGGGGGCACCCCCGGTCGGGGCCTGCCTCCCAGCGCCCGGTGTGCACGTTCTATTGTAAAGAATTTCGATAGGCGTTTGGGCTTCAGGTGGTTCAGAATCAGATCTTCTAAGAACAAGTCCATGGACTGTCCCTCCATGCCCTCCGGCACTCCCACCACGTGGATGTTATTGCGTCGAGCCCTTCCCTCCTGGTCCTCGAGTCGGGCGTAGATGTCTGACTGGTTCTTGGTAAGGGTGGCCACTTGGTCTTCGAGACGTTTAGTTTTCGCCTGCAGGCCCCCAATTCCCGCCTCCGCCGTGGACACCTTCTCGGAGATTTTCCGAAGGTCTGCGCGTAGTAGGTTCACCTCCTCGGTGACAGAGTCGAGTTTCGGCTCCAGGGTACCCTTCAAGTCTCTGATCGCCCTCATGATGTCCTTTAGAGAGGGGTCCGGGGTCTGGGTGTCCGGTTCCTCCTGCGAGCCCCCTCCTGTCGCACCCTCATTGCGTCCCATGGCCACCGTGTATTTGTCGATGTGGTTGGCCTGGCCGGGCCCCGTTATTCTATTGCGACCCATGGCGGGTTCTGCTGGCTCTTCCTTAGGATTCCCTGTGGCCTCCAGTGAGCCTCCGGCTGCCAGCGCGCCTGGGCCTCTGCTGCCACCTCCCAGGAGTTGCTCTCGCCCCTACTGGCGTTTCTTCAAAATCAGGGGCCCCACACTTCTCACTGGCCCCTTCGGTTGATGATTGTCCTCTGGTCCAAGGGACCCAATGTCCACTCTAGTGTGCCCGCAGCGTACTGTTGCTCCAGCTCCCAGCTGGGTGTCAGGCGCACTTATGGGCCCCGAAGCAAGCCGCCACCTCCTTATCTTCGTGGGGCTCCCCACCGGTGGAGACTGAGGAGGAGGGCGCCGTCACCCGCTCTCAGGCCTTGAAGTCAGCAGTTCCTCAGTGTTTGGCCTCAGCGGGAGCTCCGCTGAGCCTCCAGCGTCTCCTGCAGGTTGTGGCTGCGTTGTGTCGTCGGCCGGGGCTCCATGGCCGTGTAGCGCCTTCTGGCCGCGTCCGCACTGTCAAGGTGTTTCTAGTGTAGCGGGACAGTTGCGGGCGCCTCCCGCACTCTATAGATGGGCCAAGGCTGAACCGGAGCTCCGGTGCCCCGCTAGTGTTGCGGGTATCTCGTCGCGTGTGCGACTGCCCCACTCACCGCTCTGCACTCCGACCAACGGGTCCCACTCGGCTTAGACGCTACCGGGAGGCGCCATCTTGCTGCCGCCGGCCGCGTCTTCAATCCTCCTCTCGCTCGGCCCCCGGAGCACCGCCACAGGATCGAAAGGCACCGCTAGGATGCCCCCGCGGTCTTGCTTCGTTATCTGTGTCGGGGGGTCCTCTGCCTGTCGGATTATGACGGATATCGCGGGCTTGTGCGCTGTCGGCTAGCGCAGCACAATTAGGTGGCAGCCATCTTCATCGGCTGCTAGCCATGCCCCCCCTCTTCTATATATTGTTGACGTGCTAAGACATTATTTACTCTGCGAATGTTGAGCGCTGTGTTCCGACCCGGAACAAAGCCCGATTGGTCTGCATGCACCAATGATGAGAGGACGATACTCAGACGGGACGCTAGCAGTTTCGCTAGAATTTTAGCATCTACATTAATCAGGGAGATCGGTCTGTAGGAACTACAGCTGTGCGCCGGCTTCCCTGGTTTTCGGATTACCACTATAGAGGCCAGTCTTTGATCTTCGGGTAGGATCCCCTTCTCTAAGCTTTCTATATACATATGTTTAAGATGGGGTGCCACCCGTAGGGCCATCGATTTGAGGAACTCAATTGGAATCCCATTAGGCCCCATTGCCTTCCCTGATTGGATATTAAATATGGCCTGGCAGATTTCTTCGTCCGTTATGTCTGCATCCAGCTCGGCCCTTTCTGAATCTGACAATGAAGGCAGGTTCACGTCAGCCAACAGCTGACGCGAATCTTCCGAAGTGTACGTGGTAGAGGAGGAATACACCGTCTCCAAATACTCCGCGAATGCTTCCGCCACCTCTTGTGGATCAGAGATTCTTTCATTGTCGCCTAGAGATAGTTCAGGGACCCATCTTTCCCCTTGTTCCCTCCTCTCCAGCCAGGCAAGCATTTTCCCCGCCCTATCTCCTAGTTCATAAACCCTGTGACGCGTATGAAGTAATTTCACTCTAGTTTTTTCTCGTATCATGTTTTTATATTCGAGTTGCTTTATGGTTAAGCGGTGTCTAGTGGCCTCGCTAGGTGAGGAGTTGTTTTGTATCTCTAGTCGGTGAAGCTCCTCCTCCAATTGCAATATTTGTTGGTTATGTTGTCGTATATATCTTGTCTTCAATGCCAAAGCGTGTCCTTTCAGCACCACTTTGTAGGCTTCCCAAATAGTCTGCGCTGATTCCACTGACCCCTGATTTTCAGCAAAATAGTAGTCTGTTTGTTTAGTGAAATCCACTTTTATGTCTGGAACCGTTAGGAGCCATGGATTTATAATTATGGGGCTACGCTGTCTCCCTTGGTTGAAGGTGAGTTCAAGCCATACTGGGGAATGATCTGAGATGCCCCTGGGGAGTCCGCGAGGTTTTTGAAAGCGGCCAATGTCTACTAGGTGCGTAAGGAAGTAGTCAATGCGGGACATACTGTTGTGTGCATTAGAGTAGTAAGTATAATACGTCATGTTTGGTTGCAATGAGCGCCATATGTCTGTCAGTCCCATGGCTCGAGCAAACTCCTCCATTTGAGTGCTGCGCCGTAGTGGGGGCCGTCGGGGATATCTATCTAGTGCATCGTCCATTGTCATGTTAAAGTCACCACCCAGTATTAACGTACCTTCCGGGAGGTCTATTATGATGTTGCCTAAATAACTGAGTGCTTTTTTCCCCAGTGCTGGTGGGAGATACACTGATACTACATTTATCGTCTTCCCCTCCCAATTGGCCGTCATCACCGCGAATCGGCCCTGTGGGTCAGCCCACGTATGAGTGGTTGTGAGGGCTAGGTTTTTCCGCACTAAAATACCTACTCCTCTGGAGCCGGTTGTAAATCCTGCGTGGATCAAAAGTTTGTATCCCCACCTGTTGAGAGCTTTACAGCCATTACCCACTAGGTGTGTCTCTTGCAGTAGTACTAAATCAGGTGCCTGTCTTTTGAGGTACTGCAACACCAACCCCCTCTTTATCTTATCACCCAGACCGTTCACATTCCACGTCATAGTGGACAGTCTCGTTTCTATTGCACTCTCCATGAGAGATCGATGCTAGGGTCCCGTAAGATTTCTGCGGATATACCTGGAGGGGTGATCGCCTCCCCCAGCAGGACAGTAGCCCTCTGTAAGATCCCGGTCCCTGTGTACGTGCTAGAATGCTCTTGGGGCACCATTTGCCTATACCATGCCAACTCAGGGAGAACACTACAGTTCAAATCCAGGGCCGAACATTGTGCTTTGTGACAATCAACATTAAAACTAGCAAAAGGAAAACCCCTCCCTTCCCCCCGCCCCACCCCCCTCCCTGCCCCCCTGCCAGTGGATTTCCAACTACCCACTCCCCAACAAGGCAGAGTGCCTGTCGCCCCCCCCCCTCCATTCGTGGGGTGCTTGGTCACAGCTTCCCCCCCCGCCATAATTCTAGGATAATAGCATGTTACACAAAATGGAATACAAACATGTCCAAGTCCCTTTCTTGTTGGCATTGCTAAAGCCGCTCAGTAGCGGTCATGTCAGTTAGATCTCTGCATGTGGGGCACACTCAATCAGCAATGGGGTGGTGGTGAGTACTCCAGTGCTGTACCAAATGTCTTACCCGATACCCAGGGGCTGCAGTCGTCCCTCAGTCCATGCAGAGTGGAGTCCGAAACATCCAGGCTCAAAAGTCGTTTTCTGATAGGGTTAGCTCGCCCAGGGTCGAGTCGTCTCGTGCTTGGTTGTAGGATCCCTAAAGATGGCAATCAATGACTCTTGTCGTGTCGTTGTTATCGTCGTCTCAGCTGCGTGAAGTAGATTCCGTCTCTCTTCGATTGGTATCATTCCCCTGTCGAGCATTGTTATCGGATCTCTCTGATCTTGGTCCTCCATTACGATCCTTTTTCTACTCGGCGCCAGCCCTCCATCCACTCCCATGCATCCTCCGGGGAGGAGAAGAACCACGTTTTGCCATCTGATTCAAGACGGAGTTTCGCAGGGAAGAGCATGGCGTATTTTATTCCTTTTTCCCGTAGTGCTTGCTTGACTGCCATGAAACTACATCGTTGAGCTTGTACCTTAGTGGTAAAGTCAGGGAAGAAGGTTATATGGATGTCCTCATATTTAAGCGGTGGGTTTGTACGAGCCGTTTGGAGAACAACATCGCGGTCCCTGAAATTGAAGACTCGGGCTATAATCGGTCGCGGAGGGGCCCCTGGCCGGGGCCTGCCCCCGGGGACCCTATGGGCGTGCTCCATAGAGAAATAACTTGACAGTCTTTTTGGCTGTAGTTGTTTCAAGATTAACTCTTCCACAAATAAGTCTGCCGCTGGGCCTTCTGCCCATTCCGGAACTCCCAGAATTCGTATATTGTTCCTACGTGCCCTTCCTTCATATTCGTATATTTTTCCTGCAGCTGACTCACTTGCTTTTTAAGGAGGGCGGTGTCCGACGTCAGGGCAGTAGTGGCTTCCTCTACGTCTTTAACTCTGGAGTCCATTTTCCTTAGGTCGGCTCTTATCAGGGATACTTCCACATTCACCTTATCTATGCGGGTCTCTAGGGAGGTACGCACTCCCAAGATGGCCGTCAGAATGTCTTGAAGTGTTGGCTCCTTTTGCGGTTGTGGATGAGGCTGGCCTTCCGGGGATCCTTGCTCGCTTACGCTTTTATCCGCTCCTGCCGGTGACAGGTGAATTTCTCCAGCTTAGCTTGCACCGGTGTTTTGCTCCCCTTTCCACTTGCCATCTTGAGCTGTGTCGTATTATAGTAGACTATATTGCCAATGGGTGCCGGTCCAGTACTCGCCGCCGCCTACCCAGGGGTACTGCTCCCCCGTTGGCCTGTCAGGTGTCCTGACTCAGCGTCCCTGCCGGACGGTCTCAAGTGGTGCCGGGAACCGTTGCACTCCCAACGAATTGTTGTATGGCGCCCCTGCGTCGATCTACCACACTGTAACCCCTACCTCACCTCGGGCAGGGGTAGCACCACTTAATTAGCAGTTATTATGATTGGGGAGTGCCCCCTGATCCCTCAGAGGTCGGATCTGTAAGGAGTCCCTATCGACCCTCCGGGGTTACTGGATCGTGTTCGCCACACGGGGCGCTGCCGTCCGTTTACTTTTCTGCACAGGCTTGTGAATCCCAGGTTAGGCCCACCACTTAGCCCCGGTAAGTTTAGCTATTGGAAGCATTGATGGCCTTTTCTAATTCGGATCTAGGCCCACCACATCTCTCCTCCACTCTTGGTTCATTTCGGAAGCGTGTGAAAGTCTACATGTCCATGCGGGGCATGTGAGGTGGAACCGCTGCGTTTCTAGCTCTCTGCGTCTCTCCCGAAAGCTGGAGCTGCGCTGGGGCCTACTTCGCCCTCAAAAGCCGGGGCCTCAATTAGTCCAGAATCCGGTCCGCACCATTCTTCACCCGCCAGCCCCTGTCGCCGGCGATCCTCCACCGCGGTGCGATACTCACCGCCGATGTGTGTCGGCGCCGCACCCCGGCAGGTGCAGAGAGCGGCGTCATCCCAGAGCCGAGGCTGCACATACACCTCCCGAATTTTCCACTTTCTGAGGCAGGCACCAGACTTGGGCCCTCCGCCTCTCCAGAAGCCAGGGGCTCAATTACACTGCCAGTGGGCGCGCCTTCCACCCTGCACACCAGCTTCTGTCTCCGGCGTGTCTTCACCGTGGCGCCGCTCTCACCGGTAATCTTGTTCGGGTCTCAGCCCCGATCGGTGCCCCTGTTGGAGTCGTCTCTGGTTACCAGGGTCGGTGCATTCACTGCCGATTCACCCTACGATCATCTAGCCTTCCACCCCCGCCAGTCTGAGGCCTCTCACTTTGCCTCCCCGGAGGGCCGAATTAGTTCATTCTCAGGCCGCTCTTCCGTCCCCGGCAGCTCCCTGGCGATCACTGGCGTCGCTCGATCACTCTCCGTTCGTCCCTCTGCGTATCTCTGAGCTCACTCTCTGAAGCTACGGAGCGTCGCCATCTTGGAAGCGGCCACCGATCACGGGGTTAAGGGCTCCTTTCTCACCCCTATGAGCGGAGTTCCGCTGTCCGCTTGCGCCACGGGACTCTAGGTGGGATTCCCCCCGTAGGAGAAGGGGTCCAAAAGGATTTTAGCCGGATTTAGAACAGGATAAGCGGTTGGGGGATCGGAGCCGCTTTACCGTGCAGCCATTCCTTTCAGCTGCTAGCCACGCCCCCCCACCACCACCACCCATGTTTTTTGATGCAAAACCTTATCTTATAACAAGAATAGACAGGTTGTGTACAAAAACAACGCCACTTGAAAGTAGGCTTTAAAATGGAGAAATGCTTTTATTTCTCCTACCTTTTCCCACTTTGCACGTGTGCTGCACTGTACAGCACACATACGCAGTAGGACAAGTTATTCTAAGCATAGTATTTTGTACTGGAAGGTTTACCTTCCAGTACAAAACCTATGCTAGACTAACACAGACACCTTTACGCTATTGTGCAAAAGTGTGTGCTAGGTAGCATGATTCTGTGCCAGCGCTGGGGAAAGAGAAGAAAAGTGTTGTTTCTCCATAGATTCCTGCTCTCTCCCTGTCACGCAATGCATCACAGCAACAGTGGGTACTGTGCTGCATTGGGTGACAGATTTGTGAATCTGACCCATAGTTTTTTTAAATATGCTGAGGGAATGTATTGTAGACTATTACAAAGATAACATTGGGTCAGCAGTGGATAACTTAGACACAAAATGGGAAGCGTTCACCGTAGTACTCAGAGGTGTGTGTATAAAAAACACAATGATGGGCATTAGGTCACAGTTGTTAAAAGTGAGAGAGCAGCAGAGACTTATATCTTTATAGGTCTTATATATTTAATGGTGGCACAGCTGGAGCCTGATCAGAGTTTCCTCTGTCCCATCATTAGACATGGAAAAGCTTTCAACACTCAAATATAAAGTGCTTGAATGCATGAATTGTGGCCAGAAGTCATAGATGTCATCCGTCTTCTTTATGCTAAACCAACTGCAAGGATTCGGACAGGTGAAGTCATCTCGAAAAAATGTCCAGTGGATAGAAGAACCCATCAGGGATGTCTGCTATCAGTACTGCTGTTCACCTTAGCAATGGAGCACTTTGCCTTCTGACTGCACCAGGTGTGCAATGGAACGGGTACCACTGTAACCTGGACCCAAAAATGAGGAAGGTAAATGATATGAGCCGTCTCGCGGCCTGATGGTCAGCAGGTGCAAATCTTGTCTTTTCCCATGAACACCCAAAAACGAGGCGGTACTGTCGATGACAAGATATGCCATATTGAGATGGGCCTCCAACACGTTCAAATATTTAGGAGTTACAATTTTCCCTAGTAAGGATGGTCTACTGGAAGGCAATATGGGGTGGTCACTGATGGCAGTAAGAAACTGAATGGTCTTCAAGTGGTCATTGTCAAACATTGTTAGGATGATTCTCATCATGTTGCCCCTTTGTACTTCGTTTTGAATGTTGCAATCATTATCCTACAGGGTGCTTTAAGGAATTGTGTTGGCTGTTATCGGGTCTGAGCTGGGTTTGGTCAGAAGGTGCAATGACTGTTAGCTGCGGGAGGTATGGAAGCACACAACTTTGAACTGTACCACACTGCAGCACAACTGAAGAGGGTGACTAAATGCTAGTAGCAGAGGCAAATGCAGAAGCTCACTTTTTGCAGGATGAGATTAGCCGCTAACATTGGTAGAGGTGATTTGGAGAGTTGTAGATACTTTCTCACTTCTGCTTTTGGCGCAGACAGCACATCTCTGCTGGAAACACAGCTTGAAGAGAACACACAAACAGTGAATGCTCCGGAACATCTCCTATGGGTCCTCCCTAGGTATAGGTAGGCTGGCACACGGAATAGATAATGACAAGTGGGAGAGGGCTGTCTTGAAGCAGGGAGGTGGCCTATATATAATATCTTGCACCCATTCCAGGGGGTCAGAGAAGAATTTGGCGTTCACCAGGCCAGTTCGTGGCACGTGGTTGTGTGGAGGAGGGTGGCGACAGAAACATGAAAACAAGGCCTATCTGAGCTAAAGACACATGAAGTATTTGAATCAATCATGTCATGTGGCCTGGTCCAAAGGACAGCAACGCTTCTGTGCCAGGCTCTATGCAGGTCTAGTGGTCCATAACTCAAAGAAGTCATGATCAAATTGGCAAATAACTTTGAAGTCGAGATGAAGGATGAGGAGTGAGCTAAACCAAGGGACTACACCACAGGGGATCATGCAGTGCCTAATTCCCTAATTCAATCTTTTTTGATTCAAATACCTATTTCAGACCTACTTATCCCAGAGAACGTCATCAGAATATAAGCAAGAATTGGTAGCGAACGCCCCAGATGTAGGCACGCTGACTCTGGGATCTTCCATATGGTCAGTTACTGCTCAGTACTCCATTATTATTCTTTGAACGAAATAAACACAATTTCCATATTGATAGCTGAGACACTAGACTCCGCCTCAAGAACAGGCCTACTGGGTTTAATTCCTAGACCCCAAAAATGAAGTATGACTGCAGGTTCGCTGGGATAGCTCTTCCTATAATCAAATGCTGTATAGCTATGGCATGGAGGTCATCAGGGTCTGGTTGAGGGAAACGTAAATATGCGAGAAGGCTGAATGCATGGTAATGAGGCAAACTCCACCAATGGAATAGCCTTGACATGTTAGAAGGATGGGACCCAATAATCGTGAAACTAGAGAAACTTGTCGAACACAGACCACCCTGAACAACATAGTCAAACAGAAGTAGACTGCGATGATAGTTCAGCCAATGGGAGTCAAAAATCACTTTGGCAACACAAGAATATAGAGTTGGACACTGCTTGCCTTCTCTACACTATTATAATAGTTTATCTCGACATGGTTTCTTAATAACACCAACTTTTAAGCAGAGATGTTCCTCCTGATCGACTTACAAGAAGTTAACTGTTACCCAAGATGCATCTATCTTTGGACCCGACCATCAGGACAAATCCGTCTTTCGCTGCCACTCATGCATTTCTATTCTTTGACAACTGCGCAGAGAACTTGCTGCGACTTCATGAAGTGCTGTCTTAGGAGAGGGTCTGTTATGTCCACTTAAGAAATCAACAAGCAGAGCACATGTAACTGAGACCTTTTATAAGCTGCTGAGGCATCAGAGGTAAGAACAGCAAGCAAGGGACATGCCAGGTAAATGGAACTCTTCTCAGTCCACAATGCAGGTGAAATGCTTTGTAAGTGGTGAGTAAATCATTAAAAGCCAGACTCTAGACATCCTGGCTTAGCCTGCATCATAGGTCCTGTCTGCCACATATCTCAAATGTACATATGTGAAATGATGTGCTCATTGCGATGACCCTAATCATAACAGGAACATCATACATAGACTCTTGTAATCAATGGCCTCTTTACTCCCATTTGGGCAGAAACAGGAGAGGAGTTTCCGCATGGAATGTGGTAGTGCCTGGGGAACTCCAATCCCTTTTCCATCAGGTCAAACCGGATTGGAATTGTTCCGAATAAAATGCACAAAAGTAGGCAATATCATGCAGAAATTGGTAACACTGATTTCACATGGTATTAGCCACTTCATATAGAGCCATATATAATTATCCTTGGAATCACACAGTATTACTGCATTCTGGTATAACAGATACCTGGGTCACTTGTAAAGCCGAGTTGTATAGTGTATAGTTTTAGATACCGTGGGAATCATATACAAGTGATGAGAATTTATAGACAATGAGTTAGAAAAGTATACAGCGTTCCTTTTGCCTTGGTATTAAGTTTTGGTGCAATGACTAAAAGGATAATAGTGACGTGATCTAAGTATAACTACAACCCGGTGCAATCCGCGACGGTGGCGTGCAACACATATTGAACTGGGCTGTCACCTCGTACAGTTGTATATTTATGTCCTGTGGAGTGTTAGCCAGAACACCCAGACCCTATGTGATGCTTACACTCCTGTATGCTCTACAATTCTCATCTGGAAACAAATGTCAAAACTCTGGTGTGATGGGCACTGCTTCTTTATTAGACAATTGAACACAAATATAATAATAACTGTGGTGTATTAGATTCAGCTGATGTACACCTGATCTGGAGTAGCTAATGCTCATCAAGAATCATATATATATATATATATATATACATATGTGCCATATTTCATCTAAAAGAGTAGATATTAAGATATTATTTCAAAAAAATGGACTCCTTTCCTTTTATTTAAAGGATGCCAGACTGGGACAAGGGATGTATTAGAGATAGATTACCATGTGTTACATAAATAGCAAAGAGCATCATTTAGTGGTGGTAATCAAGATGTCCACCAAAAATTGGCAGCTGTCCTGTCTTACCACCTCTCGGATCTGCCAGCTCTTTTAGAGCGCGCTATAAAAAATTCACATAACATAACTGGTATGTTTCCCAGTGCAAAACTCAAGTGGATGTACAGTTGCAAGCACTTTTGTGAGGGCCCAGATGCCACCAATCAGCCAGCTCCTTGTTTTTAAGCTCAATTTCCAATTTACTGCAGGCCTTTGATACTGGGTTTTCCTCTCTGGGTCTATGCTGGAAACAAGATCATGGTTTCCTCAATGCCTTAATGACGTTTGATTAACATTTTTCAAAGACTAACTCCTGTTTTGGAGGCCAGTGTTTGAAAAATGCATAGAAGATGATGGCTGGTCCATCATGCTGCTATGGTATGGTGGGCCTTCTGGCACTAGCCAGTTTGGTACGTATGTAGTGGTATTTATATATCACAAACCTAGCTAGGAGGCAATGGAATGTGGCTACGTGTGGTGATGGGAGACAACCTACAAGATGTGGTACATCAAGAGGGGGTTGCACGAATATATTTATTTGCACACTTTTTTAGGCACAGGGAGCTTAAGTGATTTGCTCAGAATCACACAATGTTGAGTCAAGCTTCAGGGCCAAGACTCAAACCATGGTCCCCAGGGTACAAAGATGGAAGCTCTAGACACTAAACCACGCCTTCTACCATTTTGTTGAAAGTGCTCCCACCAAGTTGGAGAAGCACTTTTGCAAAATAATTCCCTGCAATTGGGTCATGGAATAAAAAATATGATGGGCAGGTCACCTCTGGGCTGATGGAGGTGGCACCTGTGCAGCTCCAGCAGCTTTCGTGCCCAATGATCAGGCTCTATGCCCTAAAGTAAGCAATAGAGAGACTTGGCCTGTTGTTTTTCCGCCTCAGACGTTTCTCAAAAGGCAGTGACTTCCTGCCTACCTTAAAGGTAACCCTTAAAATTAAAGCTTTAGACCCAAAAATGTCTTCCATAGTCTTGGTCCCAAAATCTTGACACCATCTTTCGTGGTCAACCCCAACTTCAGTTTAAAAAGTCTTACGATACATTGATAGACCAATGGCCTCATATATCATTGCGGAACCAGAGCACACCACCAAATTGTCACTGTAGCCTTATGAACAAACCCTCGCTTTGCACACATCGATTTATGTTTAATGAGAAAGTAACTCTCATAGGCACCTTTTAAGTCAGGATGTGCAAAATTGTGAAGATTGTTTTTGAACCTTCCCAAACGTCTATGGAAAAGTTGCTCCTTTTGCTTGACAATCGTGGCTTTTGCGACAATTTATTTCACACATATTCTTATATTACATTTGCAAAGTGGTTCCTCATAAAAGCTACCTAACAGAAATCAGTGTTCTTCTGCTGCCCAATTGAAATGCGCCCAGAAAAAGCTCCACCAGAGGTAAAGTTTCACACATCTGCCTTTGTGATTAGAAAGGTTTCTCAAAAGGTAAAGTTTCAGAGTAAAACTCTGCATATAGTGGCCATTGTGCATGTTAATGATTGCAAACTACAGTTAGCTAGTTCGTTATGTATATGCACATACTGCAGATTCCAGAGCACAATTCTGCTTACGTTTTCCAGCTTGGTTCGATTAGACTGCAAATGAGTGGCAAAAGCATGGTGAAAGGCAACAACTAGGAACCTTTGCTAACTTTGCAAAAAGTTAAAAGTTGGGAACTTGGCCAAACTTTGCATGTGAAAAAAATCTTCTCACACTCCTACTTTTAGGATCCAGCCTTCCCCGTCCCTGATATACATTTGAGCTACAAGACCAAATAATATCCTTTTTTTCCCTATCATAATTCAATTCAAGGTTCTTGCACGAGATCACAGGCGCCATTTTGAATGATAGTCTGTGAAGTTTGCGGTCTGGCAGCTTGCGAGGTGGCTCAGTGGTCTACTGACTACTTTGCCCTTGACTACTGTGTGTGATCTGCAGGTCACATGTTCAGATCCCGTTGGGATTTCTTCCCCTTTCATCTTTCTGCAGTTGATACATTGAATAGTGATAAATTGGGTACATGAGTCACATGTTTGCAGCCAGCAAAGCTACAGTGGCAAGTGCTTTATAAAAGGAAGGGCCACATGCATGAAAGGGTTTCATCCCGTCTATGCCTATGGGGAAATGCGCTGATACATAAGACCAAAGTTATTATAAACATTCAGCCAAGTTGGTAAAAAGATTAAGCCGCTTCTAGGTTTAGCTTAATGAATGCCTCGTGCCAGAATAGTGAAACAAAACCCCTGTATTCCAGTTACAAAGATGTACTGCATGGGCTTATCTTCTGCTGGGAAAAGTTAACAAACGCTGGGGGATATGTACAAGGAAATGGCGCAGTGCGGCAAATTTTGCAGTGCCGCGCAATTCCCAAGATGCAGGGATGTGCTGTATTTACAACAATACGGCACACCCCTGTGTTTTCCCTAGCGCTGGCGCTAAAAATAGCTGCCTAGTGCCAACACTGACACCCTTGCGCCGTAGGTGTCCCTTCTTGCACATAAACCATCAATAATGGCGATTTGCTACTTGTATGGGTGCTGTATTCTGCTTCACACATAGAAGTAGCAAATAGTCATTCTTTAATGATTGTTTATGAGCAGGAAGAGACACCTTCCTGCACATAAACAATCATTAATGGTGTTTTGCTCTTTCTATCTGTGCTCCTCGTTGCTCCAATCTAATGCCTGCTTTTGAAAGGCGCTCGTTTTAGGCGCTGCCTCAGATTTACAGATACTTGTAAATCTGGGGCAGCATAAAAAGCAATGGGTGTTGCGGTGGAACGCCCACAGCTACACCCACTGCATGCCCCTTTCATGTAGACACCGCTTTGTAAATATGGTGCAGGGCATTGCACCACCGGAACATCGAAAAAAGTGACGCAACTTGAGAACATTTGGCAGCCCAGCATAGTTAACCTGTGTTACCTTGAGTCAGCTCTGCATTTGTAGCCAACAGTGATTTTTGCCCTGGGTCATGAACATTTGTTTTTACAAATACAGATAAGGACTGTCGAGACTAATGCAAAATGCATTTGGCAAAAAACGCACAACTAGCTGCCGGTGTCTCAGTTGAAATGTGGACACTTAGCAGCTCTGCAGGTTTGCCTGTGTGTGAGTGTATGTTCCTGTTTATGTGCCTCTGTGAGTTAGTTGCCTGTGTAAAGGGGTGCATATATGTTCTGACCTGTATGCACTGTTGCTTTGATGAGCGTTCTGACTATGACCGAGCGCTGTATGTGTGTTGGCTGGGTGGATCGGTGCTTGTATGTGTGCTGCCTGTGTACACTGAAGCTCCTCCCTCTCTTGATCTGGCTGCATGCTTGCATGTGTCCCTGTATGTTGTGTGTCATTGTTTGTAGCTCTATAATATAAACAAGTATATTGGCTTTCTTTGTTATTTTTGGTTAAATCAGTTATTGTCTCTAACCTGTTTTCTACATCCTTTACACCCACTCAGGAGGAGAGATGGCGAACAAAGAAAAGTTTCATTGTTTGAAAGACTTCCACAAAGACATCCTGAAACCATCTCCTGGAAAGAGTCCAGGGACCCGCCCGGAAGACGAAGCAGAGGGGAAGCCACCCCAGAGAGAGAAATGGGCTAGCAAGATTGACTTCCTGCTCTCAGTGGCTGGCGGATTCATCGGCCTTGGCAATGTCTGGCGCTTCCCGTATCTCTGCTACAAAAATGGCGGAGGTGAGTACGGCAACACATTTTCATCTTTGGTTTCAGTAAGCAGTTCAGGCTTGACTAACATATGTTAATCACAGAAACACTATTGAATATACATCATGAAAAAATTTGACAAGGATTATTCTTCATGTACTTATGATCAAAACCACTGTGCTTATTCAAATTCAATATTTTATTCAGTCTTTTTTCCATTAGTGGCAAGTGAAGAAAGTGAGTGAAATTTTCAGATGGTGAATCCTGCAAACAGAATTATATCTAGGTACTTCTGAGAAAGTGATTAGGCAACTTAGTGCTAGAAGGGAAAAGTGGCACAACTTAGCAGTAAGTGGCAGGAACCAAGAGAGATGGAAACAGGAGATCTCTTCACCGGGAATCTTCTTTACCTTGCTTGGTGTGCAGTAATCATATGAAGGATAGATCAAGGGAGATGTTGTTTTTTTACTTTGCTCTCTCTGTTGAAATGATCAACATGTGTGCCTATCAGCACCTATTTCTGATGGTGATTTTTGAGCCACCTGCCTATAGAATGGAGATCACCAACCCATTACACTCCGGCAACCAAAGAAGTCATGACATTTGTACTTGTAACTGTAAATGTAGAGGTATTCTATCCAACATGTACAATTACAAATAGCAAGCACAATTTTAAGAGGGATGGTGGCGTGCAGTTTAGATCACAGCACAATTATGAGTTGTAGGGACTGAGGCGGATCAATAAAAAACATTAGGAGCAGAGTTACAGGATGTACACTTGAGGATCGATGGATATTAAAGGATAGGAGGTTAACTGATTATGTTTTCAAGATTTGGAGGTGGGTTAAAGGATGTTTGTACTGTGAAGGGACCATATGCCTCAAAGTGGACCAGAGAAGTTATTCTATTGGAAGGGCCAAGCAGTTCAAAGGACCAACATCTTCAGGAGGTTGAGTTTGATGAAGGAAACAAGACAAGGATGTTTGTACCATAAGGATAAGGGTGGAAGAGAAGCCAAACAAGGAGATAATGTCTCCAAGAAAATTGGTTTAGGGAAAATAAGAGTGAAGTGCAGATTGGCAACTGGCGTGTAGGTGGGTGGAGAGAGGGGATCACCAGGAAACAAAGAATGATTGATTCAAGAGATAGAATGCCAGCGCCTCTAGTGTCAAGCCCGCAGTGCCCAGGGAGAGACTGGTGGCCAACAGCGTCCAAATTATTAGAGCAAGCAAGGGCTCTAGAGTCACCTCTGCCAAATCTGACTAGTTTGAGTGCTTGTCCTTTTCTTTCCAATGCAACAAATGATGACGGCCCATTTGTATTATCTGCATCTTTCAACCAATTCCTGGGCTCCAAAGCAGCCTTGCAGCAGCCTGTCCCACCCTGAAGTCACCATTATATAAATTGTCAAGGCAGTAAAATAATGCGTGGTTTGTGAAGCCTGCTCCTTATCCAAAGCCTGGAACTGGTCAACTTTATCATAAGGATTTTGCAGGTTTTAACTACCAGTGAACCCTTAACAGATGTATGGTCAGAGAACTGTGACATGACCAGGATATGGTTATACTCTTTGCTAGCATATGCACCATTAATAGAAAGCTAGGAGCTAGAATAGTTCTCTTTGTACACTTTTATACTATTCGTCCTGTCTTCAAGTCTTCACCCAGTGACCATGTTTCCTGGTTCTTGTCTTCCATTACAGGTGCATTTCTCATACCATATTTCATTTTCCTGTTCGGAGCAGGTTTGCCAATGTTTTTCTTAGAAGTGGTGCTTGGGCAGTACACCTCTGAAGGCGGAATCACCTGCTGGGAGAAGATCTGTCCAGTCTTTACCGGTAATCAATCAGTATATGTAAATATTTGACACAAGTTAGTCCTTTAAACACCTACCTCGAGATTTAAAAAAACAATGCAGATAATTGTAAAATGGTTACAATATTTTAAATATTTTGATCAAAGTAACCCTGCCATTCCAACCTATTCTCTACTCTGGTAGCTGGGAAGACATACAGAAGGTGCATACAGAGGAACTGCTGCATTAATGTTGGACTGATCTGTACCTTTTGGGGCACAACTAATACTGATGTGCATAATGTTGACTTCTGTCTGAAGTGGCAGAGTGAGCAAAAACAAGTCTATGGTATAGGGCCCAGTATGGTGACATCCAAGTATTCCATCGAAGTTCTCCATTGGTTAGTCTACTCTGAAATTGACATCAGTTTTTCTTTCACTTTCAGTTTGACTAGAAAAGATATGGTTAGCCATAGAAACTACTTTTGTGTAGAGCATTAGGTTAAATTTGTGGATGCTTTAGTTCTAACAGGTCTTCAAGGACTGGCGGGACTCTGACCTTCCCTTTAGTTTACGTTTGGGTAGTTTGTGTAATATATATGCGTAGTGCAGCCAACCTTAAATCTTCCCCTGTCTGATATAGGGGGCACATGAAAGCCCTTTCCTAAATTCAACCCCTGAAGTTGATTGCCCCTCAACATTTCAATGAGCCAGTAATAAGCTTCTTTGGAAGCATGGCAGACTGGCTGTTCCAATGACCAGGCTTAAAATTGTGCATTTGAAATGTTTGTGCAGGGGGTTTGTTTCACACATTTACTACCTTGTCATTAGAAAACATTCTAATGTTTCTCGTGCACAATCTTCCTCCTCTTCAATTTTGTGTAATGATGACGACTAACTCATTTGCCTTTCACACAGCATGTGTTTCATTTTGGAAAGTGGTTGTCCTCCCTTCTTTCTTTCCTCTAGTCTCCCATTGATCCTCAGAGGAATAGATTGTCTTCAGGTTGTTTTGTATTTATCAATATCCATATGTGGTTTTCCCATTAATTGCCATTCTCTAGATATGGCCTGCACAAGTGAACACCATACACTATGACTTCCATAGCTGCACTGCATCCTGTGGGTGAGACCTCCACTACTGAATACCATTGTGCAGATGTGCCCTGAATAGGTAAAGATCATGGTCCAGATGTAGCCCCCCCTTGTTGTCAAAACATAGTAAACATGTGGTCTCCACAGCTAAATTCAAAGGTCTTAAGGTGGCCCTTTGAACCGAATGTCATTCTGTCAATTAAGCGGTACTACTGATTCGCGCATACAGGGAGCTGATCTCTTTTTATCTGTAATGACACACACAGGCTCAGGTTGCACTTGTACATCCTCAGTTGAACATAAAGGATTATTGTGCAGCATAGACTGCTCAAAGAACCCAGTTACATACCATGTGCTTCAAACATGGCAGAGCATTTAAGAAGTACACTGGAGTCAGACAGTAGTAGGGCCATATGAGCTGCATTTGCACTTGCGTTTGGGATCATGGCGCCATCACTGTTGTCTACCACTTTTGGAAGAGGTCCCTTGCGTCCGCCATAGTGTCATTGCCCAGAAGTAAAAACAGGCACTGCCTGATTGGATTCTCAATTACTTGGAGGCTCTTGTACTGTGGATTATATGCCCAGGCAAGTATCATCAAGGGAAATACATGTGGACAAAAGAATAGTAAATCTACGCTATATATATATATATATATATATCTTCGCACCATAGCAGTAGTCAGCAGTATTCTAGATTTGTAAGGTGATCAAAAAAAACAGATAATGTGGTAGAACACCTCCCTGAGGAAGGGCTATATTTGTATGAGGTATGCCCCTTGCACTTGCGAAGTAAACAATACTCCCTCTGAGTGAATACATGTGTAATGAAATGATGACTTCGCATTGGCAAAACAACTATCCTACATAAGATGGCGGCGTTGCAGCACTTAGATTCAGCACTCCTAGCCCGCAGCTGCCAGGCATGTGATTGGCAGTACCCTCACTCTGGGGATAGCTTATGTTTGCTGTAGGCGTGACTGTACCTCTTTTTATGTAATAGCCAAGCTCTTGTTTGATTTGATTCACACGAATGTTAGGTTCTCCACCTACCAATTCTTGGTAGAATATAAAAAAGTCCCAGGTATTGAATACCTTTTTGTCTTTAGGCATTATATTAAGAAAAGTTTACTTATGGTTGGTACATTGTGTACTCCTTTGTGCATTAATTTGTTTTAAACGAGAACTTATAATGGATTTACGGAATGCAATGTGATCCAACTGGACTGATATTCTGTCTATAAAAATTTGTAAAAAGTCTAATTTATGATCGGTTCATAGGGTACACTTTTTATTTGCAGCTTTCTCAGTAGAATGTAAACATATAAATGAATTTCAAACTGAAAAGAGCAATCAGTATGCATATATGTATGCATTTCTATAGCACAAACATAGCCAAAAGGCAGTAGAGTGCTTTACAGGTTCAAAGACAATAATAAAGTCAGTGATAGGAGAGGTAGCTGGATTATGGTCAAGTAATACATAGTGATGTAGTATTTTTTGAATCATCAGTCATTTTTTTTAAATCATCAATTTGTAAAGAGGTGAGTCTTCAACTCTTTCCTTAATTGGAGCTGCGTTGATGTGACTCTGATGGATACAGGGATGTTGTTCCAGATCCTGAGTGCATAGATGGAAAAGGAATTCTGACCTTTTAAAAAAAAATGTTTTTACACTTCTTGTTCTGCAGTCTGCTGGTGTCCTGAATGTCGGTGTGCTGAGAAGCACCAGAGATTGTGAGCTTGTCTGCTAGATAAGCGGTGTTGCTGGACGTTTTTTAGAAGAAAGAGCTGGCACCTGCCGTCTTTGTTTTTGTTTCTTTTTTCTTGGCAATGTGCACTTTGAGGGCGAGGTTGGTGTCCAGGCAGAATCTAAGTGACATGGCATTCTGTGAAAGGTGGTGTTCGAAGCCATCAAGGTTCATATCATTAAGCCAGGTTTGTTCTGTTTCGTGTTTGTGTTCTTGACAACTTACAGAAATCCTGTTTTGGTTGGGTTGAGCTTCGTGTAGGCCTAGGGCATCCATATTTAGATGAGATGTAGGCAAGCTTTGAGGGGTTGGATGTCTGAAGCAGAGGAGACTTTATTAAGTAGAGTTGTGTATCATCGGCATATTGCTGGATCTTGATGCTGTTATCTGTGAGTAGAGCACCTAGCGGCTCCATGTAGAGGTTGAAGATGACAGGAGAAAGTATGTAAATCTGGGAGACTACTCAGATGATAGAAATCTTCTGGGGCCTGAAGGTGCCCATATGATTGAACTGGTGTCTGTTGAAAAGGTAGGAGGAGAACTACATTGCCTGTGAATCACATTCAAGACTCCAGGGTGCGTATGAGGGTGGGATGGTCGACTGTCTCGAAGGCAGTTGAGCGGTTCCAGCAATATCAGGAGACAGGGTCATCTTCATCTGTGGTCAGGAGGGCATTGTCCAAAATGAGTATAATTAAGAAAATGTTGTGCTGTTAGTTTTTAAGTCATAGTCTGTAGGTGCTAAATGTGTTTTTTGTTATGGACCATACTTGAAATCATAAAGACGGATTTCTTCTAGTTCTGAGTCACTCATAGGGGTGGGAAAAATGTAAATATTGCCTACTCAGTTCACAAAGAATTCCTCACAATAACTTACTAGAAGTGAGTTTTGCCTATATTACATCCTTAAAATCCTGTTTGAGGACTTCTCATGATTTCAAAAATGCAAACTTTGCAAGGGTTGGCAAATTAATAAAGCTTTAAAGACAACGTTGCAAAGTTTGCGGTGTGATTTTTAAAAAACTTTACACACCCCTAATATCTAGCACATTGCAAAGGTTAATACTGTGCTATGAATAATAATCCCACATTGTTTTGCATCATGACAGAAAGGAACAAATAGAATTGCAGCAGTGCTAATATTGATCTTCAAAATATGTCCATCCTTGAATCCCATCTCTTATCTTCCATGCAGTGTAAACTGACCTTCTCTCTCCGACGTGTGTTCGAGTGATGTGGTCATCTGTTGCTTCCCATTGCGTCTGAGAGTGGCCCCTGTTTCAGCTGTGTAGCCAGTATATGCCACTCTTCAAAAACTTAGTAAATGCCCACCTTTCTCTCATGAGCCAGCATAATCTACTGTGAGTTTATTGGAATGTAAACTCTGAATGCTTGGCAATATCAGGTTCAGTAATAAACAGATGCCTTCTAAATCCATTGCAAGCAAGTACATCAAATTGCCTTGTCAGCACAAACAGTCGTAACTGGGAGGGCAAGTATTTTGAGAACCTGAAAGTAATATTATCTTCTGTAAACTCTAACTTAATAGAGCTTACCATGTGTTGCCAACATTACTGGGATTATTGCACAGCATGCTTCTGTAATTGTCAGCTGAAGGAACATACTGCTATTTTAAAGTGATGCTTAGATAGAGTTTTTGCTTAGTTTAGAAATTGAAAAGCCATACAAAGCACATATTTTTCTACATGTAATGCGGGGCACCGGTTAGATGTGATTTCGTAGGAAAACGATTTCATGGAATACCATTACTGAGAAACCATTTCATCTAAACTGTTTAATAGAAATTTTCAGAATGAATAGCATTTACCTTTTCATAGAAGCCAATTCATAGAAAGTCTTTTTGGTCAAAATTGGCTTTTAAATGCTTATTTATTTTATGTAAATGGAATGGTTGCAGGTCTTAATTTCAGCAACATTTTTGTCAGAGATATTTATTTCAGTGCTTTACTTCAGGTAACATTATTTAATGTGTATATCATCTACATTCTTAGATAATTACTTAGATGCATTTGATTCTCTGAGGCATCATCACCTGTGAACAACATCCATTGCTGACCTCTCACGATCCCTAAACACTATAAATCCCTGCCCCCTGAAACCCTTCACCACACCTAAACAACACTCATCCCTGAAGCCTAAAAACCTTTTCTGCCCAAAAATACCACCATCTCTGAACTCTAAAATCACTCACTACCTCTGACCCCACCCATTCCTTAACCCTAGCACACCTTTCTATTCCTAAACCCCACCCCACCCCTTAAAACACCTCAGCAGACCGAAACTCCATCCTTCCTTGAACTCTAAAAAACCCTCACCACCCTTTAACACCAGCCATCCATGACCCATAAGAACTAATGACCCTAAACTACTGAACCCTAAAAACCTCTTTCTCCATCTAAACTCCACCTATCCCTGAATCCTTAAAACCCCTCACTACCCTAAACACCACCCCATGCTGAACCCTAAAAGCTCTCCACCACCCCAGCCTCTACCCATAATTGAACCTTAAAGACCCTCACCAGCCCTAAACTCCGCCCATCCATGAACCCTAAAACCTCTCGACACCCATACACTCCACCCATCCCTGAAACCTAAAAACACATCACACACCTAAACACCACTCATCCATAAACCCTAAAAAAAACCTCACCACACCTGCACTCCACCCATCTCTAAACCATAAAAGCCCCATTCTATGCCCTATCACCAATTATTCCTGACCTCTAAGAACCCCCTCATCACCCTAAACATGATCCATCCCTGAACCCAAAAATCACACAGTAGTCCTAGACTCCACCCAAGTTTAATGTAACTTTGGATTTTCTTTAAAATTATCTTTCCTTTAAAATGTAAAATGTTTCCTTTGATTTTCGTTTTTTTTGTATTTCCTTAAAATTGTCTTTCCTTAAAATTGATTTTCCATGATTTGGATTCGCCCAACATGTTCTCTATGTTTTCGTTTTCTGTGAATTCTCCTACTACCTTGGACAACATCTTCTTGTCGGTGGTTTTCTTGATGTATTTCTTTCGATCATCAAAACTTTTTTTTTGTCATTTGATATCTAATACCCTAATTTAGAAAAGGGTGGCATATGAGAATCTGCAAAAACAATTATTTTTTAGTATTACTGGCAGAATAACTGCCCTATTGATTGTATGCTACGTGGTGGACATGATGCTCATGGAGATTCCTGTGCTAATTTTAAACCAAGAAAACCATAAAATACATCAATATGGTTTCAATATTTATAATTCTTATATCTGAACTAAGGACATGCTATACTTGAATCATGATTTGTCTAACACCTTCTTTAAGGTTTCTGCTTTGAGTAGCTAGAAATTAATATTTTCACCTACAATGGTCACACTCATTTTTTTCTAAGTTACAGTTAATATCTGCAGGGTGTATTTATTGCAAAATATACTATGTTCAGTAGTTTTGCGCTTCTATTTTTACAACTTCACACACAAGGCAGAAGTTTATTTTGCCAATTCTGCTCACCCCTGGTTTGAATGCTAGCTGGGCTGATTCAAACCATTCCTAAGTCGATAACAAGGGCTATTGATTTGGTAGAACTACCACATATTTTTCAATTGCCCAGAGACAATACAATTGTTGTTCAGAACTACACTTAGAATCACTACTGCAGATGAGTTTAGTTTCAAATTGTTAACACATAACAATATTGATTCTCTGTGACTTAAAATGTACTTTCTACTGGCTCAAAAAAGTAGTTAACTATTTTTATCTTCCGTGTTTTGAATTACCCACATATAGTATTCATATTCATTTTTTCAAATGCTGCATCTAGCACTTAACATTTTGGAAAAGGAAAAGATTTAATAATGTAATAACTTCACAAATAAAATCATTATTTCAAACTGTATCTCTCTCTAGGTGCTTAGTGAGTGTTACTCTCACCCAACAACCTAACAAAGATGAAAGCTGAGTCAAACTCGCTCTGATTTTTTCATATGGGCTCTATCATGTATCATTTCTTTTTGTAGAAGTTAGGGTTTTTTTACTTTATTTGCACAGGTTTGAAGTGCACTATTTCAAATGTTGGCTAGTCCTAAGGGCCTATAACACCATGATTTATCTCTATTAATATTATTAATCAGATTTGTAGAACGCATGGCTAACCAACCAAAGGTTTCTCAGCGCTATGTCATGGTATAGGTACCCAGAAACATCCTGCGGGCTGCTCCTGAAGTCAACGATTAAAACAGCCAGGTTGTAAGCCTCTTACGGAAGATTGAGAGCAAGCTACAGGTTCTCAGATCAAATCTATAAGACAACTAAATTCATCCCTATTTTTAGATATTTGGCTTCTAACACTGACCATAGCTATTTAATTATTCCTCTTACAACTGGTCATTACACAACCCGAATTTAGAACTACAACCGTGGCAATGTTTGTGTTTCACCCCTGGTCCTTATTGCAAAGTTGATGATGACATGACAAGGGGGGTACTCCTCTCTTTACTAAACAAGTAATAGGCCTGTTGCTTTGCATAACAAATCTTAGAATACTGTATCCAGTTCTGGAGCTCACATCTCTAGGGGATATTGAAAAGTTAAAAAGAATTCAAACACAGGCTAGCCGAATTTTGTATGGAACGCCAAACATGACGTCGGGATTGCTGGATCCATGCCAGAATTTCAGGATTACTAATCCCTCTGTAAATTAGTTCAGTTCAAATCCATTGTATGTCAATTTATCTTATGTGGATTCCTGAAAATTTGTCATGGATCTGGCACTCCTGGACCAAAGTTGGCTAACCTTGGTTTAGACGACTATAAGACAAAGGAAAGGATTCTCCACAAAACCAGCATAAAAAACAGATAGAAGAAGTGACTCTAGAATAAGACCCCTTTAAATGATAATGGGAATTTTTGTTGAATATCAGGGAATATTTCTTGCCACAAGGAGAATACATTTAAAAACCGGTGATGCACTGGGATTTTTAGATAATGCTACAGCCCTCTTAAAAGAGTCAGGTGTTCCTTTGAGCTGAAAGATGCCCTGAATTAAGTTTCAGTATAGTGTTCTGTTTAGATCGTTGTTGTCTTGGTTAAATTGGTGGTTTATGTCCTGTCGAAGTTCTTATTATTTTGACTTCTTGATGCATAACCTGCTTATTCCTCCTTAAATAGATGCCTTCATTCACTAGCAACTGTGCTAATGTTTTCTTTTTCCAAATATCAGTTGTCACCCCAATGAACAATATTAATGAAGTAGTTTCTATTTCATATAATTAGCTGGAAGTGTGATTTAGTTGTCAGGAGGCACAATCTAGTTGAGCAGAGGGGATTGAATTCTTGCAGTAGCAATATCGACCTGCAACAACATTACATTCAAAATATTGACTATGGATGTATCGTCAAGTTAAGTCGATGCGAAGTTCAGCATAGTACATCCATACCTCCCTACATATATGTACCTTAATGATACAGTATAAATTCATATGATGATGCAAAATGTTTTCTGGTTTATATCTCGACTGTAATATAATGACATACAGACCCTGGACGGTATATGAGGATCAGGTGGCAGAAAATGGTACCTGGGTGATCTCCTTGGAAGGGCAGCAGTCTTGTGGAAAAAGCGATATATGTTTTCCATGGCACTCTATCTTGTGTGAGTAAATTCACCTGATTTAGAAACTGGCACTCAGTGGCTTCTGGTGGCTTATAAATGTGATGACCTATTTAAGGAGCGAAAGAACAATATTGGAAAGTTTGCAAGTGAATCTGAATGGCATTATCAAAGAATTGCTTACACCAAGCAGCTGCAGCTCATTTGAAGTGAGTTTTGCTCCCATCCACTTCCTCCCCATTTCCTACCTCTGCAATCACCCGATGAAAGCCTTGTCATATCGAGCAATAACATATTTTGAAAATAGTAAGGCATGATATTAGAACCTTGTGTCACTGTAAGTTCATGGTTACCACAAAAGGTATCAGTGCGGAGCAGCTGATTTCAAACCTTTCAGAGAAATGTATACACTCTTTCCCTAGGAAATTGGTTCTAAATTTTAGTGCAAAAGGAATGAATAAGGTTAACCGGTTACATTTGCTTTCCTAGGTATCGGCTATGCTTCCATCGTGATTGTGTCCCTCCTGAATGTATATTACATCATCATCTTGGCCTGGGGGATGTACTATCTCTTCCAGTCCTTCCAGAGCAGACTGCCGTGGGCCTACTGTCACCAGACATGGAACACTGACAACTGCGTAGAGGACACCTTTCGGAGGAACAAGACCCTGTGGATGTCTCTTAATGTGACAAACTTCACGTCTCCTGTCACAGAGTTCTGGGAGTAAGATCTTTATTTCTAACTAGAGTAAGATCCACATAACTGTACATCTTACACCGTGTTCTCATTGTATACCTCTGAAGATGAGGTGATGTCACATGGCTCACAGAAGCCTGAGATCCCATGATAGCTCCAATGATTTACTCTATACAGTTTTTTAGTGGGTACGTTTTATGGAGCTCATCTGCCTATGAAATCTTTTGGAGGAAAATGTTACTCACATCACAGAGGTTTTGCAATGGAGCCTGCAGCATATTAGTAGAGCTACATCACAAAGATGTGTCAACTCTATAAAAGCACTCCCTGGTCTGTATGCGGAGCACAGATAGTTTGGTTTACATGGAATGTGAATGTACCGCCATTACATTTCATGAGGAGAGGTAGTGATCTGCATTGAATACATTGCATAAATTATCTTTCTTTTGTAGACTCTTGCTTAATATTCAGCTTTTTTCAAAGCATATGTTGAAGTTTCTGCCTCTGATTAAGTTATTGTAGTGTGGTGCCCATAACTTAGGCCTGCTATTGCTGATATCACATTTGGAGGGAATTGTACTCTCCCTCCCTGGTAATCAGCCCCCAGCAGAGGCTGTGTAAGCTTCCCTCAAATATACACGCTCTCACACACAAGCAAGCATGCACACATGTGGACTGATAAATATCAGTTACAGCTGATACAGCAGTGTCAGAGAGAGGAACTGTCTTGCGATGACATCAGCAAAACCTGGCTCACAAAGTGGCACACATACATGTATATATAAAACATACAATTAAAACAACTTTGGAATAAACAAAATCCAGCCAAACTTTGGTAAAACCCATCATTATTATGTAGTAGCAGCTATAGAGCGCTTGCCACTGGTAGATGGGGTGTTGAAATGCTTGCCCACACATTGAATCAAGATACAACATGTAAGGTGTATGGATGGGAGAGTGTTGTCTTTTCACTGAGCCTATAAAGAAGTGTTGCCATGTTGTGCGGTTATCGTGTTATGGGACGCTGTGTTTGGTTAGTGAAAGCAGTGTGAGTGGCAGACGTGTGATTTACGTTATGACATATGCTGGCAGCATTAGTTAGCTCTGCAGGTCCCTTTTGGTGTTTGTAGATATTATAATGAAGATTCCACCCCTGTTTCTGTTGTAGTTTCTGCATTAATATCAATCCTGCTGCTATCTTAAGAGGCTGGCTTGGTCTAAGGAGGAAGAAAGAGAGGGTCAAAGCTCATATGAACTTTCTGTCTCTTTCTGGCCCCCATTTATGTAGATGAGAGAGTTTTGTAGTTTTAATATTCTTTTGATTCTGAGTATTGTAACTAGATCAGGAAACTCCATCTTTGTTAGAAAGGTTGGGAGCAGTGGTGATGTTGTTATGGCTGAGGATGTATTGGCGAGGTCAAGGAGGAAAGTAACCCGATGTTAGAAACATGCATACTAAGTGAATGAATTCTCCTAGAAGAAGAGCCGGTGAAATAATACGAAATGGCTCAAATTGAAGACTTTTGAGTATATGGGAATTTTCCTTTATGGAAAGAATGGAGAATACACTTACATTTTGCCAACATTGGCTGCTGCATTACCCACAGAACTATAAAGAGTTTGGGGTTGATCCCTGTTCTCATAGGGCATAGAATCCCAAATCTCTTCCATTGCCCGTTTGCCTTGCGAATGACTTCAGAAAATAGTGAAACACCCCACACCCTGCTGTTGTAACTCCTTTTCCCCTCTTCACCTGCAAAGTGCGTTCAAGCTGCCATAAGGCTATGAGGGTGTTCAACAGGTTAAATTTAATATAACACACATACTCTACTAGGTTTCAGTCTGAGGCAGAGCTAGAGACAAACAAGTTAAATCCTAGGCCTTAGTTTTATTCTGCAGTAGAAGACTACTCTATTCCTGACTTTATAATGATCCTGTGACCAACAATATCCCAGGGGGAACGTGTGGTAATCAATGAAGACACGTGACTTCTTAATAAAACTGTAATTCATGGTCCTATAATAAATGCATATTGAAGGAAAGCATTTAGAAGTTATACCATGTGTATGTGTACATGTATAATGATGTATTATATGAAGCTAAGCTAGCTGGGGACTAGGGAGCTGTATATAGGTGAATAGAATATGATTCAAGATTGTGTTCAGCAATTTGGGAGCAGAAGTGGGAAAGTGGATCTATATGTTTTTCTTGTGGGTCCAGGTGGGTGGACTCTAGCTGAGCACTGTGAAGTACTCATTGAAGGAATAGGTTATCAGTTCTTTCCTGAACTGCAGAAGTGATGGAGATTCTTTGATACTAACAGAGATGTAGGTCAAGATGCTGAGGGCTTTGTTCAAGAAGGCTTGCTAATGAGTTTTTCTTTCTTGTACTTCTAATCTGTAAATCCTCCTCATGTGTGTTCATGATCAGGAGCAATGCTTGTTAATGCTTTGTTTTTGTTGTAGTGGTTTTTGAAGATGATGCTTGTTTGGAGGGACAACTAGGGTAGAACCTGCGAAATGGGGGAGATGTGTTGCACTTGTTTCTGTGGCATAGAATATAGTGGTAAAGGATAGAAACTCTTGTTCTTTTATACTTTTAAGATGGCCGCTGCACTGCATGATGCAACATACATTGTGTTG
This sequence comes from Calotriton arnoldi, assembly GCA_963921515.1. Lineage (NCBI taxonomy): Eukaryota > Metazoa > Chordata > Amphibia > Caudata > Salamandridae > Calotriton > Calotriton arnoldi. Next base: position 326,726 of record CAWUFW010003939.1, read on the forward strand.
TCACATTGCTTCACCCAATGTTGTGGCCATTTTTAAAACACTGTTAGCTGTACTTTCAAGATGGCCACCATGTTGTTGGACGCAACGTGACAAGAAGTGACGATGCAATGCACTTTGCATCGTTCAACATTGCAGCCATCTTGAAAGTATAGAGAACAATGTTTTCATTGATTTCTCTACTTTTAACACTGCCAGTTACCGCACAGTGGAGGTTCTTTGGGAGAATGGATGAGGGGAGACATGTGTAAGAACAACATCCCATGCATTACCAAGGCTGCTATCCAGTGCCTGAAGTGTCACTGAAAAGCATCAGGTAGGATAGAGGAGATTGGGTGAATCGTTGTAGCAATAAAAAGTGCACAAGAACCCTCTGAAGAACAAGACATGCATGTTCGTGGAGTGATAAACTAATGAAAAAAGTAGTTCTATAACACCAACAGTAGAAGGATAAACTATAACCAATCAAAAGCAATGGTAAAGAAACTATGCTCCAGGGGTAGGTACGTCGTCCAATAGAGAGCTGGGAACTGAGATTGACAAGAAAGCCATCTAATCATAACCTGATTCTGGGCAGTATTTTTTACAATGCTGTCTGTGACAGACAACTGGAGGTGTCTGTAGTGAGACCGCAAAAACCTAAAAGCCTTCTTACATCTAAAAATCACAAGTTTCTACAGTGACTCACTAAAAATATTCCTTGATCCTAATGCATTTCAATCGAATCTTCAAGCTGTCCCGACATTACAATGTCAGTGGATCCTCTTTCAAAAATGAAAAGCTAGGATCTATGTAACTGTGATTTTTAACAATACCAGAATTCTGCCCTAACATCCCTCTCTCCGTTCTCTGTGGGACCATTAGCAGTTATGTAGGCATGACAATGCCAGTTTGAATGGCTGATGGGCAAGTGCATTGGCCTTGCATGGTTTTGGCTGCAGACTGTTTGTTATGTTATGAGTATTCTTGTAATTAGATAGATTTGGTCAAATGGTAATAACTTCTGTTTGGCCACCTCTGTGTGGGTACTTCTATCCTTGTATGTCCGTACCCTCACGTACCGGCCTACAAACCCAGTGCCTCTGAAAGTCACTTTACTTCCTGCATTTCATGGTATGATTTACTGGACATGCCTGAGACTGTGGTATGAGGCACATACAAAGCCACCTTCCAAGACAGTCGATCCATGTGTGCGGGGCTTTGAGGACTGCAGTTGGCGTGGTTGGGAGGAAGCAGGCAGGTGAGGTCTTTGGTGCATGCAGGCCATCTCATTTGAGTGCTAGTGGCACAAAGTGGAGTTCCAATATGTGGAGGTGCAGCAGTAAGTTGGTGATACATTGTCTTGTCTTGCAAGGCTGTTGTTCAACTAAGTGCTGATGTGCTGTGAAGGTGCAGCGGTCCACACTGGGCTTTCAGTTGCACCCTCCCAGTCAGTATTGTGTGCAGCTAAAGAAGTCCTCCTGGAGCTGAACATCTCACCATATAGTCAACTTCCGACTGACCAGGATCCAAGCCATACCCTCACCCCCATATTTATAGTCAAAGTGGGGATGTATCCAGTGGTGGTCAATTTGTCCCGCCTCTGTACACCAGAAACTTTGACTCAACGCCTTAAGATGGCTACGCATATGAAAATTCAGTCAGTCTTGGGCTCTTCCGGTACACCACCTGCTAAGGTTTTTTAAGGTCGCATATCAGCAATCTAATCCCTCAACTATTACATTGATTGTAACAAAATGAGAGCGTCCAGAAGAAGCTGAGATGTTTACTTTGGATATTTTCCTTCGAGATGGCAGAGAGCAAACTCACAGTGTTAGCGCCATGTTTACCTAGCTTGTGAATAATTTATGGTGCAGTCTCAGTCCATGTCAACTTGGTTTGCAGAAGCTGCTTCCGTGCCAGTGCGACTCTCTTCAAAAAAGTGATACGAGATTGTGTAGAAATGGACACTAATTGCATGTGTGAACATTCTTTACACTGGTGCCCAAGAATTAGCAGCATCCATCAGATCTGGATCCAGTAACTCCGTCCACATCACCCATCATTCTGATTTATCACTTTAAGGTCTACTACTATTCTACTACGGTAGCCTTGATGATCGTCTAAGTAGTTCAACAGCACCCGTGTACTGCAGGGATTTCCTTCTATACAGCAGACTCAAATATCCCTCTCAAGCTCTTTCTAAAGAGTATACTGAAGCACGCTAGTGGACCACACATCTGCAGGCTTCTGGAGATTGGTTTCTGGCACCTTTGCAAGAGCTGGGACCTCTGAAGAAGGTTTCATGGTTGCACCGCTGATACGAACAGGTTGCGGAAAACAGAAGCAACAAAAACAGATGTTCACTTCTATTATTATTGAGGGTCCTGGTTGAGTCAGATGCTGGCACACCAGAAATGGCATCAGGAAACCCACAACTTTCAAAGTCTGCAAATAGGATTTGCCCAGTTGCCCTAGGTTGCTGCCATTGGAGCAGTAGTTGGCTGGCGTTAACATTGACTTTGTCTCATAAACACAAAGGTTTACGGACAAAGAATAACTTCCTGGGTAGGGGTGAGCCAAGTTCAAATTCCTGGATGACAGCGTGGTCTCCCAGGTAGTGCGAGTGCATTCCGCAAGGTGTGCACATTTATCTGAAGGACAACTTGTTTAATAGAGAAATCCATATTCCAGGTGTAAGGTTTAGGAGCCAATTTCCTTTTAAATGAATTGTGAGAAGTAATTGTAATATCTCAGGTGCGTCGGCACAGTGTTCATCAGGATTTCTTAATGCCATTCTTCCCAGCCCCATTGGCGACTAGTGCCAAGCCATCGGCAAAAGAGCGCCAAACATGTGATTATCACATGCCAGACAGATCTCATAACCGCCTGCTTAAAGTGCAGAAGGCAGCTGCCAGCAGGTCTCTTCAAGGCGCCCTTTGCCAAGTGTTGCTATCAATGGACCCCCTACGGCTGGAGACTTTGCTGGAGTCGCTATTCACAATGGCACTCTGTGTGCGAGAAAACAGTAGAGGAGTCCTGTGCATAGGTCATTTCAAGTACAACTACTATTGAGTGAAACTGCAAAATGGAAATATCCATCCTTATAAAGAGGTACCAAAGAGGTGCTAGATTACAAGTCACCAAAAATCCCCCTACACTCACTTTTCCCAGATGCCAAAGTTTTCTATGTAAAGAAATGCAATTTATAGGTAGCAATGCTGAATCAAAATTAGCAATCACTTCATTCAACACAGAAACATTGATCAGCATTAAAAAAAATACAGGTAAGAGATAGCCCTGTAATCAAAAGGCAGTACATGACCTTCCTGTTTTGTTTTGTGTATTCCACCGTACACATTAAATGCCAGACAGTCTATGATCTTACTGAAACCATATTCAATTAACTATGTATAATTTTAATAGGATTGTAGGCAAACTAATTGTTGATGGGTCCAATTAATCAAGCAAACAAATACATTAATTACATTTAAAATCCACAAACCATCCCAGCAGCAACCAGAAGCATATGCTCCGGCACCTCTCAAAGGGCATCAGGAAGATATGTCACCAAGTAAAGAGCTGCTACGAAAGGCCAATGATGGCCACTTTTTTATAGTATGGAGTCACTTTTTTTTGGGGGGGGGCCCAGGCTTATTTTATGTCCCATCCCAAAACTGGCAAAAAGATTACTTCATGAAACAACTACGCCTTAGGCCCTTGCCAGCAACAAAGTATGGCTCAATGATCAAGGTGGGCTGAAAGCATCCAAATCAGTATAAAAGGGAGCCCAAAAGATGTAGCTGTTTAGGGAGGCCATGTCCGTCAATCAGCATCTCTGCCTTCAGCCTTTTTGTAGTAAGAGTTGTACTGTCAGATAGACAGAAAGGTTTTTGTGAGACTGCAGATGTACGCCATTTTTCTACTGGGAAACGTCCATTAGAACAAAGCCGGAATCCCGCTGTGCCTTCACAGCGCCGGCAATAGAACAAACGCGTCTTTAGTACGCATTCGTTCAGCATGCAAGTCGTAATAACGACTTGCTTTAGGGGTGCTCACTGATGGAATGGTGTTGGATATAAAGGACGGGAAGACCCCGATGATGAAGCATGCCACCAAGGGTCCTTTTGGTGGGTGAGGGGTATTTTAACAAAGCTGTGTCCTTTCCATCATAGTAGGAGACACATTAGGTCTGGAGGAACATTACTTTTCTTTTCCATAAGGGTGGATCCCTTTGTTTGATACCTATTGACTAGAGGAGGACATATCCACCTCTTATGCTCTTTGAGCACTACCTCTTCACTCCCCCTTTGGTTATTTGGTTGGATATAAAGTCCAACACCTTTCCTACTGTTGCGCACACTGGAGTTGGAATAGTAAATTAACCTATTCCTAAATCCAGCACCCCCCTAAGGCAAGTCGTTATAATGACTTGTGTGCTCAACGAATGCGTACTAAAGGCACGTTTGTTTTAATGACGGCGCTGTGAAGACACAGTGGGATTCCGGCTTGTGGAATACCGCCATACATTCATTTCTACTACCAAACAAACTAAAGGCTCTTTCCCCAACCACTCGCGTCCCCATTGATTTAATGCCTGTCCAAGCTGTTTTCGAATGCATGCAACCTTCTTTCCACCCACCATCTGATATTCCTTTATGACCTTTGGCTGTCATCGTTTGTGTCCATTGACCCCTGGCTCACTGCTGCTCTTTGACGGGAGCAAACTCTTCCTCCCTGTGACCTTTCACTTATGAGACTCTTTGGTTGATTGATTGATCCCAGGGAGCCAAGCTGATGTGCTGCATACACTCTCCACCCTGCTTCACCACTGATGCTGTCTGCCGCTCCGCCTAGTGGTGCAGTCCATTAATCATTTACCTTTTATGCACCGTTTACAACTTATCTAACATTGACCACCACTTCTCAGTTCACCATCCAGTCACCATCTAGAACCCACTATCCATTCAGCATAAACAATCTGTTGACAGTTTGCTATCCTACCACCATTCATTTATCAACGTTTCACCATTCATCCTCCATTAATCTGGCGAACATTCACCATCTGGTCACTATGCGCCATCAATTAAACATCCATCAGTCATTTGAACTGCTGCTGCTGCAAATGGTGCATCTATCGCCTACGTATTAGGGAAGCCTTCTCTGCTTCCTTCCATGCTGCAGCTGATCTGGGCATGAGAAAAGATCACAATGCTGTTTCTGAGGCGTCTCTTGTTCTGGGTGTGAGAAATACCCATGACTGATCCTCATTGTGTACCATTTCTCTCTGCTGCCCGAGGAGAACTTTCTCTGCTGTCCCCAAGGTTGTGCCTGGTCTGTGTTTGTCTGAGGGAACATTACACTAAGGTGCTGGCTGTGCTGCTTCTCTTGTGTCTGTTGAAAAGCTTTCATTACCGCTGTTCATACTGGACACGCTCTGTGTGCTTACTGTTGCTCGTGAAGACATTGTTATTGTACAAATCCAGAACCATTGGTTTTGCCGATGCTTTTTTCTCTTAGCTTTTAGTTGATAGCCTTTAATTAGAGAGGTAGTCCTATGCAACTTTTGTAACAGAAGCAGACATATTTAAAGGTCCTTTTCTGTATAAATTGTTATGGAGTCAATTCCTACGTCCAAAAATAATCTGCTCCGACTGTCTTTGTCAGCAGGGATGGGAGAATGAATGGCTTTACTTCATCTAATGGGATTTACTCTTCTCCTCATGGATGATGTCGCTGATCGCAAAATACACAACCTACAAGTCGTTTCTTGTGTTTTAGCCACCCAAATTGTCCAAAGAGTTCCATGAATGGTCCAGCATTTGGCGTTTCAGCAAATCTCACTGGACAATGTGGTTAGAAGGAAGCTCTGGGTGATGGATTTGTGGTGGCAGTGGAGTTAAAGGGCATGGCACAATCAGTTTCTTCGATGGGTAGAATCTTCTTTCACCCCAAGGTTGCGTTTTTCCCACCAGTAACGTTTGTGGTCGGAAGTGGCACTGCGTAACCGTGCCGGACACTAGTACTTTCCGTGTTTTGGTCTGCATGCTAACATGGGTAAATCTTCCTCAGGTTTTGTGTCTTATGCTTGCTGTTAGAAATGGGGTCTCTGGTTGGCTAGGGCGTATGCCTAAGCCAGGCTGAACCCACCACTCTAGTCAGGGGAAGGGAGTTAAAAGCTGAAGATAACCCATGCTCACCCCCTTGGTAGCTTGGCAGAGCAGTCAGACTTATCCCAGAGGCAATGTGTAAAGCGTTTGCGCAACACATTCACACAGCTTTAACACCCTAGACACACCACAAAAGAAACTCCACACAAGGTTATATAAAAACATCCTTTGTATTATTCATAAAACACATTAGACCACAATCACATATATCACTGTGCCACTAGGCACTTATCATGACGTCACAGCGATTTACATAAATCACTTGGCCAATCGGGCCATTGTCATAATCACCCCATTTAGGGCGACCAGTAACTACTGGCAGGATTATACTGAGCATGAAACACCATGCAAACACATCCTCCACAGTGCACCACAGTAACCACCTGTAGCGTGTACACATTGGAAAAGCATTAGGTATCAACAACATCAACAGTGCACTATAGTAAACACTTATAGAGTGCACACATCACCTAATTACATCATGCCCACCATAGGCATATACTGATCACCTTTGTAATGTGTGGGGTGCCAACTTTGGCAATTAGCCCAACATATAGGCGAACATCAGGCAGTTAACGTTGTCCTTGGGGGCCCTGTCCTGGGCTCGCCCCGCAATGCCTCTTCCGAGAGTAAGTATTTCCCAAATGCGTGTGTCCCTCAGGCAGCTGCCCGTGATCCGACGGCGCAGCTGCGGACACCGAGTTGGCGCTCCCAAGCATGGAGCAAACAAAAGCGGCTCAGGGCAGTCAGTCCCAATGTTGGGGCAACCTCCGCGCAGGAGATCCTCCCTGGTCCCACTGACCTGGCGACCGCTGGCTGGGGCCTCCTGTCCTGACTTCTTGAACCGTGGCTGCCCGCAACCATGCGGTGCTGCCGCTCCAGCCCAGAGATGCGGAAAGCTGACAGCAGGGCATGGAGCGAAGCCTCCATAGCCTTCGTAGTCGTCGGCCCTGCCCACAACCAGGCTTCACCTCCGCCTGGCTTCCGGCGGTTCCTCACGTCTCAACCAGAAACCACGGAGCAGAGTCTCTGTCGGCTTGTTCTACGCGGCGGGACCTCCCTTGCTGGGGAGGCGGGGCTGGCCTCTCTCCACGGAGCGAAGCCTCCGTCGGCTTTGCTCTTCCCCGCTCGATCGTTCACGGCAGTGAGCCCGCCCACAACCAGGCTCAGCCATGCCTGGCTTCCGGTTGCCTCTTTCTTCCTCGTGGAAGCCCCGTCCACAAGGGGAAAACAAGCGTTGCAGTGCGTCTCCCCCAGGTCCTGGATGTGACGAGGGAAGCACCCTCCGGCGCTCCACTCACGCTGCTGATTAACACCACTCGCAGGGTGGAAGAGCACAATGCTCGTCCAGCGCTGTTTAAATTCTTTCAAGGCTAGACGCACAGCTCTGGTAGATCTCAGAGAACCGGGCCCAGGCAGGCCAGCACACCGGGTCCCCTTTGCAGAGCAGCAGTCCCTTCAGCTGCCCACCAGGCAGCAGGTTCACCCCCCACAAGTAGGGAGTCCCAGATGGCGGTTCCTCCTGGCACACAGCAGTCCTCTTCTTTCAGTACAGTTCCAAGCACAATAAACATGGGGTCACAGCCCCAGTACTTATAGTGACAATGTCTTTGTTCTTCCCTGGCACAGGGCTCTTGAGCTCAGTCCAAGCAGTTCTGGGTGCACTTTAATATTACATTCGCAAGTGCACAACAACCTCCATTGTTAGTGTAAGTCTTGGCCCCAGACACACCACAGGGGGGTGGAGCCATCATTGTGGATGGCAGGCACAGCCCTATTCAGGTGCAGGTGCTACTCCTCCAACCACTCCAAATGCAGACCAGGCCTATTCAGGTGCAAGGGACAACTCCTCCCGCTACTCTAAATTCAGCCAAGATCTATTCAGCCTAGCGCTGAGTCACCCAGGCAGGGCAGGACACACCTCAACCCCCCAGGGACTGGCTGGAGTGAATGCACTCTCTCCCCTGTCAGTGAGAACCAGACGGTCAATACACATCAGGCAGGCACAAAAACACATAGCACACAGAAATGCCCACTTCTAAAAGTGGCATTTCTTTTTTTTTTTTTAAACTGCTTTTATTAACATAATTGTATGCAGTATATGGACAGTCAAGAATCAGCAATGCATAGATACAAGTCTGACATCGCCACGGCAAGAGTAGCAGAACATTACACAGTATTAACCTCAGTTCAGTTACAATGAGTTGATGCTTCTCTGGTATATCTGTATTGACCACCAGCCTTAATGATTCAACCCTGGATAGGTTACAAAGGGCACTGAGCCACCCAAGGACTAGAGGGATGAGGGAGAGGGAGGGGAAAGGGGCGAGGTTCTACATCTCTCTTCGACTCCCAGGTCCTGCCTCATACCGGTGTTTTCATTATCTTCCCCCTCTATGGTTAGCCCATAAAATTGTATCCAAGGAGTCCAAATCTTACTAAACTTTCGGGGACACCCTCTTGTCCGGTAAGTCACTTTTTCCGCGACCATGTAAAGATCCATGTGCACTAAAAGTGGCATCTCTAAAATAGTAATAATAAATCCGCTTTCACCAATAAGCCGGATTTATCACTACTATTCCAAACATGCCAAACCTGATCACGCTACCCCTCTCATGTAATGAATTACCACTGAAGCATCTATCAGTGAATCCCCAATGCATCCCTATGAGAGGGCAGCTTCACAGCAGTGAGACACCAAATAGGCTGTTTGTCACTACCAGGACATGCCACACAGTTAAGGCACATGTCCTACCTTCTACCTACACCGCACCCTGCCCATAGGGCTAGCTAGGGCCTACCTTAGGGGTGACTGACATGTAGCAAAAGGGGAGTCGCAGATGTGGCAACCACTTTATGTGCCACGTCACAGCGGCAGTAAAATGCACGCGCAGGCCCTGTGGTTACAGAGGCCTGAGACAGGTTTTGAAAGGCTACTCCAGTGGGTGGCGCAAGCAGCGCTGCTAGCCCACCAGTAGCATTTCATTTACTGTCCCTGGGTATATGGGATACCACTGTACAAGGGACTGATAGGTAAATTGAATATGCCAAACAGGTGTAGACCAATCTTACCAAGTTTACCATAGAGACCACATGCACTTTAGCACTGATTAGCAGTGATGAAGTGCCAAAGTCATAAAACCACCAACATCAGGTCAGAAAAAATACAGGAGGAAGGCAAAAGGTTCTGGGCGGACCCTGCAAAAAGAGCCAAGTCCAACACAACCTCCTTCTAGTCTAAATCCAGGGTAGACCAATCAATACCTTGATGGGCTTCCCTGCTTGGGGTGATAGAACATGGATGCTGGCCCGCAACTCCAGGGGCACCTTCCAGTTCTACACCAATCTGAACCCATGGGGATCCCTCTGTCTCTGCTCTCAGGACCAACTAAGCTAACCCAGGGGGCTCCTTAGCTATCAGCGGCCAGGACCAGGCCCAAGGCCATCCAGGTGTCTCTGGTCCTTGCCATCTCACAGAGTGGGGGGCAGTAGCCCCAGGTACATAGTATCCATGCTCCACTCTACCTCTCATCAGTGCAGTTTTACTCTGCCACTGTTCCCTCAACCCAGGGTCTGCACCCTCAGGCTGACCAGGGGTCACAGGCAAGGCTCTCCTCTCCCTATCCCTCTTTCTGGGGTTGCATACCCTCCTCGGAGGGGTACCCTCAGAACCTAATACTGTCAGGGCGGTGGTATCAGCCTTCCCACACAATTCTCTCACCAGTTCAGGATTTCTACCCTGCAACTGGTCTCCCAACGCAGGGACCAAACCCGCAGGTTGAACCAGGCCAGAGGCGAGTACTCCCTCCCCCTGCACCTCCTTCCAGAGTTCTGCACTCTCCCACCTGGAGTGGTACCCCCAGAAGACAAAATGGTAGGGACACTGCTAGACGATGTCCTTCCCTCCAGGTCAGGCATTACCTCCTGAACCTGGCCTCAAAACCCAGGGACTACACCCTGGGGCTTAGCATTTGCCTGGCACGCCAGGACTTTCTGGGGAGCACGCATGCCCCCCCAGGGGTAACACATACCTCATGTGTTGCGTGACAGTCTGCCTGGCGCTGATCTCCAGACCCCTGCCCATCTGACAGTGCGTGAAGACCCCCGCAAACCAGAAGTGGTGTCACCATGGTCATTCCTGGGGAGCTCTACCCTCAGAGCTGGCCCCTGACCCACTGGGTCTCCCACTGGGGACTGACTCCCCCTCTCACCCCTTCATCTGGGCTTCTGCACCCTCCACTCAGGAGTGGTGCTGCCAGACACTAGAACTGGTGGAACGCTGCTTACAGACGCCCTTCCAAGTTCCCCTGACACTAGGAGATCCCCCCTCAGCGGCTGACCTTCCAGTACAGACTAGGCTCCCCTCCTGGCATTCACTCTTGGAACCAACCAGGCTCTGGGACTGGGCTTTGGGCACCTTGGGGCACACCCCATTTCCACTTCTTCTCTTCTGAGACAGGACGTGGGTCCCTACACCCCTCCCACTACACTGGGAGCTATCTGGGCTACTCCAAACCGTTCCCACCACCCTCGGTTGGGAAATACGTGAGCCACTCACTTTAGGATCACTCCCAAATGCCTTTCCAGACCCTCTGGAACGCATCCGGAGGTCTGCCTCCTTTGCAAGTTCTCTGGGATCAGAGACCTCACACTCCAACAGGTGTCGGCGTAGACCTGGAAAACAACAACAGAACATGTGCTCTCTGACAATCAGATTGAATAGCCCTTCAAATTTGTTTGCTGTGCTACCCGTCACCCAACCTTCCAGTGCATCACAACATTCATCCACAAACTCCCCCCAAGACTGGTGAGACAGTTTCCTACTGCCCCTGAACTTCAACCTAAACCCTTCAGGTGTGACACCCTCTTCCTGGGAACTAGGTACCACGCTCTGGGATCTGGGAGTGGAACTTTCTACTCTTGAAACTACATTGTTGCCACCGATGGACTCCACCCTCACTGTTGAATCTGAACACTGAAACTACACTCAGGGGACAACCTATCCTCAAGAGCTAGCTCCTCTCTGGCGAAGGCCCTCTCTGTCTCCGCCATCCTCTCCTTCACTAGGACCCTTTCAGTCTGTAGCTTTTTCTCCTCCACTGCTAGCTGCGCTAGCTTTGCACCTAGCTTGGCATGCTCCAATTTGAGCTTCTCTATCTCCAGCTGGTGCTCCCTTTCCATCTGCCTGTCCACCAACTCCTCCTGGGACCAAGAGAGGGATGGGGCACTACCCCCGGCACTAGACCCAGCAAGGGACTCCCTCTCTATGGGGTCCTCACTACCTACTGGCATCCCTGCCCTGTTATTTCCTTCCTCCCCTTGAGACTCTTCAGGATCTCCCTCAAAACCACCACTTAGGTATGCAGGTGCGTCACCCACAGGGTTTTCCCAGGGCTCTAAGACTTCCCCCCTCTGGTCCACCTCAAAGAGGAAAAGAGCTCTGCGAAAGCTGCCCTCCACTGGTATCCCACTTTCTCTGCAGAGACCCTTTAGCTCCTCCACAGTGTACTCCCATAGGTCATCTTCATCATAGATTAACTCCATTCTGGCGAGGTACACAACCAATAGTACAATAGTAAGATTCCCAGGCGTAAGAGCAGAAGTACAGAATCAGAAAAAAAATAACTTATGAGCGTAATTCAGGGGAAATCCAAACATGTGATTGTCTAAATGCAGAGTTTGTAGTGCAACCAGTCGTCACTGTGGTACTGCGCAAACGCAAGTCCTATCCTCACCGCTGACAACCAATGTTAGAAATGGGGTTTCTGGTTGGCTACGGCGTACGCCAAAGCCAGGCAGAACCCACCCCTCTAGTCAGGGCAAGGGAGTTTCACGCTGAAGATAACCCCTGCTCACCCCCTTGGTAGCTTGGAGGAGCAGTCAGGCTTATCCCAGAGGCAATGTGTAAAGCGTTTGCGCAACACATTCACACAGCAGTAACACCCTAGGCACACCACAAAAGAAACTCCACACAAGGTTATATAAAAATATCCTTTGTATTATTCATAAAACACATTAGACCACAATCACATATATCACTGTGCCACTAGGCATTAGTCATGACGTCACAGGGATTTACATAAATCACTTGGCCAATCGGGCTATTGTCATAATCATCCCATTTAGGGCGACCAGTAACTACTGACAGGATTATACTGAGCATGAAACACTATGCAAACACATCCTCCACAGTGCACCATAGTAACCACCTGTAGCGTGCACAGATTGAAAAAGCGTTAGGTATCAACCATATCAACAGTGTACTATAATAAACACTTATAGAGTGCACACATCACCTAATTACATAAATGCCCACCTTAGGTATATACTGATCACCTTTGTAATGCATGGGGGACCAACTTTGGCAATTAGCTCAACATATGGGCGAACATCAGGCAGTTAACGTTGTCCTTGGGGGCCCCATCCTGGGCACGCCCCGCAATGCCCCTTCCAAGAGTAAGGGCTTCCCAAGTGTGTGTGTCCCACAGAAGCTGCCTGTGATCCGACGGCACAGCTGCGGACACCGATCTTGCGCTCCCAAGCGCGGAGCAAACAAAAGCAGCTCAGGGCAGTCAGTCCCAATTTCGGGGCAACCCCCATCGCAGGAGATCCTCCCCGGTCCCACTGACCTGGCGACCGCTGGCTGGGGCCTCCTGTCCTGACTTCTTGAACCGCGGCTGCCCGCAACCATACGGTGCAGCCGCTCCAGCCCGGAGATGCGGAAAACTGATGGCAGGGCAAGGAGCAAAGCCTCCGTCTGCTCTGTTGTCGTCGGCCCCGCCCACAACCAGGCTTCACCTCTGCCTGGCTTCCGGCAGTTCCTTGCGTCTCAACCTGAAACCACGGAGCGGAGTCTCCGTCGGCTCGTTCTAGCGGCAGGACCTCCCTTGCTGGGGAGGCGGGGCTGGCCTCTCTCCATGGAGCGAAGCCTCCGTCTGCTTTGCTCTTCCCAGCTCGATCGTTCATGGCAGTTGGCGCCCGCACACAACCAGGCTCAGGCATGCCTGGCTTCCGGTTGCCTCTTTGTTCCTCGTGGAAGCCCCATCCACAAGGGAAAAACAGCCGTTGCAGCGCATCTCCCCCACGTCCTAAATGTGACGAGGGAAGCACCCTCCGTCACTTCACTCACGCTGCTGATTAACACCACTCGGAGGGTAGAAGAGCACAGCGCTATGTCAATTCTTTCAAGGCTAGACGCACAGCTCTGGTGGATCCCAGAGAACTGGGTCCAGGCAGGCCAGCACACCGGGTCCCCTTTGCAGAGCAGCAGTCCCTTCAGCTGCCCACCAGGCAGCAAGTTCACCCCCACAAGTAGGGAGCCCCAGATGGCGGTTCCTCCTGGTGCACAGCAGTACTCTTCTTCCAGTACAGTTCCAAGCACAACAAACATGGAGTCACAGCCCCTGTACTTATAGTGACAATGTCTTTGTTCTCCCCTGGCACAGGGCTCTTGAGCCAAGTCCAAACCAGTTCTGGGGGCACTTTACAATACATTCGCAAGTGCACAACAACCTCCATTGTTAGTGTAAGTCTTGGCCCAGACACCACAGGGGGGGCGGAGCCATTATTGTGGAAGGCAGGCACAGCCCTATTCAGGTGCAGGTGCTACTCCTCCCACCAATCCAAATGCAGACGTGGCCTATTCAGCCTAGCACTGAGTCACCCAGGCAGGCCAGGATACACCTCAACCCCCCCAGGGACAGACTGGAGTGAATGCACATCCCCTCTCCCTGTCAGTCAGAACCAGACGGTCAATACACATCAGGCAGGGCACAACAACACATAAGCACACAGAAATGCCCACTTCTAAAAGTGGCATTTCTAAAGTAGTAATAATAAATCCGCTTTCACCAATAAGCCGGATTTATCACTACTATTCCAAACATACCAAACTTGATCACGCTACCCTTCTCATGTCAAGAATTACCACTGAAGCACATATCAGGGAATCCCCAATGCATCCCTGTGAGAGGGCAGCCTCACAGCAGTGAGAAACCAAATAGGCTGTTTGTCACTACCAGGACATACAAAACAGTTAAGGCACATGTCTTACATTCTACCTACACCGCACCCTGCCCATAGGGCTAGCTAGGGCCTACCTTAGGGGTGACTGACATGTAGTAAAAGGGGAGTCGCAAATGTGGCAACCACTTCATATGCAACGTCACAGCAGCAGTAAACTGCGAGCGCAGGCCCTGCAGTGGCTGAGGCTTGAGACAGGTTTTGAAAGGCTACTTTGGTGGGTGGTGCAAGCAGTGCTGCAAGCCCAGCAGTAGCATTTAATTTACTGGCCCTGGGTATATGGGAGACTGATAGGTAAATTAAATATGCCAAACAGGTGTAGACCAATCTTACCAAGTTTACCATAGAGACCACATGCACTTTAGCACTGATCAGCAGTGATGAAGTGCCCAGAGTCATAAAACAACCAACAACAGGTCAGAAAAAATACAGGAGGATGTTCTGGGATGACCCTGCAAAAAGGGTTAAGTCCAACACTTGCTATGTAATCTTTTTTCTGTTCTTTAAAAGTTTCATTTACTGTAAGTAATAAAAAGCAGTCATATGACTTTATGTGTCACGTGAAAAATTCTTTACTTGAGATTTAGAACCTGTAGAAGTGAAAAAGCTCGTGCTTACCAAAATCCAAACACGCGTGTCATGGAGCAGGTGGAACAAACACTGGAATGTTTAACTAAGAAATCAATGAGGTAAAGCTTGTGTTGCCCCTGAACTGTCCTTGAAAGAGTAAACGCAGAGGGTGTGGGTGAAGAAAGGAAATAGGAAAGAGAAAAAGGCAGAAGTGAGAAGGGAGTTTAAAGGTAAAAGGAGCCCTAAATGTTGCAGATTAGTAGGCTTTTTGACAGCTATGTTTGGCAAATGTTCATTCACCGCTGTGACAAATGTACGTCCTCCATCACTCTGGTGTGGTAAATGCACCAAATATTTTCTCTGTTGCAGTAGTTTCTCCACCAAAAGTGGCTGTATCTATTATAGAAGGAGGCACAGCTAGGCCAATAGCCATGTAGAAAGATGGCATTGTGAACACCTCGTGGATCTTAAATTGTACACCTAACATTGGTGCAGTCAGTGGTCAGTGTCAATAAACCTTGGTGCATATTTACAAGGGCATTGCGCCACAGAAACAACACTTTTAATGACGTTCCTGTGGAGCAATGCCCTGCTCCATATTTACAAAGTGGCGTTAAGCCACTTTTTGTGGCTTAACGCTGCTTTGTAAATATGGTACCCTTTCACGCAGGTACCTGCGTAAAAGGAGCGTACAGTGGTTGTGGCTCTGGGCGTTCCACCGCAACACCCATTGCTTATTGACGCTGCCCCAGATTTACAAGGATCTGTAAATCTGCGGCAGTGCCAAAAACTAACGCCATGCAAGATCAGGCATTAGAATGGTGAATCGAGGAGAAATACTTACATTTCTCCTTGTTTTTGCTTTTTCAATGTGTGCTGCTTTTTGCAGCACACATAGACAGAGCAAAAGGCCATGAATGATTGTTTATGTGCAGGAAGTTGCCCCTTCCTGCACATAAATAATCATTAAATTATGACGATTTGCTACTTCTATGTGTGCTGCAGTAACAAATCGCCATTATTAGTTGTTTATGTGCAGGAAGCGACATAAACAATCATCCCCTGCAATGCAGGCACCCTTGCACTATGGTACAAGGTTGCCTGCATTGGTGCTAGGCAGCTAATTTAAGCACCAGCGCTTTTTGCAGCACACATAGACAGAGCAAAAGGCCATGAATGATTGTTTATGTGCAGGAAGTTGCCCCTTCCTGCACATAAATAATCATTAAATTATGACGATTTGCTACTTCTATGTGTGCTGCAGTAACAAATCGCCATTATTAGTTGTTTATGTGCAGGAAGCGACATAAACAATCATCCCCTGCAATGCAGGCACCCTTGCACTATGGTACAAGGTTGCCTGCATTGGTGCTAGGCAGCTAATTTAAGCACCAGCGCTAAGGAAAACACAGGGGTGCACTGTATTGTTGTAAATACGGTGCATCCCTGCGTTTTGGAAATGTCGGAGCGCTGCGCTGCCAAATTTGGAACAGCTCTGCGCTCTGACATTTCATTGTACATATGCTCCCTTGTCTCGCTAACACTCTGGGTTTTTTCTCAGTCAGTTAGGGACCTTGGCCCAGATTTACAAACGCTTTGGGGCCGATTCCGATCTCGGCCGGTAGGGCACCGAATCGGATTCGGCTTAACCGGATCCGATTCGGAGCCCTATTTCCCGACCGAGTCGTACGTGCGTCCGGGCGAGCGAGTACGATGCGTGCGCTCGCGAAATCTCCGACCGACTCGTTCGCAGGACCCGACCGCTCCGACCGACTCGCACGGGGACGACGCGCACCTCGCAATGGAGACGTTCCCCGGCCGGGTAAGTACGATGCGCACCTCGACCGCTCCGACCGACTCGCGCAGCCCGGCTCCAAGGAGCTGTCGGAGCCGCACTTTGGGGGTCCGTGTCGGACCCCCCTGGAAGCGTAGGCGTGCGAGTCGCACACAGGGGGGACCCATGGGTCCCCCCTACACGTGCATGTACGGTGCGACCCGCATCGACGCGAACACGCTGTAGGGGGCGCCCTTGTTCGCGTCGTGCCCATTGAGTTAATGGGAGCCTGTGTACGCGTCGTACGACTGGCTCCCATTGACTTCAATGGGAGTCCGACCGAATCGAGTCCGATAGCATACGTGCGCATCGTACTCGTTCGGTCGGACTGCTAGGGTCCGATTCGGTCGGAAATCTCTCCGGGTCCGGCTCGGTCGGGGAGATTTCCGGCCTGAATCGGAATCGGCCCCTTTGTGTCTGGCTTGTGCTACTTTTTTACGTAGACTCGATGTATTGGGTTGGTTTTTCCAATTTAAAGCTAATCACGATTTGCGTTGGATTGTAACCCAAAGTAATTCAATGCAACACAATGTGCATCCTTGCATTGCTTGTGCAAAAGAGGCGTTCCATGGGTAGTGCATGAGCCTTCCCATGCATCCACCCATGAATTTTGATGCAAATCCATATCTACAAATCCATATCTACTTGTAAATCTGGCCCACTGTGCTTATCGTTTTAATGAATGCCCGCCACATTTTGCTGTCAATGGTAGTCTTTCTTGGTGCTGACTTCTACAGACATGGTAAGAAATAGCCAGTCATGTGGATGGCTGATCTTCTACCATCCTAAGTGGAGTTAAAATAGCATTGTTCTGAAAGAGTCTGTAAGTGGGAAATTCCAAATATCCTGGTTATACCACAGAGGTGTGGGCAGATTGAGTCTCCATTTCAATTACTACTCTTCACTGAGCCAGGCCCTAGACATTGGGGGACATATTATGTAGCTTTCATGCAGCGCAGCACAGAAAGTCACATTGCTGCACTGCGTGAAAGGGCAGGAATGCACCATTTTTAACATATTACAACACATTCCTATCCTTTCCTTGTGCTGGTGCCCTTTTGGCTGCCTATCGCCAACGCAGGCACTCTTGCACCATCGTACAAGGGTGCCTGCTTTGTAATCAGGATTGTTTTTGCGCAGGAAGGGGCACCTTCCTGCACAAAAACAATGTTCTGAGCCATTTTCCTCTTTCTATGTGTATTGCAAAATGCAGCACACATAGAAAGGGGAAGTAGCGAGGCGAAATAAAGATATTTTTCCTCGTTACGCCTCACCTAGGGAGGCATAGCATTCTGATGCATTCTCAGGTTTACCACTGATGGTAAATCTAGGAATGCGCCAAAATCCATGGGTGGTGAATGGGAACACCCACACACCACCAATGGGACACGTCCCTCGGGCAGACTAATGTAAAGCAGCGATTTGCGCTGCATTGCCTCACTTTGGATTTATTAAGCCACACAAGCCCACTCAAGGTGGCCTGGCGTGGCTTGATAAATTAAACTTAAAAGTTGCTTCGCTCTTGCGCCCCGTTGCGTGGTGTTAGGTCGATGCAAGTCCTATATGAATATGCCCCTCAGAATACATTGTTAGAAGTAAGAGTAGCAAGAAGTGATAACGTTAAGAAGGGGTAGTTTAGAACCATATATTAAGAGATTACAGATATAAAACGCACACACAAGCAAAATCTAGGTACTAAAATTTCATATAGAAAGACACAGGGCCAGATTTAGGTAAACTCATTTCTGCGAGTCCTTAATAGCGATTTTTAGCGAATCGCTATTAAGGACTCGCAAAATGGAATGTAGGTAGGAATCGCAATATTAATTGCGATCCCTTAATATTCCTTAATTGCAAATTGCAAATTGCGATTCGCATTTAAGGAATACCTTCCCATTCATTCCTATGGGCCTAGAGGCCCATAGGAATGAATGGGAAGACATTCGCAATTTGCGAGTAGCCATTAGGTACTCGCAAATTGAGAATGCATTTTCAAGGGTGCAAGGGTGTCAAAAGGACATGGGCATGTATGTGCGCCACATGGCACTTTGAAAAATGCTAAAAAAGTGCATTTTTCAAAGAAATTGCAAATTACCACCAACTTGAAGTTGGTGGTAAGTTGCGATTCCTTAAGCCCAAATCGCAGACTTTCTGGGCTTCCTGCATTGCATTTAAGGAATCGCAATTTGCGATTCCTTAAAGGCAGTCGCAAAATAGGGAATCGCAAAATTTGCGATTCCTTATTTTGCGAGTAGGTTTTTCCTACCTACATTGCACAGGGCTATTTTGCGGTTGCAAACGTTGAAATTCTGCGAATTTCAGCGTTTGAGATCGCTATTTCGCTTCCTACATCTGGCCCACAATGTCTAAAATATCCATCAGTATTATGAAGAGTGAAAGACTAGTTAGAATCAAACTGTTTCTTTGAAGGTAGTAACTTGAAAAGTGTTCTGAGTTTAGAGAAGTCTTACTTCAAGGACAAAGTCAGTGCAGCAGTCATGCCCCGAGGAGAGCTTTAGGTGAAGAGTACAGATACTGAGTGCCTCAAAGTAGAGTCCATTGAGAGGATTTGAACTTGAAGCTACGAGCCGGAGCCACAGACATGAATAGTATTTGTGTTGGAGAAATTGGGTTATGTGAAGAGTAATCCCCTCACGTACCTCTTGTAAACGTTATCACATAACATGTAAAGCGCTCTGATGCCTTCGGATCCAGCTAGCACTATATAAAACTCAAAATAATAATAATAATGATAACCCATTCATCAACCGAAATGCATTTGTTGGGATTAGATCATCTCAGGCACTCTGCCTTAGATGTGCAGAGAAGATGCTAAAGCTTTTGTACTAGAAGACCCAATAACCATCCTTCACTGCTCACTGGATAAAGAAATCAATCTCGGTCTTGTTAGCATTACCGGCTTCTGGGTGGGTTGTAGGTCTGGGAAATCTTAACTGGTAAATATTATGACCAATACCTCTATTATGTTATGGAAAAGACATTCATGGAGGGCAACACTTGACTCCATAAGGGCAAAGACCTTCCACTCTGCAACAAACATGGCGGATGCACAACAGAGACTTCAGGCGGGGCAATTATGTTGAAATCTATCAGTGAGAAAGGGTGGGTTTTGGGGGTAGTGCTCTCTGAAGGTAATGCAAAATGGCTTGAAGCCGATTCCTTTGGATGCCAGGAGTCCATGAACAACAGAAGGTAGCAAAAGTTCACTTGTACATTGCATTTCATAAAAATACAAGATTAAACCCGTATTCCACAGAAAATACAATAGCACTGATTGGAATAGAACATATCTAATCCAGGAGTTTTTACATAAGTTTCTTTTAGTTCTATTTTCTCCTGATCTGTAATTTCCTTTTTTATTATCTCTACCTTTGCATCATGGCTCCTTCCGCCCCTTTGGCTGCCTGTGACGTATTTTAAAACCAATATTTGCACATGCATACGTTGTGTTACAATACCTTCCATTCATAGGATTGCTTCTCAAAATCAGCATGAACAACCCCAGATAATATGTTAAATTAGAGAGGAAGTCAAAGTAATGGACTACAATTAGGGTAGTCAGGGGAAGCAGCTGCCATTTAGTAACTCTGATTTAGAAACTGTTACCCCTAGTTTCAGGGATCATGAAGACAATAACAGGAACACACGAAAAATGACACTTAACCCAGTATTTTAAAATAAATTGGAATCTCTGACAGTGATTGCCATGAAGTGTGGGCAGGTCAATGGGTAGAGCGTGCTGAGGCTTCACTCGAATCTTTATTAAAGTCTATAGGGACTTTCTACAACTAACTTGCATCGACTCAGTTTGATTGTCCTCAGCCATGAGGTTCTAGACGTGCTCATGGTTACTGTTTCTATCCCCTACATTACAAGGAGGCACTTCACGGTCAGGTCAATTACAGCCTAATAATGTAACACAGGTGGTACCACTCATGAACTTCATCTCAACTTAGTTGTGCATCAGTTTGTGGATCATGGTCCTTCTTCATCCCTTCTTAACCTGCAAATAACAGTAATTAGTGACATCTTACTGGGTTTTAAGTGGCCATGAAGCTTCTATCCTTCCAAAGAGGCCAGTGTTTCTGACAGAGCCACTCTTTTCTTTTGATATCCATTTGGTTAATTTCTTCGTTTTTGCTCTGGCGCCCACACTCTTTTATTGCGGTACCCAGCGGCCACATTGTTGACAGAGACACTTCGACTTCTAACCCCAAGGTGCTCTAAGTTTGTGGATTTGAACAGTTATTAACTCAGCTCTACAATTCTTAAAAGCTTCTTCACTGAGCGGGTTAAGTTGTTAGCAATGCTATAAAAAGGATACATTACAAATCTTCAGTACTAAGCAATACATAAAAACTCATTATTAATCCAGCATACAATTATCCTGGATCCCTTTTTTATCTGTCAATTAATCAGCTACCTTCTTGTGCAATCAGCCAGGTGTCATTTAAAAATCCTAAAAAAGGAATGTATTTCCTTCTTACATTTGTCAATTTAATTTCACTGAAACTCCCTGGGACTCATTCATTAGCATACCTTCAGTCTCTTCATGACCCAGGTTTCTCTGCTTTCTCCTCCACCTAAAGCTCTCTCCAATTAATCTGTCTCTTCCAGGTCCTCTCCCTCTTTTACTCCTTACTTTTCCATCATATAATTAACGTAACAAAACGCCATGCTTCAAACTGTGCCAAACAAAACTACAGCTGCAACTCACATGCTCCCATCTGTGTTTCATTCAGGAAACAAAGGCCAACTGCACTGTACCCTTCTTGGGTAAAGGTGCCTGTTCTATCTATGATTTGTTATCAGTCTGCAAATTACACACTATTGCCTCCACTGAAACTTACATAGCTTGCAACGTGGGCCTGACCGATAACTCCTTAACTTCATTTCCTTTTAGAAATGTTATAAGTTAATCAACTCCAATCGGAGGTGGCAGCATAGGGTTTCAGTCATGCCATGGGCTACGATCAACTTACCGTTTGCTTCTCTTTCCCCATTTGAATTACTTCTAGCACAAAGTTCCATTAAAGTCAACAAGAGCTAGTAGCCTCCTTCATTTATCACTTCATAAGGTACCATGCGTTCTTCATAGAGTAACTTATGAGGTTTATTGACCGCTCTACAACTGAGGTGTGAAGGTCCCTCACCCTCTCCCAGAACATCCTTAAAAAGCTTAAAAAGAGTTATAATAGACAATGATCTCTCCATGGCCAAACAAATCTCATCTGTTGTCTCCACCTGTGCTTACTATTTAAGGATAATTTAAAAAGTCTTTCCATTCTTTACTGCTGTTAGAAAAAAACAAGCTGTTTCCACTCACATTGTCTTGCATTTAGACTATGCTAACTCCCTTACCACTGATCTCCCTGACTATCAACTACATAAACTTATAATCCTCCAAAATGGCGCTGCAGGCTTGATTATGAGGGCCACTGGATTCTGTTGTGCCAAACCTTTACTTTCTCAACTTGGCTCCCTATAAAACAACACATTCAATTTAAGACACTCTGCACTGTTTTTAGAACCTTATTTTTAGAACCCTCCATGGTCAAGTTCTTTCTTTATAAGGAATAATTTTAAGAGTAGTAACTCCCATTGGACAATATGAACATGAACAGCTAATTTATGAGTCGTCCCAAAATTCAGTAAAAATAAAACTGGTGGTTGTAGCTTTTCCGTATGATAAACTAAATATGGAATTCCCTACCAGAAGCTATCCACAATCCAACCACCCTTGGTGCTTTCAGACACTCTTTCATAACCTAACTCTTTACCAAGCTTTGGACCCTTCCTAAGATCTCTCAGCTCTCACTTGTTTAGTGCCATGAAACCTATGGCAAATTTCCTTAACGTAACATCTATTGAGCCTTCTCAATCGCACTGCAACAACCATCACAATTGAAAATACCTTAACACTATCAGACAAGGGAACAAATCTGTTATTTTCAGCTGCCTCTTCCAAAACCGCATTCAGGAACTTCAGCACCCATGAGTTTGGAATGGAACATTTCCGAGCTCTTAAACTTGAAAGACTCACATTCTGGAAAGCTTTTGAAATCATGTGATCCACCCATGACCAAATATGTTGTTGTCACTATGAGTGCTTCCACCTCATATGGTTGAGGAGTACCTTTGCTCCTCGAGAAGGCTACAAATCAGAACCCTGTTATGAAAAGGATAAAACAATAAGATCTCCCAAACCTCTCCATTAATCGGTGTTCCTAAGCCTAGACATACACACTCTGCCAGGGATACTTACTCCATTATGACACTATCTTAGTGAGCAGCTGACCATATAATTGACTGCAGACACTCCAACTACTGTCTTAACGATAGCAATGAATCTGACCTTCCAGATGTAAGATATTTCCTAAGCAGTCGATGATACCGCTACAGCCTTACTCACCCTATGGGAGTATGCATTATATGGCGAAGACCAGGACATGCTCCTCTATTTCAATGTATAGGAATCTCTTGCTTTAGTTTGTATACAGTCCTTCATTTCAGATGATTTACAATATGTACGAATGTGTCCTTTAGCATCATCTGCCAGCAAAATAAAGTATGCGATCCCAATGGGCTCATTCTTGCCTCCAATCTTTTCAAGATATATCTCTACCTATCGGAGGAAAATTTTCATGTGCCCAAAAATTGATCAACATTTGACGGCAACCAGCTACATTTCAAGTTGAAAAGAGGCTTGATCACATGAATGGGTGAAATACAAAAGTCAAGCTTAAAAGAGATGTACAACTGAAGTACAGCTTATTTGCTCGAAAGTGAACACTCTGCCCCACTTTAGCTAGAACGCTGCATCTAAGGTAAAGATTTTAAGTGAAGAAAAATAATATATTAAATACAACATTGCTGTATCATAAAGGAGGTGCTTCGAAATGTAAACTAAGAAGAGATTTCAGTTATTCATATGTTATAAAACAGAAATCAATGGAGAATAAGCAATGCTGAAGGGAATACAATTTAGGTTTTTGAAAATATTATATATTAGAAGGAGAGAGAAAGAGGAGAGAGAGGAGAAATAAAATCAGTCAAATGTACTATAAAGCAACAGATAAAAATAAGAAGAAAATATGACGGAGCATAAAACATTCCAAATACAATGAATGCAACTTAGTAATGCGTACAAGTGATTACAAACTAATAATATAACTATTAGCCGGAATGTGAAGAGGCATTATTCATAGCAGTATGAGACAGATATTTAGTAAGTGGTGACCATATCCTGTTGTGCTTGACTGATTAATTTTAGAGAACTGAGATTAAGTCGGCTCAGCCTATGATGGTGGCACACTATATTCCACCAGCATTGATTAGTAATAATGTCTGCAGACTTCGAGTTGGAAGTGATAACTTGCATGGCAATTGAAAATAGAAGATCAACTAGTTTCCCAAGCAACGTATTGGTAGACCAGACATTATGCATGTCACCCAGAAAACACCCCACATATGAAAAAGGTATGGAAACTTGTGTATAGCATTAATCTTGTCTCAAACCTGAGACTAGAAAGTTGAGAGCTCATGGCAAGAAAGAAACATATGTACACAAGTTCCTGTATGGGAATTGCAGTGCCAACATGTGTCTTGTTTAATAAGTGTAGCTTTGAAAAGACAAACAGGAGTATAAAATAATCTGTTTTAGGAATAATAAAAAGTTTGTGTTAAACTAGCAGTGAGAGCAGTGGAATTAACTTTTCCCCCCCAGATTTTATCCCACAATGAGATAGACCATACAGAATGCAAGTCAAATTACCACTTTGTTTTTTTGATAGTGGATTTTGATGTGTCAGGGTCAGGTGATCTGATCAGTTTATATATGATTGCAGATTTGGAATGTATATTCGATGAAATTGGATGAGAAGGTGAGCCGCTGCGGGAAGTAGCGATGAGGTGAGGTATGAAAGAGCATTGTGGATTATGGTAGATAACTCATTGACCATGGGAGATTGTATGAAGGAGAGAGAGTACTGAATGGAGTAATGGAACCTGAGTGGAAGAGTTGTGAGATGAGGAGTCTGTCTTTGTTCATCCATGCCTTCCATCGTAGAGTCCTGTCATTTTTCAAAATTCATGTGTTATGCCAATTAGGGCTGTTTAGGAAATGATTAATGTGGGTATGGTGAGAAACTAAATATGACTTTAATATGGAACAAGAATGTGATACAGTAGTTGGTAGCCAAAACGTAGGCAGATTTGGCATGAAGAGAATGTGTTTGTACATAAAAGGAGAAATCATTGCAGATTCCAGACTGAACAATACTTTATGAGTAGAAGCGGTACAGTTAGACAAAAAAAACTGTATTTCCTTAATGTCAAAAGCCTTATGGTAAATAATGAAGGCATGGAAATTAACTCCATCAGATACCGTGGGAAGTTGTAATCTCTATAACTGAGAATTTAGGCAATTTACCATTCCATAAAGATTTGAAGAGGTTATTTTTTAATAGACCCAAAAACCATTTAGAGATTATGATTGGCAACATCACGAGAAATAAATTAATAATAAGAAGGAGCATCATTTTATTTTACTGTCTAAGTGGCCCCATCGTGAAATATATAATGGACACCATTTGTGAGAAGAATGGCTGAGTTTAGAAAGCAGAGCTTCTGAGATAGCCGTGAGAGCATCCCTGATATTGTTACAGTACCGTATTCCCAAGCATTTAATTTTATTTGAATTCCAGGAAAGGCCCGCCTCTACAAATGGTTGTTTGGTACAGTATTTATTACTTCAGACTTATCTATGTTTAATTTATAGCCAGAAACCTCAGAGTAAAGTTTGAGTTCGTGGAAAAATGCAGGAATAGACGAATCTGGGTTTGACATAAACAGAAGGATTTAATCTGCATAAGCAGTAAATTTAATGTGAGTATCCCTGGTCTTACACCTAGAAAACTCACTAGAATGTTTTAATTGGTAAAGGAGAGGTTCCAGAAAAAGAACAAAAACCAATTGAAACAGGGGGACAGCCCTGTCTGGTTCCTCTGTTAAGAGGGAAGTATGCGGATTGTATGCTATTAACTTCGACTGAAGAGCTTGGCAAGGAATACAACATAGAGATGAGTTTTAAAAAGTTGGCAACAAATCCATGGCATCGCAGCGGCTTCATGAGGAATTGCCGAATGTGTTTTCCGCATCCAAAGTGAGAGCTGCTAAAGAGTCCCTTAGTGTATGTGCTTTGTTAATAATATTCAAATAGGTACAGGAATTATCTGCAACATTCCTATTGGGAATAAAACCAGATTGCTCTTGCTCAATTAGATCTGGGATCAAAGGAAGTAATCGAAGGACTAGTTCCTTGGCGAAAATCATACAATCGGTATTTATTAAAAAACTGGGTCTTTCGTTTTTGCATTGGGTCAAGTCCTAATTCTTCTTAGGGGTTAAGCATATCATGGCTTCTGAAAAGGAACCAGAGGAGTCATTCATAAAAGAGAAATAATGTATTAATTTAAACAGCTTGGGAAAGATGAGTTGATAATCAACAGTGAAACCGTCAGCCCTGGTGCTTTGCCCTTTGGGAGATTTTTTTTGCTGAATAGAGGGGCATATTATCAACAAACTGCGATAAATATCGCAGAGCGCGCTTAGCGCGTTTTATTCTATCGCCGGCTATCGCTGGATTACCTCGCCGAGTTAGCGCGTTATTATCAACGCTTATCTCAAAGGCGATAGGAAATCCAGCGATAGCAGCAAAAAGGGGGAATAGCGCGGGAAATGCTGCCATATATTTTGGGCGATAATGGAAACCTTGCTAATACGCCCCTGTGGTCTCAGCCTTGCAATCCACCTCCCATTACTAAGATGGCTAAGTCAACTTTAAAGCAGGAGTTAAATTCCTGCGATAAAGGGGGCTTAGCTCGATTATTAACATCGCTTCGCGGGTCTGCTGCCGGCTTGATAATATCGCGAAGCCGTGTTAGTGGGTTCTCCCATGCTGTTTTACCCAGGAACGCCTACTTTGCATCTCATTAGCGATGCGAAGCGAGGCGATACCAAAACGGCTGCTAACATGCGCTAATGCATGTTAGCGCCGCCTTGTTAATAGGGCGATTAAATTATCGCCGCTTTAGCGGCAAAAAGTGCCGCTAAAGCAGCGATAATGCCCTTGGTAATATGCCCCAGAGTTCCTTGATGTGTAGCGGTTGCTCCAGAGTAGACAGTTCTTCCGGAAGTGGTTTGGGCTTGAGTTTGGAAAAGTAATTGGCGAGGGTTTCCTCTGATGGGGAGATTTCAGAAGAATATAAGGATTTGTAATATGTTGCAAAACAAGCAGCAATGTTGGCGTCACCCACTGCATGTAGACATCAGTTATCCACACTGATCACCATCGGAAAAGTAGGTGTTTTAATCAACAACACCCTCACCACCTAACCATCACACCTCAGCTCTAGTCAGCAATAAAAGCACGGAGCAACTGCTAAGGCAGACAAAGAAACCCACCTATTTCGTGCTTTACAAAGCAAAAAGACTTATGAATGCCAT
This sequence comes from Calotriton arnoldi, assembly GCA_963921515.1. NCBI lineage: Eukaryota > Metazoa > Chordata > Amphibia > Caudata > Salamandridae > Calotriton > Calotriton arnoldi. The sequence continues at coordinate 353,825 of CAWUFW010003939.1, forward strand.
TAATGCACAGGTTTGATTATAGAAATCCCTTACACTCAAGAATGCCCAATAATTGCGCAAATAAAATGCTACTGTTCCAGTGCCAGGCATCATTGTTTAATCAAATATAAGAGACCACATTACTTCTTGCTGAGCGAGCTGCACTGGGTCCCCTTCTGCAGCAGAGTTGACTTGATGCAACACACCTTCTAGCAATCAGGTCGTCATTCATCTACAGCTCAGAGTGAACCACTGTCAACCTCATAGAGCACTCATTTCCAGCAAGCTCACCAGAGTGGACACCACACCAACCACATAATGAGCAAGTGGGACGGACATTGGTATATAAAGGTACCACACTCTGGAGCTGTCTTTATCCTCACCTTGGTGTGTCTCTAGTTTCACTGAATTAAAAAAACCTCAGTAGCCCTTTATTAAAATATATCTCTGACAATTCGCACTACGTGTTGTTCCTAAAGCTAGAACTCTCCCAGCCTAGTGCTGCATTTCTGGAGTTGAGTTGACTTCCAGAAGTAGCCTGCTTGTCTGCTGGCCATGGTGGTGACTTACAGATGTGCCAGCGGTGCATTTGTTTGTAGTGAGCCTACCAGTGTTTTGTAAAGAGTCAGACAGACAGTGGTACTTGAAAACCAGTAGAGTTCAGTCACCTACATAAAGCTGCATGATCAGAGAGTTACCTTGGAAAATCCAAAATCTGTGCAGTGCTTTAATATTAGTATGCACCTCTCAGAATATATTCCAGTGACATTTGGAGCCCTTGTAATGTTGCAATCAGTCTGTCTGCGGTTTTTGGTAAGAAACATACATTGCAGGATACAAATGTGTGCATAGCTATAAAGGAAATGACAGTATGCAGTTAATAGAGACATGCACTGGGACTCCTGAAACCATCTGGCTCTGCAGTGCATGATACAGTGATCTCAAAAGATTTATACCCACATAGTGTGAGATAGATCATATGACATGTCATCTATATATAGCACCTTGAGTGTATTTGGAACATCCCATAGGCGTCTATTGCCTCAGGGAGGTGTCAACACCACTGGTGTCCTTAAAAGAGGAGACTTGCACTGGTGTCCAGTGGAATGTTCTGTGCTTAAGGAGATGCAATCCTGCCAGGAAAAAACAGGCCAGCATAGTACAGCCTCAAAGAGTGCTACCCAGTGGTCAGAAAACCAGAAACATCATGTTAATCTATTTGTTTTATTTTGGGTTTATGATATAGTTTGAGCCACTTTATTAGATGCACCAAAACACTTTACAGAGAAAATATATAGATCTGGAGTTAGCCAAGTCCTTCGAGTTTTGAAAACAAAAGTGCTTCAAAACACATACATATTGATATATGCATGCATAGCCTTTTCATCAGCTCTCTTCATCCATTGATCTTTTGAAGTGTCATTCACATGATGTTTCTACCCACCATAGCATACATCATGGGTCAGTGGATTAGCCAACTTCAGCCACTGTTTACCTTCTGTGTGAGTGACTGCATTCTGCTCCAATACAATGTCATCCCCAATATAAAAAATAGTCTCCTTTTGCGGCAGGGAGTGCTGGACCAATGTGTGCGGTTTCTTTTTAAAAAAAATAGGCTTTCACTTTGTATGATACCCAGCAGTTCCCAGACACTAGTACCACACCCTCACTACTGCTTGCCTTGTGCAGGCTTTGCTGGTAGCCACCATCCTGGGAATTGTTTTTGTAAAATATCCTAAGCTTGTGCGAACACACACACACGCACACACACACACCACACACCACACACATTTTGTAAAACTTCATAACTAAAACCATTCCAAGATGGACACTGGTGTGTGTGCATTAGTGCGTCGCTTTAGATAGCTATCTTTATTGTTTTATGTTTTACGAAAACATTACCAAACAAGGGCGTAGCCAAGCCTAGGGCGAGGGGTTATTTGAAAAGCCAGGTCTTCAACGTCTTGCAGAATTCAACAAGAGAGGAGGAAGCACTGATATGTAGTAGGAGGTCGTTTCATGCTTTGGGACGCTGTCACAGGTAAGTCCGAGGGAACTAGGAATAGAACTCAAGGTGGGAATGAAGATTACATTTCACCTAAGTATCTATATTTTTATACATGTTTCAATTATTGACCATTTGCAAACCAAGGGTGGTTAACCCTGCTCTTCCTAAAGATCATCACCTTCATCTTTCCCACATTGATGACAAGCCTGCTTTGTATATAATACGAGTGCGTACAGAGGCATTGGAGGCCAACAGGAAGGAGGATACAAGGATCAGGTCAGCAGCATCAGCTAACAATGGATGCCATCCGCTCGGTTCACGTAGAGAGTAAACAGTGTGGCACCAGTACACGGCCAAGTTTTATGCCAGATTGAGTTACAGCTTTGTTCTTGGTAGTTCCAACCCTCGCCCATGTTTTCTCATTAAAAATAACATTTCAAGGCTCTCCTCAAAAAATGGGACTATCATCTGTCCACTATGGTCCTGTTCCAGAAAAAAGTAGTAACCTACTTAAACATCAACTTACTCATAAATGTAGGTAAAGTTGCTTCTATTTTTAGATTCAGGAAATTTCCTAGGTCTAGTCCTCAAAATCTATGAGAATTGTTTTCACCCTAGTTGAACACCGATGGCCTGATTCACAAACCGCACTTTGTAGTACGTTTTGTATTACTAGAATAGCACTACAAAACTTCCTACGAAGTGGTATTCACAAACAGCCCTTTTGTAGTAACTTACACTTTTGAGTGAGTTTACTGCTTTTGGTATTCACAAACTACACTTTTGTAGTAACTTACACTTTTGTAGTAAGTCCTTCCGTCCATTATTCTCTATGGGACGGTGTTCCAGTGCCAGTCAATCAATCAATCAGTAGATTTGTAGAGCGCTGCTTGTCACCCGTGAGGGTATCCAGGCGCTGCCAGTGGTTAGCCATGTGTAGCACTGGGCTTACTACAAAAAGTTAAGTTACAACAAAAGTGTAAGGGGCTTATTAACAAGCCCCTTGCGCCACCCGTACGTCACTTTTCCCATGTTAAAAATGACGCAAAAGTGGCGCAAGGGGCTTGTAAATAAGCCCCTAAGTTTCCACAAAAGTGCAGTTTGTGAGTACTGAAAAGTAGTTAATTTACTCAAAAGTATAAACTTCCTTAAAAGTGTAAGTTACCTTTGTGAATCAGGCCCTTGCTGCCTCATTATGAGTGTCACAGTATTGGCCTGGAAGAGTAATTATTCTCATGGAATCAATGATACCAGGTAGATCAGTAACTCTGTGAGGGTAGTTCCTCTTTCCTCTCTGGATTTTTCAGGTGCATTTAGCATCTGAAGGGCAGAAGTGAAATCACGACCGGAATGGGATTGGAAACCAGCCTTGGCAATTTCGCTCAACCGGCCCGGGGGGTGAGGGGGAGGGGGGTGCTAGTGTCAAGCACCGCTGCCGCTTTTGGTACAGGGGGCTGATATTGCAGCACTGCTGCAAAACAGGCCCCCAGTAACAAAACCACCCCCCACGGGTCAAAAAAAAGCCCCCACATTCCAGCCCACCGGGAAAGCGCCCAAGGCCTGCTACGGCCAGTCCGGCCCAGAGTGATATGTACAGGATCTGTTTTTGTACAGAATTTTGATGAGGCTGTGTAATTCGAATGGGGGTAAGTAATAGGACTTACCAGCCCTCTTGAAGGAGATCAGCAACAGGAGTAACCAGTCCCATTAGAATTACACAGACATGAAATTCTGATTTTGGGCTTAAAGTCCCGTTTGTGCTAGACTCCGGTGAAAAATGCACACCATAGGTTTTTTTTTCTCACATAATTTTTGACAGGTGAAACCTGATGCAATCCAGTGGACAACTAGCAAGCATGGGCATTTTTGCATTGTTGAACTTTGAAAAGTCGATGAAATATGATATTAACATGAAGCACAATGGGATCTAGACCGTGCACCCCATAAAAACCAAAACTGGATTAATTAGTATTTAATGGGTGCACAATTTTCTCGCAGAAACCTGTGGTAATTTCAGGCCTATCATAATCGACGCCATAGCGCAGACATGCAAATTGAAGATGAAAAGCAATTAGGACTATTGATGAATACCAACACAATTAGGACCTTGTGAATGCTCATGCAGCGGCGATCCGTGCAGGTAAGTGTGGTGGGGCGGAACGGGAGGGAGGGAAAGTCGACAGGCGACAGAATAGGGAAAATTATATAAATAAATAAATCCTATTCTGTCGACTTTCCCCCGCCCGCCCCGCCCACCTCACACCCCACTGCGCTTACCTGCACAGACTGCTGCAGTGTTCACGAGTGGTCTGATGTACATGAACTATACAAAAAAGTAATGGATAGAATGCTTGAATTAATCTCAGCCTCTGGTAAATATTTGGGTCTCGTCCCAGTCGATCGTTATTTTGCACAGCATGCCACCTCAGTTTTCGACCCAGCCATATGCAAATCACTCTGGGCTCTGCTCTAATAGGAATAATCCTGCACGAACTGCAAGGCCAGGTTCCTCCCTGAACCAGAACACAAGCGACAGAGAGTGACTTTAACCCTTATTAGGGCTTGTCAGCCAGGTATAGCTTATTTCCAGTGGCACAGAGTGCACAGGACCCACGTCTGGGCATACCTGTCCCACTAAGGGGCCGATTCCGATCCCGTCCGGAAAGCATTCTGACCGAATTAGTTCCGGAATGCTTTCTGGACTTCTCGGATCGGGGAAGTCCGACCGAGCGATTTGGATACATCCAGATACGGGTCGGTCGGACTCCCATTGACTTCAATGGTAGCCTGTGTTCCGAACGAGAACACAGGCTCCCATTGAAGAAAGGGGTGGCTAGGGAAAATCGTGCACCCTGTGGCAGGCACCCATGGTGCCTGCCACACTGTGCATGGTCTGAAAGGGGGACCCATGGGTACCCCCTCAGGCCCCATTCGGAAGGCCCCGGGTGAAGAGGGGCCTGCTACGGGCCCCCAAACACAGATTCCGACCGCCGTTTCATTCCGGGCAAACCGAATCGGAATGGCTGTCTGAATCTGTCATCGTAATCGCTCGCTCGGAAACCGTGTCCATAGAGCTGTACGAATCGGCTCCGAAAGGCTCAACCTATACGAATGCCTTTTGGAACCGATTCGGTCAGCCCTAATGGTTTCCGGGCATCGTAATTGGTCGTTCGGAACTGGGTACGATTCGGTCGGAAACAAGGGCTCCGTGTCGGATTCGGCAAACCTGAATCCGATTCGGAGCCCTTCCGAACGGAATCGGAATCAGCCCCTTAGTTGGAAGGCTAATTTGCATATGGCTGGATCTAAACTGAGGCAGCAAACCACCATACTTCTCAAAACAGTTTTTTTTTTTAAAGAAGTGGCCTATCTCCATTAAAAAAACAGGTTCTATTTAAAAAAATATATTTCTTGTTAGATAACACACATCAGTAGAAGCATGCAGTCATCAATGCATCAAAATGCCACTCATCCCAACCGAGGTGTTAGGAGGAGAAATATGTTTATTTCTCCTCATTATTTCCTCTTCTACGTGTGCTGCATTTCTGCAGTACACGTAGAAAGAAGTAAATGCCTCTGGAGATTATTTTTGTGCAGGAGAGCATTCTATTAAAAAGGCAGTGGCTACAACACACACACACACGCACACTCACGCACACACACACAGACACACACACAGAGCAGGCCTACGTGTTCCACTTGTCTCACTTCCATCACTCCAAAGCATCCTATCCCCCTCATGGCAGGCCCGCCTCACAAGTTCAGCATTACAGACAACACAGGTAGTGATTGGAGGCCCTATGCCACACTAGCAATGTTAGTGTGATCAAGGGACTGCTATTGGCCAAATAGTGTCTTTCTTACTTTAATATGTGCATATGTGTGTGTCTGAATGGCCTGTAGAACCACATTCCAAGCCATTTTCGGTTCTGGTGAGGCTTGGCATTCCATGCTTACCTTTCAGTGGCTATAGAAGCATCATGAAGGATTCCATCACAGCCGCTGCGATGGCATAGAGGCGGCCACTGGAGATGATAGGCAACTATGGACTGGGCTTATTAGGTCTCAGCAAACTCTTTAGCTGGTTCTCTTTGCTTTAGTATCTGGTCATCTTGTTCTAATACCCCAGTTTGGGATCTGTTTATGAGGTTTGTGACCACGTTATTTGGGAATGCCGCACTAGATCCTTTGGAAATCACTGCTTGTTGGGTAGAGGTTGTAAATTTGGCTTCAGTCTTTTGTGTACGTGCAGCCCGTTCTAGATGAGTCCTCTACTTATTCAGGTTGGTTGTAGTGCTAACACCATCTTCACCTATTATTAACCACCTTATGTCTCTTATGCTTTAGGCACAACGTGCTGAGTCTCTCTAAGGGCATTGAAGATGTTGGGGTCGTCAAGTGGGACCTGGCACTCTGTCTCTTACTTGTCTGGATCATCTGCTTCTTCTGCATCTGGAAAGGAGTCAGATCTACTGGGAAGGTGAGTGGCATGTTTCCCAGTCTTAGCTTCAAAACGTTTGTGCTTCTAGTAAAGCTCAGTAACCCAGTGGCAGAGCGGGAGGGGACGAGTTTTGGGGGTGGCAGCTCCCCCTCCCCTGCTCTTACCTGTTGCCTTCGTGGGGCGACAAACACAGTGATCACCAGCACCCCCCTCCGGTCTTACCTGCGGTCGTCGCAGGGCGACAAACGCAGTCACCGACACAGGCAGCAAAAGGTCTAGCTACGCCACTGCAGTAACCTATAACTCACAGCAATAATATTCAACATTATGGGACAATTATGCCCCCGCTCTTTCCTGCCAATGGTTTTTGGTCTAATAATTAATGTATGTTTTGATCACAGTGTGTATGTTTTCTTTTTATTAAAGGCAACAAAACTCTCCGAGACGGCCACCATGCTTATCTGCTTATCTTGGAAATAGTGTGTAGAATTTTGTTGCAGTGTGTATTCTCCTTCTGTGACAAAACATGCAACCAAGTGCACTATGATCATAAAAATACCATAAAGGAGCTTGCAGAGCTGCTCTAAGCTGCCAGCTTAGTAAACAAGCATTTGCAATGCAATAGGACTTGCAATTGCGAGAGTTTAAGCTATTGGCACTGTAAATGACAATGCCTTTTATTTATATGTTTTGATAATTAACACATAAATAAAAGGCATTGTCATGTACAATGCCAATAGCTCAAATTCTTGTAAATGAAAGACCTATGCAAAGAAGCGGCTGTCATTGTCTCGGGCTGCTTACAAAGTGAAAGGGCGCATGATGTGCTGAATGTTGCAGGAAAGCATGTCGTGCCTGCAGTAGGAGAAACTACTTAAAGAAAATAGTGCTTACAGACTAAAAAAAGACTCACAGTATAACAACCAAAGTAAAAGGGCCAGTCCTCATGGGAGGTTACGAATGAAGACAAGGCGGTACTAAGGTGGGACTAACAAAGCCTATTAACGAATCAGAAGCCAGCATTTACGAAGGACAATGACACAAGCCAATGACAAATATGGGTGGAGAGTGGGCGGGGCTTCTATTCCATACTCCAATACAGCATGGCTCGCAGAGCAGCGCATGCGCCTCCCAGGCTCGACCTAAAAATGGCTGGAAGACCAGTTCAAAGGAGACTGATCAGAAGATATTTGAAATGGGGATGACAAATAGAGTGTGTACAATACATAAGTGTATATAGTTAAAAAAAGTGTGCAGAATTAATTATGAGGACTTTATAGAAATGGATTGCCGCAGACACTGAGGAATAACACAACTTTGCTTAAAAAAATTAAAGGAAAGAAAGGAATACTTTTTTATTTATTCGACAATGAGGACAATATTGAGTGGATGGACATGGCGGCTGGGTAAGAAAAGTAAAATGTGGATTTAAAAATGTAGATAAGTGGTTGAAAATGCGACATCTGATCAGGCCGGTGTGGTGCAGCGGCCAAGGCAGCTGACTTCAGAGCACAGGGTTCACGGTTTGATCCCCGGCTCCGGCGGCAGCTCAGCTCAGCCCCATGTGACTCTAGGCAATAGCTCACTTAATTTCCACTACGGCCCCCAGCGCCTTGAGACCCGTAAGGGTGAGTAGCTGCGCTATATAAAAACGGACTTACATTTTTTTTTACATTTGTAATTGGGAGAGTTCATAAGATGCCATTAAGGATCAAGTTAGTTGCTTCATCTTAAGGAAAAGAACATTGGGATGAAGCTAGTTACACCATTGTTGCAAAAGCAATGCTTGATTGAAGGAGTTATGTATATAGTAGATTGAATGGATGGTAAGATGGCAAGTATTAAGGATTGGAATGGAAATAGTTTGTGCAAGGTAATTTGACCATAAGTTAAACAAGCATTTGCAATGCAATAGGTCTCGCATTTACTCTAGTTTAAGCTATTGGCATTGTAAATGACAATGCGTTTTATTTATGTTTAAAAAACCAAAACATAAATAAAAGGCATTGTCATTTACAATGCCAATAGCTGAAACTCGCATAAATGCGAGACCTGTCGCATTGCAAATGCTTGTTTGCCGGTGCTACACTGAACTGATGCGGACCGCGCTGCAAATTAATTAAATAAAGCAGCGCAGCCGCTAAAGTGAAAGCAGACCGCGCTGGAATAAGGAAAGACTATTAAAGAAAATAGTGATCACCCCCTAAATAACGGAGACCGTGTAACGAGCCAAGCAAAAGGTCAAGTCGTTATGGGCGGTAACAAATGCAGACAAGGCGATACCAAGGTGGGACTAACAAGCCTATGTACGAACCAGAAGTCAGCATTTTCGAAGGATAATGACACACTCAATGACAAATATGGGCAGAGAGTGGGCGGGGCTTCCAGTGCATAGCCTAATACAGCATGCCTTGCAGAGCGAGCCGGGCCTGCACGCTGCCGCCAGGCTTGACCTAAAAATGGTGTCACAGAGCAAAACAGCCAATTGTCGAAGTGGGTGGACCCATTGCCCCAAGCTCTATGAGCAGAATCAAAACGTGAATGACACTTGGACAGACCAATGGATGTAAATAAAGGGCATACAGAAGGCTCTTGTAGGCATGTATATTACTTTTAGTAATTGTTTAACCATGACGCAGGCAAGAGAAATAACGCTCTTTCTATGGCAAACCTAAAAAAAATCCCAAACATTAATACCAATCTAGCCAGTGTTTCTTTACATTCACTATTTCTGGGGTTTAAAATAAAATACATACACAGGGAAAGCCCGGACACATAAACGTTTCATGATAGAAAAGTGCAGGATTTATCTATAGGTGACGAAATTTCCGAAGAGCTTGCAAACATCCAGCAGAAAAATATATGTGGGCACACAAAGCTTGAGCAAACACATCTAAAGCACAGAGAGAAGAGGGAGAGAGAGGGGCATAAAGAAAGGAGGGAGTAAGAGGAAGAGAGAAAGGGGGGGCTGAGGAAGAAGCGAAAAGGAGCGTTTGAGAGGGTAACTAGAAAGAGAAGGCGGGCAATTGAAAGAAAAAACAGAGATGTACAGGGACAAAAGTACAGAAAAAAGGAGTGAGAGGGGGAGCGTTAGAGAGTGAAGAGAGAAACGAGATGGAGAGTGGACAGAGGGAGAGAAGAAATAGGGCGCAAGGAGAGGGAGAAAATGGAGCAATGAAGAATTGACAATAAAAAAGGAAAGAGGGAAATGAGCGTGAGAAGGGCAGAGGGGACAGAAGAGAGAACTGGCAGGAAGTGATCGAGCGAAAGAAAAGAAAGAAGAGAAACGCGGAGAGAGAAGGAAGTGGTAAGAGAGAAAGAGATGGCAGAGAAAATGAAAGGGGAAGAAAAAGGAAAAGTAGAAAGATAGCAGGGAGATAGAAAGACAGGTGAACGAGAGAGGAGGGAGCCAAAAGTAAATGCAGGGACAGAATGTGACAAAAAATGAAAGACATGGAAATGGAGTGAGAAAGTGAGAGAGAGGATGGATGAGATGGGAGTGGACAATAATAAAGATACATACTATTTAGTGGGTCCTTAATGAACACTGACTAAAATTATCTTGCCACCTTTAGAAGTGGCCTATTCGAATTGAGGGGTGCTGCGGCACGCAAGTGAGTTGGCTTGTAGATAAGTTATTGAGGGAAGCTGCAATTGTCACACGCCGGTACTTCCTCATGTGACATCACTTCCTGCGATAGTCTCGCCTGCACTGTAGGTGACAACAAATATAATCTGCTCCCACTCCAATTACCAAGCATTTGCAATGCAATAGGTCTCCAGTTTACGCGAGACCTATTGCATTGCAAATGGTTGGCATCACGGACAACGTGGGGTGGGGGGAGAGTGAAGGCACGGACAACGGGAGGGAGGGCGGGGAGGGGAAAAGAAGGCACGGACTACGGTAGGGAGGGAGGGCGGGAGGGGAAAAGAAGGCACGGACAACAGGAGGGAGAGAGGGCGGGGAGGGGAAAAGAAGGCACGGATAACGGGAGGGAGGGTGGGGGGGAAGAAGCCACGACAACGGAGGGGGGGAAGGCACCAAAGCACGTTGTGCCGTCAGTAGGAGAACCTCAGTAAAGAAAATAGTGCTGAAAGACTAAAGAAGACATACCTTGCAACAACAAAAGTAAAGGGGCCAGTCGCCACGGGAGGTAACAAATGAAGAGGAGGCAGTACTAAGGAGGGACTAGCAAGCCTATTGATGAATCAGAAGCCAGCATTTAGGACAGACAATGACAAAAGCAAATAGCGAATATGGGCGGAGAGTGGGCGGGGTTTCTATTCGCTACTCCACCACAACAAGTCTCGCAGAGCAGGACATGCGCGCTGGTTCTAGGCTCGACCTAAAAAACATAAACTGTGCGGGTCCCTCGCACTTCTTCATCCATCAGTTTGCTAAGCACTGCATCCCATAACTTCCCACATAGGACCAAAACAAAGACAACACACTACCAACCACTCACCCTACCCGGTGTAGCGTGCTACTGATGTAGGCAATACAATACAATACAATGTGTTACACTTTACTCTCCTGGATCTTTCCCCATCCAGCCAATAGTCTTAGTCATTTGCATCAAGCCTTGCTCAGCTGAGTTTGCGTAGGAGAAAATAAGGAGCAGTAGGCACATAACCACTTCAGATATCATGCTCCTACTGGGGTCTTCTGACCATGCTTAATTGGACATTGCACTCTTTGTCCACTTTATCCAGGGTTTAGTCCCAGTGGTAGGAGCCTTTTTGGTGCATGCAGAGCCTCCCATTAAGGAAAGGAAACCATCCAGCAACTATACTGGAGCAGACCAGACTGCAATCAAAAACAGCTGTGATCCGGAGATGTACAACTTCTTGACCAGTCACAGACTGTAAATCTGCATAAGACTACTGTGGGCGGATCTAAATGTGAGCGACACTTTAAACAAGCAATCTCTGAAGGGTGCCGACCCAAAGCACCCAATGGCTGCATGGGACTGACTAATAGACCAAAAGGTTCATGACAAAATATCTTTGGTTGTGACAGACCTAAAAAGTATAATTGTTTAATAACCGAAACGTGTATGATTTTCCACATTTTCATCCACGGTGCTGTCACCTGCCTTAAAGTGACCCGCCACCCTGCAACATATGCATACATTATGGAAGGTTACATTTGGCATTCAGTGGAATGGCAGCCCTATGATGTTTTGGGCCATCCTAATAAGCCAAATCCGTTTGCTTATTTTTGAGGTCTAGTGTCAAATTGGATATTGGTTTGATCTTGAGAACCATAGAAGAGACTGGGTCGAGGAGCACCAACAAATCCCCTCAGGCTGATGCCAGCACCCCTTCAAATCACAAAGGCAGAGACTCACAGTTCACAGAGGTAACATGAATGGTTTACAAAGCCTAGTACATCTAAAGGTTCATGGCATTTCCTGGTCCTAAGCATGCATAATGTGTACACATTGACATTAACAGTCATGCATAGGGATGAAGGAATCAGCATAAATCAGCATTCCACAGAAACCCCATACATTTAAATGACAAATTATTCAGTTTATGACTTATAACGCATACCAAATATATACAACTGGCGTGGGTGTGTGTAGCTTACAATGCTTGCCATTTGGGAATAGCAGAAAAGTCGAGCGTCAAAGGAACCAGCAGCTCAAAATGCAACGAAAGAGCATTATGCTAAAATACAATGGAAACATTACTCTGTTAATTATGAAAATCAGAGGTAAAATAAAAAGCACGGCAGATGCTCTTTCTGACAGGGATAATACATCTGAAATAGACGTCAGCAGCAGCATAAAAATTATTTAGATAGGAGCCCTACCTGATAATGAGGTATTGGGTTCTAACACGTCAACAACCATTAGTGTAACATAGAATTGCATAACATAACGTAGCATCAGTGCCTAATTTGTAAAATAAATTAGGTGCCAGGACCCTTGTCAAGAGGACACTGCAGCTTGCACCACACATTGCCCCTGTCAGCACAGCCAATGACAGTACCAACACTACTAATCACCATCACACTCCTACAACTGTGACAATTCTGACTATTCAGGTCCCCAATGCTATAAGATTGGCTTGGACGGCAGGTATTAGTCATTGTTAATATATATTGAATGAATAAACAGCTTTTGTTGTGCTCATATCTAAATTAGGCAGACAGGGCCACCATGTGGCAGACTGTCATAAGCACTGGTGCTGACTATTATGTGCCGGTGCCGAGAATTGGAAACCACCGGCTCAAATTAAGCGCTGCTAGCATACTATAACAAATACAACATATACTGTATTTGATGATGCACCCGCTTTAAGTACTTTGCATAGGAGGTATTAGGCCGCAGAAACGTAGGCTCATACAGTGCTTTAGTACAATACGGTGGCTGATTTGCACTTTGTAGACCTTGCACCTGTGGGAGGTAAATGGTCTCTTGTTTATTGTTAACGTTCATTGATCTGATGAACTCAGCCCGGCGACTTGCCAATCTGTAATTTTGTTCTCATGCTTATCTCCTTAATGACTATGGCGGCCTTGATAATTTACATGGGTACTTTGAATAGTGAACCTTTGTACTGTGAAAACTACTGGGCCTGCAGGATAAAACGAGAATGGAGTGGAAAGAGACTGTGTCTCAGAGGGGTTCAACAGCGAATTACAGGGCGCATCTCTTCTTGATCCTCGGTTGGCATGTAGACCCTTTCTTAACATGGTGCAGTTTGCTATACCTTCGGTTACTGTACCTTCTAACTCTGACATGCTCCTCTGCCTTGAATTTATATATATCGTCAAGGTAAATATATTTAGAGTCAAGCAAAGTAAACCAATACTTACCTATGTAAACTTACCTTCATAATATTTTGGCCCTCAGTATTCTTGCTCCGATATTCTGTCTGGTATCACACACACACACACACACACACACACACGCAAGCACGCACGCATGCCCGCACACACACACACTCTGTCTCTCTCTTTCTCTCTCTCTCTTACTCTTTCTTTTTTCTTTCTCTTCAAAACTGTGTCTAATTGTCTAGTAGGGACGTTAACAGGAATTGTTCCAGAGGACTGTGGGTTCCTCTGTGACACAGAAACTACGGGGCATATTTACTAGGAAACTGTTGGTGCGCGGCGTTAAGCCAAGAAGGCTAACTCCACACGCCAACAGTTTCCAAACGCAGGATGTGCTGTATTCACAAGAATGCGGTGCACCCCTGCCTTTCCCTTAGAGCTGGCGCTATATGTAGCTGCCTCGCACCAACGCAGGCACTCTTGCACCATTGTGCAAGGGTGCCTGCGTTGCAGGGAAATATTGTTTATGTGCAGGAAGAGACACATTCCTAACAATCAGTAATGACATTTTGTAACTTTTATAGGTGCTGCAGAATGCAGCACACATAGAAGTTGCAACTCGTCATTTTTTTAATGAATGTTTAGATACAGGAAGGGACACCTTCCTGCACATAAACAATCAATGGCGTTTTGCTGTTTCTATGTTTCACCAGGTTAAGATCAGGTTTTCACTGGTCTTAATTTTGGTGCTGCCCCATATTTACGCCACCCTTGTAAGTATGGGGCAGCGTCAAAATCAATGGGTGTTGCGGGGGAACGCCCACCACAACACCCGTTGCCCACCCCTTTCACGCTAAGGGCCCGATTACGATGCGGTTTCGAAATATTCCCGACCGAATGGGATTGGGAATGGTTTCCGACGGACTCGGATCGGGAGAGTACGACCGACCAAGTACGATGCATCCGGATGTTTCCAGATACGATTCAGTCGGACTCCCATTGACTTCAATGGGAGCCTATGTTCCAACCGAAGGCATAGGCTCCCATTGAAGAAAGGGGTGGCTGGTGTGGCTGGCCTGGTGCCTGCCACACTGTGCATGGCTGGTAAGGGGGGACCCATGGGTACCCCCATTGGCCCGATTGGGAAGGCTCCGGGTGCAGGGGGACCTGCTACGGGACCCCAAAGTCTGATTCCGACTGCCGATTCGAGTCGGACGGCACAATTCGGAAAGGCTGTCCGAATCCTGCCTCATACTCGGTCGTTAGGAAACGTGGCCCGTAGAGACATCGATTCTGCTCCGTACGGCTTGGTCATTCCGAATGCTGTCAGGTTCGTATTGGGATATTCCTAACGCCTAACTCGCATCATACTCGGTTGGTAGGAAACCTTTCCGAGTCGGTCGGGAAGACACGTTCCCAATCCGATTCGGATGGAGCAAATGCCGTTAGAAGGCCTTCCTAACCGCATCGTAATCGGGCCCTAAATGTAGCTTGAAAGGGGGCCTTATTCACAACACTGCGTTATACCACGTTAAGTGGCTTAATGCCACCTTGTGAACAAGGCAAAGCCCCTATTGCCACAGAAACGCCGGAAAAAGGGGCTTATAAATATGCTGCTACGTGAGATAGTATGGCTATCGAAAGAGTTTTGTCTCTTTATAGAAACTTTGTTGACCCCCAACCAGGTGAAGGACTGAAAATCTTTAATTAATCGAATCCACTGGTGATTGCTCAGGAGCACATTCCAGCTCATCATTTGTCATACATTATCGCACAGAGACCCTTCTTAGGCAACTCAGTACTGACCCTGCTTCGCATGGATAGAGTTCATCCGAACTTCCGGGCAAGGCCCCCATTATTTTTCATCACCCATGCCATTCTAGTCCGAAGCCCATCTTATGCAAATCATTACTGACCCTGATCCTCATGGGAACAGCTTAGAGAAAAAAGAGTCAAGACAGTGGGACAAAGATCAGAATGGTGGTAAGTGCCAAATCCTGCCCTACTGTTTTAGAATAGGGCAGAAGTAAAGGCAAAGCAGGGAAAGTTACTCTGGATTTCTAAGTGTAGTTGAACAGTGTGTCTGAACAAGATTTTGAGCCGGAAGAAAACATGAACAACCTAGGTTTGGCGAAAGAGAATCACCAGAAAGACAAGTCTATGTAACAACGTAAAATTCACAACAGGGAAGTGTTATCTTTTTCTGGTTGTGACTCACCCATTGATAATATTGCAAGGGCTGGTTGTGAAAGGGAATGGAGTGGCAGGCATGTATCTTTGTCAGATATTCAGCCAGATGCCAACAGAAGGAGAAAATAGTTCTGGGTAACTAGTCTCTGCTACAGAATTAGGCATTCTTGTAGCACTCTCATTCGGGCATATTTGCCAGCCCCTAACGCTACCTGAGCATCACTTTTTTGACGCTCTGGTGGCCTTGCGCCATTCCCCATATTTACAAAGTGGCGCTAAGCCACTTAACGTGGCTTAACGCCACCATGTAAATATGCCCCTTGCTGCCGCAGTCTGCTGCTGTAAAGGGGCGGGCAATAGGTGTTGCTGTGGGCGATCCACCACCAAAAACTAAGGCCAGGTAATACCTGGCCTTAGAATGGCGATACGAGGAGAAATTATTAATATCTCCTCTTTTTTTGCTCTTTCCATGTGTGCTGCATTCTTCAGCGCACATAGAAAGAGCAAATCTCCATTATTCATTGTTTATGTGCAGGAAGAAGTCCCTTCCTGCACATAAACAATCGTCCCTGCAGCGCAGGCACCCTTGCAATATGGTGCAAGGGTGCCCGCGCTGGCACTAGGAAGCTTTCGTAGCGCTAGGGGAAACGCAGGGATGTGCCATATTTTTTAAATATGGCTCATCACTCCATTTTGAAACTTTCAGAGTACGGCGTTGCCAAATGTGGCGTAAAACCTCGCTCCAGCATTTTCTTGTAAATTTCCCCTAACTGTCCAATAAGCGTGTGGACATTTTGGCATGGAGATACGATACGAACATAAAATGAAGTTGGACCTGTATATAAATCCAAAGGCGATGGCAGTCGATCAGGATGTTGGTATTCAGTGTGTTGGAGTAGCTGCAGGATGTGTTTAATGAAGGAACATGAATGCCTGTTGAGCATACAGTAAAGCAAGGCGACTGACCAACACATTTACAAATATTGCTTGAGGTCAAACCCGATGCCAAAGTTGGTAACTGAGCAAGCTTCAAGAGCATAAAAGACCTTCTGATCGCAAGTGATATTGCGAAATCCAAACAGTTGCGCTATTTTCCAACTTATGCACATCGCAGTATTTCTTGTTAAATTGTTTGAGCATTAAAGATTAATAATCATCAAAAGGGCCATGCAATAACCATGAAAAAAGTTTTATCAAGGTGACTGCCATCAGGGAAGTCCTTCATCCCAAACACAGGGTACAGCTTATCTCATGTTTGGCTTTATGCAAGTTGCTGAAAAAGAGAATTGATTTTGGTTGGTATGAACAGAAGCAGCATAGTTTTGACACTGAAAATATAATTTTTCTTTGCTTACATTGTATAATGACATGACCTGTCCTTACCATTTGCTATTCCAGTTGATACAGGTGTGTGTGCTCCTGGTATCATTCAGAGCCAAATCATTCAATCAATCAATCAGTAAATTGGTAGAGAGCGACTTGTCACCTGTGAGAGTATTTAGGCGCTTGCAGGGTCCAGTTGATTAGCCGGATAGCCAGTGCTTCATGGACTTTCGAAACGCGGATAGAGATGGGGAGGTCCGTAGATAAAATGGTAGCTCCTTCCATGTCTTCGCCGCCAGTCAGTGGAAAGAATAAGCGCAGCAGTGCATTTGGGCCAAGGACTGTTCAAGACTATTTGGTATCAGAGCGCAAAGCTTTAGACTGATGATTTAAATCAAGATACTAAGTTGGTGCCATCAAAAAAATTCTCAGTACTGTGTTGGTGCACTGGGTATCCAAGGCACATCTAGGGATCAGTCTATCCATAAATTTGTGAAAAAAGTCCTGGTGGCCGGGTATAGTTTTTTTAAATTTTAATTTATTTTATTGATTTTCTGATAACAAACAGACATGAGACTCAATATGACAAAATGCCATTAGACATTACACACGATGTCCAGAGAAATGCAATCAAATCACCGTCACGACAGTAAGAACCTCTTGTCACCATTGGATAAACTCAATTATCCACATCTCCACTCCCGAATCCCAAGTGGTCCTCCCTAAAGAGCCTCCGTGTTATGTCAATGTCGGACTAAAAGTCAGGATGCGTCGCTCTCAGTGTGGTGGCCAGGGGATGACATTATCTGTACAGTCGTGTCCTGTGTCATGTCAGCCGCTGCTCTCTCGTCACCCGTCTTAGTGGCAAGGTAAGTTTTGTACAATTCCCAGAAGTTTTTAGGTCTACTCCGTGGAGGTAGGAGTTCACTAAATAATTCCGTCTGTGTACTACAGTATATCATGTCTCGTGACCACTGTGTTATCGTGGGAACCGGTCCACACGACCAGCTGATTGCCACCCTGCATTTGGCTATTAGCAGTCCCATGTCCACCAGTCTACGGACCCCTTTAGGTATCAGTTTAGTATAGCCTAGTAAGGCCAGTGCTGGTTCCGGAGTGAGCGTCAATTCGGTAATCTGTCCCAGCTCTTTGAAGACTAAATCCCAGAAGGCAGAGATCCCAGGGCAAGACCAGGCCAAATGAAGAAAATCAGCTGGCTGTGTAGTGCAACGCTCGCATGCAGGATCTTCCCGTAGGCCGTATCTGTGTAATCTCTCTGGGGTGTAGTATACCCTATTGAGGTATTTAAAGTGTATCAATCTATGCCTCCCATTCAGAGAGATGCGTTGGGTGCAGGTGCAGCAGTAAGTCCACATTTTGTCATCTATGTCTCTATTCAAGTCACGTTGCCAGGCTAGCCGGGCCTTGGTGTAATGGTTTTCTCTGTAGGACATAGATAACTTATAGATTGTGGAAACTATTCTTAACGAGGATTTCGCCTGTATGGTATGGGTTAAGGCTAGCAGTTCCGGGGGTTCGAGTAAGTCATCTCCTAGAATATTTCTCAGTGCATGCCGTGTTCTGTGGAACTGGAATTGTGTTAGCATAGTGGGTGTCGGGCCGTCAGAGTTGAAATCCTCCCAAGTCTTGGCTACTCCATCTTCAAATAACTCACCCACAGTCTGTATACCCAGTGTGGGATGTATGACGATACCACGCATGCATTACATTGCATGCCATTAGATCGCGGTTTTAACAACGCAAGTCGTTACAACGACTTGCGTTGGAGGGCGCTGGACTTAGGAGTAGTTTAATTTACTATTCCAACTCCAGCCTACGTACAGTAGGGAAGGTGTTGGATAGTAATTTAAACTACTCCTTGTCCTATAGCGCCCTCCAGTGCAAGTCGTTGTAACGACTTTCGTTGTAAAAACCGCAATCTAATGGCATGCGATGTAGTGCATGCGTTCTAAAGGTTGTTTCCCCCAGTGTGTTGAGTGCACGTGTAACCCTTTTATCTCTGCATGGAGGCAGCCATAGACACCAATCGAGCAGGGCAGATGGTGAGTAGAGAATCGCACCTGCCTGCTGTTGCAATAGGTGCTTCCACGCGTGTCGTTGCGTTGATTGAGTCCAGAATGCCTGTCCTGTGGTCAGCAGCTTGGAACATCAACGCGGGAAGTGGTAGTGGAGCCGCCACCACTATTTCTATGCGGAGATTCGGGATGTCTGGAGAACCATGCATCCAATAGTATGCATTTGCGCTCTGCGCGGCTCTGTAATATAAGTCAAAATCCGGCGCTCCCAGACCGCGCATATGGTATGGTAGGGTCAGAGTCTGCCATTTAACGCGCGCTTGTTTACCCGCCCAAGCTAACGTCACCATCAGGGTAGTAAGTCGGCGGAAGAAGGAGCATGGAAGGACCATGGGGATATTAGAGAATAGAAATAAAAGGCATGGTAATACAACCATTTTCATGATGGAGATTCTGCCAAACAAGGACAGGGGAAGCTTGATCCAACCCTCCACATCATCTTCTAGTTTGCTGAACGCCACTCCATAGTTTTCCCTGAATACTACCTCGGAATCTGTGTGCACTCTTATACCTAAGTACCTCACCGCGTCTATAGACCATTGCAAAGGGTAGTCCGGCTCAATTCGGGGTGTGTTCGGTGTGAGTGGAAATATAATGGATTTCGGCAAGTTTACACGTAGGCCCGACAGAGCTCCAAAGTGAACCACTTCGCGTAGGACCGGAGAAAGGTTGGAGTCCGGGTCTCTTACGTATAGTAGTGTGCCATCAGCATATGTGGAGACTATGAGTTGGTAGTTCGGAAACCGAATACCTCTGAACCCATGGTATTCTCTAAGTGCGCAGGCAAGGGGCTCTGCCACCAGCGCATATGAAATAGGAGACAGGGGGCAGCCTTGACGCGTGCCCCTTAAAATATTTACGGATTCCGTCACTAGGTTGCCTATTTTTAATCTGGCAGTGGGGGCATTATAGAGAACACCCAGTAATTGAATGAAGTCCTGACCTACGCCCATCCTAGTTAGCACCTGCTTCATGAAAGGCCATTCGACGGAGTCGAAGGCCTTCTCCATATTGAGGAAGACTGCCATTGCCGGCGTCTCCGGGCGGGTGTGTTGGAGTGCGCCAAAAACTGTGCGCAAGTTGTAAGTCAAGTTCCTGCCTGGCACAAAGCCCGCCTGTTCCGGTGCGCCCAGGGAGGGGACTAGAGGAACCAAACGGTTCGCAAGGATTTTTGCGAATATTTTTGTATCCACATTGAGCAGTGAGAGAGGGCGGTAAGAGGCACATTCCTCCGGGGGCTTACCAGGTTTTAGGATTGCCACAATCACAGCTTCTCTCATGATGGTGGCATAGTTCCAGCAACGCACATATCGTCAAAAAGGGCAGTCAGCGGCAGGAGTAGAAGATCTAAGAAGGCCCTATAGAAGGATACTGTGAGGCCATCTGACCCTGGAGCGCCCCCTGCTTTCATGTTGGATAGGGCTAAAGTGGCCGGGTATAGTTATCGAGATGGACTTGACTGTGAAGGGTTGTCCTATTTGTCGTTAGGTTGATATGAAACTTAGCATGCATGTGGAGCCCCGCGCTCTCACATTGAGGCTTGACAAGGTCTGACATTTCTTTTGCGTAATAAATACTAAAAATCCAGTCTCACATCAGGTCAATAATATGCTATCAATCTCAGAACTTATTTTTGCAAGTGGTAGCAAGAGGTGTTTGTGGTGAATCAGAAGTGGGTATTAAGGGCCAGATGTACGACCCGTTTTTGCATGCACAAACGGGTCTGCGATAGGGGTGGGCGGAATTTGCATAGTCGCGTTACGCAATGTTCCGCGAAACGGTAAAAAATCTCCACCAGCATGCAAAAGTTCCGCGAACACGCGGAATTGCTTGTTCCGCCCGTTCGCGATGCTTTTTTCCTGTTCGCGAACGCTGTTTGCGTGTTCGGGGGGAAATATCTCACGCACACGCACTTTGAAAGCGCGAACAAGCAAAAAATTCCGCGAAGCCGCGGATTGCGGAATTTTTGGCAGTTCCGCGTTCTCAGCGGAACGCGAAATTACCCAAATTCCGCAAATTCCGCGAGCGGAACGGAATTTACCGCCCAGGCCTAGTCTGCGACCCGTTTGCGCATGCAAAAACCCTACAGGGCCATGTACAAACGCTATTTAGCTAGTCGCAATTTATTTGCGACTCGCTAAATAGCGTTTGCGACTCGCAATTAGGAAGGGGCGTTTCAAGGGCGTTTCAAGGGCGTCCCTTCCTAATTGCGACTCTGAGCCCTATGTATGACTGTTTTGCGACCGCAATTGCGGTTGCAAAACAGTCGCAATTTACCACCTACTTCAAGTAGGTGGTAATGCAGTCGCAATTGGAAACCCCTTCCCCTTTGCAAATGCATATGAAAATATTTTTTAAGGGCAGGCAGTGGTCCCAGGGACCACTGCCTGCCCTTAAAAAATGAAACGAAAACGTTTCATTTTTATTTTTTTAAATGCATTCTTTTAAGGAAAACGGGATGCATTTAAAAAAAAAAGGCTGCTTTATTTAAAAGCAGTTCCAGACATGGTGCTCTGCTGGGCCCAGCAGGCCACCATCCCTGGGAGGGCCAGCCATTCTCAATGGGGTCGCAAAATGTGAGTGCCTCATGAATATTGATGAGCCTCGCATTTTGCGACCCCATTGGAAATCGCTAACAGTGCCTCTGACACTGTTGTACATTTGGAATTGGGACTTGCAAATTGTGATTCGCTGTTTTTCGCAATTTGCGAATCGCAATTCCAAATGGTCGTACATCTGGCCCTAAGTTCCTTAGGTATGTTTTGGGGCAGGAGGGTTTCCTTTCAGAAATTCTGAATGACAGTGGGGCATGTATCACTTCCTAATTGCTAGTAACTCAAGCTTTCCATTTTATGTAGGCATTTTTAAATGCTTACATTGTTGTCTAAACACTGTGACTAACTTTTTTTAATTTATGACAATTCATGGAACGTCTTTGAGTCAATAGTGTTGTTTTTAGTTAATAACGGGAACTTGTATGTAGGCTCCTGTTTTCAGGAGCAAGTTCAATCAATCAATCAATCAATCAATCAGGGAATTGTAAGCACGCTACTCACCCATGAGGGTCTCAAGGCGCTGGGGGGGGTCTGCAGTTCTGTTCAGTCGAAGAGCCAGGTCTTGAGAGTCTTCCTGAAGGTGTTCAGGGAGGGGGCACGTCTGATGTCGATCAGTAGCTCGTTTCAGGTCTTGGCCGCGATGTAGGAGAAGGCTCTTCCCCCTGATTTGGCTCTGCGGATGCGTAGGGTTTCAGCGAGGACGAGGTTGGCAGATCGGAGGTTTCTTTTGGGTACGTGGCAGGTGATTCTATCGTTGAGGTATTGGTGTCCGGTGTTGTGGAGGCATTTGTAGGCGTGGGTGAGTATCTTAAAAGTGACTCTCTTCTCGACGGGGAGCCAGTGGAGATTCCGTAGGTGTTGGCTGATGTGCTCGTGTCGAAGGATGCCGAGGACGAGTCTGGCGGCGGTGTTCTGTATCGTCTGGAGCTTGCGGAGTAAAGACTTGTTTATGCCAGCGAAGAGGGCGTTTCCGTAGTCAAGTCTGCTGGTCATGAGTGCGTGAGTGACTGTCTTCCTTGGCTCGGGGGGGATCCATTTGAAAGTCTTACGGAGGATGCGGAGGGTGTTGAAGCAGCTGGAAGCGGTGGCGTTGACCTGTCGGTTCATGGAGAGGGAGGAGTCGAGTACGATGCCGAGGTTTCTGGCGTGGTTCGTGGGGGTCGGAGGGCTGCCGAGGGCGGTGGGCCACCAGGTGTTGTTCCATGCAGATGGGGTGGTTACGAGGACTTCTGTCTTCTCCGAGTTGAGCTTCAGGCAGCTGTTGCTCATCCAAGATGAGACGTCCTAAATTCCTTCCTGGAAGTTGAGTCTGCTGGTGGTGGGGTCTTTGGTGAGGGAGAGGATGAGCTGGGTGTTGTCGGCGTAGGATACTATGCTGAGGCCGTGCTGTCTGGCGATGGCGGCGAGTGGGGCCATGTAGATGTTGAAGAGGGTTGGGCTCAGCGATGATCCCTGGGGCACTCCACAGTTAATTTCCGTGGGTTCAGAGAGGAAAGGTGGCAGTCTGATCCTTTGGCTTCTGCCGGTGTGGAACGAGCGGATCCAGTCGAAGGCGGTTCCTTGTATGCTGGCGTCGTGTAGTCTGGCGGCGAGTGTGCGGTGGGAGACCGTGTCGAATGCTGCTGACAGGTCGAGCAGGATCAGGGCTGCGGTGTGGCCTTGGTCGAGGAGGGTGCGGATGTCGTCTGTGGCGGCGAGTAGGGCGGTCTCGGTGCTGTGGTTGCTGTGGAATCTGGATTGAGAAGGGTCGAGTATGGAGTTGTCTTCGATGAACCTTGTTAGTTCTGTGTTGACGGTCTTCTCAGCGACTTTTGCCGCGGAGGAGCAAGATGGGCCGGTAGTTCTTGAGGTCCGTGGGATCTGCTGAGGGCTTCTTGAGCAGGGGTCTGACTTCTGCGCGTTTCCAGTCATCGGGGAAGGTGCCGGTCTCAAAGGTGGCGTTGATGGTGCGTCGTAATTATGGCGCGATGACGGTGGCGGCTCTGTGGTAGATGTGTGGTGAGCAGGGGTCTGTGGGGGCCCCCGAGTGGATGCCTTTCATAGTCGAGGCGGTTTCTTTGGTCGTGACCGGTGTGCAAGAGGAGATGGTGGGCTGGCTGGCGTTGCCGGAAGGCGGGATGGTTGCGGAGTCAGGTGTTTGGTCGTTAAAGTTGTCGTAGAGGTTTTTGATCTTCAGGTGGAAGTAGGATCTGAGCTTGTCGCAGAGGTCCTGGGAAGGGGTGATGTCCGTGGCTTTGCTGGGGGCTTGGCGAATTCCTGGATGACGCTGAAGAGTTCCTTGGAGTTGCTGGAGTTGGTGAGGATTTTGTTGTGGATGAAGGTCCTTTTGGTGGTTCTGAGGCGTTGGTGGTATTCGGTCATGGCGTTCTTGTACGTGGTGTGGTTTTCAGGCGTCTTGCTGTTTCTCCAGTTCTTCTCGAGGCGTCTTCAGGTGCATCTGGCTTCTTGGAGGTCGGTGGTGAACCAGATGGCTTTTCTGGGGCGGTGTCTGTCGGAGTTGCGTAGCGGGGCGAGCTTGTCTGCGCAGATGGAGATCCATGTGTGGAATTCCCTTGTTGTGAGGTTAACGTCGGTTGCAGCGGTGGGGGTGTCGCGGTCGAGGTTGGAGTTGGAGTTGAGCTGCTCCTCGGTGACTCTGCTCCAGTTCCTTCGCGAAGGGCGTGGAGGGCGTTTGGGCGGCTGGGGTTTGTTGACGATGAAGTGTACGCAGTGGTGGTCAGTCCATGGGGGTTGTGTGGTGTGGCTGAAGTGGATGCTGTTTCCTCCTGCGAAGATGGGGTCGAGGGTGTGTCCTGCCCTGTGGGTCGGCGTGGTGACGAGCTGTTTCAGTCCGATGTTGGCGAGGTTGTCCTGGAGGGTGGCGGAGTTGGGGTCGCTGGTGTTGTCGAGGTGGAAGTTCAGGTCTCCTATGATTATGTAGTCCATGGAGGCGATGGCGTGGGGTGCAATGAGGTCGGTGATGGTGTCGGCGAAGAGGGCCCGGGGGCCGGGAGATCTGTAGGCAAGGGTGCCGCGGAGTGTGGAGTTGGGGCTGGTCTGGACCTGGAAGTGCAGGTGTTCGGGGGCGGGAAAGCTGTCGCTCGAGGTGGAGAGGCAGAGGGAGTTTTTGTGCGCGATGGCGATTCCTCCTCCTGGATGGTTGGGGCAGTCCTTCCTCTGGATCTTGTATCTGTCCGGGATGGCGATGTCAGAGGCGGAGGAGGCGTTGGTCCAGGTTTCTGTAAAGAAGGCGGCGTTGGGTGAGAGTGTGTCCAGGAGGTTCCAGATCTCTACAGCCTGTCTGTGCATGGAGTGCACGTTGAGGAGGATGCATCTTAGGGCGTCGGCGGTGTTGGCGGCGGGGGCGGTGGTGAAGGTCTGGCGGCAGTGGCGGCAGGAGAACTGGCCGTGGGTCGTGTTCGGCGTGGACTGCTGGCAGTTGTTGTTTCTTCCGGGGTTGAGTGCGAGGAGGGCGGCTGAGTCGTAGCGGTGGATGGTCAGAGATCCAGGGTCCCTGGTGCTGGTCGCACGCAGCGCGCGCGCCGCTGGCCCGACCGCACAGCAGCCGCCATTAAGTAGGGGAGGGGGGAGGGACGTGCAGCTGGGAGGCGGGAGCGGGAACCAGCAGGGGGGAGGGGCCGCAGGGGCAGCAGCGGCGGGGAGGCAGCGGGCAGGAGCACAGTAATTGGAAGCGGGCACAGAGCAACACGCTAAACAAGGGCACAATAACGGGCACATTCACAGAAAAGCAGAAAACAAGGCACAATAAACTGGCACAAAAGGCAGGAAGCCGAAGCAGGAGAACGGGTACAACTGGGAGCGGGCACGGAGCAGTACACTAAACAAGGGCACAATAACGGGCACAATCACAGCAAGCAGAAAACAAGGCACAAAAAACTGGCACAGAAGG
The DNA here is from genome assembly GCA_963921515.1 of Calotriton arnoldi. Taxonomy (NCBI): domain Eukaryota; kingdom Metazoa; phylum Chordata; class Amphibia; order Caudata; family Salamandridae; genus Calotriton; species Calotriton arnoldi. The sequence continues at coordinate 379,090 of CAWUFW010003939.1, forward strand.
CACAAAGCTGAAGCAGGAGAACGGGCACAATACCGGGCCTGGGGCAGCCTCGAACATCTCCTCCTGGAGGTCCTGGAAGTCAGCGTTGGCTGCACAGATGGCCGAGCTGCTGGGGAGAGAGCAGATCTCAGACCAGAGGTCAGAGGTCTTGCTCGCGCTCCCCAGCAGCGGCCGCCATTAAGTAGGGGAGGGGGGAGGGATGTGCAGCTGGGAGGCGGGAGAGGGAACCGGCAGGGGAGAGGGGCCGCAGGGGCAGCAGCGGCAGGGAGGAAGCGGGCAGGAGCACAATAACTGGAAGCGGGCACGGAGCAACACGCTAAACAAGGGCACAATAACGGGCACAGTCACAGAAAAGCAGAAAACAAGGCACAATAAACTGGCACAAAAGGCAGGAAGCCGAAGCAGGAGAACGGGTACAACTGGGAGCGGGCACGGAGCAGTACACTAAACAAGGGCACAATAACGGGCACAATCACAGCAAGCAGAAAACAAGGCACAAAAAACTGGCACAGAAGGCAGGAAGCTGAAGCAGGAGAACGGGCACAATACTGGGCCTGGGGCAGCCTCAAACACCTCCTCCTGGAGGTCCTGGAAGTCAGCGGTGGCGGCACAGATGGCGGAGCTGCTGGGGAGAGACCAGATCTCAGACCAGAGTTAGGTTGTCAATTGTTTCGCACCTTTTTTTTTTAAATAAGAGGCTAATAATAAATAATGTTGTTTCCTCAAAATAGAAAATGGCATATATTAGGTATTTATCATGAAACTGTGGTCGGTTGGCTCTAGAACAAAGTGCAAAGATGGAGCCCAAGTATAGCCTTGTAAGCTTAAAGTACTCCGAGATATAGGTCAATAGATGAACTTGCTGGTGCTTCTCTGTTCTCCATGCATACGTAATTTTTCATGTACAGTAATGCTTGGTAATTGCAGGATAATCTAAGTCCACCTAAAATGAATTTTTAGCCAAGATTTAGAATTCATTCTCAAACTTGACCCATATCAAAACCCAACGAGGTTGTATGATCAGTGGGGTGACTTGAGCAAACCTGGAGCCTAATGAGTGCATCCATCAAGGAATAGGGCCTGAACAACAGGCACATAACGAATGCATTCCAAAAAGGCAGGTATGAGACTATCTTAACTGCTGCCTATGCCAGAGGGATAAACTTTGCAGATATATAAGAGTTTGTTTATTTCATTTATTTAGTTAATTAATTTTTAAAAATTATTATGCGCAAAATGACCTTGAACATCATGTCTCCACAAGAGGAGTTGTGTATAACAGTTGTTAAAATCACTAATGCTCTACATGTAATAATTTACATTATCTCCTTTCCAGGTTGTGTACTTCACTGCGACGTTCCCCTTCATCATGCTGTTGATATTGCTAATCCGCGGAGTCACTCTGCCGGGAGCCGGGGCCGGCATTATGTTCTACCTGTATCCCGACATCACACGCTTGGCAGATCCGCAGGTAAGCAGTGGGTAGCTTCCACTGTTGTTATAAAAGTGCATGTTCTTTCCAGAGTTCAGATGGAGAATCTGGAGGACTCATGCTATAAAATAAAGAAAAGAAATCAAGGCTGGTTCGAGGGAGAGGTGAAAAAAAGCAGCCATTTCTGATTTCATAAGCTGCAAAGGTGATGACAGTGCTGAGGGATGATCTTACGTTGGCAAAATTACTCTTGTCCCTTCAAAGGCAAGCGCCCTGGTAGCTGTGTTGAGGAAAATGTAACATCCCTTGCTGACACTTGGCACTGGCAGTGATGCACAAAAGAGCCTAAACCCTGCGGTATGGGTGGGGTGCACTGCCAAAGGTCAGGCACTGTCTGAAATAGGATACTGTGCTAAGGATGTGGATGAATACTTAACGTTGGGGGTGTTTGCTCAGAGAAGTGATGGGCTGTTTGAACTTGCACCTGTGCATAACTCACTCAACTCTTTATGCTTGTGTGAATGAAACCTTACCCAGCAATCAATGGGCAATTAACAATCTGCCGACACCAGTAAGCTACGAAATGCAAGCAGATCTTTTTTATTGTCCAGCCTGTCGCGGATGAGGCTTGAGCTCAAAATGGATCCTGCTAGAGAAGGGAGATTTATAATGCATGGTCCATCCAAGGTTCAGCTACAAGGTAGATATTCAGAGATTGAAGGGGCTCCAGGTGCAGAGGGCCTCATTAGTGCATGAAGTGGAAAACTGGCTGCATGTTATTCTGCATTGATTACTCTATTTATAGGCTGTAAAAAGTCTGCATTTGAATCGAACATATTTGTTACAAATGAACTCATCATGGAGAAAACGCTAGAAAGTTTAAGTACACCTCAATCTCCTCTACAATCAGTAGTCTGTGCTTATTGACATAAAAGCTGGATTGTAATGAAAATGTCAAACAATAAAGTCAGATGAAATTAACCTAAGAGCTCTCAGCCCTATGAGCTAATACTCATCCTTCTGTCTTGATGGGCCCTGACTAGACCTAATATCCCACTTTTCAGCATAAATAGTAGGATATATGTGTACCGTCACACCCCAATCGGGAGCTGCCTGGTCCTACTATAGCTGCCACCAAACACCCCTAAAATACTAAGGGGCATATTTACAAGGACATTGCTTCCCCAGAGCGTTACTTTTCCCGATGCTCGATGGCGCTGTGCCCTGCACCATATTTACTTTGCATGGCTTAATGCCGCCTTGCAGATATGGTCCTCCTCGATGCAGTTTTTTGCAGCAAAGGGATGTGCAATGGGTGTTGCTGTGGGCATTCATTGCTTTTGACACTGCTCCAGATTTACAAGGATCTGTAAATCTGAAGCAGCACCAAAAACTTACGCCTCCCCAGGGGAGGTGTAAGAGTGGGGCAACAAGGAGATATCCTTTTATTTCTCCTCATGTTTTGCTCTTTCTATGTGTGCTGCATTTTGCAGCACACATCGAAGGAGAAAAACACCATTGATGATTGCTTTGGTGCAGGAAGGTGTCCCTTCCTGCACAACAACAATCATCCTTGCAACGCAGGCACCCTTGCACCATGGTGCAAGAGTGCATGCGCTGGCGCTAGGCTGCTTTTTTTGCACCGGTGCAGGGATGAGTACAGGAATGTGCCGTATTGTTGTACATATGGCAAATTCCATCACTTAAAAAATGACGCAGCTCGGCGCAGCAAAATTGCTTGCAGAACCACACTGCACCATTTTTTTTGTAAATAGGCCCCTTATTCTTTAACAATATTGGCAATGTTCCCAGGCCCATAATATTCCTGGTCATGTGGTCACCCCATGACCCACTGACCTCATTGGTGCTCCCTATATTAGCCTATCAGATATGATTCCCATGTCACAGCTTTCTAATGAAGAAGATATATTTGCTATACTACTGTCCCATTATCCTAGATCGAGGTTGTTGTTTTGATAGTTCCAGCTCTGTTGTGCACCAGGTCATTTTACCATAACTGGACAACGATAAAGTCAGGCCAGAGCTTACCTACCATAAACTTCTCACAGTTCATACATTTATATGACTGTTCACTAGACAGTGCCTCATATCGACCTTCTAAGTCAATGCCTGTCCTGAAATAGCCACAAATGCACACCTCCTTCCTACCTGCTGAGCTGCACTTCCTTGTATCTATACATAGTCAGAGAAAAGGGCAAATATCTTTCATTTCATGGGCGACAAGCCACCAGATAAAAATAGGCTTGGTACTTCCTTGAACGCCATGCACCCAGTTACTCGATTTCTAGCACGCTTATCGTCCATTTAACACTTTCTGTGGATGCACATATTTTGAATTAATATAACTCAAATTCTCTTTGGCTCTACTGAAAGCTTTATTTTTTCACTTTCAGTTTCTGACCGCTCATCAGCAAACAGCCTTCTTGACGACTAAACACCTCACTCGTCTAAAACTTTCTCTCTTTGAAGGAATTCATGGATCGCTTTCACATTGCATATTGAAGGTCATTAACTGCCCTCAATCTTATCACCATACCTTTATAGATCTAGTAGATTTTGGATCCCTGCCAATTAATCTTCTAAGTTTTGTCTTTGAGGATACTTCCCTGTCAGGTCAACCTTAAGACCCAATCCCCCTATTACTCGTCATAATATAATGCGCTAATAAATAGTAACACAAAAGCAATTTCTGGACTTAGAGAAAGATGTCCACCCAGTAACCTTCATAATAATGTCTTTGCTTGAGGCTTGCTGTAGTTCATCTACCAGACTGAGTCCTCCAGCATCTTTCTACCTCTTCTTTGAGTCACCAGGACATACTCCAAACAATGCAATACCAGCCACCTTATCCAGTATGGTAATAAATCAGCCATTCTCTATTAACCCAAGCAGAAGCCTGTTCACGTCATACAGTTGCACTGTTTTTCCCTCTAGTCAATTCTTCAGCTTCCATTTGCTTTTAGACATCTCCATCCATGCCTGCCTACAACCCCTTTGGTGGAATATACTAACCTATCCTTCTGGTTCAGGTGTGAATACAGAAAACCTCATCCACTGCAAATGAGAGAGAGCTTCAGTTATATTGTCGCTACTCCTGTGATGTGTCTACAATCAAATGTGATGCTAAACCTGAGACATAGTAAGGCAACACACTTAGGGGTATATGTACTAGAACTGGCGCTAACTAGTGTTAGCGTTAGTTAGCGGGAGTTTTCTTAATGCAGCCTAGCACCAAAAACTATCGCCCTGTTAGCGATGTATTTACAATACGTCGCTACATGGCGATAGTTTCAGGTAGCCACGGTGAAAACTGCCGCTAACACTAGCGTGAAGGCGATACAAATTCTGACGTTAGCGGGCGAAAACTGACAAAAGGCCAAATTGCGAGCAAAAAACTCACGTTAGTCAGCAGAACTTCACCTTTTTGCCTCTAGAGGCAAAAATAGCCAATAAGTCCATTTCCAATGAAAAAAAGAAAAGAAAAACAATGGAATGCAGAATCGAGCAGGCAGGGACAAGTGCAGCACAGATCAACAACCTCCCCAAACCCTCCCAACAGCCAGGATGACCAGCCAGAGTCCCAGGGGAAGAGGAAATGCAGAATCAGGGCTACATATATGAAAAGAGGCACATTGCTGGGTAAAACCTGTGAGGCATCACTTTTCATAGTGCCCTCCTTGCAACACCATGGCAGCCAAAACCTTGAAAGCGCGGACAGTCCCTGGGGCCTGGAGGCCTCGCTGTGCCTGTGTCTGGGACCCGGAGTGGGATGCAGAGGTGCTGTGGAGTTGCTGGGCCGTGGCGGTAGACATTGAGGCGTCGACGATTGCCCTTACCAGGTGGTGAAGTCTTCCAGGTCACATGGAGACCCTTGGAGCTGTGAATGGTAGAGGTGCTACTGCGCACCAACGTAGGGAGGTCTGCATCACATACCACGTGCCACCTTTACACTGGGGTGCACGGAGGAAATTTACCAATGGTGGGCCGTGCCTCTCTGCATCACAGGCCGGAGGATGTTGTTCTGGCCGGACGCTGTGGAGGGTGAGGCCCCTGAGCTGCGCCGAACTTGTGTGGTGGGAGCGCTGCAACTTCACGCATCACCAGCATCGGGAGGTTCCCCAGCGGACTTGGCGGCGACTGCTGTACCCAGGCTTGTGAAATCCCGCCTGGCTGAGGCTCCTGCTGGCTGAGTCACAGATTTGGAGACAGTGCAGCAGATTGCACCACAGTGTCAATGTCCAGGTGAGGAGAATCTGGGACGCGTAGCGGAGGAGGCCCGGGGGTCGATTCGGGCCCAGGCCTAGCGCCTGTGGGTGACGCACCACCAGTGGCAGCTCCTCCGCTGCTCTACTCACGGAGCAGGGCAGGGGCGGAGTGGCAGGCCCACTCAAGTGCGCAATGACTGTTTGGTCGGCCCTCTCAGGCCACCCAAAGCAGTCATGCGCACTTCCCTGTTCACAATGCAGGCTGCATTACAGCCTGCATGGAGAACATGCCGACCCCTCCAGCGTCCGTCCTCCCCTGGACCGCACCCAGCACCAAGGACACTTCCTCTCGGACACTCCACCGCTATGACGCCAGCACCCTCCTCGCCATCAGCCCTGGATGCCACACTGCCTGCCATCTAGCATCACTGTAGAATTCCCTTGCACCCTGCGCCTGCCGAAACTGCAAACGCACCTCCTGCCACATCAGCACACCAGCGCCTCCTGCCGCCCAGCGACCAACAGCACAGCAGACCGGCTCAACTTCATCCTCCTCAACGTGCGGTCCCTCCACAAAGATGCAACAGAAACTTGGACCTCCTCGATGCCACCTCTTCAGACATCGCCTTGTTCACGGAAACCTGGACCAATCTCTGCTCCGGACCTGACATCACCATCACCATCCACGACGGCTACAAATTCATCCGCACGGACCACCTCGAGCGCCCAGGAGGAGGCATTGCCATTGTCTAAAAAAGCACACTCCGACAGACCATGCACTCTAATGACCCGACGGCTACCATGCAACACCTCCACTTCCAGATCTGGCCCAACCCCACGCTCCGTGGCACCCTCGTCCACAGGTCCTCGGCATGTGAACCCCCATTCACCGATGCCATTGTAGATCTCATCGCACTCCAGGCTTTCCCATCCACTGACTACATCCTACTTGGACACCTCAAGTTCCACCTGGACAACCCCAGTGACCAGAACACCACCACCCTCCTGGCGAACCTCGCCAACATCGGACTCAAGCATCTAGTCACCGCACCAACCCACATAGCCGGACACACGCTCGAACCCATCTTCTCCGCCAGCGGGAAGTTCAACTACAGCCACACCCCCGAACTCTCCTGGACCGACCATCATAGTATACATCACGCCTTCACCACGCCCACCGTACACCTCCACCATCATCGCCCCCCCAGCTGCAGCTGGATCAAGGCCATCAAAGAACTTTCCGGCAACTCCCTCAGCACCACCTCTCCGCCAACGCTTACAGATGCCAACACCGCAGTGCGCAAACTCCACCGATGGAGCTCCAACTGCGCCGACACCTTGGCAGCTCCTCCGTGTCAGTGGACCGAGCATCTGGGGGTCGCTGGCCGCTGGGGAAGGTGACAGCAGACACCCTGGCCGCCAAACTAGACTCTGTACAAAGGGACGCATCTAGGCATATGCGTGACCTTGTGAACCCCTATGCCACATTATACCTGTGTTAGGTAGGATGTGTGCAGGGTGGGCATTCCCACGCAACAAAGCCTCGTAGGAGTGGCGCTGTAAAATCTATGAGATTTCACTGCGACAATTCTAGGATGCCACTGCGTCAAAACCTTACGCCTGCCTCATGGCCGCTGTTTTGTCAAAGCCATGCAACACTTTTCATGACTGAGGCCCAGGACTGCGCCCTATCTTATTGTGGGGCGCATTCCTGAGCTTTTGTTTTGGCACAGGGCAGCGCAGCAATATTCTTTGCTACGCTAGCCAGCACCAAAACCTCTGAAATGAGGCCCCAAGTGTTTGCACTAATTTAAGGCCAGCTATTTTCTGGTCTTAAAAACTGCCTCTAACTGAACTTAGAGGCAGTTTTGGGGGTTTTACACCATACAAGGAATTCCTTGTAAATATCGCGAAGTGGGGTTAGCGGCAGTTTTTGCATGGGAACGCCCACCTTGCATCTCATTTTCGTTAACTCTCGCTAACAAAAGTGGCAATCTTTAAAAATCACATTTTCGCCGGAAAAGTGCAGCTAATTCTGGTTAGCGGCAACTTGTAAATAAGGCAATAAAAAAATAGCTGCCGTAATGTCAAAAAATTGACGCTACGGCGGCGTTAAGTCCTTGTACATATGCCCCTTAAGCACTGTTTACAGTGGTCAATGGGTGTGTGATGTCACTTTACTACCTCTGGCATTTTTGTAAATTTAAATGCACATGCAAAATGTACACCGTCTGAAAACAACTTTCCATGCAAAATTGGGCTAAGCCAACTGCTGCTGTACCATTCGTGAGGTCAAACCCAATTGATTTCTGATGGCGCACAATTTATCCATGGAAGACAGAAGCCTTCTGTCTTTTCCGGGGCCTAAAGGACCTGAAGTTCTTTTCCCAAGTTTATTAACAGACTGACACATACTTCTCTTCATAAAAGCAAAAAGATGTCAACATAATACAATTCACAACTTTTCTCTGCTTGATCCTTGATTGAGGACATCCATTCAAAAATTTACTGTTTTCTTCAGAGAGGATGCACAGTACTGAGAAGCCCATTGGCATAGTTCAGTCCACAAACCACTTGTCCCCAGGTTCCACTTCTTGCACTTAGAGATATGAAGCTGCATCTATGGTAACCTGACAGCTAATTTGATTTTGCACTTTGTAATTTCTGCACCGGGCCAATGCTTTCTTCCTGACACCTATATATTGTCAGTATCAGAGCACGTCACACCAGGGACTGCAAGGAATCATAGTAGTTCGGTTGAATATACTGTTTTGCTGCTCATTTCATTGCGAACAATACCCTGATGGATTTCCTGTGACTTAGTGTGTTACCTGCATTTTCTCCCACTGGCCACATCACTGTCATAGCGTACCATAGTTTGCATTTACATTTACAGTTGTATCAACACTCTGGTGACATTCCTTTCCAGTGGTTGCTGCTGTTCTTGGAATCCTTCTCACACCTTCATTGTTTGAATTTCAATGTAAGGGTCAGTGAGGAAGAAGAGACAATAACCAACATGAAGAGCAGCAGCACACTACTGGGCTCAACTCCATGTGCCAATTAGATTAATGGCCACCTCCCCACAACATATTGATGCATCCTCCATCACCTTCCAAGAGCAGATGTCCTGATCATACATAGGCCATGCTGCCCTCCCAGCCCCCAATATAACATGCACGTTTCCTACGGCATCCAAATATTTGAATATCTGTGCACTATTTTCTGGGTGGCCTTTGCATGGATCTGTTTTTGCTATTCACTGCTGTAAGTTACTCCTCAAGTTATTGAGGTTTCTTTATCTTTGGTAGCGTGTCATCAAGTGCACCCTAAGCCTTTTCTCAACAAGTTGTTTCTTTATTCTCAAGTATGTCTTCATGGTCGGGCCAGCATGGTGCAAGGCAGACCTGGAACCTTTTCCCATTCTCCTGCACACCCTTTGAGCCTGTGACTCTGCATCCGTCCACAAATACATGCCTTCTTGTCCTCTTTGATGTTGTTCTTCCTTCTTCTCATTCGCGGTCACTGAACCTTTGGCTATACTCCCTCGACTCTTTCCACTTGCTGCCTTCAAGCCTCTGTACCTTACACCTTTCCGGTTTTTATAAAACTCTCGCCTCCATTCTATTGTGATTGGTTGGTTACATCCACCATTTTGTTTGCATCTGCCTTTCTCCACTGCTCTTTAAGGTTGTTGTGGGTGTGTCATTGTCCCTGCGAGATTGAATGCTCTTATTGTTGGGATTCCTCTTCATGTCTGTGATCAAGGATTCCTTCTGACACGTATTGTCCCCTTTCTCATATATCACTTATCAACTAGTCCTTAAGCTGCCTTTTCCCTTCACTCCCTTAATAAGGAGCTTTCCTTTGCTAGCTCCATGAACCCACATGTCTTGTCCTTCGGTTGGAACTTCTCTCATGAGTTCTATAGAACATGTTCTTCTCACTACCTATAATCAATGCTTTCTGCCCCAATCTCTTCTGATGGAGACCCAGGCACACTTAACACTATCACTTCATTCTCTCTGCACTATCTGTTCTCCTCTTCCTCATTGATACTCACCTTTATTTTTCTCTGTCACTGTCCTGCGACAGTCTTTGGTCTTCTTGACCACCTTCTGATATGAGCTCTTTTCTCCTTGCCTGGATGAATAGCGCACCATGTTCTGCTCTTCTTCTTGATGCCACATAAGCCGCCTCAGGCTCTACATCTTCTTCCTCCATACCGTACGTGGCTGCCCGTGCTAATTCTCATCTAGATGTCCCAGACCTAGAGTTGCGCTGGACCTTCTAGAGGAGTTGGGGTCTACTGATAGCCATTTGTTTGGAAGATAAAATGATTGTGCATACAACATTTCTCACTGCATTCATCTTAACCATCTGTGGGGAGGGGCACTTTTTATCCTTGAGGATTCTTCCTAGTGCAGATGGGGCAGTGCTCATTTTTCCTGTTTGGAGTCCCATGCCATGTATGGCAGTTCCAGACAGGAAATAAACTGTGAGAATGGTGTTGAAGTGCCCCACGACCCAAGTGCTATTCTCGCTGACTGATCCCCTGCATGTCGAAGGCTCTGTCATCAGTAAAACAATGGTTTCTCCACTCTAAATGGGCAAGAAGACCACAAAGTGGTTGTGTGGGGCATTTGCAGAGTTTTCTCAAATATCCCTCTATTGCGTATCTCTAAGTGAGGCCCTCAGTGTGCGTGTGTGTGTGTACGTCCATATATCATTAACATAGCACTCGATGTACAACGGGTATTAGCATTTGCAACATCTGTGCAGCACAAATTGGAAGGCTTTGCAATTGCAAAAGTCCAAAACACTACATATTACCCACTGATAGTCATGGCTTTCTGGCTTTTAAATCATAGTAAATGATGACCTTACAGTGCACCAGGATACAACAATCTTTGTTGGGGTCCTTCAATGATTCCCTCACTATCCCCCTCCCACTGTGCCTCTCATCTCTCCATAGCCTCTCTCTCTCACATGTATTTCATTTGTTTTATAGTGCCTTTCATACCAGTGTAGTGTGTCGGAGTATTTTACATCACACACATGTAGGCAATGAGTAATACGTATGTAAATCAGGGTATAGAAAATGTTACATAAGACAAAGGGGACTACGAGGAGTCCTTAGTTTCTGTTTTAGAAGGTCTTCATAGATCTGTGCAGAGGCGCAGTATTACTATTCCTTTCATTAGAGAGGAGAAGCTCAGTCCTTCAGTGTGCACTCCACGACACGTCCTCTCCAGCCTTCATCTTAGAAAACAGAAACTAAGGACTGGACAAAGAGTCCCATATGACCAAAAAAGAAGACAAAAACTTCAAAAGTTGGAGGGGAAGTGTTCCATTTGAATTTAATTTGACTTCATGAAGGGATCCTATAAAACAACCTTTCGGTCCAAACGAAAGCCATCGACCCATAGGGCATAAAGTTGGCTGAAACATGTTGACCTGGTTCTCTTAGAGATAGATGTGAGAGACACCTAATACCTCTCTTTTCACATCTTGCATTTTTTAATCATACCACTACCTTTGATCTTCTTAATAAAATGTGCCCTTTCTAAAGGTAGGAGGTATTTTTAAACTTTTTTTCCTCACATGGTGGATCCCATAGGGTCTCAGATTCAAGAGACAATCCCTCCTGGTGGAGGAAAAGACCCAATAATGTAACGATCAGTGGCTGAGTACGCTAACGGGAGACATGCCTTTGGTGGAACAACACTGTTGAGGGTCTCACAACAATTTTGGTGTTGCCCTCCAACACCCCATCTCAACACAACTCTTCCACTCTGTTGTGCCCTTACACACAGGTTGACACAGGTAGCCAGTAGAGTTTGTAGACTTCTTTATTGGTTCCAGGTAAATATGTACATCAGTCCTTACTCATGTTGCCAGCCATCTCTCCAGCCCCACCAGGAGCAGCCTCCCTGCTGCCCATCCCATCTCCAACTGTCACCACTCATCCACACAGGCACCCAGGCATTCCATTCATCACAGTCACACCAACATTCCGATACCATCTCTCACTCTGGCTGAGCAGCTAGGAGACAGCTAGGCTGGATTACATATAATGACACTTAAGAGGATATAACACACTCCTTTTGATTTTACATGTTCATTTAAGGGAAGTTGAGTGGAACTTTAACTTCTCCCTCCCTCTTTTGATTTTTGAGAGTCACTTCATATGCTGCCATATTTATTTGGTATTGCTGGCCTCTGAAGGGACAGGGGCTAAAATAGAATATATATTTGCAAATATCATGCGTAGATGGAGATCTGTTCTCCCTTGCAGACTTACACAAGGGTTCAAAGCAGGAATCCTGCCTCATACATATTAATGAGGCGTGGATCCTGTGAATTCTTGCAGATCGCCTGTTTGGAAGTTTAGTACATCCGGCCCACCGCAATGAATCTCATGGGTCACATAACATTGAATCTTTCCACTGGCACATCTGGACCACAGTGTTTGCTACTGAGGTGGAATGTGTGTAAGTGGCATAACGTGCTGGCTAGGATTTATATGTTTCTTAGTGTGTAGGTTAGTGATATGGTGTTAATTAGTGATCAGTGAACTAGTGTGTTCCTTACAGTATGTATGTTACCAAAAGAGAGTTTGTTACAATAATGTTGTGTGAGAGTGTGTTACTCAGACACTGTATCTTTGATAATAAGATAGCATATGGTATGTGTTACCATGATAGTGTGTGCATGTTACTGAGACATTTGTGTGGTGGAGCATGTACCATATCCATTGTTTCTTGGGACACACCCATTGTTTGGGTGCTGTTTGGGAGTATTTCGGGGCTGAGGTATTCTGACCTTCAATCAATATTGTGTGAGTGGGATCAGGAAGGTTTGGTTATGGTCCTTGTGTGACACATAACTCTCTCTTATTCTTGATCTAGACAACTGCACCACCATTGTGTGTTTTTTAAACTCTACTTGAGAAGGAACATTCATCAAAGGATCCTGGGGTTGAAGGAATAAGGAGTTGCCTGGGGCTGCCGTTTGCTCCTCTGTACTTTATTTCACTCACAGCTTTTCAATTCACTGACAAACTGCAAAGAAACTGCTAGAATGAATATCAGAATGAGGAAAATGTGCCCCAACAGTGCTAACAAAGGCACTTATTGTTACCTAAGCCATAACCCTGACCTAACTCAAACTTAACCCTAGTTCTAATATTAAACTTGAAGTTAACCAGAAACCAAATCACAGCAACCCTTCACAACCTTTACCACTAGCTTTAGTCTATCCTAACTATCTAAACAAAGCTAACTCCATCCCTATCACAAAGCATAACCCTACTCGTAACCCTAAACCTAAGCATGGCACTAACCACAAGTCAAAACCTTAACTATAACCTGTACCTTTTGCCTTACCTTAACTCTTTAAAGCATTGTAACACTAATTCTACACTGCTTAAATTATTAATAATGAAAAACATGATCAATGTTTAATAGACCTGTGTGTGAAATTCCACTCCGCTTGCGGAGTCTGCAGAGTTTTTCCCACTTCGCATTCCGCGTAGTGCCAGAGTTCTGAAAAACGCGGAGCGGAGCTTTTTCCTCGCTTGCTAGCGTTAAGTTGGCAAGTGCAAGCGAGGAAAATCTTACTCCAGACCACCTCCCAGTGAGATTTCTCAACACGGGCGGTCGCAGATGGCCGCTACCGCTTGCAATGACAAACCTTCCGTTCGCATTGAGGAAGCCGCCGCTCGAGTAGAACATCTACTAGAACCAGCGCCCTCTTGTGCTGCGCATGATGCAGTTCACCCTGATTTTCCAGCGTGGGACAAACACCCGTTGCTAAAAATCAGTGCGAACTGCGTAGCGCGGTGGAGTTTTTTGGTCACTTTGCAGAGTTCCGCCTAGTGGAACTCCGCGAATTCTGTCCAGGCCTAATATTTAATTGATTTTCTTCATTATTACTCAGTATAAAAGTTCCTCATAATTACTTTGCCACTGAAAGTTTGTCATTTTACTGTTCCTAACTGTCTATTCTTCACTGACACATAAGGCTTTTTTTCTAAGCCTACTTTTTCGTTCCCTCCACCAGGTCTGGATCGATGCTGGAACACAAATCTTCTTTTCCTTTGCTATCTGCCTGGGAGCGATGACTTCGCTTGGCAGCTACAACAAGTACAAATACAACTGCTACCGGTACGTCGACGGCCTATGGGGTTACTGCCTAGATTATGTGCTGTAAATAGGTGGGGATTTAGTCTAAACCTTTCTCCTTTCATTAACACACTCCCTGACATGTGTGTGACTTAGGGACTGTATGCTGCTGGGATGCCTGAACAGTGGTACCAGTTTTGTGTCTGGCTTCGCCATTTTTTCCGTCCTGGGCTTCATGGCACAAGAGCAAGGGGTGGAGATTGCTGATGTGGCAGAGTCAGGTACGAAGGTGTCGGTGGCAGTGATGGTGGGCACTGCCACCAAGTGTAAGAAAAATCTACACATACCCATGCACACGTGCTATCTGGGCAATTTTCACCCACAAGCATCAACCTGATAAAGCTAGAACTTAGGCGTGTAACCTTTAAAATTACTTTTTGTTTAAAATGCATAGCCTTAATTAATGTTGTTGCATATTTACATCTCTTTCAACACAAAATGTAATTTACAGTGTCTGTACTTGCGAAAAATAAACAAAAAACCCAATGCCTTGAGAATGTACATTGACTCAGAACAGCATTTCCAGTATGCTTCTTGTTATTGTTGGAATTCCCTAATAACGGTCGATCGACTAATGTTCTGCAAGATTTTCACAAATATATTGCATGTCTTAAGCGATCACTTTTTCAAATACATAAAGACTGAGATAGTGTGAGAGATTAGTGGGTTATTGAGTACATCCTTAAATTGAGACATTTAGCCATGAAGGAGTTTTACAAATGTGCTCATTATGGTCAAACAGAAGTACGCGTGACCAGTGTAATGGTGTGTGGTCAATGAACTCATGACCAGTGTAATGGGGTGTGGTCAATGAACGCGTGACCAGTGTAATGGGGTGTGGTCAATGGCAAGACGTGTGATCCAGAGGGAGGAAAAATGAGCCTATGAGTGTAGGCGTGAGCTACTAGGAAAAGGTACGGTTGAGTTGATGGGTGAGATGGCTAGACAGCTGAAGGCATCGTTCATTGAATGGAGGTGAGACTTTGAGGGGAACGCGTGATTCTGTAAAATAGTAGGAGACACTACTAGAACTAGGGGAAGATGGTGTGATTTGGTGGAAAGATGTGCTCTGTGGGAACACATCTCGGTAGGGACATGGTCAAATTAATGTGTAGTGTAGTGAAGGTGAAATTATGTGTAAGAATTCATGCTCCAGTGGGAAGAGGCGTGTCTACCGGGAGGATGTATCATTCAGTGGCATGAGAAACTGACTATTAGGAAGAAGAGGAATGATGCATGGTGCAGTCTAAGGGGGTTGAATCGATTGGTAAGCAGTATGGTTTTCTGTCAGTCACTGAAGCCTTATAGAAAGAAGTGTAGCCTATTGGAGGGATATTTTCTCTAGTGGAAATATGTTGTCTGTTTACAGACTGTGTGGTGTGTGGAAGAGATATGATCAGGTGAAAGGTTATATGTTGTATCAAAAAAGGTGTAATGCAGTAGGAGAATGCATCATATAGGGGAAGTTCCATAAACTGATGTAGCGAAAAAGGTGTAATGCAAGAATGCATCATATAGGGGTTTTATTATGGTATTACCACATCACTCAAAATCTGACGGATGTGCTGTAATCTGTTTACCGCGCTTTTTTCTAGGCATACTTAGCGTGTACGTTTCTGCTTGTTCACCTGCGCATATGTATGTCTTGTGCCTCAGTGTGTGCAGGCGTGCATGTGTGTGCGCTTCACATGGAGAATTTGGCAAGTCATCAATATGTGCATTGAGTCGTTTTCCCTGTAACAGCCTAAGGTGGTGATAATTGTTTTACTGGATTAGTGCAGAAACTTGTAAGGCAACATGGGTTTTACTGGGGTAATGTGAAATTAGACATGGTTACATGTGCTTTACACGCATAAAATAGACCCTGGCGTAGAAATTGGTCATTTATGGGGACCTGTGAGTTCGGCATCTGGGCTTTATTGGGTCCCTGTGCACACTAGCATCATGGCATGATACACCAGTTAAAATGTAGAAACTGCCATTATGAACAGTTCTTCACCACTCTGCAGTAACATTTCTGCAAAGAATTGTGGTGCTACTTTGTTTATAGGCAAATGTGGGAGAATTGCGACCATAAATAGGAGTATATTTCTCCTAATCACATACAAAATACAGCTATTGCATGCCCCCTCCCTTGAATATAAGATGTGGCTTTGTGCAGATATATGGCCATAGAAGCCCTAATGATATTCATCGTTATTAATATGTGCAGCAAGTGGGCTTATTTTTGAAGCTGTCACTTACCTTATTAGCACAAATTCCCATTGCCAATACGTGATTTTTACTTAGTTATTCAGCTATTGCATCCAATTAAACATTAATAGATTCTTAATGCATAATGTTACTATCAAATTAACCAGTATTGGCGAATATGCAGAGTTCGATAATCATCTAATTAGCTTTTCAGAAGCTTGACGTGACAAATTAAGTAAACCGCATTACGTCCTCAATTGGATTTCAAATTACTCACCAGTCCATTACACTTTAATCGCTAAGCATAACATCTGAAAGAGACACATTAGTGACAGATTCCTTACCTTAGAATATCCCCAGGCGTCAGGCTGGATCCGGAAAGTTTTGCGTAGCAGTACCCCTGCGCGTCGGTAGGCGGCGTCGTGCGGCTCCGCGTCCGTCGTCGGCGTCGTGATCGCCGGGATGTCGTCGCGGCCAGTACTTAGACTCCGCCCATGCGCGCTGGCGTCAGTTCTGTACACGACTTTCCGCGCCAGAAACGCAGAGCCATGCAAGAAACTGACACTGGTGTCTGAAAACTAGGGCCCTGAAAGGGATGACCTTAACCCTAGAAATCAGTTCGCAGAACGGGGAGGATGGGTGGGGCGGTAAGGAATCTGTCACTAACTACTGTCTCTTACAGATATATCGTTACACAAGTTAGTAACTTGTGCATCTGAAAGAGACACGTTAGTGACAGATTCCTTACCTTAGAATAGATACCCCAGCAATACCAACCCCGGTGGTGGGTCTGCGAACAAAGATCAGACGAGGAAGTCTCGGAGAACAGAACGGCCAAAGAAGCCGTCTCTCTGGACTTGGCTGTCAAGGCAGTAATGCTTGGTAAACGTGTGCAGCGAGGCCCACGTAGCTGCCTGACAAATGTCCTGCAATGGAACACCACGCCCTAAAGCCGTGGTGGCGGCTGTTGCCCTGGTGGAATGGGCACGTAGCCCTACAGGGGGCTCCTTCTTGGCCAAAGAATAGCAGGCTTTGATACACAAGACAACCCAGCGGGAGATGGTCCGCTTATGTACCGCCCGACCTTTTTTGGCGCCCACGTAGCCAACAAAGAGCTGGTCGTCCACCCGGAACTGTTGTGTGCGGTTCAGATAGAAGGAAAGTGCACGTTTTGGGTCCAGACGGTGGAGCCTCTCTTCCTCTCTGGAAGGATGCGGAGGCGGAAAGAAGGTGGGCAAAGTGATGGTCTGCCCAATGTGGAAGGCAGTAACCACCTTTGGCAAGAAGGACGGACGCGTCCTAAGAACAACCTTGTCTGGATGAACAGAAAGAAAGGGGGGCTTGCAAGAAAGAGCCTGGAGCTCACTCACCCGCCGAGCGGAGGTGATAGCCACCAGAAAGGCTGTCTTCAGAGTGAGAAGACGAAGAGGACAGTTATGGAGAGGCTCAAAGGGAGCGCACATTAAAAAGGTAAGAACCAAGTTCAAGTCCCACTGAGGTATCACAAACGGAACAGGAGGGAAAAGGTGTGTAATGCCTTTAAGAAACCTGTTAACAACAGGGGACTTGAAAAGGGAGGGCTGATCAGGAAGCCTGAGAAAGGCCGAGATTGCACAAAGGTAGCCCTTGATTGTACCCAGGGCAGAACCCTGTTGGGCCAGAGAAAGAAGGAACAGAAGAACCTCAGAAAGAGGGGCAGAAAGGGGATTCACAGCCTTTGCTGTGCACCATGCCACAAACTTGTTCCACCTGCAGGCGTATACCACCTTAGTGGAGGGACGCCTGGCTGCCAGAATCACATCACAAACTTCGGGAGGCAAGTTGAAAGGAATCAACTGCCGCCGCTTAATCTCCATGCAAGGAGGTGGAGACTGGACAGGTTCGGGTGGAGGACCGTCCCTTGCTGCTGCGACAGAAGATCCTCCCGAAGAGGCAGACGGATCGGGGGATTGATGCTCATACTGAGTAGCTCGGGATACCAAACTCTTCGAGCCCAGTCCGGAGCCACAAGAATGACTTGGGCCCGGTCGCGCTGAATCTTCTTCAACACTCTGGGTAGAAGTGGTATAGGCGGAAAGGCGTACAACAGACCGCAACTCCACTCGCGACGAAAAGCGTCGCCGAGCTAGTGCCGCCTTGGAAATTCCAACGCGCAGAATTGCTGACATTGCGCGTTCTCTTCGGTGGCGAATAGATCTAACCAAGGCTCTCCCCACTGTAGAAAGAGTCCTTGCGCCACCTCCGAGTGAAGACGCCATTCGTGATCCATTATGCACCTGCGGCTGAGTTCGTCCGCCCTGGCGTTCAGGGAACCTGCCAGGTGTTGAACCATCAGGAAAATGCCCTGATGTTCCAGCATGTCCAGAGACGCAGAGCCTCCTGACATAGGGTCCACGACCCCACCCCGCCTTGTTTGTTGCAGTACCACATGGCGGTGGTGTTGTCTGTGAACACCTGCACTACCTTCCCCTTGACAGAGGGAAGGAATGCCTTCAGTGCAAGTCGGATCGCCCGGAGCTCCAGAAGGTTGATATGGAGCCGGGACTCCGCCGGAGACCAGAGGCCTCTGATCTCCGCCTCTCCCATGTGACCGCCCCATCCCAGAAGGGACGCATCCGTCACAACTGTGTGCTCTGGCTGGGGAAGGGAGAGGGATCTGCCCGTGACCCATTGCCGGTTCGAGAGCCACCACTGCAACTGTTGTGCAGTTCCCTCCGAGATCTGGACGTAATCGGACAGGTTCCCCTGATGCTGCTCCCACTGGAACTTCAGGTCCCACTGCAGAGCCCGCATATGCCATCTGGCATGATCGACCAGCAGGATGCAGGAGGCCATGAGGCCCAGCAGCCTCAGGGTCATCCGTACCGAAACCCAGGATAGAGGCTGAAAGATGGGAATCATAGCCTGAATATCCCGGACTCGCTGTTCGGGAGGATAGGCCCGAAACTGCGTTGTGTCCAGAACCGCTCCGATGAAAAGGAGCTGTGCAGAAGGAACCAGGTGCGACTTCGGCACATTGATGGAGAACCCCAGCGAGTGCAGGAGTCCGGCCGTAGTCTGGAGGTGGGAGACGACTGCCTGGGACGAGCCCGCCTTCAGCAGCCAGTCGTTGAGGTAGGGGAAGACTGGAACCCCTGAACGGCGCAGATGAGCTGCGACCACCGCCATCACCTTCGTGAACACCCGAGGGGCGCTGGTAAGGCCAAAGGGAAGCACGGTGAACTGAAAGTGCTCGAGGCCTACCGTGAACCGCAGGTAACGCCGGTGGGCCGGCAGGACGGGGATGTGAAAATATGCGTCCTGCAAGTCCAACGCTACCATCCAGTCTCCAGGGTCGAGGGCAGTCAAGACCTGAGCTAGAGTGAGCATCTTGAACTTCTCCTTCCGGAGGAAGCGATTGACGTTCCGGATGTCCAAGATAGGACGCATGTCCTCCTTGTCCTTTTTGGGCACCAGAAAGTAGTGGGAATAACAACCACGCCCTACTTCTGGGGTCGGAACGCGCTCGATGGCCCCCTTGGCCAAGAGGGCCGCAACTTCCTGACGAAGAAGTGCCAAATGGTCCCCCGACATGCGGTGGTGCTGAGGTGGCATGGCTGGAGGGGTAGTCTCGAAGGGGAGGAGTAGCCCCTTCGGACAATGTCCAAAACCCACCTGTCCGATGTGATGGTGCGCCAGTGGGGAAGGTGATGGCGAACCCTGCCCCCACTGGCGTGCTGTGGACCGGAAAGGACGGACTAGGAGGGTTTGGAGGCCGCAGACGGGGCGGAGGTGGTGGCCTGACCCGCTCGCTGGTTACCCGACCCGCCTCGGCGGGAGCCACGTCCTCGGTTGCGCAAAGGCGTCTGCTGCGGGGGTTGGTGGCTGGGCAGTGGACGTGATGTGCGCCCATTCCGTGGGCACGAAAGGGGCGAAAAGCAGACTGCTGCGGAGGGCGCGAGACGGAGAGGCTCAAGGACTTGGCCGTAGCCCGCGAGTCCTTAAAGTGCTCCAGCGCGCTGTCTGCCTTATTGCCAAAAAGGCGGATACCATCAAAGGGCATGTCCATAAGGGTGTTTTGGACATTGCCCGAGAAACCAGTGGTCCTCAGCTAGGCGTGACAGCGCAGCGCCACTGTCGTAGCAAGCGATCTGCCTAGCGAGTCAGCGGTGTCTAGGCCACATCTGATCGTGAACTTCGCTGCGTCCCTCCCTTCTGCAATAGCGCGGGAGAGAAGTGTCTGGACCTCCTCAGGACACTGGGGCAGTACTTGCGCCACTGAATCCCACAGAGAGTGGGAGGTACGGCCCAAAAGGCAAGCGGTGTTCACGGACCGCAAGCCAGCACTGGAGGAAGAAAAAACGTTCTTCCCAAACTGGTCCAGTTTTTTGGATTCCCTATCCGTCAGAGCCGTAGGGAAGGCGCTCTGAGAGGCAGAGGCTTGGACAACCAAGCTCTCGGGGGTGGGGTGTTGGGAGAGGAACAGAGGGTCGCCCGGGGCCGGGCGATGGCGTCGGGCTACGTTCCTGTCCACAGGAGCCCCTGTGGTGGGCCTGGACCAGGTGCCCAAAAGAACGTCCGAAAGTGCGTCGTTGAACGGCAGCAGTGGCTCCGAAGAGGTAGCCGCCGGCTGAAGTTCTTCCGTCAGGAGGTTAGTCCTGACAGCCACCATAGGGAGCTCGAGGCACAAGGCCGCAGCTGCCCTATGCAACACCGTTGCATAATTTGCTCCCTCCTCCGTAGCCACGGAAGGAGGAGACAGCATGCCAAGGTCCGGAGAGGTGTCCAGACCACTGGCATCCCCCAGTTCCTCAGCCCAGTCCTGATAAGGCTCACACTGAGCTGTGAGAGGGTCTTCCGACCCCTCCCAGTCCTCCCCGTCCTCCAACACAGGTGAAAAGTAAGGAGGAGGAACATGAGGGAAAAAGGGACCCATCGGCGTTGGAATCGGCGTCGAGCGACGTTAATCTGGCTCCATGTCCGGTGCCGGGGAGAACCTGGGGACGGCGCCGTCCGGGGCCTCGGACGGCGCCGTGAACGGTACCGGTGAGGTGGACGCCGGTGGAGGTGTTATTAGGTCAACCGGCGTTGACCGGAATCCAGGCCTGGATCCAAGGGGGTTCCTGCGGCGCCAGGGCCGGAGCCGCATTAACTCTATGAAGAGAAGTACCTGCTTGTCAGCACCTGTGTTTACATGTTATTAGCAGTCCACCTTTGCCTCTAAAACCTGCAGCTAAGGGGCTACCCTACATAATTATTCTTCCCGTGGTGCACTGGGGTTGTGGGGGGAGGGGAGGGCCTGCGGGAGAATACTTACTCCGACTGCAAGACAGGGACTTGTAGGGCAGAAAAGCCAGAATTTCAGAAGAACAAATATTTGACAGAATTTCAGAAGAACAAGTATTTGCAATGCAATTGGTCTCGCCTTTTGGACATTATATGTAATTAGCTATGCAGCACATTAGCCTGGGTGCTGAAACATCTACTGTTCTTTAACATGGAGGGAAAGTAAGCAACAAACTGCGTGACACGCCAGGTGTGGGAACACATGGAGAGAAATATTGCCTTTCAGAGGGAATTGGTATAGTCCAAAGCTCTGTTTTTAATATAAAATCAGGGCCTTCGGTGGTCATATCACTGAAAATACAAGATTTGAAAAAAATATTATTGTCTACGGGTGCTCGTGGAAGACAATTTCTATGGACTGGAATCTAGAGAATGCTAAAGGGATTCTGGTACTTTACTGACCTCTGCTGGTCATTTTTTATCAAGAAAGTTAAATAGAGGCAGTTGCCAGAAAAATTTAAAAAAGAAAGTCCCTCAGCAGAAAGCAATTCTGGTATTTTACTGACCTCTGCTGGTCGTTTTCTATCAAGACAGTTAAATAGAGGCAGTTGAACAGAAAAAAAAGCCCCTAAGCGGAAGCAGACAAGTCCTAGGGCTGATCTCCAGAGCCCACAAAGTACATACACATATAAGTAAATAAATAATAAGTATATACTAAAGTATATACAAGAGGTCTCGAATACTCGACCTAAAAACAACATCAGTGACAACTCCTACGTGTTTATAGCAGCAGTCTAACATGGAGGGCACCTGTGGACAGCTACTGCAGGCAGATGTAATTATACAAAAGCAGGCAGAAACACACCCATAAACAAGCGAAGAACTATCCTTTCCTCATGTCTAAGTAAATGATCAAGGGGCCTATTTACAAGCCCCTAGCGCCACCGGAGCATCACTTTTTTTGACGCTCCAGTAGCATAGAGCCATTTTCAATATTTGCAAAGTGGTGCTAAGCTACTTAGCGTGAATTAACGCCACCTTGTAAATATGCCCCTTTCCGCCGCAGTCCTCTGCGGCAAAGGGACGTGGAATGGGTGTTGCTGTGGGGGTTCCGCCACAACACCCAATGCTTTTTTACACTGCCCCAGATTTACAAGGATCTGTAAATCTGTGGCAGAGCCAAAAACGAACGCCATGCAATAGCAGGCATTAGAATGGCGCACGAGGAGAAATGCTTTTATTTCTTGTCGTTTTTGCTTTTTCTATGTGAGCTGTTTTCTGCAGCACACATAGAAAGAGCAAAAAGACATAAATGATTGTTTATGTGCAGGAAGGTCCCTTCCTGCTTATAAACAATCATTAAATAATGACAATTTGCTACTTCTAAGTAACAAATAGTCATTATGGATTGTTTATGTGCAGAACAAGACACCTTCCTGCAAATAAACAATCATTCCCTGCAACGCAGCAACCCTTGCACTGTGGTTCAAGGGTGCCTGCGTTGGCGCTAGGTAGCTCATTCTAGCACCAGTGCTAGGGAAAACACAGGGGTGCACCGTATTGTAGTAAATACGGCGCATCCCTGCGCTTTGAAAATGTTTGAGTGCGGCGCTGCCAAATTTGGTGTTGCTCCACTCTCCGACATTTTCTAGTAAATATGCCCCCAACTCTTGTTTTTTACTTTGAAATCTGCTACAAGTAGTTCTTCTTTTCGAATGTGAGAAGCAACACAAACAACAGTATCTAAGGAAACAAATCAATACTGTGACTCTTGCACTGTAGTGGCGGGGTGCAACCTGTCCACCTGTAATTGCATGTCCAGTGCGGGAAGACCCTGTGCAATTATGAGTTCAAACCCACGGAATGAGGAATAACTGCATGGACGTGGTGTTACCAGGCATAAAACCAATTGAGTTGTAATTGTATTGTATGTTCTCAGTTCCGTGGGTTTTAACCCATCCATTTACTACCTGCCACTTCCCACTCTAAGCAGGTGGTATATGGGAGGAGGAGCTTCTGTGCAAGGCAGGTGGGAGGGTTAGAAGAGGGAAGGGGAAGAAGTGCCCTGGCAAGGGGGGAGCCTTGCATACTTCCCTCATATGCCAGGGCTTTAAGTGGGCCGGGTCCTACCGGTGCTGAGCAACTGCAGTTCTAAAGAGCAGGTGCTGAGACGGGTCTCTATCGGGCTCTCCATTTTTGCCCTAAGGGTTGAAAAAAAATATCTTAACTCTGCAGGGGTACCACCCTTCACTGTTTTTGAGGTACCTTCAAAGAGACTCGTAATAGTTCTTTCACAGTCTCATCATTTCAGAACTGAATATTTTATACAACGAAGCATAGTTGTTGCTTATTTATCTTACCCAACTAACAACCATTAGCGAAGCCAATAGCCCTGACTTGTTGTAGGTGTAATGTTACGTGTTGTATTATATATCTGTATGCAATGACAGAAACAGCAAAATACCAGTCGAGTGGCACACTATGCTAACCACAGATTTCTAGCTTGCAGAGTTTTAAGCCACGCCCTTAATTACATCGGCCACACCCCTTTGAGAGACCCCCTAATTTTTTTATTCCACTTAAAGCTCTTCTCATACCAGAAAATGAGGCCGAGTGAGGCCAGGGCATGAGGTCTGGCTGCTACTGCAGCCGAAGCCTAAAGCAGTTTTACCGGCTGGTTTTTCTGGTCAGTAAAACTGGATCCAATTGCGAAAACGTCGGGCTGTTCATGATCGGAAGGAGTAGAGTGCGATACGGGAATTTTGATCCGCCTCATTCGTAATGAGGGCCTGCATAAGCTACTTACACCCTATATGGAGCAAGTGGAGAACTGTTTCACTGTTCCTTTGAAATTGGCATCTAAGCCTCAAAGAAGAAAGGAAGTTAATTCCTGACATGGGCATCTACAGTTCAACTTATGTTGTCCTGGTCTACCATGTAATGTGTGATTTTCATTTCCCCCTGCATTTGCTATTTTCATATTTTTATTTTTGTATTTTTTTTACATTCTTTTTATTAGAGAAAACTACAAAAAGCAAAATCTCAGCATTAAAGCAAGTGGTATGATGGAACTCGGGTACATCACAGGTGTTCATTACAATGGGTACCTCAATCCTAGACATCCCCAGCCTATTATATCTCTCCCCCACCTCCCATTGGATCTCGCAACCCCCCTTCTCTCTGGCACAATTCAATTGTGGGAGACAGACAAATCTCACCCAATATGATTTCCATGCCGCCCACTTTCGGTCCCACTTTTTAGGGCATCCTCTATTTTTGAAGACGTCTTTTTCTGCTATCATGAATCTGTCCATGTCAGCCTCACATCTTCCCATTGTCAGTAGTTCCTCAACTCCCCATTTTTGTGCAATGTTTCGTTTAGCGAGGGCCAGCCCCAAGGCAACCCAGGATTGTTTGGTGTGAGTTAGATCGGTGGCCTCCCATATGTTTAGTAAACAGAGCTTCTGGGAGGCAGTGAGTTCTCCCCCCGCCCCCACCCTTGCCAGCCTGGACCTGACTCCCTTCCAGAAGGTATGGATGGCTGGACAGTCCAAAAGCATGTGGAAGAAGGTCCCTCTTGGGAACAGTGTCCGAGGCAAAGTGTGTCTGTTCTCCTCCTCATTTTGACGAGGGTTCCCGCTGCAAGATAGCCTCTATGCAGGATTTTAAGTTGGACCAGTTTTAGTTTCATGGGGATAGCTATTTCGCGAGGGGAAGCCAGCACGTCCTGCCAGTCTTCGTCGTCTAGATCCCCCACATTTGCTTCCCATTGTTGCCTAAGGCGTGTTAGAGAGTCGGGTCGATTATTAATCAATTTCTGGTAGGTTAAGGATATGGCTTTCTTGGGCATTGGGTCGAGTAGCAATCTGTCTTCTAGTGGGGATGCCTTTGGGAGTCTCCCCACCAGGGATTGCGGACTTCAGGGCATGACTGATTTGTAAGTATCTGAAAGTTTTGGACTGCGCTAATTGATATTCCTTCTGAAGATCTGCAAAAGAGATTAGCCGGTTTTTATTCCACAGAGCCCCCATTGATGAGATGCCAATTAGATCCCACTTGTCAAACCCGGGGCAGGTGCCCAGTCCGCCAAGCCACTCGGGCTCCCAGAGTGGTGTTACTTGTGTGATTTTCTTGTGCCACCCTAATTTTTTGATGACCATGTGCCAGATCTCCATAGTACGGGCTGTAGGGCCTGTGAGGTGTTGGTGCTTGGGGTTCGTGTACAGAGCTTTGCGGTGTCCACCCTGCCCCATTAACCATATATCTGTCTGATGGCTTAGATCGGTCTGTGGGCCGTGAATCTATCGATTTATTATCGTCAATTGGGACGCCCAGTAGTATAATTTATGGTCAGGTAGGGCAATCCCGCCGTCGTACCATCCCCTGGTCAATTTCTGCATTGCGATGCACGGTGACCTCCTGTCCCACAACAGAGTCCGCACTGCACTGCACTGGGGGTATTTTGCAATGCGTACAAAAAGCGAGGCAATGCTAGCATTTAAAAAAGAGCTGCCCTTCCCAGGAGAGTCAGGGGGAGGGTTCGCTAGTGTCGGACATCGGCCTTCAGGCGGGTCAGGGGTCCTTGCAAATTAGTGTCGTAGAAGAGCGATGGCTCAGTTGCGACTGAAACCTCCCAGCCCCTAGGGAGTTTTGGTATAGGGCCGTGGAGCAGGAACAATACAGATTTAGTCCAGTTTATGGTATATCCTGAGTGGTTGCCAAAGATCCGGAATATGTGAAAGATGCGATGTATTGATGGTGCCAGGGCTGCTATATATAGTAGAATGTCGTCCGCGTTGAGGGAGATTCTGTCTTCGTGGTGTTCTGTCCAATTTAGTGCCCTTATCAGGGGGTCCCCCCTCACCCACATCACCAGCGGTTCTAAAACCAATGCGAAGATAAGCGGCGACAGGGGACATCCCTGACGAGTTCCCCTACTTAGTTAGATATGCCGGGATGTGTGGTGATTAACTACTATTTGTGCTTTGAGATTTGTTTAGAGGAGCGTAATCCATTTCATATAGTTAGGGCCGAAGCCCATTCGCTCCAAAACTGCAAATAGGAAGGCCCATTCGATCGTGTCGAATGCCATCTTGGCATCGAGTGACAGCAGTGCTGCATCCTCCCTTATCGTGTCTGCCCTGCCCAGCACTCCATGCAGGCGATGGAGGTTGAGGGCAGTATTACGACCCGGCATGAAGCCTGATTGATCGGGATGCACCAGTTTTTGGATTATGGGAATAAGTCTGTTCGCCAACGCTTTGGCGAGATTTTTTGCTTCTGAATTTTTGCCTGTGAGCAGTGAGATGGGTCGGTATGATCCGCACTCTTCCGTTGGCTTACCCTGTTTGTGTATCACTACTATCGAGGCAAGTCTGATCTCGTCTGGAAGGGCCCCTCTTTGATAGCTATCTAGGTACATGGCCCGGAGGTAGGGTGTCAACTTAGTGGCCGTTAGTTTGAAGAACTCGATTGGGAGCCCGTTGGGTCCCATAGCTTTACCGGAGCATATGTCCTGGATTGCAGCTTGTAGCTCTTCTTCGGTTAAGTCTCCCTCCAGAGTCTCTCGCTCTTCGGGAGAGAGAACAGTAACCGGGATTGTGGCTAGGATGTTTCGAGAATCAAGAGCAGAGGATGTGGTAGTGGATGTATAAATTGTTTCAAAGTGGGTGGCAAATGCCTCTGCTATTTCGTGGGGGTCTATTAATTCTTCTCCCCGTGTCCCCCTCAAATGGTGGACCCATCGGGTTGCCTGATCTCTCTTCTCAAGCCACGCTATTAGTTTACCCGTCCTCTCCCCGTGTTCATATATCTTACGGTATATGGTTTTTTGTCTAGCCTGAGCTGCCTCTGTTAGAAGCTGTCTATAGTCCTGTTTTTTGGCTTCTAGGATTTGTTTAACTGAGTCATCATTAGTATGGGACAGTTTCTTTTCATCTTCCAGATTATCCTCCTCAAGTGTCTCTAAACGCCTCGTTAGTTCTTTTTTATGCCCCACTATCAGAGCGAGCACTCTGCCTTTTATGACGGTTCCAAACGCGCCCCAAAGAGACTGCGGCAAAGCCACCGATCCAGCATTCTCACTGAAGTATAGATCAGTGTCCTTAAGCAATTATTTTTTAATATGTGGGATTTTTAGTGCCCATGGGTTGATAGTGAGGGTTGTGCGCGTGGGTTGGGAATCCAACACCATCCTGGCCTAGACTGGGGAATGATCGGAGATACCCCTCGCCAGACACTTGGCCTCAGCAAAGCTAGGGGCGTCCATCGTGTGTGTAAGTAGGTAATCAATACGTGATTGACTGTTGTGGGCTCCCGAATGAAAGGTGTAGTGATGGGATGTCGGATTGAGTTGCCTCCAAATGTCGACAAGGCCAAGGGCCGAGAGAAAGTCTGCTAGTTTTGACCCAGTGCGGGGGTCTCGTCTTGGGGGCCGTCTATCATTCCGTTCAGCGTTAGGTTAAAGTCACCTCCGATTACAAAAGAGCCCACCGGGAGGTCCAGGATGAATTTGCTTAGGTCTCCTAATGTGGATTGGTGTAGTGTAGGGGGAACATATGTTGACATTACGCTCAGGGGTTTCCCTTCGCATGTACCAGTTGCAGCTGCGAATCTACCCCGGGGGTCCACCCACGTTTTATGGACTATGAATAGGCAGGTCTTGCGGATAAGGAGTCCTGTCCCTCGGGAACCAGAGGTGAACCCTGCGTGGGCTGAGTTGGTATCCCCATAGGTTCAGGGCCTTACAGGTGTTGCCGACTAGGTGGGTCTCCTGCACTAGGACTATTTCGGGCATCTGACGTTTTAAGTATTGGAGAACAATTCCCCGTTTGAGTTTGTCTCCTAGCCCGTTGACATTCCATGTGAGGAATCGTATCTCCCTTCTCGTCTTGCTATTCATGGAGGTGTGTGTATGCGGTTTTGACGGCAACGTCTTGGATTATGCATGTGGCACTCTTTTCCCTGGGGAGTCCAGGACCAAGAACCCCCCTCGCCGCACCCCGTGAGCCCCCGGATTATTAAGCTTTCCCCCCTCCCCACTGCAATGACTGAGCTAAAACATAACTTGAATACTCCCCCCTTCCCCAACTGTGACTAACCCAACTCCCCTCCCTGCCTCCCTGCATGGCGGACCTATAACCACCCGCCACCCCAACATTGCAGAGTGCCTGTTGCCCACCACTGAATCTCTTAGGTGTGTGGTCCGAGCTCCACCCTGGCATCTGTAGAGTAAGTTTGAGCTTATTTATAATTTGGTAGGGGAAGGCTGTTTCTCCACCCCACATCACTTTTGTATTCCCGTTACATATTGATTCGGTACTGACTGTCTTTTAATTTGAGGAGTTCTCAGTGTGGGCCTGCCTTATTTCTGACTCTCTCCAGGCCCCTACTTATTGCTGTTCAGCCTTTAGTGTCCCCATTTCGAATCTGTGCCGTTCGGCTTGAGCCTGGGTCATCTGACGCCGCATTCTGCTTGTGGGCCTGGGTTGCTCTTTCACACCCGCCGGTCTTCGTGCGCCCCTGACAGTGCGCCAGCCCTCCAGCCAGTCCCATGCCTCCTCCGGACCAGCGAAGAACCACACCTTACAGTCCGCCTCAACTCTCAACTTGGCAGGGAACAGCATAGCATACTTTAGTCCTTTTTCCCGGAGGGTCTTTTTGATTTCCATGAAACTGCGGCGTTGTCTCTGTACTTTCGGCGTGAAATCAGGGAAAAAGGTAATTGTACTATTTTCAAAATTGATCGCTGGGTGCTTACGTGCTGCTTGGAGAATGGCATCTCTATCACAGTAATTAAGCACTCGTGCCAGAATGGGTCACGAGGGCCCGCCCGGCCTTCCCCCCGGCACCCTGTGTGCTCTTTCTGTCGAGAAGTATCTGGAAAGGCCCGTGGCCTTTAGATGGTTCATGACTAGATCTACTACGAAGAGATCTACTACTGGGCCCTCTGCTTTCTCCGGCACGCCTAGGATTCAGAGGTTTTTGCACCTAGCTCTCCCCTCGTAGTCATCCAGCCAGCTTTCCATTCTCTCCGAAGTTATTTGCAACTCGATAACTTACTTCATTTTGAGTAGGGATGTGTCCGACTCTAGGGACTTGGTGGTGGCCTCCACTTCTTTGATTCTGGTGTTTGTGTTACGATTGTCCGCCCTGATTAGGGAAACTTCAGAGGAGACCGAATCTATCCTGGATTCCAGAGAGGTGTGCACCGTTGTGATTGCGGACATAATGTCTTGTAATGTCAAGTCGCCATGTTTCCCCTCTCGTGGCGATGGTGCTCCATTATTTTGTGCTTCCCTGGTGCATTTCGCTTGATTACCATTCCCCTGTTGCCATGAGTACTTGTCTAACTTTGTCTGTAGCGAGGCGCGGCTTCCTTTTCCTCTCACCATTGCTGTGCTCTGGGTGTGTGCAATGGGGCACTCGGGGGGCCACGGTCCACCAGTTACTCCCCACCACCTGCACGGGCCAATGTGGGAAGGCCCTGGTCAGCCTGTCGGCTTTCACCAGCTCGTTCACCCACCCCAGGCACTTACACCCACTTCCTGCCGCTGTGGCTACTGGGCGCTGTGGCTGCACTTCCTACGCCGGTGCGTCGCGTTGGTTCTTGCTCGGGACCTAAGGAGCTTGTTCTCAGAGTTCAAGAGGGCATCCATCTTTTCAAAACCCCACAAATAAAGAGCGGAGCCTACAGCTTTGGCATCGTAAATCTGGAGTGGGGCTGCCACTGGTTTACTAAAGGAGCTGCTATGTTCTTTAATCAAGGCCCCTACTGTTTGTCTATGCTTTAGCCTTCCATGACATGTCTTCTGAAAGGGTGATGCCCAAATAGTCAAAGGTTCTTACCCTCTCTAAGGGAAACCGTCCTTGTATTAATTTACCTCTAAAAGACTTTGTCTTTGTGGTGTTAACCTCTAGACCACGGGAATTGCAGAAAGTTTTAAACTGATTTAAAAGCAGTTGGAGCCCTCCTGGTGTTTTTGATACTAGCAACGTATCATCTGCGAACAGTAGAGTTACTACTTCCCCCCCCTCCCAAGGATGGGGCATCCGCAGGGACCTCGGAGAGAAACTGGACAACGCCATTCACGAAAAGAGAAAAAAGTGTAGGTGCCAGAACACTTTCCTTGTCAACTTTGGAGACTTTCCGTGCTTAGGTGGGCGTCGTCCACAATGTGTAAGTTAGCAATCTCTGTGCTGCAGTATGATCTAAAGCCAAGTCTGATAGTTGTGCAGAAGATGGTTAGCATTAATGCGATCTTGAAGTTGAACATAGACTGCTTTTTCAATGATCTTGCCGATGAATGATAGGTGAGTGATGGGCCGTTAGCTGGTGAGGTTATCAGGGCCTAATATATGTTTCTTTAGGAGTTGGAGGATCTGTTGCGATAGCTTCTGGGAAGATGCCTTGAGTGAGGGAAGCCTTTACTTTGGTTAGTAGGGGTGAGAGAGTGTCCCCTGAGAGATGTCTGATGAAGGACTAGGGTAAAATATCATCTTTGTTAGAAGTGGCTTTGAGGGACTTGAGTATCCTGGCAAAATCTGTGAGAGAGAGAGAGGGCTTTTGAGGGCTGACCATTGCGGGATTCTACAGGAAAGGGTGGGCATAACAGATGAAGCAGTTTTGGTGGTGTTGATGTGCCATTGGATGTTCTGTATTTTTTCACTGGAGAAGAGGTTGATGGCATTGCACTTTTCTGTGGATTAAGAAATAAGTGGGTCTGGTAGGGGGATTGATGCAGCGCTTGATTGCCTTGGAAAGCATTCTGTTTCTGTGGGTTGCTTCACTGATGGTTTTGGCACAGTACTTTGATTTGGTTGACCTGATAAGCTGGCTACATGTTGTGCAGAAGGGCGTCAGTATCATGAGGT
The DNA here is from genome assembly GCA_963921515.1 of Calotriton arnoldi. Taxonomy (NCBI): domain Eukaryota; kingdom Metazoa; phylum Chordata; class Amphibia; order Caudata; family Salamandridae; genus Calotriton; species Calotriton arnoldi. The sequence goes on from CAWUFW010003939.1 coordinate 410,265, forward strand.
CGTTGGGAGTTCTAGTTTCTTCCATTTTCTTTCCTGTCTGTGGATGGATCATGTATTGTAGCAGGGTCTTTGGAGTATCATGACGCTGAAGGATTTGGCTTGACTTGCATACTTTAATTAGGGAATGGATGTTCATATAGTTTTCCAAACAAATTGTTGAAGTTGTTTAATATGTTATTGGTGTCGTGCAGGAAGTTGATAGGGTGAGAGATGAGTTCAAGCTTTTGGTTATCTATAGAGAAGTCTTTGAATGATCTTAAGGTTTGGTCTTCTCTTTTTCTGGTCTTGCAGCAGGATGCTGAGCAGGGAGATAGGGATGGCAAAGTCGTAGATCCAGTCCAGGAGTTTGGGTTTTTTGCATTGGATTGTTGGTGATGCTGACATGACAAAGCTGAAGATGTGTTGTTGTGTAACATTCTGTGCCAGGTTGAGTGTATTGATGAGGTTAAAGAGAGTGTCTCTTGGGTTTTGAGCTTGTGCTGTCTAGGAAGTTGAAGTCACTCAAGAGGGTGGTGTGGCCATGCTGGATGGATGAGGTGATGAAGACAGCTGAGCATTCATCAAAAAATCCTTGTCTGTGTCACAATGCACTGCACATGCAGTCACTGGTGCTGCATCACACAATGGACTGTGAGCTGGCAGACACCCACCATCATAGCATCAAAGACTTAGATCCGCCTGAGCTGTTACATGAGCAAGGATGGATTGTGACTTCCTGACAATTTAGTATTGGTGCAAGCAGAACCACTCCAGTGCTTGAGGAGTGTGGAACTGCATGCATGCTGTGCACACAGGAGCACAGCTTCTTTTGGGGGTAGTGGCTCAATTAGAAAAGGGATGAACCCACCAATGGGCATCCCACATCCTGATTGGTCTGCATGTTGTATGCTGCACTGTGGTCTGGCTGAAACCTCCTACTTTCTACTCTTTCCTACTAGACCACAATGCCCTGACCTTCACATCCTGCACCACTCCCGTATTGGATGACTAAAAGCTAAATGTTGGTTCATTCTGCTATTCTGTTGAACTGAATTTGAGAACCTATTACTCTGTTGCCAATGAACACAGCCCATTGAGAATAAGAGGCACACTGTTGGTGAGCTGTGGAGAAACCAGCAGTGCTCCTGTTTCTGCCGTGTGTGGTGTGCGGCTACAGGTAATTCTGTTCATGATAGTGGATGGGTATGGGACCCATGTATAACATATAGAATTATAGATGGGTAACCATAATTGCTGTGATATTTTTAATCTGACTGATGTTATATACTAGGAGAGCAAAGCTCAAGTTGTCTATGTCACTCAGAACCCAGAGGAAAAACATCCCCATAAGTGAAGGTTACCCATCTGTAATTTTATGTTATATATACTTCCAGTACCCTTTCACTATTTGAGAACATATTTTTCCAAAAGTGATAGCCCACTATGTGTAGAAAAAATGTTGGAAAGTTCTGTTTTATATATATAATTTTATATAGAGTTAATTAGGTCCCTGAAGTTATATGTTGTAGTTTTCTAAAGTTTAAAAGTGGGTGGCCGCTGGAATTGTGCCTTTTCACAATGAAAGGCACTTTGCTAATTAATGTATTTCCTCCAGTTAACTACTTGCCTGAGCTTTGTGACTCACTATGGAGTGCTTGTTGGCTTTCTCCTAAAAGAACAGAGCTTAATGCTTTTCTTTTCTGTGCTCTGTTGGACTTGTGGCCGACAGTCGGGTGAGTGATGCTCTGGAACTGTAGTACGTCACAACGGTGGATTGAGTTTCATGAACCACTGTTGTGACACACTTGCAGTGAGTTATGGCTGTCAGAAAACCCTGTTCACAACAGTAAACGGGTACTCGAAGTATATATAACATATAGATTTATAGATAGGTAGCAGTGAATAACAGGGAGGTTTGAATAACTTGAGCTTCGCTCTTTTCTATTTGATGTAATTCAGAACCACGAGGTTAAAAATATTACAGTTATTCACTTTTTGACCATGTCTAATTTTATGCAATGTATCACCCCTACAATCATCTACCCCTGTTTTCAGCTGCTACACAGGGGCAGTGGAGTAAATGGGGAGCTGTACGTAACATGGCTTCTCGTCGTTGTCCCAAATGTAAAAAAAAATATCTGGCCTTCAGCCATCCAGTCCACCGACCTCTGTGCCATTCCGCTCCTTCACCTCCTGAAGCAGTGTCCTCTTTTCCATTAAAACACAGCACCAGGGCTGCCTTGACAGGCTCCCATAGAATCTTGTTTGAGCAGCCACTAATTCCTTTATGTCACTTCACAAAACTGGGTAGCACATTTTGTTGCCCACGATTACGAGGCCCTAGCAGCATATAACCAGATGTAGAATTTGGTGTTCACGCCAGTGGCACTCAGTGAGAGCCATACATGACTACATCTCTTTTGCAGGTATAGCACAATAAACCATCCTGTTACAGTTACCTGTTTACATGTGTACTGAAATACTCCAAATTCCAATTATGAAATAAAATGCAGATTTATTGTCAGCACGGCAAATATGTCCACACAAGTTGAGCTCCAGATGCAACTGGAGGAAACAGTATGGAACACATACAGAAAACAATCCATGCAGAATGTGGAATACATTGTGAGAGTATACAAGGCGCACGCCAAGGGAGGCATGCGGCATGAGTGATGTAACAATAGTGTAGAGCAGGGTATGATGGAAGAATGTGTAGTACATTAAGGTGAATGCAACACATCCCCCTCATTAACAACAAGAGGAAATAACAAATACGTGATTATACAAAGTCATTAAATTTTTTAGGAAATAGCCTAAGGCGGTCAGATATTTTGACCCTAGAAGCAACAGTTCCATTGCCTTGCACCCCATGCAAGTCCGCGGTAGAGTTGTTTACCTCACCAGAATTATATGTTTGAGGAAAACACTCAACAGGGCATTTTGCTATTCTCCTAACATTCCAGACTTTGCCATCTTGAGTAATGACACTGTTGCTGAACACCTTCTTGATCCAAATGGCTTTTCCAAATTTGTTGGACCCTTTGCTTACTAAACCAGGTTTCAAAATCCTGACCCAGTCACCAACCTTGAACATGTGTGTTTTCGTCCTCCATTTATCATTGTACCATTCTTTTGTTCTGTTTTGTTTAATTTCTACCCTCTTAGCTGTGTCATGTACACACTCTTTTCCAGTGCAAAAAACTTTGCACTTGTTCCTGAACCACCATGGACATACACTGGAAGCCGGATCCCTACCCTTTAGCAATTTAAATGGACTGATCTCGGTGGTGGAGTGTGGTGTAATGCGATAAATCCACAAACGTTCTCTTAAAGCACTTAGCCAACTACCACCAAATTTGAGGGAATCCATGACAAAACCCTTGAGCACCCGATTAAAGCGCTCAACTTGTCCATTTTCGTGTGGTTCATAAAGAGATGTGAACTTATGTTTGATTCCACAGCTTTTAATAAAACTCTCCATTTCGGACAAAGTAAATTGTACACCATTATCAGAAACTAAAATGGAGGGACAACCCTCTCGTGCAGAAACTTCTTTAAAGCAATTAATAACAGCACTCATGGTGGCTTTTGGGACAAATTTGACGTCTGGCCATTCGGAATGATAGTCTATGATGAACAAAGCAAAACGGGAACCCTCAGGTAAAATGTTAAAGGGACCCGAGATATCAAAAGCAACCTTCTGCCATGGTTCTTCCGGCCACTTGACCACCTTTAAGGGAGGAGTATGTACCTTTAACATTTTTTCACTGGACACGCATTCGTTGCATTCCCTGACAATGCGATCTATGAATTTATCCATGCCAGGCCACCAGAAGTAGCTCCTGACTAAGCGTTTCATAGATGAAATACCAGGATGAGTTTTGTGAGCTATGCTCAGTATGACATCTTGCATTCCCTTTGGAGCAACACACTTCCCTGATTTGAGAATCAAATTCCCTTCCATTTCTAATTCCTCCGAAATGTTGAAGAAGGGTAACAAATCTGACCTCACATCATTCTTTTTCAGCCAACCTTCCATCACAAATTTCTTAAGATCACTCCACCTGTCATCACCTTGTTCACTCTCTTCCCAGAGTTGCTCCGTGATTTCTTGGAACTGCAACGGAACAACATCATTAATGCCAACTACAAAGTCACATTCCCTGGTCACACTCAAGTTATTGTGGTCACAAGGTAAACGTGAAAGAAAATCAGCTGTAACATTTTTCTTCCATGGTACATATTCGGTTTTAAAGTTATATTCCTGTAATTTCGATGCCAACCTTGCAATTCTGGCTGTGGAGTTCCAGCCTCCTCCAGTAGAAAGTATATTTACTAACGGTTTGTGATCCGTCCTAAGGGGTGAACCTACTGCCCCACACATATAACCTGTAATGCTCAACAGCCCAAATGCACGCAAGAAGTTCTCTTTCAATTACAGCATATTTGCGCTCAGACTCATTCAAGGTTCTGGAAGCAAAAGCGACATTCCATTCCTCCATGCCATTTTTCTGCGACAGAACACTCCCAATGCCATATAGACTGGCATCAACTGTGATAATGCATTCCTTTTTCATGCGGAAAGGCCGCAGTGTAGGTGCATTGATAATATCTTTTTTTATAGCCTCAAATGCCTTTTGTTGTTCCTCTGTCCATTCATACACAACATTCTGTCTCAGCAATTTCCTTAGCGGTTCCATCTTGGTTGCGAAATTCTCCACAAATTTACTATAATATTCGCACATACCTGCAAAAGACAAAAGTTGTTCTTTGTTGTCTGGTGACGGAGCATTAAGGATTGCGTCCACATTAGATTTTTTTGGAACTACCCCATCACCAGACAATGTGTTTCCCAGGTATTCAACTGAACATTTGAACAATTTACATTTGTGTGCTTTAAGGGTGAGTCCATGACTCTCCAATCTTTTACATACTTCATTTAAGTGCACCTCATGTTCAGACTCATTCTTTGAAAAAATCAAAATATCGTCTTGAAAACATTTTACAAAGTTGTCTATGTCGCTGAAAATCTGAAACATGACCCTCTGGAAAACTGACGCGGCCGAAGCCAGGCCAAAAGGCATTCTCGTGTATTGGTAAAGACCTTGTTGAGTGATAAAGCTGTGTACTTTTTGGACTCCTCTCTGAGTTCTAGATGATGGTATGTGGACCTTAAGTCCAGTGTGGAGAAAACTTGCGCACCCTCCAGCATGGAAACCACTTCATTTATGTTTGGCAGTGGGTGACAATCTACAATTATGTTGGAATTTAATGGCCTCAAGTCGACACAGACTCTCAATTTTTGGTCAGGCTTGCGTACGAGAACAATGGGTGAAACCCACTCGGATGATTCAATAATGCCCTCATCGGATAACTCTTTGAGCATGTCTCTCAATTCATCCCTAACGTTGATCGGAACACCCCTCAATTTTTGTTTGGCTGGAGAAGCATTCTCCTTTAACACGATCTTATGTGAGAAGTTTCTCAGTCTTCCCAAGTTATCACAAAATACTTTGCTATATGAGTTGACAAGTTTTGTTTCTCTGTTTTCTTAATAACAAGTCGTTGGATGTTCTGTCGTTTCTTTATTCCACACTTCCGGGTCACGATACGAATGCACGAAGTGGGATGGATTGTCAAGGCGCACTCGCTTAGAGACCTACATGTAGAGGGATTCAAAGAAAACCGAAGTGCTACTTTACACGACGGAGTGGATTACAGAGCACCACACCTGAATTGGATAGAAACTCCGGAACAAGGGAGAATCACCTTTACACTTTAAGGAAAAGATAGAACATTCATACACAGCCGGGACGGAAGTAGAACCGGCGGAGAGAACAAAAAATATCGTTTGTTTGCTAGTCAGCCCTGAAGAAGTCGTGTGGGTTACTGCCCACGACGAAACACGTGTTGGCTGGGCATTTTCGTGTGGAATAAAGAAACGACAGAACATCCAACGACTTGTTATTAAGAAAACATCAACAATAACTAATCAGATTGTATTGTGTGTGTTATATGAATTTGAAAAGGACATATGATATATGAAAAGATACTTATCTTCTTGACACCAGCGTGTGCATAGGACAAGCATTCTAGTTTAATGGTGGATCTGGCAAACGGTCCAGTAGGAGGGTTCAGGGTGTGTATTTCCCTCGCCTTTTGCACCGCACAGATTGTGAACAACAAATTACGCATACTTGGGAGGCGCCATATCAACACTTAAACACCAAACCACCCCACCTGTGAGCTTATAAGTTTTGTTTCTCTGCCACTTAAAGTAGCTTCTGTGTTAACCACAGCAATTTCCCCCATTATTTGTTCATCACATAGGGACACTGATTCAATAGACCGTGGATTCAATACCATTCCCAACTTCCACTGGTCTCGCCAACCCAACACATTCACCCCTTTCCGTGTAATATAAAGTTTTATCTGCGCACACCTACTTTTAAAGTACAAAAACACTTGAAAGAACTCTTTAATTTCAATTCTTGTCCCATCAAAGCTTTCAGCAATTATGTCAGAAGGTTGTAGATTATCATACTGAATCAAGTAACCCAATTTCTCTTTGTAGTATTGATAAGTAATAATTGTCCAAGGCGAACCAGAGTCCACCATGAGCTCTAAATCCACTCCTAAAACCTGAAAAAAACATTTGGGAGATCTTATTTGCTTATTTGCTTCACAGTTAATGATGGAAACTACAAATCCTTTGCTAGTTTCTGACATATCTCTAATATTAGTGGTTTTGTTCCCTTCAGATAGATAGGACACTGCGCCACGTGTCTGAGTTGAGTGATTCTGAGTTGAGTGACGCCTATTATCTCTGCACACACTTCCAAAATGTCCTACCCTACCACAATTCTTGCATTCTCTGTTGATGGCAGGACAACCTGGAAAAGAAGCCACATGTGATCTACTTCCACACCTATAGCACATATTGTGATTTGGAAACATATCATTTCTTTTATGAGAATAACCGTTGTTGGATTTGTTAAAACTATACCTCCCTTGTGGTTGTGGAGGATCAATTTTTAACTCATTTTTAGGCTTAACAATACATATTTCCTCATCAGTAACAGTTTTGCTAGAATTTTGTCTCACAGTCTCCATCCACTTCTCCGATTGGTCCAAAGCTTTAGCTGTGGCTATAGTTTTGGCTAGTTTAGGATCTCCCATGATCCATAACTTTTCTTGTATTTTCTTGTTTTTGACATGTACTATTATTTGATCACGTATCATTTCATCTGTTATTGTCCCAAAGTTACAGTGTAAACTTAACGATCTTAAAGCAGTCAAAAAGTCATTGAAAGATTCTTCTTCTTTCTGTGCCCTTGTATAAAATTTAAATCTATTTAAGGCAATATTTGTTGTGGGCTTGAACCTTTTTTCCATTCTTGCTAATGCTTCGACATATACATTCATTGTATCTCCTTCTCCTCCTTGACCATGTGTGATAATTTGGGGTAACGCTCTGAAAACAACCTGTCCTTCAGAACCTAGACAGTGTAGGAAAATACTTTTTTGTTTCAGCACCCATACGTTCCCCGTCAATGGCTTTCATATATGTAATGAATTCTTCTTTCCATCTTGACCACGGTATTGGTGGATCACCCTTCATTTGTAAACATTTCGCTGGGGGTTCGAATTGCATTTTAGTTACGAGTGTGGATGGTTTAATTTGTAGTCACAACTGTATTGTAGTAGCGTTCCTCTTATGATGGTACTAGAGTTCAGTAATGTAAAGTGAATATGTAAGTTTACTCCCAGAAAGTTAAGTTAAAATTAAGTCATAAATTGATGAAATGTGTATAAAAAAAAAAAAATGAAACTCACTTGTTGTGGAAAACGGTGATAAATATGGTCAAGATTCACTCACCGCGATGAATATTTGGCCACTGTAGGTGTAAACACGCACAGCGATATATTTCAGAGAATCAGCATCGCTTGCCGGTGCGTTGTGGCAGTAGTCATGGTAACTGCAAAATGGCTGCCAATGACGTTGCACGCTTACAGGCTTGCGCGTTGACGTCACACGTCTTGCCTGGGAGCGTGTTCCTGAATGAGTGATGTAACAATAGTGTAGAGCAGGGTATGATGGAAGAATGTGTAGTACATTAAAGTGAATGCAACAATGTGCATCCCAGTTCTTAGCTTGTAGGAGTCTTTGCTATTATGACCTGGTTAATAGTCAGAGGAGGGAAGCAAAGACTGGGATGTACAGTGAGAGGAAACAAAAGCAAACTAGAACACAGCCAAGAGACCACCTCACTCAATACAGAGGCTCTTACTTGAAACTAAACAAAAAGTCAATGAATTTCACATTATTAGATTGCTATATGTTCTTTTTGTTGTTGCTGACAGTCGATCCACAAAAATGTAATGTATAGTTTCAGGGGCATCATGCGCCATTTGACCCTGAAAAATAACAAAAAGTTGAATCCTTGTACCACAGTTGAACAACCCTTAGCCTCACAAGAGCTTTGTATGAGCTGCTGAAAGGTCATCGGAAGGGCTAGGAGCTGCAAATACAGAAAGTCGATATGACATCTAGAACCTGGTTTAGTTTGAGCTCCTGCTACTGCCTTCCTGATCCTTGAGGCCATGGATTGCAAGAACTGTGCCAGCGATGCAAAAGAGTAAGCCAGTTGTAGCAACGGCTACCCGGGTCAATCTGTAATTGATGTCCATGAATGCAAGTTATGGGCTCATGGGGTTAGGTTCAACAGTGTTGCCAAGTGGCTCCTGTCCGTGTGTCCTGTCCATGAGCATCTCATTGTTTTAGAGTAGTTTAACTATTTATCTACAGGCACTGGAATACTAACATCTGTACATGAAATGCAACCTCCACCCTCTTCCACTTCACAGACCAATTTTTGTTTTTTTAATTTAAATAATCTTTATTGTTTTTTTTTATTTAGACAAATACATACCTCCCGCTTCACCTCCCTCCCCCTCCCTTTCTCAGATACATACAAAGAATTAAAAATTATATAGGAACTTTCTATTTGTTACACATTTCATTATTATCATGAAACAAATCTCAATTCTTTTTGTTTGCTAAACAATTCATCACAATTAATTCCCACAATCTGTTACTAATCCTTACCCCTCTATCCTCCGACCACATAGTATATCTATATTCAGCTTATCCACTCACAGCCTGTCTTTGCATCCATTGAATAAGCGAATTCCATATAGCTAACCCTCGTATAAGTTTATTCCTTCCCTTCCTTTTGTATATGGCTACCTCTAGACTGCATGTCGCCAGCAATCTCGATCTCCATTGATAGAATACCGGTGGATTTGGATCCAACCAAGCTGAAGCGACACACATCCTTAGGACCGCCATTGCTACAAAAATCAGCCCTTGCATATATTTTGGGCGTTTTATATAACCTATGCCGAACATTATTTCATCAGCTGAGATTGTAACTCTAACTTCGAAAATCTCTGACAAAAAAAACGATATATCATCGATCAGCTTCATTAAAACTTCACATGTAGCAAAAATGTGTACACTATCAGCTTCAAATAATTTACACCTAGGACATGACGTTCCTTTTCCCGTCCCCCATTTAGCTATTTTATTTGGGGTGTAGTATAATGAAAAGAAGGTTTTATAGTATTAAGCTTGTAATTTTGTGGACATTATATGGGACTGAAATAGTTCATAAGAATGGAGAAGTATATCAGTAGGTACACCTAATTTAGTCTGCCATTTAGCCATACATTTGTCCATATCATCTGGATAATGTGTATTCATCTGTTCATATATAGCCCCTATCTTTATTGTTGTTTTTTTGGCCATATTCTCCATAGTTGGAATTACTTGAAATTTTATCCCACCTCCCCCTTTTTACATAAAAATCCCTGACCTGTAAAAATTTAAAGAAATCCCTATGACCTAATTTATAGTCCATCTGTAATTCCCTAAAAGACTTCAGCCCCACAGTGGAATAAAAGCATCCTAATTGTGTAATCCCTCCCTGTATCCATCTATCCATACAGGCATCCCTGAATATCTCTGGAAGATTATTATTTTTATGAATTGGAGTGTAATGGGATAGCCGACCAATACTCATTAGTTTACGTATATTATTCCAGACCTTATGAATACCAAAAATGGTCTTGAACTTAACTTTTTAAAGTAGCTATCGTTTAGGGGCGCCATAAGTATCCTTTAGTTTTTTCACCCAATAAAAGTTCTTGTGGTGTTGGGATACTACTATTTATTCTATTATCAATCCTAATTGATAGTAATTTGGCACAGAATTTCAGTGTAGTAGCCCAGTAGTACAATTTAAAATTAGGTAGCGCCAGTCCCCCTCTATCCTTGGGTAGGGTGATAAATCTCATAGCCCGACGCGGTCTCTTGTATCCCCATAAAAACCTGGAGAATATGTTATCTATAGATTTAAACAATTGTGGTGGAAATTCCAAACAAATAGATCTGAAAAAATATAAAAATCTAGGCAAAAGAGCATTTTGATCAGGTTACATCTCCCCCGATAGACAAATGTAGATTATTTAACCTGATCATGTCTTTTTTTGTACGAAGTATTAAGGGTTCGAGGTTGTTATTGACTAAGCTCTGTAGATTTGCCGTTATACTAACCCCCAAATAGATAGCTTTCTCCATTACCCGATCATCGCTCATCGTAATTTTACTATTGAGGATAATCTGTGTTTTGTCTTGATTCAGTTTGTACCCGGATACTCTTCCAAACGCTTCGGCCTCCTCTTCTATGACTCTAATTGCATTGATAGGGTCGCTAGTAACGAGAGCGATGTCATCCGCATATGCCAGTGTTTTAGTAGGCTGATCTCGTACCCATATTGGCGATATTAATATACTATTTTCGAGTTTGCGAATGAGAGGGTCTATATACATCGCAAATAAGAGGGGAGAGCACGGGCACCCCTGCCTTGTCCCTCTACTGATAACTACCTTATCGGACACTGCTCCATTAACCATTATAACAGCTGCTGGATCAACATATAACATTTGTACTGCTTTAATAAATGGTTCCCCCAGACCACTTCTAGACATTATCGTCCAGAGATATTTCCAGGAGACCCTATCGAAGGCCTTCTCGGCATCTAATAATATGAGTGCCATAGGGTCCCCTGTAACATCTGTCCAGTCAAACAAAGAGATTACCCTTTGAACATGATCGGTTGTAGATCTCCCTGGTATGAACCCATGCTGACGTACCGATACGATTTTATGTATAATTGGTGCCATACGGGTCGCTAATAATTTAGAGTAGATTTTTGAGTCTCCATTTATCAGGGTGATAGGACGATATGACCCGAGTTCTGTAGGATCTTTGTGTTTTTTTAAAACACTACAATCTTAGCTAATGACCATGATCCTGGCGGTCGTCCCCCTGAAAAATATGTGTGAATAGATCATACAATATTTTTTTAACTGTGTAGAAAATTTGACATAAAACTCTGAGGGAATCCCATCCATACCCGCCGCTTTGCCTATAGCTAAACTGTTTATGGAAAGAAGAATTTCCCCCCACTGTGGTATACCATCCAAAATTTCCTGATCCTCTACCCCCAGTCTTAGGGGTGGATTCTGATCCATATATTCTTCAATTATACCCTGTCGTGTACTTGATTCCCCATATAGTTTTTGATAAAATTGTTGAAACGCAGATCTTATTTCATTAGGGTCGGTCTTTAGCCCATATACTGGATCTCTGATTGCCCTTATTAAATTGGCTGTGTTTTGTTCTCTAGCACGCACTGCTAACTGATGTCCTACCTGTTCACTAAGTTCATAAAAATTTCCTTGTGCATTGTTGCTTTAGCTATTGCTTTTCCGTTAGGATATCAATAATGTCATTTTTAGCTATCGCAATACCCCTCAATTCATTCTCAACTTCCCGTCCCTCTCGTGCAGCTATTATCAATCCTTCCTCGGCTATCTTTAATTTTTCTTGTAGGACAGTCATTTTTTGTTTGGCTTTTTTATTGGCATTTAGTGAAAATCGCAGCGTCTCCCCTCTGATCCCAGCCTTTAGGGTATCCCACACCATATCTATTGATGCACTATCTACATTATCTTCCAGAAACCCCGGTATCCAAGTCGTCATGTGTTTACAATATTCCTCATTTACCAATAGATCCCTTTGAAATGTCCAAGTTTTCACATTGGGATTTATTTCTCCATGTTCTATATTTACAACAAGAGGATTGTGATCAGATAAAACTCTTGGTAATTTCTCTATTGTGCAATTAGAGATTAACGTGTTAGAAACCAAAACATAATCCAATCTAGCATGTCTAGAATGTGGATGGGAATAATAGGTAAACCCAGGATCACCTGTATGTTCTATTTGCCAGCAATCAATCAAGCCATGTCTCTCACATAGATTTTTAAAAGCTTGAAACACTCTTGGCTTCCTGCCCCGGTATTGAAACCCTGAATCCACTGACCAGTCGCGTGGGAGGTTTAGGTTAAAATCGCCACAAATTATTACTGGGAGAGGCCAGTGAGCGAGCTCATTAGAAATATATTCCAACACCTCCGGGTCATCACAAATATTGCCATATATTGTACATAGGGTCATTTGTCTACCATCACTATGTCGACATTCTGTAATCGACCAACGTCAATATTTATCAGACGCTGATCGGGTAAATTGCATCTCTCCCCCTTTCGCAAGTATTGCCACCCCCCTCATCCTTACTCCTTGTGTTGAGGCCGTAATCATTCTGTACCCTAATGTACTAAGCAAATGCCTTTGTGATCCCTCAATATGTGTCTCCTGTATACAAATAATATTAGCTCCTATTGATTGCAATCCGATAGCTACTCTCTGTCTTTTTTTAATGTCATTAAGGCCACAAATATTGACGGTAAGAATTTTTAACCTAACCATATTGTTTCTTATCCATCCTAACACATGATATAAACCTTTCAGTTTTTTCTTTAATTATACGGCTTGTATTCTTATTTCTCATATCACTATCTATATTTCTTTTAGATTGGTTCCTATTTACATCATTTCTACTCATCCCGGATCTGAGAATCCCCCCTTCCTCCCCCCACCCTCCCCCACCCCTCCACCCTCCACCAATTATTAGGCAGCCAGGCTCAAACATGAGCCTGTGTGAGGACATCAGAAGTTATCCACCTTTCTAACCGCTCTCATACAGTTACCGATACAATACATAGTACCTATGTCACATATGATTCACTTCTAATTTTCACAAGAAAACCAAAATAGATGAAAACCAACTTTTCATTTTTTAGATCCCCCAGATTCCAACACAATATCATCCAACATTTTTTGGGCTTGAATTTCTGAATTGAAATTGAAATTTTGCCCCTTATAGACCACTTTGAGCCTAGCCGGATTTTGCAGGAATACTAGTGCACCCGCTTTTTGAAATGGTGTCATTAATTGTCTAAGTCGCCATCTACGCTCCACTGTTGCGTGAGCAAAATCTGGTTTTGCAAAGTAAGCAAACCCCTCGCACTGCTTCCTGGCGTTGGGTCGAGCTAAATCGTACACCGCCTGTCTTAGTATGAAGTTACCGAAGAAAACCAAGATGGCTCGAGGTAATGATTTTGATTCGGTGGCATGCTTGGCTTGAGATAATGGAAATCGGTGAGCCCTCTGCACTTCTTTGTCCCAGTCCCAAGATGATAATTCAGGCAGTGATTCTTTGAGCATCTTCACCACAAATTTCCTCGTATCATTTCCTTCGAGATTCTCCGGCACTCCAAGCAACCGCAGGTTATTCCGACGTTGTCGATTCTCGTAATCCTCCAGCTTCCACATCACGTCTTTTATGGTTTTGTCCTGAAAGGTAGACTGTACCTGGAGGATTTCGACTGATTTCTCCAATACTTCCGTCCGCGACTCCACCGTGCTCATTCGTTCTGCTATGTCCGAACAAATTTTCCCGACTTTTCGTACAGACCCTTGCAATTTTTTTGTGGCCTGTCTTGCTTGTCGGTTATCTGCCTTAACCTTGTCTTGAAAAGATCTCAGGGATTGTAGAATAAGAGCAAATGACGAGTATAGGGAAGTATCCTTCTTATTTTGCTCTGACTCGCCTCCTATAGCTCCTGAGAGTTCTTTGTCTACCTCTAGAGTCTCCTGAGGCATCATTGATGAGGCAGAATAGTCCCATCTCAACTCGTCACTTCTCTCTTGATCTTTAGAGGTATTCCGACGCATCCTTGAGACTCTCTTGAGTTTTTTTTAGCAGTTGTTGGTTTTTCTGCTGGGCTACTATTTTCTGAAGGCGAGGAGTCACCGTCTTCTCTACTATCAACAGTGCTAATGTCTGATTGCTCGGACTCATCAGTAAGGGAGAAAAACTTTCCCCCAGTTACATCTAATGTTAGCGCGCATTGTTCAATAAGCCCTCGCACTACTACCCTCTGGGGAGGCAATAAATTACCATGAGGGTCTGAAACATCTGGGAGTGTATCTTTGTCGACCAGATTACTAAGTTGAGTTGACTCTTGTTCAATTGATAAGTGCTTCGTTATCTCACCTTGATTATTAGCCCCTTCCTCCGCTTGTAATCCCTCTGTCAACCGTATATTTCCCACCAATGACAGATTCAACCCGGGTTGTTCAATGTCATTTGGTATTTGCTCAGACTCCTCGGTTTGCTCATTTCCCAAACCTGGGCTCTCTATGGATGTTTTTACCCCCCGTGACCTAAATCTTTCAAATCACTCTTGGGTAAAAATAAGCTGGTAATAGCCGGTTGAGTTTTCGCCATTTCACCGGGGGGTTTATTTTTCCGAATAGTTGCCTTTGCTGTAGAGTCATATTTCTTTTTTTCTCCCGATACAGGCATTACCTTATTTTGTTTGTCCATTCGAGAAGGGCGATCACCTCTCTGTGTATCCATTTTTGCCTCTAACCCGTTTGACCGCTCCGTGGCAGCCACCGTTCCTCGCTTTCCTCTGACTCGAGTTGCCATCGACACTGGCAACTCTTCCGGAGACGCGCTGGGTTTCCACGGAGACCACGTTGCAGCGTACGCGTGCCCGCCTCCAGCGACCTCCGTCAGTAGTAGCCGAGCCAGACGCTCCCAACTCCGGAGCTCCCGCCAGGCGCTCCCGCAGCTACACGAGCCACGTCCGCCACAGATCGAAGCCGCCTCTACACACACCAGGGCATCGTGAGTCCTGCCACCACCCACGGTCCCTCGCATGCCGCGCCTGCCGTGAATTGATTTCGGGAGTATATGTGAAGACCAGGTAAGAGAGCGGTTTTCACAGGCTTCTTACTCCGACGCCATCTTGCCCCTGAAGAACTCTAATCCTAGATTGATTCTTTCTACACAGACCAATTTTTGATTGGTTCCAAGAATAACGGCCAAAAAGCACAAACTGAAATTTGAATTTTCAAACTTTTTCCAAGGTTGCCAGGAGGTCCATTGTTATGTAGTACACCTTCAGGCACTCTCAGCTTTTCACGCACCAGTATCCTGCAATGTGAGACTTGTCGTTTTTTTTTCCAACATTGTACGTTGAGACTGAAATCCCCAACAAGTAAATTGTTGCTGGTTAAAAAAACCTAAGACTGCCTAAAGGAGATAAAACCCTGTCCCTGGCAAGTTTGAGGTCATTCACAGGGGCAGCCGGTAGTTAGAGAATGGGGGGTACACTCACACCCATGCATTTACATGCACACATTCACATCACATCATGCACACACATTCATGCACGCACCAAACAATAAATGAAAAGATAACACTTCCCTTCTGCAACGTCTCTGGAGGGAAGTCTACGAGGTTCCTGGATGGTTGGGACTGCCGCCTCCTCCCACTAGTTGACCTAAGGTCAGCCAGTGGGAGGAGGTGGCAGTCCCTACCTCCTCACAGAGTGGGATGGGGTCAGTGACACTGCTGATCCCACCCCACTCTGTGGTGAGGTGTCAGTGATAGACACTAGGCCCTGGGCATAGCTGCCAAGTTTCCCAGGTCCATGCGTGATGTGCCACTCCAGCCCAGGTTGTTTCATTGAATTTTGGAACTTGAGGTCCTATTTGATAATGTAATAAACAAGAGTACAAGTCCCAGAATTCTTTTTTTTATGTAAAAAGCCTGGTCTGGAGCAACACGTTATGCATGGAGCTGGGAAACTTAGCAGGGATGCTTGGGCACTTTGGGGCTTAAAACTGAAGCACCCAGGTCCAAGGCTATCAATGACACTCCCCCTCTTCATGAGTGGAGGTCCTCCAAGCGCTTTGCCAGGCTGAAGTGGTCACACCCACAGGAGCTGTGACATTCAAAATTCTAATTCAAAAATCTTTATTCAACCTATATGTAGGTCATAAAAGAAACCGTAGAAGTTAATTCAGACAAACATAAAATGCAAATAGATAAAAACAACAACAGGATGCAGGTATGACTCTACAATATACATGCTCTAAGAGAGAGACACTTTGATCCAATACAATGAATTCATGCATATGTTTAAGACTTCCTAAAACCTAAGACCTACATTCAGCTAAAAGTTACATTAAAAATGATAAAACAATACAAAGACCAGAGTGCAGTTACCCTATCATTGTTTTTCTTGCCCGAATGGCTGATTTCAGAAAGGCACAGACGCAATAACAAATTTCAGGTAAACTTAAAAACTGCAAGTAGAGCAGAGCTACTCTACACCTTTAGAATCACAATTTACATACCAAGGGTTTTAAAAAGTGCTTACGTGGCAAACTGTGCAAATTGCAAAAAAACATAAAGTGCAAACGTGTTTGTGCAGATTGATTGTCACATGGGCAAGATGATTCTATATTTCCCTCTAAATCTAAAACACTTTTAAAACAAAGGGACCAATATATTGAACCTGCCCTGAAGCGAAAAAGGAATGATTGCTCCCATTGTGTGAGATCTATAGATAAATACATTGGGGATTCACCTGTAACTAGAGATCTGTAGTAATTCAAGACTGAGGATTTTACTATCTTGTTTTTCATTCTTAGGTCTTCACAGTGTTCCAGGAATGTTGTTTTCACCTTTATCTTGTCAGCTTTAGTAATGTTGCTAGGCTCAGTAAAATGATAAGACAATCCCAGGGTTACTAGAGTGTCCCGAATATAACTCAACCATGGAATAGAAAAAGCCTTTTTGAGGTTGAGACACTCAAGGATGATATCCCTCCATAACGTTGCTGCCGGCTGTGACATCTTCAGCCCAGCAACGTTCAGCGCAGCCTGCCAGGCGCCTGTGCATGTAGCGGATGTATAGCACTTGGCTGCCTGACCTGAACAAGAAGAATGTCTGCCAAGCTGACCTTTCCTCAGCCTGACAGGCACTCTTTATGTTGGGAAAGAGGTGGGAGGGGCGTGGCCCCTCCGCCCTTAAGGATAGGCCGCTGCTGCTTTGACATCAGAGAACCCATAGCAAATACTTTAAAAAATATGATCCACTCCTACAGAGGATCAGGCGTTCCCGGGCACACCATGAAATTACTGCAAAATTTTGTGAGGTTCTTCCAGCGCCTGTGGCCTTGTAACAAATTCATGTGAAGCTTGTGCAATAAAATGCATCCTTTGACCCCATTTGTTTAAATTGTTCTAACTGGGAATCATACTAATGGATTCTGGGGCGAATCATGATTCCCCCGCTGGAATTTAGAGTAAGCCATCACTGGTGAGCAAACAGAGCCGGACTGAGAGGGCAGTGTGTGGGCAGCGACAGCAGTGTGTGTGGGCGAGGGGGCAGGAACAGAGCTCTGGCAATTATCAATATTGTCCAACTTCAAATGGATAAAATGATGCACATTTCACAGGTGGATAAACCAGCTCTATTAACATCCTACCTGTAATTTTTCACAATTTGTATTCAAAATGTGGTCATGTGACCCTTCCCTCACCAATGACTTAGTAAAAGCTGCCTTCCATGTTTCAAATGCATTTTTCTGATGCTAACAGCTACCGTTTGGCCTCGTGGTATGGAGTTTCCCGTTGAATTCATAGGGCCTCATTTATGAAAAGTGATGCATCGCTGCGTGAAAACAGGGATGTGTCACTTTTCATTGCACCCTCCTTGCGACATGCTGGATGTGTCATATTTACAGTATGACGCATCATGTCGCAAGGAGTTACAGATAAGTCAGTATTTCTGACGTATCTGTAGGTGCAAAAATGACGCATTGCTGGAGTGTGTCACAAAAGTGACGCAACTCCAGCAATGGGTCATTTCACATGGGCAAGTCCCATTTCAAACGTGCCTGCGTCAGTCTTACGCCTGCTGTGAGGCAGGCGTAAGATATTGACACATTTGCGTCCTAGAAGTGGTGCAGTGAAATCTCATAGATTTCACTGCGTCACTTCTACGAGGCTTACTTGCGTCGGAACGCCCACCCTGCATACATTATACCTGGCGCAGGTATAATGTGGCGCAGGGGTTTACAAAGTGAAGCATCTACCTAGATGTGTCACTTTGTAAAAATGACGCAACATGGCGCATTTTTTACGCCGCTGGTGCGTCACAAAAAGTGAGCCCCATAGCTTGTCAGAAACAGGCAACAGTGACCTCCACTGGCTGAGAAGCAGACTGCATGCTGACCTCAGCACACCAGGCAGCACTGAAAGTTCATGTAATCATTAAATATATGCAGATATAGTTTCGCATATCTGCGAGGGGGGATTTCTGTGGAGAAACCTAAATAGGAGAGGAAACCGCAGGGAAAATACTTATTGATGGTTCTTAATTTAATGCACAACTAATTTAACAACCTCCATAAAACTGCAACCGCTGTATTTTTTTCAATTTTCAGAAGGTGAAGAAATGAAGCTAATTTTAAGAAGGTCGTTTTCCTGCCCAGCTTTCACACAACTGCCGTTAGTATGTCAGGGGTTCTGCATCCGAAAATACCTCATAAAAGCACACTTTTTGCATGATCGTGTCCTAAAAAACCCCAGTGGCGGCCGGCATGGTTCGCGTGGGGCAGGACAGGTGCGGGCGTGGGGAGGCATGGGGGTGGCGTTCAGGGGGGAGGTGGGGAAGATGACAAAGGGGAGAACAGTGCACAAGGTAAAAAAAAATTATAATAATAAAATAAACACCTACCTTTCCGCACCGGGCCCAGCGTCTCTGCTCTTGCTCTCATCGTCGGACTGAGGTACAGGAAGCACAGCCAGGCTCCCCTGACCAATCACAATGCTGCAGCCCTCTCTCAGTTTCACCTTCTGTAGGAAAACACTCAATACCCCAAGTACAGTGATGTAGCTGGGGGGGGGGAGGGGTCCGCCCTGGGCAGCACTGTTTTTGGAGGCAGCAGAGGTGAGCAAGTTGTGTCTGTCAACTACCACCATCCCCCCGCCCCCGAGAACAAGTCTTCCGTCGGCCACCAGACCCCCCCCCCTCCAGAACAAAACAAGTCGTCTGTCGGTTCGGCCGCCCCCCCACACCCTCACACTTACCTGCCCCGGGCGGCAAACTTAGGGTCTGCCCTGAGTGGCAGTAGGTCTAGCTACGACACTGTCCAAGTACCAGCTGACAAATAGCGGGGACAGAAACAAGAGTTGCACACAGCCTCAGGCGTGTGATGCAAACAGAGTGTAAGCTCTGCATGCATCCATGTTCAGCTCAAACTTTGCTACAGTTCCATTTCAGTCAAACAGTGATGACTGGAATGTATCTCATAACTTGGATTTCTTTACTTCTCCCTAGTATTAGTTACATTCTTTGCTTGTCAGATTTCGACTTTCGAATTTCGACTTAGCCTTGACCTCTGGTCCAGGCCTGCACTCAGCAAAACCAAAGGGGATGATGGACGGAGTGTTGAACATTGCAAGCACTCACCCCCAGTTAACTGATCTGGGTTTAATCCATCATCATTCTTTAGCTCACTCCGCCACCCCAGTTCAGTTCAGGCCTGCACTCCCCAGCAGCTCCAGCTCGCAGTCGCACCGCTCTGGCTCAGAGCCCCTCCTCTGCAGAGTTCGTTCCGGCAGCGCGCCTCAGGTGCTTTTCGCTTCTGCCTGCCATTCCGTTCTGTGTATTTTTCCCCCTTTACTCCTTATTCCTTAATTTGCCTGGTCTTTGTGTGTATTTACTGTACTTTGTACTGTACTTTTACCGCATTTACTGTTTTCACCGCGTACTGTCGCACTCTTCCCGCCGCTGCTGCCCCTGCGGCCCCACTCCCGACACAGCCCTGCTCCCGCCACCCTACCTCTGGTCCTGCCCTCCTCCCCTACTTAATGCCGACCACTGCACGGTCGCGCCGCTGGCTCGCCGAAGGCAAGCCCGTCCGCGACCCGTCCGCGACCCGAACGGGACCAGCGCCAGGAACACTGGTTCTCCGAGGCCTCACCGCTACGACTCAACCACCCTCCACGCACTCAATCCGGAAGACACGCCGACTGCGCAAGATCCTCACCGAACACCACCCATGGGCAGTTCTCATGTAGACACTGCCGCAGATCCTTCACCATCGACAAAGCTCCCACGACCGCCGAAAGCCCGCCTGACGCACGCACCTCCGTAAACCTGACTTGCATCCTCCTCAACGTGCGCTCCCTGCACCGACACGCCGTAGAAATCTGGGACCTGATCGACACCCTCTCGCCCGACGTCGCCTTCTTCACGGAAACCTGGACCAACGCCACCTCCTGCTCGACATCGCCACTGCCATCCCCGACGGCTACAAGATCCAGAGAAAGGACCGCCCTCACCGCCCGGGTGGGGGACTTGCCATCGCACACAAGACCCCCCTCTGACTCTCCACATCCAGCACGAGTGACCCCCACTCCAACACAGAACACCTCCACTTCCAAATCCAGACCAGCCCTAGGACCACGCTACGCGGCACCCTCATCTACAGACCGCCAGGACCTCGCACCCAGCCTGCAACTACCATCGCCAAGCTTGCCACACCCCACGACATCACCTCCACGGACTACATTCTACTGGGGGACCTGAACTTCCACCTCCACAACGGCAACGACCCCGACTCCACTGCTCTCCTCGACAACCTCGCCAACCTAGGACTGAAGCAGCTCGTCAACACGCCCACCCACAGAGCAGGTCACACCCTCGACCCCATCTTCGCGGGAGGAACAAACATCCGCTTCAGCCACACCAACCAGCCCCTCTGGACGGACCACCACTGCGTCCACTTCACCTTCAACACCGCCACCGCACCCAAGCCCGCCCCGCGCCCGCCACGCCGGAACTGGAGCAAGGTCACAGAGGACCACCTCAACACCACCCTCCGTCAAAACCCCCCCAGCGTCACGACCGACACCAACTCCGCAGCCAGGGAATTTCACCACTGGGTCTCCTGCTACGCCGACAAGCTCGCACCCCTCCGCCACCCCGCCAAACAACGACCTCAGAAGGCCGCCTGGTTTACCACAGAACTTCAAGAAGCCAGACGTTCCTGCAGACGCCTAGAGAAAACCTGGCGAAACCAGAAAACCACGGAACCACGGAACAACCACAGGAGCGCCCTGAAGGAATACCACCAGCACATAAGAGACACCAAACGGACCTTCATAAGAGACAAAGTCCAGACCAACGCGACCAACGCCAAGGAACTGTTCAACGTCAAACAGCAGTTTGCAAAACCCACCTGCGAAGCCACGGACGTCACACCTTCCCAGGAACTCTGCGACAAGCTCAGCTCCTACTTCCATCAGAAGATCAGGGTCCTCTACGACAACTTCAGCGAACCAGCGCTAGACACCACCACCCTTCCCACTGCCGCCGACAAGCCTACCATCACGTCCTGGGATCCCGCTACCGTCGATCTCATCACCGCGACCATGAAGAAAACACACTCAGGAGCCCCAACGGACCCCTGCCCACTGCACATAATCCACAGGGCCGTCATCCCACCCGAACTAGGATGTACCATCAACACCTCCCTCAGATCCGGCATCTGCCCAGACGACTGGAAACGGGCAGAGGTGAAACCCCTCCTCAAGAAACCAACGGCCGACCGAACGGACCTGAAAAACTACCGGCCCATCTCTCTCCTCCCCTTTGCGGCCAAAGTCACTGAGAGACTCTTAAACGCCCAGCTGACCGCCTTCATCGAAGAGAACTCCATCCTAGACACCTCCCAGTCTGGATTCCGCAGCAACCACAGCACTGAGACCACCCTCCTCGCCGCCACTGACGACATTTGCATGCTACTAGACCAGGGACACACTGCGGCCCTCATCCTTCTAGACCTCTCCGCAGCCTTTGACACCGTCTCACATCTCACGCTCGCAGCCAGACTTCACAACGCGGGGATATGAGGAGTCGCCCTCGACTGGATCCAATCCTTCCTCTCCGGCCGAACCCAGAGGACTCGACTCCCTCCCTTCCTCATCACTGAGCCCCACGCTCTTCAACATCTACATGGCCCCCCTCGCCGCCATCGTCAGACAGCACGGGCTCAGCATCGTTTCCTACGCCGACGACACCCAGCTCATCCTCTCGCTCACGAAGAATCTCGAAGACACCAGACTCTGCTTCCAGGAAGGAATGAAGAACGTGACAGCCTGGATGAAAGACAGCTGCTTGAAGCTCAACTCAGAGAAGACCGAGGTCCTCATCCTCGGACCCTGCACCTCCGCTTGGGACAACACCTGGTGGCCCTCCGCACTCGGAAGCCCACCCACCCCTACAGACCACACTCGGAACATCAGCATCATCCTTGACTCCTCCCTCTCCATGAACCGCCAGATCAACGCCGTCGCCTCCACTAGTTTCAACTGCCTACGCATCCTCCGTAAGACCTTCAAATGGATCCCCCCCGCCTGCAGAAGGACCGTCACCCACGCACTCATAACCAGCAGACTGGACTACGGCAACGCCCTCTACGCCGGAATCAACAGAACTCTTCTACACAAACTCCAAACCATCCAGAACGCCGCAGCCAGACTTGTCCTCGGGACACCGCGCCACGAGCACATGACCCAACACCTACGAGGCCTCCACTGGCTCCCCGTCGAGAAGAGGGTCACCTTCAAACTCCTCACCCACGCCTACAAATCCCTCAACAACATCGGACCCAAATACCTCAACAAGAGAGTATCCTTCCATGTACCCAAGAGGACCCTCCGCTCCGCCGACCTCGCCCTGGCAGAGGTCCCCCGCATCCGCAGAAACAGAACCGGCGGGAGAGCTTTCTCCTACATCGCAGCCAAGGCCTGGAACAAGCTCCCTGTGAACATCAGACGCTCCCCGACCCTGCACATGTTCAGGAAGGACCTCAAGACCTGGCTCTTCGACTGATCCGGAGCCGTTTCCCCCCCAGCGCCTTGAGACCCTCACGGGTGAGTAGCGCGCTATACAAACCCTTGATTGATTGATTGATTGATTGACTTTACAACATCTTAGCTTCTTTTTTAACATGTTGTATTCCCTCGATTGTTCCCTTTTTTGTTCACCATTTTTTTTTATTCTCTTTCTTTTATTTTCCCCTTTTTTATGGTCTGATTTGACACCGCAGCTGTCGCCAGACAATTATTAGAGAATCAACAGGAAAGGGGTTTAGTTGCTCCAGATGTTGGGAGTCAGGAGTACCTGTTTTGATTGGTCAGAAGTGTGCATCCACAAAAAAGTGATTGCCCTCCACACACCTGTGATCATGTTGTCTTTTATCCAGCTGTCTGAGCTTGAACTTAAGGGGCACACACATAACATTGCAATGCTATTAAACTGTCTTAGAAACTAGATCATTTATTTTAGCATGGATTTTTAGGTCTGGCTTGACAGCGCAACTGTCGCCTGACCTTGTAACCTACACCAATATTATTCTACGGTTCTTTGCTTTCACAAAAAAAATATCCATGCCCCTGCTATCTACTTGTAATCATTCACATTACCATACACCATTCCTATAAAACTAGACCTATTGGCATTGCAAATGTTAGACTCTTTTGGGGCTTCCCAATACGTTTTACCTTTCCCTCATTTGTTTTCTTTTTCAGCCTGTTTTTATTGACATAACTTTCTTTTGAGGGAGGGGCCCTCTGTACCTCCCCCTTTCATATACCTTCTCCTCATTTTGCCCTGCTGTTTTCTGTTTTCCAGATAGAGGTTGGATGGTAGCCTACAGAGCAGTGTAGTATTCTGGAGATTCATATGTGATTTGTTGGGTATAATGAGTGGTGACGCTCAGGAGCGTGTTTTGTGTGTAAGGCTTATTGAAATGAGCTTGCTGCTCTTAGTGTCATAGTATGTGTTGTTTTGCTGCAATGTTTTACTTGTGTCTTTATGTCTGGAAGGCTGCAAGGCTGCAATGTGAGCCGAATTATTTTATATTATGGTTTCATAGCCACAATGTAGGCTGTTGTTAATATTGGTGGGATCATGGGGGTTTTCCAAGCTTTATGGTAGGATATTTTGTAGTTTGCTGAGTTGTTTGTAATCTGTTGATTTTGCTTAATGGTTGTTTGCTTTAAAGTCTGTCTTCTGTTATATGATTAGTGATGTGTGCAAGGAAAGCAGACATCATTTGTGCTGCATGGTTGTTGATGTTGTTGTGCTGCATGGCGTGCCATTAATGCATCTTCTCTATTCTCCTCGCTCTCCATTGCACTCCTGTTTTTTACTCCCTCTTCTAAACAGCGCCATTTTAGGGGTGTGTAACATTGCATATTTTTTTCTCATGACATTTCGTAAAAATTCACAGAAATTATACAAAATAACACTTTGTAGCACAAAATTTGGTTTGCCGGTACAATTAGTTAATTTTTTCACTGAATGTCATACTGGTTCAAACAGAAACTATCTCTTTGCAAGTCATTTTCTGCACAAAGCAGTCTTCAGTGGACAAAATTACACATTATTGTGTAGTGTGAAATTTTGAGAAATTTCGCACATTATATGTAAAGTGAAATTCAGAAATTTCACAAATCTAAGTTATTTTATGTTATGTTAAACAATCTTAGTAAAGTGCATGTTCGCCTGAGATTTTGGCGCGCTGAGTTGTCATCAGAGTAGAACTGTACCAAAAGTTAGAGATGGAAGATATGTCGGCATTCGTAGGCATGGCTGAATAAACATGTTTTCACGTTTTTCCTAAACAGGTTAATTCTGTTTCATGGCATAAATGGTCTGGGAATTAGTTCCACGATGATGGTCCCTGCAAAGAAAAACTGCACCTACTTATTCTTTTTTGAAGTTATTTAGCTGTGGTCAGAGAGGTGGAATAGGATGACCTTAAGATACCTGGTGGAGTATATTGCTTCATCCTCGTGGCCACAAACATGGTGCCTTTCCCTTTTGAGCCTTAAATGTTAGACAAGGTTTACATCGACTTCTCTGTTTCACAGTCCGCCTGTGGAGAGTTGCTTCAACAAAGGGGTAGCATGAGAGCTCATGGGAAGTTTTTGTATTAAACAAGTGGCCACATCTTGTACCACTTGCAGCCTGTGAGACTTGAACTTGTTATTGTGGAAGCCGAATAACAGGAGGTGTAATTTGAATTTTGTACAAACCCACTGTCTACCCAAGCCTCACTCTTCCATGGAAACTGAGATATGCTATTTGCTGATCTCTATGCAAAACCCAGCACCAGTTAGCAGCAAATGGACTGTCATAACAAGACATTGTGTAAACAAGCACTTACCAATGTAGGCATAGGATGTGTCACTCGTTTTTCAATATGGTAGAACAGACATTTTTTTAAAGCAGAAATATTAATGGGGTAATCTAAATGAAGTTGTCTGCTTTTTAATTGATTTTGTTTACATGGTGCGCTAAACACAGTCTTAGACCTAATTTAGGTAGGACTACAGCCCTTCCTTATAGTTAGGTGAAATGTTCAGTAACAACATCACGTTTTAAACTAACAAAAACCACAGGAATTCACCAGTTATAGTTATCTCAAGTAACTATTACTCGCGTCCCCGCCATACACAGTTTTCTTATCAATAATTTAATTGCCAAGGTTGCAATGATATTATCAATGATTTCAAAGAAGATGTTTCAAGTGATGTAATATGTGGGGTAATTAGCAATGCATGGAGAGGGCAAAAGCCTCTTTTGGCCCCGGGGCCCCATCCTCAGCGCCAAATAAAGTGAAACAGGGGAGGGGGGCATGCGGCCTCACCTCAAATTTTATTGGGCCCCAAAAATCCCATTCCCTGGGTCCAAATTCTAAGGGGAGGAGGGGTGTATTGACCCCTCCCCGAGCCTTAATAGGCCTTGGGGACCCAATCCCTCTGGGCCAAAAACAATAAAAAAGGGGAGGGCACATGGCCCGCTCCCCGAGCCTTAGTAGGATCTGAGGAACCCATCTCCAAGAGCTAAATATAGTTAAAATGGGGAAGGGGCTGTGTGCCCCCCCGTCCTCAAGCCTAAATTGGCCCCAGGGACACCATCCTCCAGGGTCGAAATGTAAATAAAAGGGGAGGGGGGCTGCACGGCCTCCCCGCCGAGCCAATTTTGGTGCCGGGGACCCCATCCCTCGGGGCTTGCATCAGTTATAGTTGGGCACTTCAGTGCCCATCTGTGGCACCCACCAAGCACAACATTTGGGGGCTGCGGGGGAGCTTCAGCTCCCCTCATGGTGGGGAAGCCAGCATTGCAGCTATCTACGCTTGCCTTCTCCGGGCGGGAGCAATATGTGTTCTGTTTCCCTGCCTGAATCAGTGCGAGCAAGGAAACAGAGTACAAGTCTGCTCCTAGCCTTTGCGAGCCTTTTTAACCCCTTGACCGCGATCGGAATTCAGCTCCTGTGCTGGACATTCCGATTGCGGGTGTGGTCGTGACGAGCTCAGCTTGTCATGCGCACAGCGCGACCGCGCAGCATGACGAGCTGAGCTCGTAACGAGCATCGAAGGGGTTAAATGTCCTGCTGGCTGAGAGCAGACTTAGGGACATAGTTACAAAAAAAGTAGAAAAGCGTGTCGTTAAGCCAACATGGCTAACGACACTCTTCGTCACTTGAGAAATGCAGGGTTGCACCATATTTACTAGAATATGGTGCAGCCCTGCGCTTCCCCCTGCGCTGGCGCTAAATTTAGCTGCCTAGCGCCAATGCAGGCACCCTTGCAGCATAGTGCAAGGGTGGCTGTGTTGAGGGGAAGATTGTTTATGTGCAGGAAGGTCCCCCTTCCTGCACATAAACAATCTTTAAATGCAGTGTTGTAACTTCTATGTGTGCTGCACAAGTTGCACAACGGCATTTTGAAAAAATGATTGTTTATGTGCAGGAAGGGGGACTTTCCTGCACATAAACAATCATAGGCAATTTGCTGTTTCTATGTGTGCTGCACAAGGCAGCACGCAAGGGAACAGCAAAAATGAGGAGAAATAAAGTATTTCTCCTCGTTTCGCCTGTTTAAGACCAGGTTTTCCCTGCAACATCAAAAAATGCATTTCCTATGGAAATGTTGACCTAGCTATAACTACCCAGTGGTAATGGCCACTGGGTAATATAGATATAAATATATATGTGATCAATGCTCTTCGGAGCCGAAACGCATAATGCTGCTGGTGCCTATTTGAATTCAATAAACAGAAATCTGCACTTACTTGTGGTCCGTGCTCCTGCGCCTGCCTGCTTGGGGAGATCGGAAGTTGGAGTTCTTGCGATATATATATATATATATATATATATATATATTTTTCCAAATGCACTGTGACGAAAGGGAGCCTCAGCCTAGCGAGTCGGGGCTTGTGGGCGACGTCACCGCCAAATATTCCAAAAGGAAATCACTCCTGCAGTAGCGTGAAAACAAGCCACTCCAGCCAAACCTTTCAGTAAGTAAAGCATTTATTTCTTGGGCAGCACAGCAAACACAGCATAACGCGTTTCGATCCTAGCGGATCTTAATCATATGCACGAGTGAGGGTTTGAATCACCTGGATGATATATAGTCAGGTTATGAAAACAAACAAAGGGCTACTCAATCCAGTGTATTTCAGAGGCTTTTTTTAACATATAGGGCCTTATTATGATGTCGGGCGTTGCGGTTTCGGGACCGACCGACCTCAGGTCGGCGGTCCCGACACCACTATTACAATGCGATCGCACATGGTGTGGTCACATACTCCCATTTCTCTATGGGAGCTTGTACTGCGGTGGTACACCGGCACGTAGCACAAGCTCCCATAGAGAAATGGGACTTTCTGTTAATCCCTGCACTGTGTGGCAGGCAGTAGCGGCTCCTGGAGGGAGTGCTGCGGGGCGGTGGGGCGTGGCGGAGGAGGGGCAGGGTGGGGGGTAGTAAACTCCGGCTTACGGCCGGGCGGTGGGGCGGGGTGGGGGAGGGGCAGGGTGGGGGGTAGTAAACTCCGGCTTACGGCCAAACTGAGTTAAGTACATAAATAAAACAAATGACATTGCGTGCGCTGCATCGCAATCGGCGATGCAGCGCGTGCAATGTAATTCGTTTTATTTATTTATTTATGTATTAAACTCAGTTCAGCCATAAGCCGGAGGTTACTACCCCTACCCTGCCCTCCCCGCCCCACCGCCCCGCAGACTCCCTCCAGGAGCCGCTACTGGTGGCAGGCACCTCACAGTGCCTACCACACAGTGCAGGGATTAACAGGGAGGCACCATAGGTGCCCCCTAGCCCCCACCCGGAGGCTGCAGGGAGAAGGTGGCCCTGCTAGGGTCCCCAAAGTCGCTTTTTGACAGGCTTTCCATGTTGCAAAGCCCGAAATGGAAAGCCTGTCGGAAACCAACATCATAATCCCGACGGCAAAAACGCCGTTCATCTGGATTACGGTGAGGCCTCCGACTGACTCCTTGAAATCCAGCTGGAATGACCGGCCAGTTTCAATTTCAACCGCCTGCATTGTAATGCAGCGGTTGGAAGTGAAACTGACGATGTGACTCGGAAAGCCTTCGACCTGTGGTCAGAGGCTTTCCAAGTGACATCGTGATAAGGCCCATAGTATCAATATTAAGAGGTGTCATTGAAGTAAGGCAGACCTTCTGGCTTTGTCAAAGGGTCAGAACACCAAAATATAAAAGGCCTGCCCTATTGGCTTTAACAGTGTGTCAGCACAGCTACTTATATTATGCAGATTTATCGGCTTTGTCATAAAGTCTCCCAAATAATTTATCAATAACCAGATTCCAATGTATTGCTTATAAGTTAGCACATGCCAATTAATAACAATAATTTTCACAAACATTTTTAAAATAAAGCATTTTTATTTTAAAAACCCCTAAATGTGTGCTTGACTCTTTCTTAAACACTCTTTGGGCCACAAAATTCAGCCATAGAATCAACCACATGAAGAGCATACAGCTTCAGCTTGCAGTGCTTTAAAATGGTACGCTCGCCTGGGGTAATGCTCTTAATGAACCAGGAGACTTACTGTCCGCTTTTTAACATTCCTGGGGGGCTGCTGTGCTCCTTGCAGCCCCCCACAAAACTTACATCGATAGTTGGTGGTGCACCTGCTCCACCTTGGGGCATCACAAGAACTATAATAGTGATAACAAAGACCACACAGGGCATTATGGGGTGCTCCAGGGTGGGAGCAGTAAGTATCTATTATATCTATTTAGTGACCTTACTGCTTTCCAAAGCGGCGAGGCCGCTACTGTTTTTCGTTTTTTGTTTGTATAGTAGGTGCCCCAGTTCCACCCGGGGCACCTGCAGCTTTTTTTCAATTTTTTACTAGAATCACAGGGAACCGACTACCACACGGCTAGTTTTACTGCCTTGCTCCATGTTTTCAAAAAGCTTTTTTATACACGCCCCCTGTCTCAGGATCACTTCTAACATTAGCAGACCCTGGGGAGATGAGGGCTCCACGGGGGCAGGTAAAACATGTGGGATGGAGCTCGCATGCATTCCCCTGCCCAAATTGTAATAAAAAATGTAAAATCCATGCCCCCCCCCAGGCTCTAGCCCACCCTGGGGGGGGGGGATTTTTTGAAAAAGGACATCTACTGCTTTATTTTCATTTTTCCCACAGTACTACCAAGGTGCCTTTCATTTTTTTTAATTTTGTCCCCAAGGGATTTCCCTCTGGGCCCTCCCCCACAAGACCAAGGAGGTCAAGGTCTCCCTACCCTGTCTCCCCTATATCCCGAGTCCTAAAATGGCTGCCAAACCGCTTTGTTGTTGTGACGCAGCCAATCAGATCTTATCTTTTGATATTCTAGTCCCACTTTACTTCAGTGACTCTAGATATCTCTAAATATTGAACCTTAATTTGGACTTACAACAAATCACAAAAAGCACGCTTGTTGGGTAAAGTTCTAGCGTTTTGTCAAATTTGGTGTAATTCAGTTCAGCTGCTTTGACTGTAGCTGTGTCTAAAGTTCCTATGAAAACTGCCTGAGGAAATTGTGGTTTGGGATCCCGCCCTTTTTCTCTGCCCCTGCTTGACAGATCACTCTGAAGCATTCCAGGAAGGAGCTGACGTAGATAAACTTCTTTTTAGAAAGTTTTGTGAAGATTTGTCAAAGAGCGCCAAAGTTATTAGCAAATCAAAAAATGTTTTTTTTATGGAGACCTGGTACTAACTCACACACACATACACACATAGATAATTGCCCGAAAATGCATTCTACAAATTCATTATGTAATACAACACATAAATGTTAACGTGTTGCATTACATGTGTAGTAAAGGCATGCATTGTTATGTTATACATCCCACCATCAACCTGAAACTGTTGATTAGTGCTGATTGTAAAGAGACCTTCCCCACCACAGATCCTGAGAGCCCTTTATGGGAGAGTTTATGATCACTTTCACTCACCATATCTAAACTCTGCCTGAATACGTCACACACTCTGAGCTTCAGTTGAGCAGAGGTGAAGCCTGTGACATGTTATTTTGTCCCATGAAAGAGGAAGTCTCATGGTTTTATCCTACTTGATAGGCCTGCTTTAGATGGCTTGCCTCAGTCCACATGTTTCAGTGCTAGCGACCCCTATTCAGGGTGAATACAGCTCAACGCCAGCCTGGTTTTACAGATAAATGTAAATCCGTATTTGTAAAGCGCGAACTACTCACCCTTACGGGTCTCAAGGCGCTGGGGGCCGTCGTGGAAATTAAGTGAGCTATTGCCCAGAGTCACATGGTGCTGAGCTGAGCTGCCGCAGCCGGGGATCGAACCGTGAGCCCTGTGCTCCGAAGTCAGCTGCCCTGGCCGCTGCACCACACCTCTCCACTTTGGATACGATAGGGATGTCAGCCGTAGGATACTACAACCTATGAGGTCATTATAATTCTTTGGACACTTTGCAGATAGACATATTTACAATGAACACCCAGCTCTCAGCAATCTCCAACCGAAGGCCAGATATATTGTTCGAAAAAGGTGTCTCATTCCCATTGCAATTATAGTGAGAAAAAAAGCAACATTTCTCTATGTGGTGAAAACATAGTCCTGTAGGCGGAACTCCTGGTCCATTTTTAATATACAGAAAAAAACTATGGGCCCGATTCACAAAAGTAATCTGAGACAAAATCCTAACTTTACGACTTTCGGTATTCACAGAAGGCATTTAGGAGTACTAAAGTTAGGATTTTGTCTCAGTCAATCTTAAGTTTTGGTCTTAAGTTAAACTTAAGACAAACTGAAGTTTAACTGAGACAAAATCCTAACTTTACGACTAGGATTTTGTCTCAGTTAAACTTAAGTTTGTCTTAAGTTTAACTTAAGACCAAAACTTAAGTTTAACTGAGACAAAATCCTAACTTTAGTACTCCTAAATGCCTTCTGTGAATACCGAAAGTCGTAAAGTTAGGATTTTGTCTCGGATTACTTATGTGAATCGGGCCCCATATGTATTTATTTTTGTGGGAAGGTGATTACTACTCAAAAGTTAGTTTAGGTACCAGTTAATAAGTACTTTTACATAGCCTTATTGCCCGCTGACAAGGGCTTATCTGGTTGTTAATGTCCCTGAACTGAGTTATAGGCCCAAGGGTATATAACAAGGGAGAGGGCCTTTAGCATCTGATATAGCTCAAGTAGGAAGTGCAATAAGAGTATTAGATCATTCCTCCCACGGAGAGTAGAATGCTCCAAAATAAAAGAAAGAGAATAACCCCGGAGCTACTCTATTGTATTCAATGGAGTGCTCCACATTCCAATGTTCTAATACTTTGTAAATACCAGTGTTTTTTATTTTAAAAAAACTCTTTATGTTACTTTAAATCTCTAAAAATAGAATTCCTCCTTTTATATATTCTAGGTGACAATTCCAATGACATTACTAATTTCAAAACAGCATTAGGCCCATAATATTTTAGAAGCAGCAACACTTGCCATGAGCATCTCCACTCAGTTTCTTTGGTACCATTGTCCTTCCTTTAGCTGGTAGGGCTCATTATGAACTCCAGCACTTCAAGCAGCTTTTTAGATGGTTAGAACCATAACATCTTGGCATCCTGGTGGGTGCTGAAGGAACTAGGACCATTCCCAAAACACAGAGAAAGGTGATTGTCCCACACTGTTCATGGCCACACACTGTCAGCCATGTTAGGGACATCATACTATGTTAGACTCTATCTTGCCTGGAGAGGTGTCATGAGATGGTAGCTCATGGTAGTAATGTAATGACTGGTGTTGTGTTGTTGGCCAACCAGTCTGAACTATTGTCTTTGAAAAGTAAGGATGTCTTTATCTTTGTTAGCTTTGATAGTTATTTCGTGCATGTTGCCAATCACCGCTGTAGTCTCAAATTTTCTAAAAATATTGAGAGTTTGAAATTGAGCTTGCCATGGTATGGGACATCCAAGCATCTGTGATGTAACTTATGAAACCACCATAATATTGGAAATATGACATTTTTTCTCGTCTTTACCTTCATCGTTCTTTTTTCCCCAAACTATTTTATATTGTGTTTAGTGTGTCTGGTGTCCAATTACTTCTGAAAGAAAGTCTTATGCTTGGTCCGAGCCAAAACCTTGAAGACTCTGGTCACTTTGTAGTAAGGTGTTCTTCACCTGAGTTTGAAGGGCTTTCTAGTTTGTAGTTGCCAATAGCACATATATGGTTCTTTTTTTTTTAATAACTCTTTTTATTGTAGACAGCATATCAATTATACATATACAGTCGTTGGGTATTAGAATACTCAGATTAGGTACAGATAAGTTCTGGACGGTACACTTGTCTCTCACTGGTATGTTTGTTAGTTTTCAACGTAACTAGCAGTTATAGATTCATCAAGGAGGGGGGGGGAGAACAGGGGAGCACAAATATTTCCACTATAGACATTCCATTTAGCCCATATTTGGGACCACTTTTTCGGGCACCCCCTAGAGACATACACTGTTTTTCCCCGAAACATACACCAGTCCATATCTTGTTTCCATGATTTTAGGCCAGGGGCCTCCCTTGCTCCCCACATTCTGGCAATGTTGCGCTTGGCTACCATGTGGCCCAGGGTTGCCCAGATTTTCTCTTTGCTACTCAAATCTGTCGGTCTCCACACATTAGGCAGACACACCCCAGCCTCAAGGTTCAGGTCTTGACCAAGCACCTCCTCAATACATTTGAGCACCCTTGTCCAGTACTTACGGATGTTGGGGCATTCCCACAGAATATGTATGAATGTGCCTTCCTTCCCACAAGTTTGCCTACAGCTGGAGTCTTCCCCTTACCCCATCCGTACCAAGGCTGGTCTAGAGTAGTATATTCTATGGAGGATTTTTAGTTGCACCAGTTTAAGTCGTGATGAAATTGCGACTTCCCTGGAGGAGGTGAGTGCCTCGCCCAGTCTTTGTCATCCATTCCTAACAGGTCGTCCACCCATTTTTCCCGAAGTCGCATAAGGGGGTCGGATACGTGATTGATTAATTTACGGTAGGTGAGGGATATCGATTTACTGGGCATGTAGCCATCGAGAAGTCTGTCCTCCAGTGGTGTTGCCTCGGGAAGTGCCTCCCCATGCGGGATATTTGCATATAAGGCATGTCTCATTTGATAATATCTAAATGGTTCCGAGTCTGCTAGGTCATATTCGCGTTGCAACACGGAGAAGTCTACCACTTTGCCTTCTTTCCACACATCACCCACCCTAGACAGTCCAATCAGATTCCATTTGTCAAAGTCCTTGGTATTGTGAAGTGTTCCCAACAAATAGGAGTCCCACAGAGGGGGTGGCCTGTGTGATTTTCTTGTCCCAGCCCAGACTTTTGTGGGTTGTGTGCCAAATCTGGACTGAGTGTGACGTAGGTCCCGTCAGTCGTAAGTTAGCGGGTCTGGAGTAAAGTGCCCTGGTGTAGGAACCCCCGGTAGACGCCATCTATCCATTTGGTATCCCGGGTCGTCAAGTGGTCTGAATATACCCTGGTTAATAGCTGCCAACTACCCAGCGCACTAGTATCTTTTGGTGTCTGGGAGCCCAAATCGCTCCATCGTACCATCCCCAAACCAATTTAGGAAATTATATCCGTGGAGTCCCCTTTACCCACAGGAGAGCTCTTTGTTCGCTCTCTATTGCTGCAAAATAGGTCACCGGGACCGGAATGGGCGAGTTATGTAAGATATACAGAAAGCGAGGTAGGGACATCATTTTGAATAGCGCCGCCCTGCCCAGCAGGGATAGCGGAAGAGACTTCCAGTGTTCCACGTCACTCCGGAGTCTCAGCAGCGGCGGTAGGAGATTACGGTCATAAAGCATCTTGGGGTCTCTAGTAATGTATATGCCTAGGTATTTAATGCCGTCCACTGCTTCTGTCACGTTACAACCCTTGGGCAGGAGCGGAAACCTTCCCCTCAGCACGTAAAGCAGCAACTTGGTCCAATTAATGGCATATCCAGAGTACCTGCCGAAGGTGCGGAATATATTTAGGACTCTATTTATCGAGGCCCTTGGTGACGCTAGATATAACAGGATGTCATCAGCATACAGGGAAATGCGGTCTTCCCATTCCTCCGACCATCTCAACCCTCTGGCGATTGGGTCCTTACGGATCCAACTCGCCAGGGGCTCCAGTGCCAGGGCAAAGAGCAGCGGGGAAAGGGGGCATCCTTGTCTCGTCCCCCTTCCGAAGGCGACGATCCCAGACTTTTTATTATTCACTACCACCTGTGGCAGCGGCTCTGTATAGAGGAGCTTCACCAATAAATCCGGGGCCAAACCCCATCTTCTCCAGCACTGAGAAGAGATAGGGCCATTCGATGGTGTCGAATGCCATGGTGGCATCCAGGGACACCACTACTGCGTCATCTTTCAGCGTATCCACTCTCCCGAGTACCCCGTGGAGTCGGAGGAGATTTAGGGAGGTATTTCAAGCAGGCATGAAGCCCAATTGGTCAGGATGGACCAGCCCAGAAATTACTCCAACCAGGCGTGTCGCCAGCAGTTTTGCTAATATCTTTGCTTCAGCATTTAGTAGTGAGATAGGCCTATATGAAGAGCACTGGTCCCTAGGTTTGGCCTCTTTATGTGTCACCACTATTGTGGCAAGTCGTTGGTCATGGGGGAGTCGGCCGATTTCTTGGCTTTCCTCATACATTGCTTTAAGGTAGGGGGCTAGTTTATCGGGTTTCAATTTGTAAAGTTCAATCGGGAGGCCGTTAGGGCCCATTGCCTTCCCCGACTGCAGGTCTCTGATGGCCCGTGCCACTTCCTCGACTGTGAGATCACTGTCAAGTAAATCATTGTCGGCCTCTGTCAGTGTCTGAAGCCGTATGTCAGTTAACAGGGCCTTTGATTCTTCCGCTGGGTAAGCATAGTGGGATTTATATATTCGAGTGTAGTGCTTGGCAAATTCGTCTGCAATCAATTGCGTGTCTGAGATTGTCTCCCCTATCTCAGCCGTAAGTTCCGTGACCAGGCGACTTGCATGGTCGCGCCGGTCCAGCCATGCAAGTACTTACCCTGCTCTGTCACCATGCTCGTATATTCTGCCGAGTTTGTCCCTTTGTAGTGTTTTAGCCCTATCCGTAGCTACGCTTTTGTTATCTTCCTTCTTGAGGTTAAGTTTGTGTGTTGTGTCAGGTTCTCCTGATGCCAGCAGGCCCCCTTCAAGCTGTAAAATCTCCCCTTCCAGCCGAACTAGTTCAGCATTTTTCTCTTTTCTTGCCCCGGCTATCTGAGAGATTGCCTGCCCCCGAACCACTGTCTTAAATGCCTCCCAGAGCGTTTGACCGAGTTCACCGATCCCTTATTGTCCCGGAAATAGTGTTTAATAGTCAGTGTAATATTGTGTCTGATAGTGGGATTGCGTAGATGCCATGGGTTTATGGGCGCTATTCTACCTACTTGAACCTCACCCCTCCCCACCTGCACCCATATGGGCGAGCGGTCAGATATGCCCCGTGCCATCTATCTGATTTCTGTGATGTGTCCAACCTGGCCCGCCGGTGTAAGGATATAGTCAATACGAGAGAGGCTATTGTGTACCCCGGATTGAAATGTAAACAGGATATCGGCGGGATGGCGGATCCGCCATGTGTCCACCAAGCCGATAGCGTCAAGGAAAGTGGGCAGAACCTGTTGCGCGGGTCCCAGGTCTCTGGGAGGAAAGCGATTACGCCCACCACATACCACGGAGTTGAAGTACCACCCCAGGATCAACCTCCCTTCTGGAAGCTCTACCAAAGCGCTCCCTAAGTCCCGGAACGCCGTGGCCTGTAGTCCCGGGGGGACGTACACGGACATCAGAGTACTGCTGCGTACCTGCCCAGTTCATCAGTCCAGGTATGTTCAGTTGACATGGGAAAGGATTTACGCATCATGATGATGTCGACACCCCGTGATCCTTAGGTAAATCCCGAGTTTACAACCAATCGGTAACCCCACCTATCCAGTGCCCTGCATGTGTTTCCCACCAGATGTGTCTCCTGGAGCAACACCACGTCTGGGGTGTGCCGTTTAATAAACTGTAGTACTATTCCACTCTTCAGCTTATCTCCTAAACCATTGACATTCCAGGATAAAAGCCGAAGTTTCTGTTCACCTGCTGAACCCATTTTTGCCTCCGCTACACCTCCCCCATCTCATCCTGAGTTCCCTCCCACAGGCTGACACCACTGTTTTCTTCGCTGAGTGCTAGTCTAATAGGGCCATCAGATATTGATTCCCGTGCACCATCCCTTAAATACCCGACTGTAAGCTGTACTAGAAATTCGGGGGCGGGGTGGCGATACCTCCCCCATGGCCGTCTGCCCGCCTTAACATGTCCCCAATCCATTTACAAAAAGAAACTCAATTTCAAACATAGTCACTTAGCATAAGTAATGTCCTTTTGAGCCTTACATTTTACCAGGGCGACGTCCGAGAAAACAGCGCCACGGACCGGTCCCCGTGCAATCGACAAGCTTTGTGGGTCAAGAACCTGGGGCCGACTGTCTTGTGAGAGAAGAGGCCCTTCTTCATCGCGCGTTGTGATCCTTCGCCGGCCTCCAACCTTCCAGCCATTCCTGCACTGATTCTGGGTTATCAAAAAACCAGGCCCTGCCGTCTGCTTCGACCCGGAGTGTTGTAGGGAACAACATTGCGTAGCAAATATTTTTGTCCCTTAATTGCCTTTTAACATTGAGGAAGGTTCTCCTTTGTCGTTGGACTGTGATCGTGAAATCTGGAAAGACGGATAGTTCACTGATCTCGTATTTGAGTGGAAGATTCGCACGAGCGGTTTGCAGTATGATATCGCGGTCCCTGAAATTCAAGAGTTTAGCCAGTATTGGACGAGGGGGAGCTCCCGGTTTAGGTCTTCCCCCTGGTACTCTGTGTGCTCTTTCAACCGTAAAGTGCTTCGATAGGGTTGTGGGCTGGAGGTGATTCAGGATTAGGTCCTCCACAAACAGGTCGACAGCTGGCCCCTCTGCCCTCTCAGGAAACCCTATGATCCTCACATTATTGTGTCTCGATCGACCCTCGTAATCATCCAGTTGGATTTCCGTCCTTTTCTGAGCGGCCTGAAGTTCTTTGATTTCTTGCCGCATCTGATGAGTTTCGCAGCTGAGCTCAGTGGTCACTATCTCCATGGACTTCACTTTCTCACTAGTCTTCTGCAGATCGGCTCGTATCAGGGTCATTTCAACAGTAATGGTGTCCATTCTTTGTTCCAGCGATGTACGTACACCCACAATGGCGCCCATGACATCCTTAAGTGTGGGCTCCCCCTTATCCGGGGTCGTCGTCTTGTCTATGTCTCCTTTATTTGCGGCGTCTGCTTCTCCTGCCCTATGAGTGGTATACTTGTCCAATTTAGTTTGGAGCGATCCTTTTTGTCCCTTTGCCCCAGACATTGTTAGTCCCTATCAGTTTCCAGCGAGGAGCCCCCGCGGGTGTTGCCCGCCGCCTGCTCTTGGGAATTACCTCCCTCGACGGCCTGTCGGGGTTTGCTCAGGGGGCTCTAAGACCTGGTGTTCCCAGGGCCCCCTTTGAGCAATGTTTCCTCCTCTTCGTTGCTTATCGGGGGGCCCGTGGCCTTAGATCTCTGTCCCCACTATTGGGCTCATTAGTAGCCCACAAACGTGTCTTCCTGGGGCCCAATCCTCTGATTGCTGCACACATTAATCCGGGGTAATTGCTGCGTAGGGCACCACAGGTACACAATGGATCGGGTTTACTTCGCTTCAAAGCAATCGGTTCTGGTAATCCTCTTGATTGTGGCCACGGGGGAGGAGGCCCACCTGTTTCCACAGTCGTCACCACAACGTACCCGCTCTGCGGGGGCCCGCTCCTCAACGCTGCTCCGGACCACCCCGTGTAAAGCCAACATGCCCCCTGTGGCCCGCCAGGGCCACCCCTGGTGGTAGATCACTTTGAACCAATATCCCCGGCGGGCTCCGAATACGAGTCACCGCGGTGCCGGCCCACTGGTGCTTCACCAGGATGTTCTGTAGGGCAGTGCTTCACCCTCGCAGTCCGCCACGGCCCCAGGCGAGAGCGGTAATTTTTCCTTGCGCCTCCCTCGTCCCCGCTGTAGGTGGGGAGGACCAGCTCTTAACCGGATTGAAGGCTGCGGATACGTTCTTGGAGTCGCTGAGTTGTTATTTTAATACACCCCGGTGTTCCGGTAACAACACACGCTTCCCTCGGAAGTCCCCAGCAGCTCGCACAAACTCGAGCCTGAGGCTTTGGGCCCAGTCGGTGCGCCGCTCGCTATCTGCAAAGCCGCCGTCGCCGGCGTTTTCTGCGGTTGCGGATCAACAGCGGGGATTGAGTAGTTTCTCAGCTGCGGTTCTGGGGCATTTCTCGGATCTTTATGCAGATTTTAAGGCCGCCTTAGGCTGCGGAAAGAAGGAGCTTCACCGACGTGCGCCCATCACGCACGGTGCCCAAGCCATGCCCCACATATATGGTTCTTGACTTGCAGAAACAGTCACCTGCTTCCAGCACCGAGAATTGCAAACTAGAGTGTTGGAAAGAAGAAAAGAGGCAGAATAAACTTTGTCTTAGAAAAAAACCCAGAAGCTCATTAAAACACCTAAAAAGGCAACAGGTCAATGTAGGAGTAGGATAACTGGATAACTGATGAAGACAAGGTAGAAATGGAAGACTAAAGAAAAAGGGCAAGAATCACCTGGAACAAGCAACTAGCAGGATCGAGCATTGTTGTGAAGTATTACGTGATTCTCTGAACTCCTTCTATATCAGACCATTTGGTTGACCTGGAAGAAGTAAATATCAAACAGGTAGTAAACCTCTTCTGTGATGATTAGGGATATTCCATTACAAGAATTTCCATGAATGCTTTGTTTACCAGCTAGTAAAGCAGTACTGGAACATGATGGTGCAATACAACAGGGATACAGATTCATCAGGTCCCAGGGTAATTGCCTAACTAGGTGGTGCGATCATGCAAACACCGCTCCCCGCTAAGTGCCTGCAGCCTCATTGATCTCCTCTTGCCGCCGACAGAGGAGGATGCTGCATAAAGAGAGCACTCACTATCCCGATCTTTCCCAGGTTCCTAGAGAGAAACAAGGAGCCCCAAACGCTTGCCTGGAAAAAGGCCAACCAGCAAACAAAATGTCACAGAGTGCATAGATGGGCGAGGTCACACATAATTTGCCTCACCATCCTAGTCTCAGAAAGACCTTACTGGCTCAATGACTCCTCACCGGCTCACCGACTCCTCACCTGACTGTAAAACTCTCCCTCCCTCTTGAAGGGCCTGGTTTTTCTGTATGAAGGCTATGAAATCTTTGGAGAAGGTTCGGGTATGGAGAAAAGATGCTGGTTCCCAAGATCAATCGCAGTGTGATTAACCTTCGAAAGCAATGAGTTATTGTAGGACACCCTATGAACATGAGAATGCCTTGGACAAAATACTGATGCCATCCTTCGACC
This sequence comes from Calotriton arnoldi, assembly GCA_963921515.1. Taxonomy (NCBI): domain Eukaryota; kingdom Metazoa; phylum Chordata; class Amphibia; order Caudata; family Salamandridae; genus Calotriton; species Calotriton arnoldi. The sequence continues at coordinate 450,435 of CAWUFW010003939.1, forward strand.
ATCACAGGAGCGGAAGATGCAACCTTCCTACCAGAAAAGAACATTAGAAGCCAGGATTTAAATAGGAAACATGAAAGACCGGGTGAATCTTCCATACAGGAGGAAAGTGTAAATGGATGGTGACATGACTAATATTCTTAGAAATGGAAAAAAGGTTCATATTATTCTAGATGCAGTTTGGATTCGTAAATGCAGATAGTCAGATTGTCAGAAGAGAGGTAAACTTTAGCTTTTTCCTTGTCTGGTGATGCTGGTCTTCTAGGCCTGTTGGCCTGTTTACTTCAAACAGACAAAAGGTGAGGGGAACAATGCTTAAAAATAGTCCATCCATCAGCAATCAATCTAGGTAGCATTCCAACCCTTTGGTTTTCACCCACTGGACAGAGACCCATCTTATGCAAATCAGTACTGGCCAAGATTGTGTTTACTAGAATCTTTAAAGCTCATTATATCTCACTGTACTTTTCATCTATCCTTTCATCAGCATGTACAATTGTGTTCATCTTGTATTATTATTATGTATTATTTTTTCCTGTTTGTATTATTGTATATCCCTAGATTTGTGCATCACTGAGTATCCCTGTGTAACTGTTTTAATAGTATTTATAATTCTCATTGCATTTCACTGTAGTCTTCGTCTACCCTTCTCTTTGTGTATTATTGTATGTCTCCATGTTTCATTGTATCTCTCTTAAAAATTGTATCTTCTTGTTTTACTGTAGCTCTCTTTATTGTGCTTATAAGTATCTACGTGTCTCATGGCATCTCACTTTATCTTTTACGTGTATTATTGCGTTTCTCCATGCATTATTACCTCACTGCATCATTCGATAGTATATTTTTCTAATATCATACTTCCTTCGACGATTGAATATTCTTGTGTCATTGCTTCCTAATAGTTTATTGTAAATCCTGTCTTTGTATCCCAGTGTATCACACACCATTCTCTGTAAAACTCTACCTTCCCTTGAGCATCATATTACACTGTGTGATAATCTTATCTATGTCGTGCCATTCCTATATTATGATGTTCTTCTCCAGGGTTGCATCCTTGGTCCAAATGTAATCCTGTTCAGCATACTCTTTGCAAACACTCTGTCATTAACCTGTTTAACTCATCAATTGCCGTACTACAAACTGGGAATGTTATGGAGTGGGATAAATGTACCCATTGCTTGCCTGAAGAGGGTTCAGTTAGCGCCAGATGGTATTATTTCATGAAGCTTTCTGGTGCTAGAGAGGACTCACGAAATCACACTTTGTTGTTGCTTGTGGTGTTGGAGGTAGTCATGAATGGGCTTGTTTTCAGATGTAATAGATGACATCCCCAGGGACGGCTCCCTGGTTCTGCCAGCAGGACTGGTATTTATCAGAAGAGGCCCAGTCATCACTACGCCATTTTTTATATAAGATGGCCACTGGAAGGAATAAGTAGACCCTACTTATGATGTCACATTCCTCTGTTGTGTTGTATCCTCACCAGGACCTGGTTTGGCCTTCATTGCGTACCCAAAGGCCGTGTCCATGATGCCTCTTCCCACCTTCTGGGCCATCCTATTTTTCATTATGCTTCTGCTGCTTGGACTTGACAGCCAGGTAAGTACTGTCACTCTTTTATAAACAAGGTACAGCATAAAGAGACAAAGGATTCATAGGTTCAAGGGCGCTGAGTCACCAACAATGTGTAGAACCATGCTTGTGGAGGAGTACACAGGAATGGTGCTAAGAATTCAGCGTACCAGGTAAAATATCAAATGGTCCTTCTCAGACTCTTTCTTGTGATTGCTTACCTCCAGTGGTGCACTCTAGCGCTACCCTCTTACCTCGCCTTACAGAGGCGCTAGCTCGGGTTGTAAGCTAGTGATCTGCATAGTATGCTTAGACTCTCTAGATAAATTGATTCAATTCTCAAATATCATCATCTGATATATTTTTGACATATACTCTTAGTCAAGACCTTAAACTCTATTCACACCAACAAACTGAAATAACACAATGTATTGATCATACAGAAAAAGTATCATTTTTCATTTGAGTTTACAGTATCTTCATGGCATTAGATTCTGTTGTTTCATACATTGTTCAGATTTAGTTGATAGAATTTTGATGAACACAACACAGCATGAATATGAGACAGTGTTCAAGATTCTGACTAAGAGTATACAGATAAGACAATAAGGGGCATATTTACAAGCCCCTATCGCCACCACAAGGTCACTTCCAGTGACGTTGTGATGGTGATAGGGCCCTCGCTTTATTTACAAGGCACCCTTTCACAATGTATTTAGCGTTTAAGGGGAGGGCAGTGGGTGTTGCGCTTGGCATTCCACCGCAACACCCATTGATTTCGATGCCGCCTCCAATTTACAAGGACAGCGTAAATAGGAGGCAGCGCCAAAATTAAGACCAGGGAAAACCTGGTCTTAAACAGGCGAAACAAGGAGAAATGCTTTATTGCTCCTCGTGTTTGCTGTTTCCATGTGTACTGCCTTGTACAGCACACATAGAAACAGCAAATTGCTTATGATTGTTTATGGACAGGAAGGTATCCCTTCCTGCACATAAACAATCATTTAAAACAAATGTTTTTTTGCTACTTCAATCTGTGCTGCATTAAGCCTTCTTGGCTTAACGACATGCTTCACTACTTTCTAGTAAATATGCCCCTAAGATTCAGAACAATGTAATTTTTAAGTAGCCTGTTTAAACTGCTTTATTTTTGCAATATGATAGACCAAAACGAAAAGCAGGGGTTCACTCATCCGCAGGGGAAGTAAGCCTCCTGTCCCTTCTCACGAGCCCAGGTTTTGCCCATGGTACTCATCAAGAAGGAAAAAGCAAAAGAACTCTACTATGGCAGTGCGTTGACCATATACAGCTCTATTGTTCTCAGGTGAACTCCCAACCTTCCAGTGTTCTAAAATTAGTTAAAGGACAAAGCTTTCCCGGTACTAAATGCAGTGAATATCAATATCTCCCTCTGCTTATATTCCAGTTCTAGGAAGATTCAATGTTGCTTCTGGGTTACGGGACATGTACTGCCAGCAATGAGTGACTCAGGGGATTTCAGAGGGACATCTGTACAGCTCTCTCCCATCCTCCCCATTGATGCCCCTTTCTTGCTCTCCACACTCCACCCATTGAACACCATGTGCATTGTGATGCGTGTAGAGGTTCTGCCACATGAAGTGACCAATGATAAATCCGAAATGCTGCAGGGATTGTGAAGTAGACTCAGCCCACCTAGCCTTTTCATTAAAGACACCAGCCAACCAAACCTATGATAAGAGATGCTTACTTCAGAAGCATAGTGCCTATCTCTATTCTCCTCTTAAAATTTTAGATTTATTCCTATAGTAAATTAGGCATATGGGATTTGACACCACTAGATTTAAGTGTTCAGCATTGGATCAGTACTCACTATGAAGGTAGGAGGGGATGGGTCCTTGGAGACAGATTTCACTCTACAGTAATGGTTATTGGTTAATATGACGCTTTTTGTTGTTTTGTTTTGTCTCTCATCTGCAGTTTGTTGAAGTTGAAGGACAGATCACATCTTTAGTTGATCTGTACCCATCCTTCCTAAGGAAGGGATACCGACGGGAGATCTTCATCGCCATAGTGTGTATACTCAGCTATCTTCTGGGACTCTTTATGGTCACTGAAGTAAGTAATTTGAGGCTCTTATTCTGCCAACATAGGACAGGGCGAATGGATGGGAAGATGACTTGTGAAATAGGAAGTTACTGGTAGAAGGTTGATGTGAAATGTCAGACAGGTTGGGGGAGTGGTCTCACAATGTACTTAACTTTCTTGCAAGTGTCAGCATCCCCGGTCAAATTAAGAACACATCCCCACAGACCATTTATCTCACATTGCTACTGAATGGTCACTAAATATTACACAAACAAGAGAGGGAGTGAAGAGGTATGGTAAGCTGTGGACTCAGCCTCCTCTATAAATTGCGAAAAAACAAAGAATGCCCACCCTTCATTCATAGAAAATGCTGTCCTTCCAGTGATTGTTCTAAAGTGAGTGTAAGAAAACAATAGGTTTCCCTAAGGATGTATAGGAAAACAATATGTTTTATTAAAATAACCCTCACCCACCAAAAGGTCCCTTGGTGGCATGCTTCATCATCAGGTTCTTCCCGCCCCGCTGCGGGACGGGGCGTGCTACGACTGACGGAGACGTGGGAGCACTTGTTAGTGAGGGATTCTATGTGTTGGTGTGAGAGTGGAAGGGTCAGAAACAATGAAGTGAGTTAAAAAATACCTGGCTGCGTGGAAACTATATTTTAATACTCCCTGTAGCTGGTATTAGTAAAAAGGGGAGAGGAGGAATGTATGCTACAATGGGCTGTTTCCTCCCTGGTCGTCTACATGCTTCAAAGCCTTCCCCTAGGCTTTTCTTCAGGACAAAAGTGGTTGATCCCTAATACCACTCTACAAATAACCTATGTGGTCTGCCTGATCAATGTCAAGGTCTAATGTGCATATTATAAACATGCATTCATACAATACCTAATCGGTACGTTCCTGAAAAACAATACTTTTGGTGCTTAACTAAGGCCCCATGAGCTTGAACACGGGAGGGGAGGAGCGCTTGTAGTTAAACAATCGTCAAAGCTGCTCTCTCACACAAGTAAATGCCTACCCGTGGCTCCGATGAACGATGTTCTAAATATCGTTCATCGGAGCCACGGGTAGGCATTTGGTTTGTGTTGCTTTTTCTGACAAACCAATTTGCGTTGGTTTGTAAATCGCAAAAGATGATTTTGCGTCAGGTCTGCGTTAAAGTTACGCAAACCGAATGCAAAAATTTGGAAATCAGGGCCCAAGTGTTAAAAAAGTGCAGGGGTTATTTAATGAGATGGGTGGTTGCCTGCGTGGTGCTGCATAACTTTGCCCTGCCCTTGCAGGCTTTTATAATGGTAAATAAGTCTGAGCAATGCTTTCAGTCACATTAAGTTGCTTTGTTATACATGAGTGTTCCTTAAAAATCCTTAGCATATAAATCCCTGGAGTGCCGGCCCTCTCTGCACGTGCCGCCCCTTCCTTCCTCAGCATCGTTTTCTCCTTGATGCATATTTATATAACATTTAGGTATCCTGCCATCCCTTCCTGCTAAGAGGCCCTTCTCAGACACTTATAGATTAGCATCATTTTCCTGCAAATCTGCCTTCTGCACAGCCCATGCTAGTGCTTGCCACTCTCCCTGCTCTCACAGAGGAGGAAAAGTGCAGACATCATGGTCAACATTTGACTTCCCGATTCACTCTGGAAATAATGCACAACATATAGAATTATAGATTGGTAGCTGTCAATAACAGGTTGTTTCAACTGAAGGGTTTCAAGTGACATCATAAACAAGACTTAATCTAAAGTTATTTCCTATTTATTGTTTTTATAACATGCTCATATGATCAATGCGCGTTCCAGAACACTGAACACTCAGGGGCAGATTTACAAGCCCCTTGCGCCACTTTTGCGTCACTTTTCCCATGTTAAAAATGACGCAAAAGTGGCGCAAGGGCCTTGTAAATAAGCCCCTCAGTGAGAAGGGGGAGGAGAGATGACCGACAGGTTGAAATTCAATCAAGAGCAGACAGAGGAAAATGTGGGGTTTCAGGTGTTTGCAGATTAATACTATGTGCGTCTCATGGCAAGAGGCAACAGAAGAGAGTTCCAGAGGAAGGAGTCTTGATGCTCAGAGACCTGCCCCCTTCCAATTTATATCCTGGCAGAATCTTTGTAGATTGTGTTGGGATGACAACATTAGGCATGTGTTGTCTATGACGTTACTTGAACCCCTGCGGTGGAAAACCATGCTCTAGTGATACTTTCAATCTTGCAATGTGTATGGCCCCTAGATGTGTACAACTTCTGTAAACTGGCTCCATGGATTAGCTGTACAGGTGGGCAGGAGTCATGGAGAGCAAGGCAAACTATGGCCTCCCCTCTCTCCCCTGTTTCCCTATTCATTATCGTATGTTAAAACATACCTGATGGCCAATCACGCTCCCAAGCTATCTCCTGCCTTCCCTTCCTCCATCCTTTAATACCTTTTAAGAGAGAATACCTGCTGTTTCAACCTTCTTCCGCTTCTACTCTGTCTGCAACTCTGCCCCTTCAGATATTTCAGCTACCTTGCATCCTGTTCCCCTCTGCCTTCTCTTTCTCCCACCCCCCACACAATGGTCATTCTACTAGAGAGGGAGATACTGGCACCATGCTAGTAACTGCTTTGTCGGTGCCACTGATAAGCACAGCAGAGGACATGTCGCGGGGCAGTGTCACCCACAATTCTCTTGCCTTCCTCTAGTTTGAGAGAGCCGAAGGAGGCGCTGGTGGGGGAGGGGAGCTGAGGGTGATTCCTCAACCCCCTTTCTACAGCATCCAAGGCCAGGTTTCAGATAAGCGCCCACCCTTCTACTTGTCTCTTAGGTCTGAATAGACTCGGATGAGGTGAGGGAGACCAGGCAAGAGTCCTATTCCTGTGATTTTATTTTTACATCAATGCAATTTAATTGTAGCAAATAACAGTTTTTAGTCAAAACCTATATAACTGAGAGCAAACAACACATTAAAATGAAGGGAAAAAACTAACGACTCAATGAGTAGCATAATGACTACCCATTACTAAATGTAATGTACTTATAGAAGCTCAAAGGGGGAATGACAGCAGTAGAATCAACGATGTCACAATGTAGGTTCAACGATGTCACAATGGCCCACTGGCGTGAGGTCTAGTCTCCCACTCCGGTCCTTAGAGTCACTCATTTAAAGTTTAGCTACAGACCAGGGATTTACTGTGCTCTCTACAATGAATATTGCCTGCATGGAACACTTACCTGTGCTTCGAAAGGTGACCAGATATTTTCTTCTCCAGGGCGGAATGTACGTATTTCAACTCTTTGACTACTATGCAGCCAGCGGTGTATGCCTTTTGTGGGTCGCATTCTTTGAATGTATTGCTGTAGCCTGGGTTTATGGTAAGCAAAGCTCTTTTTGGTAGAAATGTAGCTCTCCCATTCGTCATTTCCCCTTTTGTCTATGCTACCTCGATAGGATAAAAATTAACCTTCGATTCATATCTTTTTTTAAAAATCATTTTTTATGTATTTTATATCGAATTTTTACATGAAATTGCTGATGGTTGTAACATTGTGTTTTAAAATATGTGAGTGAACTTTTATGATGAGATCCTAAAATCGAATAAAGAATTGAATTGAACCTTCGTTAATTCTGCCCCTGCTCAAAGATTTTATTTTTTATATTTTAAAATGTAAATTTAATCAAGCATTAATGATCTAGAACACATGTTTTAGTGCAGGTGAACACAGCACTGATCACTGTACTGTGAGAATAAATAATGCTAATGTATCTCATTCTGATTGGACTACAATTGATGCAGTTGGTGTAGGTAGAACAGGTGTAGGGTGAGAGGTGCATTATAGATGAATCTATTGCTAATGTTGCCATGGAGGATGATACATGGAGGAGAATACAACATGTAATCTAGCAGCAATGTAATCAGAGTTGAAGAATACGCTTTCATATTACATATTACTCTGATGGATCTAGTGACCATTGCAAATCAAATTATGAAGTTAGCGAAAAAGTGCCCAATATCAACACATAATGGAAGAATGAATCCATTGTCTACTGGATGATGTTATGATTCCATTGTCAACATTGGCCATGCCAATAGATAAAGGCACGATGGATCCATTATCTACGGATAACAGAACAACGAATACACTTTCTACATCCCTGGTGCCACTGCATAAGGGAAGGATGGATCCATTGTCTACGGATAACAAAATACTTAATACACTGTCTGCATCCCTGGTGCCACTGCATAAGGGAATGATGAGTCTATTGTGCTATGTGACATGCAGGAGGATAATGGAATAATGAAACCATTGTCTACATTCCTGTTGCCATCAGATGATGGAATGATTCCATTGTCAACATATGCCACGCCAATAGATAATGGCATGATGAACTCATTGTGAACGTACCTTGTACCACTGGGTAATAGAATAATGAATACACTGCATCCCTGGTGCCACTGCATAAGGGAATGATGAGTCTATTGTCTATATGTGTCATGCCGGTGGATAATGGAATAATGAATCAATTGTCTACATCCCTGGTGCCATTTTTGATGGTATGATGAATCCATTGTCAACAATACTTTGCACCACTGGAAAATGAAACGATAAACAAACCTTACGCCAATGAATTAGGAAATAAAGAATCTGTGTTAACGTGCTAAGTGTCAATGGTTAAGGAAATGAGGATGTATTATAAGATATACAGTGCCAACGCTCAATGGAATGTTAAATCTTTTTGTACAAGTACCTAGTGTAAACAGATAAGGGACTAATAAACCCATTTCCATACCTAGTGCAAGTGAATAAGGAAATTAATTATTTTAAAAATAGGAAATGTACATTTCCAATACATAATTAACTGCATAATATTGTGGTTCTTAATATTTGGCCCACAATGTTTTTACAGCACAATATGTCTGCCCTCGATATTTTGACTTACAACCCGTTTCTCTAGCGTCAATATAACAAGTGCACATGGATAAGGGAACACTGTATCTAATGGAACTATATCTAGCGCATAAGAAGAAAAAGAACACGAAGTCTAGGGTTGACAAGTTTAATGCCCAGCTGGGCAGAGACTCGGCTAGTAAAGTGCCTTGTGTTAACTGATAAAAAGTTGACAAAACTTTTTGGGATGCATCTAGTGTGCATGTTTAATGAGATGCTGAATCTAGTGTTAACATCTCACTCCAATATATTAAGGAATGCTGAATCCAATGTTAACTTATCTAGATCTAGTATATAAAGGAATGAGGATTCTACCTTTGAAATATTCAGTGACAATATACAAGAGAATGAAGATGATGATGAATCTTGTGTTAACTTATAATTGAGTGATGGGCCTAGTGTTAAAGAATCTTATCCCAGTGGCTGAGAGTAGGATGGAACTGGTGTTCATTGGACGGTGAATATAATGTTCATGTAGTCTATTGCTAGTGGTCAGAGAATGATGTAGTGGTGTGCTTAGTCCCAATGAATAAGGGGATGAGTATTCTACTCTTGATATATCAAGTTGTAATGGGTTTCTTAACGTTGTCATCTTCTAGGCCAGTGGAATGTACTAATAAAGATTCAAGGATTCTACAAATATCAAATCAAGTAATAAAATTTACAGGGACATGGGTTCTAGAGAGAATGTATTTTGAATTAATGAAACTGGGGAAGTCTTCCTAAAAGATCTCCACCAATTGAACACAGATTTCCTCTTTTAGGCTAGACTTATATAGCACCACGGCTTCCGTGTACAGGCTCCATTAGTGCTGACAGCAGGATCTCAGTAGAGATGTCTGCTGGTTCGTAGTTTTCAACGTAGGGGCATGAAAGGAGACTGGTGTTGGATCTTGCAACCTGAAAACATCATTGTGTCGGAAGTTGGTGTGAAGTGAGAGAAAGCATATGGAGGAAGTGGGTTTCCTGTGGAGGGACCAGATGTTTGTGTCAGTGTGTCCAGTTTTGGTTGGATTCGGTGAACCACGTTTGCTGGTTAAACCTGATGGATCACGGAATGTTCTATCTGCTGTTGATGTGTCCGGTATTTATAGATAAGAATGCTAGATTTATTACACAAACGTCAGTAGAACATCCAGAATTGGTGGATGTTGTGCTAAGGGATTTTGGAAGGATATTTAGATATATGTAGTAGATAGTAAACACAAGTAATGAGGGATCCAGAACTAACGACTCCAGGAGCACTGACCTAGATCCCTGGCACAGCGATGCACAATATACCTCATTAGGAGGTGGACGCCCAATGGCAGACCTGCTGTTGTGGCTTGTGTTGCTTATTCTCACAAATGTCTTGTGTGCCATAAACATGTCCTTTAAAGTGCAGCACCATATCATCTGGTTCAGAATAGCCATATTTAGGTCTACACCTGATGACAACTACCCCGTTATGCATTACATAGAAGTGAGACACAGACATGTCACAAAGAGCTAGTGCTGTGCACGTACCATGCATATTTTTCTAGGTCGTAAAGGTGAGGGGGGCTTCCATTGTGCATGCAACTGTTGGTCATTCGCAGTTTCAGGGTCACAGGGATTCCTCCTCTTCCATGCAATTGAGTGACTTGCAACTTTGAAAATCATTGTTTAAACCTTGCAAGCTCTGTGAATTGTGAACCATAAAAGAAAGGCAGCTTTAGCAGCCCTTCACAGCAGTGGTAAGCTGTCCCTGAGGTAGCATGGAGATGTGCAAGACAATGGGTGGACTGCTGGACCTCAATAGTAGCCCACAGTCCCATGTTCCACTCTGCAAAGCCCAAATACCTAAAAGCTAGCTCCCAGAAACCCTCATTGTTCCTGTCTCCCTCTGTACTGCCTTTCCTACGCAACTCCCATGGTTTTTGGTGTATTCCCAGATATACAAGACCTTGTAAACCTGGGAGTGCATGAAAAAGATATGCCTGCAGCACACATAGAAAGAGGAAAATGCCTCGCAGGCACTCTTGCACCATGCTTTAAGTGTGCCTGCTTTGGCACTAGGCTGCCAAAAGGGCACCAGCGAAGGGGGAAAAGTCAGGAATGCGACATATGCCTTAAATATGGCACATTCCTGCCCTTTTCCAGTGATGCAGTGCAGCGCAGTGCAGCAAGGTGACTTGGTGCTCTGCAATGCACCACTGTCCATAAATATGCTCCTGTTGTATGTATTGCATCACAGCACCCAACAGATCTGAGCTGTCCCACTGCACACTTTTGCCCCCCGCACCTGGGTTGTCCCTTACTGCCCTGCAAAAGGAATTAGTGGTCACCTTTGTCTATGAGCTGGAGAGTATTATTACATGCAGGATAGAAGTTTTCATGCTGCAGAATGGGCAGAAATGTGACTTGTGTTCCTGCAGTGAGTTGTGGTTATTAATGTGGATTTAAAATTGAAATGCTGCTATTGTTTTCAGGGTTTTGCGGAAAAAGAATAGGTGAGCAATGGCACCTAAGTTGACAAAATCATCAGGTTATATTTCTATGTCAATGTCTCATCAGGGCAACAAAGGTCAGAGAGAGATGTGCTGACTGTCTCCATCTTTGAAGCCTTATCATTGTCTTGGAGACCCAAGAGGGCATTCATGTCCTTGAAGTGCTAGCAGGAAATTGATATGAAAAACTGTTTTCTGCGGTTTATGAATTGAACTTGCTGCCACATTCTGCAAGATCAGCTTCTGAATACGGGATGAACTTTGGCCGAATGTTAAGGCCTTTCTGGTTGTAACTAGAAAGAACAAATCTAAGACCAGGTACAGGGATAGGAAGACACTGAAGCATTCCCAGGAGATTATACGTATATTCATTGTGTTAAGGGGAATGTAAGAAGAACCATTGAACAGTGTGTTAGAATTTAGGTTTGTTGGGATTTAACACTTCAGAGGAGTCAGAGGTGTATTCAGAGGTCTATCAAGCCTCCTGTGAATTAGGAACTCTATGGCGGCCCATTGGTTGGGCCACCTTCAATCTAAACATATCAGGAAATTGCGCCTTGCCCAACAGGACAAGAAATGTTGTGCTTTGCACCAGGGAATGCATGTATTCTACTTCTTTCACTGACATGTTTGTTTGTGATGCCTTTATTCAGGCGCTGATAAGTTGTATGATGCCATCGAGGATATGATCGGTTACCGGCCGGGCCCCTGGATGAAGTGGAGCTGGACTGTAATCACACCTGTCCTCTGCGTGGTGAGATTTTCAGTTTGTGCACCCCCAGAATGTGGGATGCACAAGCCCTATCTAGTATGTTCAGTATCACCACAACTGCATGCCCAGCAATCACCCTTGTTGAGCTAACACTTTCTCAAGCGTAAGCCATTTGTTGTCGCGACCACTGTTGATTTCATTTGCACTGGTGCCCAGACTCGGCCACTGACTTTCATTCACTTTGAGTAGTTGCATCACTGCTTTTGTACCCTCAGATTCTTGCCTGTTTTTGAGCTTGACATTCTTGTGGGCCATATACTATAAACAAGAATGGGGTTTCCTTGCATTGCTCATCGCCAATCTGATTTTTTTTTATCTTTGGCTAAAGGGAAAGGGGGAACAAAAAAAATGCCCTAGCAAAATATGTCTTTTTTCCTTCCCTATCAGTTTTTTAGATACTATTAGCTTTTTCGCGTATCAAAGATCTTTAACTTTCCCACATTTTTTTCCTTTACACAAAATTATAGTAAGTTATTTCTATATTTTTTGCTGTGTTTTTCCTTTTTTATTGGGGTGTTTGTTGAGGATGTTTCACTTTTTCACAGCTAATTTTACAGTTTACATAAAGTTCTGATTAAGCAGGAACTCTTGGAAGTGCAGAGACACTATTGGCCTGATTTAGATACTGGGGGCAGGCAGTGGCATACCAAACCTGAGGGGGCCCCCCTGCAAGATATGCTGAAGGGGCCCGCACACTCACATCAGTATGGCTGAGGCCCCCCACTTCGGTATGGGTAAGCCTATGGCCCCCCGCACCGCAGGGACTGCGGGGGCCTTTGTTACACCCCTGTGGGCAGGCCTTACTCCGTCTGGGTGACAGAATAAAATACTCAATCGCCCTGACAACCCAGCCGCAGTATTTAGAGATGGCGACCGGCCAAGCAAACATCTCCTACAATTGCAGGAACCGCCATCGAGGTGGTTCCTGTCAACAGTGGCGCAATGCAAAATGAAGGCCCCCCCCCTGCATAATGTGATGAGGGGACTCTGAGTCTCCCATAACTCACAGATATTCACTGGATTTGGGCTCAGTGTTGGGCCTCCTGAAGGGCTGGGAGCCTTTATGCATGGCAGGGGCCTGTGTTGAGCACCTGTCAATGCATTTAAAGTCTGATGCACTTTTACTACTCGCCAACATTATGGCGCCATATGGCACACTTTCAGTTTATTTTTTATTTTTAAAAAGAAAATTTCAAAACAGGATTATTTTCTTTTTGAAAGTAAAGAATTGAGCTCCCCTCGACATGGGAGTTGTCTTCCATGGCATGAGGGTCATTTACAAGTTTTCACTGCCCCTTACCACCAGGTTTCACTTAGCGGTGAGTGACAGTGAAATCTGTCCAGTTGACCACCCACCAGCGGTAGAGATGTAGTAGTCTCCAGCACGGACACACTGAAGGTCCACTCAGCTGTAAATGAGGCGAGCAGACCTTCAGTATGGCGTAAAGGATACTCCACCACCTTTGCAATGGCGTATCCTTTCCACCGTACTCTATATCACTCTCTATGATTGAATCCGGAGTATCGAGAGCCAGAACATTAATCCTAGTGACTCACTGGCACCCTTCAGCTTTTATCTTATGCAAAATTAAGATCTTGTCAAAGAATACCGATCTTGGTGAAAATTCTACTAACATTTTTGTGCACAGGGAGTGTCCCCTAAATTGTGAATTTAAAGACAGTAAACACATGTTTTTGTAACTTGCATGTCAGGAACACTATGTGTACCTTTCCACGATAGCTACACACATTTATTTCCAGGGTGAGATTTCATGAATTTTACTCCATCGTACATGATGATGTAATAATAACCCAACATTCGGAGACTGTCTGCCCTTGTGCCTTGATCGCCAGAGCTTGTCGCATCAATTGTGGAGGTGGAGGCGTATCTGCAAGCTGCATGTCTACCCCTAAGGTACAATAAACTGGTGAATGGTACCACTAAGGGGCATATCATCAAGCGGCAGCGATAATTATCGCTGGCCGCGTTTAGCGTGAACATTTCTATCGCCGGATTCTATCGCCCGGTTAGCGCGCTATTAACAACACGCATCACCGAGGCGATAGAAATCCCGGCAATAGCGGCGAAAAGTGGGAATATCGCTTGATTTCCAGCGATAAAGAACAGCGATAGGGAAATCATTGTTAATAGGGAGATGTGCACTTAGCTTTACAATCCACCTCCCATGATACATATAGGTAAGTCAGAAAATTAGCAGGTGTTAGGAACCGGCGATATACCCGGTTAGCACTACTTTTTATGTCGCTAGGCGGGTTAGCGATTTCCTTGCTGATAGGGAGAAGCTGTGTTAGCGATTATTTTCGCTGCATTTCAGTCGGGAACGCATGCCTCGCATCTCATTAGCGATGCAAGGCGAGGCACAAAGAAAATGGGCGCTAAGGCATGGATTCAAGCGTTAGCGTGTCCATGCTGATAGGGCGATAAAATTATCGCCGCTTTTCGCCCGAAAACGGACGCTAAAGCGGCGATAATTTTAACGCCGGGCCTTGTAGATATGCCCCTAAGTTTTTAAAGGGCAGTTTGATGTTTTTTGGCAAAATTAACCACCACCCCATCTAAATGTGGCGAGAGCAGATAAGGGGCCTGATTTAGATCTTGGCGGACGGGTTACTTTCTCACAACGGTGACGGATATCCTGCCCGCCGAAATATAAATCCCATACGATATAATGAGATTTATATTTCGGCTGTCGGGATATCCGTCACACTGTTGTGATGGAATAACCCGTTCGCCAAGATCTAAATCAGGTCCTTCGTATTGAAAGAGCTCATCTGTAGGTAGCGTGGATAGAACAAACACATTATGTTTGAGGGAAAGAAATTTAAACAAGTAAAGCCAAACTTTCAAATATGCAGCGGAAGGTCCTTAACTGCTGTGGGCTGGGTGTGCTTAAGCTTATGGTTTCGCTTCATTTACATCTTTGGCAAATTCATATTGAACTATCCAGTGGTGTTGTTTGTTCCATTCCCTTGCTACAATTATTTGTGTGACATTTATTGGCCACAATATCAGGTACTTTATGAGTTTTGGTTTGTGCTCATTTATGTACTTGTCTTCACCTGTAAAGGGACGCAGGGGTTCACAAGGAAACTTCCTGGTGTTAATCAACTACCCCTCAAGATACCCACAACTAGTCTCCCATTGACTCTTGAAATGTTCTTTTGCTCTCTAGAGGAGGCCCCTTTTTGAGTAGACTTTTATGCAAACTGTACTTAAATTCCTATTTTAATTTCAAACAATTTGTTACTTGAAATTTAAATAGGAAGTTAAGAAAATTCTGAACAAATTGAACCATCTCTGTAAAACGAGCATTTCTGCAATCCACTAGAGGTGTAATAGTGAACAGATCACCGGCTCAATAGTTCAACACACCTGGCCTTCTGGAACCTGAGTTCAGATGCACTATGTCCATAGAGTCTGATTACCAGGGAAAATATGTCCATGGTGTGCTTCATGCTTTAGACACCTGGTAACTTTACATCTCGTTGTACATTTTATTTTGCTTTTGCAGAAGTAGCCTTTCTCTTCCGTTGGATACAAGACGGGCCTCTTTATTTTTTTGCTAACGAGAAATAGAGTCGTCTATCTCTCATTAGAACAATCAGATTTTAATTTCAAGCAACAAATTGTTTGAAATTAAAATGAGAATTATGTCTCTCGTTAGTAGAAATGCACAACTCTCTGGTCAGCTCAAAAAATAAACAAAGATTAAGAGCAGCTCCGGAGTGGGACGAATTGTATCCAATTGAAGAGAAAGGGATTTAAAACATAACATAACATACCATAACATACAGAATTCCTCTAAATATATGCAGACAGAAATATGTTATGATTTAAACAAATAAAAAAAGTGGATGAAGATGTTAGGGTCATCTCTAGTACTTCTGTTGCTCATCAATGTACCACCCTGGGGCCCCATTATAGAGAGTGCCCCTGGGTCGCAACGGGTGTTTGGCCTACTTTGCACTCCCCTGGGGCACTTTGTTATTACAGAAGGGGCCGCAGACTCTTGTGCAGCCCTTTCTGTAATACCGATAGCGCTGGCACACATAAAGTGCCAGCGCTATCTGCAGGGGGCGTTCCCTCATTTGCATGGGGACGTGCCCCATGCAAATGAGGGAATTGCTTTGCCTCTGCACCCGCGCCTTATTACAGACACAGGCGCAGAGGCAAAGAAGCTGTCAGGAGGCGCACTGACAGTGCACCACCTAAAAGGTGGCACACTGACAGTGCGCCTCCTGAGAGAAGCCCTCTGCAGGGTTTAAAGGGGGTCCGTAGGACCGCCCAGACATCACCTTGCAGGCGGGTGCAGTCCAGTGGCGGCTGGTGACATTTGAAAGTGGTGGGGCGTAAAAATTTTGCCGTACTGCAGTGTGGCGAGCGAGCGCAGTGAGCGAGCCCGAACAACCTGCGGGGGGGGGGGTTCGCGGGGGTTTTACCCCCGAGAACATTTTGAAAAAAGGGTGGATATATGGTGCATTTTCAAGCAAATTTGAGGAAGCAGGAAGGAAGTTCAAACAAGAGGACAGAGTTCTTTGTAACTGTGACACTAAGGAGCAGGGAAGTCAATGTTTTTAAAGGAGTATCTGTAAATGGTCATGGGATGAAGTAAATACTCACTGAGTTGTAATTTTGTGGCAATTTACAGAAATTTGTAATACCTTCTCTATATATCTTTGCACTACTAAACATACACCTTGCACAACCGCCTCTAAGTGATGTTGAAAGAGTGAAACAGACTGGGGAACATCCCATTTCCTTAATGTGATTTAAGAGAAGGAAGGTACTCGCCTGGAAAGTTGTTTTCCAAGAGGCAAAAGTAAAACAAATATAAAAGTGAAATTTCCCATTCATGCTAACTGAAGGCCTGCAGATTTCCTATGACGCAAGCATTCTTCACTCATATGGTTAGGGAATACAGGTGTAGGCCAGCGACACTATTACAATCATACATTTCCCTTGTACATGCTGCACCCATGCCTGTGGGGATTTTTTTACTTCTTCCCAAATCCTGCTCTTTAGACCTGGACGTGGGCTGCCATGTTGCATTTATCCTGTGATTTCCATTGTGCCAAGCCAAGAAGATGGAGTCTTTTGACAAAACTATCAAGATTGGCTAAGTTAGTTAAACTGTAGTTGCCATGCTATATCTGATGAAGGTGAGTAATAGTGAAAACATGCACTAATAACTTATTCTAAAATGTAAAGAGGAATGGCTCCTAAGTGGAATGGCTCATAAGAGTAGCCAGTTTATAAACAGGGACAACCTAGCTTAGGTTCGGATTTTAGATCGAGCAGGGCAACAGGTTTGCCTGGTGACACAAGAACTTGCCGAGGTTTCCAAGCTACAACAACGGAGAATGTTTCTGTGATTTTTAGTGGTTTCAACTACTGCTGCTGCGACTAGATTAAGGCAAACTGTGCGGCTATTTTTGGAAAACTATCACTAACCGGCAACTCCTATGACTAACTTTAAAGTAATTGGCTGGTTTTTGATAAACAATCAAACACGCTGAATTTCAGGAAATACCTCGGGTATATGAAAATACGTAAACAATTGTTGTGATTTGTACAATGCTTTATTGGACCCAGTATGTTGGCAACGTCACAACACTATTATCCCACGTACAGCAGAGACAGAGCTATTTGCATCCCTTCACACTCCTCGATTTTGAAGTGGGTGGGTTCAAATCTCTGATGCAGAGTGAAGCCAACCTGGGCCATTGAGGGAACGGGCAGAGGGAGAGGCTTGCTGATATGCAATACAGAGATCACGAGATTAAAACATAACAAATGCCCACTTAAGTGCCAGCATTCACACAAAACTAACCCTGATCTGGGAACCCATGCCAGAGAAGGATAAACGTAAGCGAGCAGCGAGCTCGCGCCCTTGGCATGCTTTATTGTGAAATGTTAGTTAGGGTGTACGTTGGCAGTGTTCCTGTGACAAAGACTCGGATTGTGGGCATGAATGAGTCATAAACATAGAGCAGAAAAGCGCGATTCATGGAAAGACAAATGGCCGGGGCGACATAATCAAAGCACTCAGGGGCAGATTTACAAGCCCTCTGCGCCACCAGTACGTCACTTTTCGTGACGTACTGGTGGCGCAGGGGCTCCTCGATATTTACAAGGAGAGGAAAAGCCACCATGCGTGACTTTTCCTCTCCTTGTAAATACCGTCCCTTCACACGCAGCACTTTGCGTTGAAGGGGCGTTCCATGGGTGTTGCTGTGGGTGTTCCCACGCAACACCCATGGAACAAGACACATCTCCAGATTTACGAGAAATCGTAAATCTGGAGATGCGTCTGAAAGCTACGCCACCCTAGAGGTGGCGTAGCGAGGCGCACCGTCCTCGTTTTTCCTCTTTCAATGCGTGCTGCATTCTACAGCATGCATTGAAAGAGGAAAAGCCTGTACTGATTGTTTTTGTGCAGAAAGGTGCCCCTTCCTGCACAAACACAATCTCCCCATGGCGCAGGCATCCTTGCACCATGGTGCAAGGGTGCCTGCGCCGGCGCTTGGCAGCTGTTTGTGCGCCAGCGCAGGGGAGAGCACAGGAATGCGACATATTCTTGTAAATATGTCGCATTCCTGTGCTCTGAAAGTGCCGCAGCGTGGCGCAGCCAAAGGGCTTGCAGCGCCACGCTGCGGCACTTTCTTGTAGATCTGCCCCTGAATGATTTCATTTGTCATTCTAGGCATTTGCGTTTCTGTGCTCGCGTAACTTTCTGATTTGGTTCAGGAGGGTCCCGTTATCTGACCTTCTGCCCCTGCACTGAGCTCTTCGGCCCTCACAGACTCACTAAAGAAGGTGGGGCCTGTAGTGTGGAGGGGAGACCCTTGTTCTAGCATTGAGGTCTCTTTTTATTAAATACTGTTTGATCTTGGTCAAATGTTCCCATGTCCCTTTGCTTCAATTACCAGTTATTTCTGTATTCTTTTTATTACGGCAAGAAAATGCACACATTTTCGAATTAGATTACCAACAATCAGCAATACTCTAACGGTACATACCAGCAGCAATATAAGACGAGCTGCCCGGGTTTAAAGACATTGAAATACCTTAAAGAGATAGTGTGCATAAAGTGATCACCAGGCATTGGTCAAACAAACAGGTTTCACTTTCGTAAAGGAGGCACAGAGCATAAGATGGCACAGAGGTCATGCATGCAGACCCGCATGTACTGCACCCCTGTCACTGTAGGGTGTTTTGGTTTTGTTCGAGTGACTTTTGTTAAATGTTTTGGAATAAATTGGTTCGCCCCGTGCCGCGGGTTCTGGTCACAGCACACCCAGAGGAGGTGTCCGTGTTTTGATTGTCCACCCTGCAGGCCGGAGACCACACCGCACATCTACCGACACACTTTATCAAGTGAACCATGCATGCGCGCTAGCAGTCCTACATACCAGCAATAGACCCTCGTTGATGTGCAACAGCATCGGCTGAAGTGCAGCTGGGGAGAACACGGTGACGTGCACCAGATGTGCACTAGTAATGCACCTGCACGGAGCACTTGGTACTGTGCCTTTTCTGAGCTCTTGGTGTTACATGAGATGAGTACCGTGTATTGTGCTTGAGGGGGAGGACTCAGTGCAGGGCACTGCGCAGTACGCGGGCACAGGGTGATGTGCAACAGGAGGCGCAAAGTGACGTAAGCTGGGGCACATGAAGATTACAAAGAGAATTTATGCAAACTCATTGAGTTAAAAATTAGCCACAAAAAACGAACGCAATCCAAATACAAATTGACGATGCGAAAGACGATCGCGGAGAAAGAAAATAAGCTTAGTTAACCAAACTGCTAATAAAATATTAAACTCCTTGACTGCAAAATGTAGTTTTTAAAAAGAAAGAGCCGCCAATGCACATGTTGTCAAAGTACCGTAAGTCTACAATGACAACTTCTTGGACTATCACATGCCCAAAGAACATGTCTCCCAATTGCTAAAAAAATCAAAATGCCAGTTAGAGCCATCATAAGCAGGCCTTAGTTCCCCATAGCTCTTCATTCCTCAGGAAGGTACGCTCGTAGAGGATAGTGTCAATGATCCATCCATGACGCAGCCATTGCACAGGGAAACCCGCATTGACACACCCTCGACCACTGTGACGTATCTCTAAAAAGGGTGAAACCCTTTATGACCTCAGAAAACAGCAGGCCTGCTCCCCAACATATAATGGATACCCCTGTGCCAGATGACAAACACGGTGAGCAGAAATGTCTGCTACAAACATCTTGATACACCAGTCGCGGCTCGCAATACTCGGGGGGGGGGGTCTCGCGGGGGTTGAAAATAAAGTAAAAAGAAGCTTTAACCTACCTGACCGGGTCCGTCGCCTCTGCTGTCTGCTTCTGGGCCGGGGTCCTCGTTTGGCGCCTTCACCGTCGTCTTCTGCGTGAGTGGCTGGCAAGCCCTCTCAGGCTCTCAGCCAATCCAGACGCTGCTCCAGAGTCCAGCAGCGCCAGGATTGGCCTGGAGCAGGGTCACTCCCTGCCCATTAGGAGACCGGGGGCTGTGAATGAAGCAACCCTCGCTCTCCTAAGGGGAAGGCTTAGTGCGCATGTTCGGGCTGGTCTTAAAAATGACCAGCCCAAAAACGAACGTGCGCACTATTGCGCTGTCACTCACCCCGAGTGCTGCCGCAGCCCCACCCCCTTCAGCGTCCCTCGTTCTACTTCTGATGCTAATTCCATTCCAATCAGGAGTCCTGATTGCTGGAATTAGCGTCAGAAGTAGAACGATTTCTAAATGGGGCCGTGGGCCCGTGGCATTGGTGGGGCAACGCCCGAACGCCCCCAATGGACGCACCGCCACTGGTGCAGTCACTGACTGCACCCGCCTGCAAGGGGATCTCTAATCCCCCTTCAAAGTGCAGGCGGGCTGCCGCCTGCATGGTGAAACACAGAGCGACTGCTTCAGAGCTGCTCCGTATTTCACTTGAATGCGCTGATCCCAGGGCAGCACGCGTTCGCGGCTGCCCTGGGGGCAGTGCATTCTATGTAATAGGGCGCACTTTCTCTGTTTGTGCCTGGTGTACCTGTTTTAAGGTGCGCCAGGTGCAAACAGGGAAAGTGCGCCCTATATATAATATGGCCCCTGATGTATTAAATCAACACTTTTTTTGCTCTCTCCAAGACCTCAGTCCTCCTTCCTGACGAAAGACCAGGAAATTTACTGTTACAATAAGTGCCTGTGGTGAGACTTTTATAATTAAATGCCCTCTATAAGTGCTAGTACATTATTTTTTTCATTACAGACATGTTCTGACAGGAGAGTGCACTGTAACAAGAAAATCGCACCACTACTCATGATAAATTAAGGAAGATATTTTTCAATACTTTATGCCGGTGTAGTTACCAAAGTGTAACAGACTGCTGCAAAGTGTTGAATTTGGATTTACTTTCCAGTACAAAACTTGTTTTACGTCAGAAAGAAGCCAAAAGGAACTTAAAGTTGTGAGGCGGGCTACTTTGCATCAAGAGAATACCCCATGGGTGGTACATGGGCCTTCCCATGCAACTATTCACAGATTTTGACACAAAACTATATCTACCAGTGTTTGTGGACAAGGCCTCGCACTTCCTCGAGCTGGTGTAAAGAGGGAGAAATGTTTTGTTCCGAAAATGTTTTAAGCTTTGTATGTGTACTATACGGTTGGAAAGATTTTATACCGGAAGGGTACCCTTTCAGTACAAAACATATAGTAGGCATCATGCACACACCCTTGCAATATGGTGCAAGTGTGTGTGCATGGTGTAAGTCGGCCTCAAATGCGCCAGCATTGGGGGAGAGAGAGCAACACCATCACATGGTAATAGATGTGGCGCTGTTATGTTATGTTAGTAGGAACTTCTAAAGCGCACGGTCACCAGAAGGTTTCATGGCGCTAATCTTGAACAGTGTTGCGGCGCAATGGACTATGCGTAAGCTTGCTCGAACAACCAGGCGCTTAGCCTTTCTGAACCCCAGCAGGTTGTCGCACTTCCTGATTGCCAGTGGTAGGGAGTTCCAGAATTTAGGGGCGAGGTAGGAGAACCTACACCCACCCTGACGTTTGAGTTTAATGGCAGGGGTAGTCAATAATTGAAAATGGGATGACCGTAGGTTGCAAAGTGGGGCATACTTTACAATCATACAGCTGTCAAATTTGGGGCTCCTGCAATGCAATGCCTTAAAAATTAAGCACCCTGTCTTAAAAGCTGCACGTTGGGCAATAGGTAGCCAGTGGAGTTTGGATAGCCAGGGTCTGGCGGATTGCCATTCAGGTTGCTTATAAATTAGTCTCGCAGCCTGGTTCTGTACTAATTGTAGGCGTTTAAGTAGAAACAGGGGCAGGCCAAGGTAAATGGAATTTGAAAAGTCAAGGTGCGAGAGAACCAGAGCTATCACCACCTGTGTGAGGGCTGAGTGGGTCAGCAAGTAGGCAATCTTTCTGATTTTACGCAATTGGAAAAAACAGGTGGAGACCACTGCCCCCACTTGTCCTCTAAGCGAGTGGTCTGCATTTATAGTGACCCCCAGGCTTTTCACAGAGGGAGAGGGAGTAGGGGGGGATCCTAATTCTGTCGGCCAATAGTGAGGGCCCCAAGAGATCTCACTCTTCCCAGGCAACACTAGTTCCATCTTACCCGGGATGAGTTTAAGATGGTTGAGGTCCATCCAACGCTGAATGTGAAGCATGGTGGCTTGGAATTCGAAGACAGAGTCAGGAGAGTCCAAGGTAAAGACAAGCTGGAGATCGTCAGCATAATTGAAAGTAGTTATCTTTCTGTATTTTAATGAGTGGATCAGGGGCATGAGATAGAGATTAAATAAGTGTGGGGATAGGGACGAGCCCTGTGGCACCCCGCATGTAGTGGCGAGCTTAGAGGCAGTAAATGAGCCAAGTCGCACTGCTTGAGTTCTGCCTTCAAGGAAGGACTTTATCCAGTTGTATGCAGGGCCCTGTATGCCGGCCTGCTCGACACGGTCCATCAAGATTTTGTGATCGACCTTGTCGAACGCGGCCGACAAGTCCAGGAGCACCAAGGCCTGGGGGATGCCCTTGTCCGCATTAGCTCTCAGGGTGTCCAATACTGCAAGAATTACAGACTCAGTTGAGTGGGCAGGCCGAAAGCCAGCTTGGTGTGGCTCTAGGTGATCTGACTGTTCAATGAAATTGGAAAGACACCTGGCCACATGGGCCTCTAGGATCTTGGCCAAAAAGGGAATGAGAGAGATGGGACGATAATTAGAAGGATTCAAGGGGTCAGCCCCAGGTTTTTTTAATAGAGGGACCAAAATTGCGTTCTTGAAAGCACTGGGGACCTTGCCCTGTACGAGAGACTCGTTAAGGAAGGTCCTGCTCTCCTTCTTTCACACGATGCAGCGCAGCAATTTTGGATGCAAGAAAGAATAGTAAATTTGCCCCTAAAATGTAACTTTGTGGTACTTGCTTGACTGCAGCTGCAAGTTTAGGGGCTGTGACGTCCCTTGTGGGAGATGGGGCCGCTGTATGATCTTGTGCTTCCATGGTGTGAGTAGCTATGCATGTTAGTTCCTGCCAGTCCGCTGCTTCCTCTCTCAGGGGCACTTAATTCTCAACACCGGCACTTATGACAGTCTGCCACATGGTGTCGGTGTTTGTCTCAATTAGAGACGAGCACAACAACAGTTTTTTATTAATTCAGTATAAATTAAAAAATACTAATACCTGCCGCACAAGCCCTTCTTATAGTTTTTGAGGCCTGGAATAGTCAGAATTGTCGCACTTACAGAGTGTGATGGTTAGTAGTTGTGCTATTTCTGCAGTTGGCAGCGCTGACAAAGGCAATGGGCGGTGTAACCGAAAGTGGCCTCCTGAAGAGGGCTCTGGCACTTATATTGTTACAAATTAAGCACTGAGCAGGAGCCAGGAGCAGGCTACACACACCAGTGCCTACCCAGCCCAACTCCAGTAACCTATCCCAGGGATAGAGCAGGATCAGGCCATGGATGGCAGTGCATATCCAGCCTGACTTATGCAGCCTCCCATAGTCTCTCTCAGTGATGGAAGCTGAAAGCAGTCCACACATATTGTTGCCTGTCCAGCCCAACTCCCACAGCCCCTCTCCATGACAGAACCTGGATATGCATGCCAAGGCGTGCCCGAAAATACATCCTCTGCAAGTCCTAGTGGAGGAGATGCTATCAACAGATCCTGAAGTAGGACTGAGCGAGTATATTTTTGAAAAATTCTGATGTTCATGGTTTTCTCACTTTTGCTAAATTTTTGCAGTTCGCTCGTGGATAATATCTAAACAAAGGAAACAGTACTGTATAATGCAGCTAAGGCATTAATTTACTATGACTTCGCAGTGATGCTAAGCTTAGGTGCAAATTGGGTCGGTGTTCCCAGGCAAAACTCCTTTGTGTCAAAGGTTAATGCGGTCCTTGTGCCAAAAATGCCTTGGTTTGTGTGTCGAGGCCAAGGACCAGCTCAACATGTCCAAGGATTTAGCAGAAAGACAATTCACTATCTGGGTTTGAATTATATGTTAATGCAAAATCAAATCAGGTAAAAAAAACACAAGCAAGATGTTAGAAAATGGTTCTGACACTCTGGGCCGCCCGGATTTTTCGCTTTTTGAGCACCTATTTGTTGAGCTTTTACTGTGGGAGAGCCTCATAAGTTGGGACTCACCCACAGTGAACTCATGATGAAAGAGACTGCGTGTGGATTTTACTGGTGTCCCCCAGCTTGACTAGGCCGCTGCGCAGCAGCTGGAGTAAGGGGCACCGGGCTGGTTACATGCATACACCTGAGTACATGCGTGTGCACACGTGTAGGGGCTGCGCAGGGGAGATTCCTGGCGTGCGCAGCCCAGGAGCAGATACAAAGTGAATGGTGTGGCAGGACTTATGCAGAATTGGGTGGTGACATGGAATAGGTTTTATACACTGGGAAGAAACATGCCAGGGAAAGTCAGTGTGTTTTACTGTGTTTTTCACTTCATTATTCCCCTATGGGGAAGTGGAGCCCATGGGCTAGTGTCACTTTCCTAAGGCCTACAAATTCCAGACACGCACTAAAGTCCACTGTAACAGGTGTGAGAAGACGTATTCTGCAGAGTCCAGAGTCATATTTGTACTGCTTTTGGGTCATCCAGAACTGTCATATTTCTCTGAGTCAGCCTTAACCAGACCCTGGCTGGGAGCTGACCTCAGTAGCCTGGATTGATGACCTTTCTTCCCAAGGCGAAGACCTCCTCTCCACGAAGAGAAGCTGGGTGGAGCTGCAGGCTAATTCATCAGCAGCTGTCACTGGGTGCCAGGCACCAAGCTGCACGAAGGGGAGGCAGCTCTGGGGGGAAGGGGCTTTCAGAGACCATGTGGCAGGAGACCCTGGACGACGCCATCTTGAACCAACCCAGAGGCCTGGGCAGGAAGGAGGGAGCAGGGGCAGCGAAGTGATGTGTCGCTGTTTGATAGGACAAACAGAGACTTCCTGCTAGCCCCCTCCCCATTCCCTTAAAAAGAACTTGCACAGGAAGAGGAGCTCTCTCTGGGGTGTGGTCTGCTGAGGCAGAAGGTGCTGGAGCCTGGCGCCATTGGGCAGTTGGAAGGAGGAACCCCCTGACTACTGCCCCAGGATCCTGAACAGCACCAGGAGAAGAGAACAGGACCAGTGCACAGAAGCAGGGGCCTCTGCGCAGGGAGAAGAGAGGCCCAGGAGGAGAGCCAGGCGAAAGGCTGGCGCAGGGAGCCAGTGAAGACAGCTCCCTGCTGAATCCCCCCTCTCAAAGTCCCAGAGGGCGAAGGAGAGTACTCCCAGTGGCTGGGGAGCGCCACCAGGAGCAAGAAGAGGCCAAGATCATGAAGATCGGACCCCTGGGGGCCGAGATACGCCCCCCAGAAGGTAGGCAACCTTTGACCTCTGGAGGGACCGACGACGAAGCGCGTGGGGCTCCGCCGCCGGTCCATGATGTGCCCCCGGGGTGGGTCAGGTCCCGGGGGCTGCCCCCAAGAGAAGTAAAGTCGGGGTGCGCCGTCGCGCACCCCGTGAAGGTACCCCCACGGGGTGCCAGGAGGAAGGAGGCAGGGAGTGCCGTCATGCCCCCCCCTGTGAAGAGGTTTCCGGGGGCCCGGGACCCCATCCCCGGGCCCCGAAGCAAAGCCAGGGAGCGCCGTCACGCTCCCCGTGAAGCTCCCCGTGAAGCTGGGCCCCGAAGAGAAGGCGGAAGTCGGGGGGGGGCCGTCGCGTCCCCTCTGTGAAAAAAAGGTGCCCAGGGGCCCGGGACCCCATCCCCGGGCCCCGAAGAAGAGGATGTGGCCGTTGGGGGTGGGGGGGTGCAGCCGCGCCCCCCCGTGAATAGGAGGAGGGGGCCCGGGATCCCATGTCCGGGCCCCCGAAGCGGTGAGAGGCGGAGGGGGGAGTGCCGCTGCACTCCCCCGAGGCCAGCGGGAGCTGTGCTGGCCTCCGTGTCTGCCCGCCGGAGCAGGCAGACAAGAACTGCAGGGCCGGCTCCCGTGGCAGCACGCGAGGGTGCTGGCCGTGCGGGGAGCCGGCGGGGGCAGCCGGGGGTGGGCTCCCCGGGCTGCTCTCCAACAACGGAGGCAGGCGGGGGTCCCGGGTGGGACCGGGACCCCGAAAACCAACGGCAGAGCACCTCGGGGCCCGGGTGGGACCGGGCCCCCGAAAATAAGCGGATCGGCCAGGGGTGGGCTCCCCTAGCTGAACACTGACCTGGGGGTCCGGGTGGGACCGGGCCCCCAACCAAGGCCGGCAGAAGCGGCGTGAGGCCGCCGGCGGCGGCATCGCGGCTCTCCCCAGCACAGCGGGAGAGCCGCTAATATTATATTCATAGAAAGGAGCCTGAAGCGCCCCATAATGCCTTGCAAGGCATGGGGAAATCATCGTTTTTGGTGCCTGGTAGCCCCCAAAGGAGGGGGGTCACCCTCATGTGTGAAAAAGGTGTTGGGGGAGCTGCTGGAGAAGCGCAGTCTGCCCCCCAGCACGAAGAGAAGTCCCTCCCTAAGTCACATAGGGACTTGAAAAGAATAACCCCTCAAGGGCTCAGCCAGCATTTAACACCTTTTGGGCTGGAACTTTTGTTCTACAGCTGAGGGTGTATTGAGAAGTGCATCAAGGAGTGAAGAGCTGAGGTGGGGATGTCTGGCGAAGGGCATCCCCTGGAGGTGAAGAGGTGTAATTGCACCAGAAGTGCGTTTACTATGGTTATTTCTTTTAGAGGGACTGAAGGTCACATGTGTAATGTGAAGTACCTGTGCAAGGTGATGTCCTAAGTAAAGTGGGGTTATGTTGCCAGACATTCTTGCTAGGGTGTCTGGCTGTATATGCGTAATCCTGTGAATTCATCTGTGGTGCCTTTAGGGACTGTAATTGCAATGCATTCTAATAATCCACAAATGTGATGAGTACTGTCGTTCTAGAGTGATGCTTAAACATGTATTCTTGCTGTTGCGCTTAAGTGAAGAACAACCCTGACTGTTAGCCCTGAAGATGTAAGGGTGCCTACTGTATGGACAATATGAGATGCTCAGTCAGGGTTATGTGTCACCAGGACAGGTGTACCTATTTTTAATGCGTGTTGAGGTAATGGGGTGGGTCGCCACTGGGATGGTGCCAGTGCGCAGGTCCCTCGCTCCAGGTTATGTTCAACTAACTGCATTGGGGGCAAGATGATGTGCATACATGGGAGTGGTGGTACTAGACCCCACCCCCCTGCGGGAGGGGTGGAGATGTTACGCAATGTCACAAAGTAATTCCAACAGCTTATGTATATTTGTTAATTGGTGCATAGTAGTAAGTAGTGTGTGTGTTTAATAAATGTACTCTTACTTTTATAAAGCAAAGTACAGACTGAACAATCAATTATTGAGTGTTATTTCTGCGCACCTGCAAATGGCGATTACTAGCCCACACCACCTCCCTTGAGTAAGCCTCAGACAGCTCTGCAACGCTACCCTCTGAGAGTCAGGCGCTACAATTGGGTGTTTGGTTCCCAGTGAAGGACAAATGTAGTCATGTTATTTGTGCAGGCCTCACAGATACTGCCTCGTTTTCCAACACAAGCAGAATACCCACGCTTAACATGTGTCATGTGTAAACTTTTATGCATCTCATCCTTTTGTGGTTGTTATCACTTAAGAATTTGTACTTGAAGATGCCTGGAGGAGAAGTGCCGTGAAAGACACAGCTGCTTCAGTTTTTTATGCGAGCATAGTTTATGACATCATTGGCACTCAACTCTTTGTGACTCGCTGTGCAATGTTTTTGCATCACAACACTGCAGTTTTTCACACACCATTCTATTATGTGAACTAGTATTCCTCATTCCTTCCTGGAATTTCACACAGAGATTGCGGCTGCTGAAACCAAACAATGTATCTGCCGTGTTCCCACAGATCTCATAATTCTGATGGGGGAGGGTGACTAAAGCAACCTGCACCTGAAATAAAAGAGACCTTTTAATGAGGTCCTAAGTGTTGTCACCTGCTCTTTTCATTCAATTATGCAAAGTGTTGTATTCACTCTTTAGACTTTGCACTCCCTCATTATAAAAATAAAAGTATACTTTGCACCCAGCATTAGCACTAAAATAGGGCATTAATGTCTTATTAATGAAGGCATTTCGCTATAGTGTGCATTGCAGTATATCATTGAACTCCTTTACGTGTTGCAAGCACTACAGATGTACAAATGTTACCAGAGCATTATCAGCAGGATATTGTTAATATTGAAAGGGATGTCAATAAGTGTATGTCCTGAAGAAGACCCCAATATCAGGCCACATCTACCACAGATTTACATGCAGATCTTCCATGTATTATAAGCTTGAATTCTAAAATGGCTGCCCGAGTAGTATCACCTGTGTGGTTTTTAGCCACTATCGCCTCATTTGTCCCATTCAGCATCATTCTTTTCTCGAGGCTGTGGCTCCATTTCTTTCTGTGCAGATGAATCTCCTGATTCTACTTAGCAATTAGGTATAAACAAACAGTGTTCTTAAATCAATCAATCAATCTGTATTTATAAAGCGAGGCTAATCACCCGATAGGGTATCTAGGCGCTTGAAAGGGGTCTCTCTGTTAATGATGGCATAAAATGCCTCGAAACCCAAGCTGGCGTCATCAAACAATGGAGCATTCTAGAATGCCTATTGTTGGTGGTTGCTAGCTACGCGGAGCTGTGTAAAAAGAGCCGTCCTTTTTTTTACACTGGATGGCATCATTAAGGTTGGTGTGTCCTTTTTCATTAAATGTCTCCCCAGTGTATCTCCACCCAGGTCCATTGCCCCCCTCAACCCGGTTGACAACAAATGGAGTCTGAATCTAAATTGTTATCACTTCATCCATAAATATTTTTTCTTTATGAACCTGCTTTATATATAACAGCCTGCCAAATGGACATGAATAACGACCTCCTTCATAAGAAATAGCTAATCGAAACCCCTTTTTAAAAAAAAAAAAAGAATTAGCACATTGGAACCTTTTCATGTGTAAATGATTTAAGCAATGTCCGGTGGCCTAATCAAGGAAGCCCTGAATGTAGCGCCATTGCTTTCCTGGAGGAATAGACTGACACTCTACTGTAGTCTTTCTGTTGCTTTTGTTCCTGGGGGCCGATATTACAGCATTGCTGCAAAACCGGCTCCCCCGCTTTTTTAGCAGAGGATGGTTTATTATTGATTAGTTTGGTAATAATTATCGATTATTGATTATTTGTTTTCTTAACATGAAAAGTTAGTGTTTTGTTCTATGTTGTCTAGAAATACGGGTACAGAGTTACTTAAGATCCCGGGATGATAATGTATTAGCCTGAAGAGGCAGAAGAATAGTGTGGATAAGGTATCACACTGCAGAAGTACTTTGTCTGTTGTCATAATACTTAACGGCGAGAGGCTGTTAGTGTTATATTAGGGACTATTCGTTTGAGAGTAGATTTTGTTTGAAATAGCGATGGGTCCACTTCCGAAACTCTGGCCTTAGATCCCCGAAGGAGTACCAAGACCTCTTTCCATGTGAAAGTACTCTTCCGAAACTTTGGCTTGTATCCCTAGAGGAGTACCAAGTCCTCCCATAGCTTGTTAGGGTGTAGAATAGCGCTGGTCGTTATTTTATTTGGAGTGAAAGAATCTTTCTTTTGAAGTGGAGACTATCTATTTAGTGGAACAGACAAGGTAGCATTGTTTTATGTTTGTTTCCTAACAAGTTTTGTTGAGAAAAGTATAGAAAAACATTGCCGTATTATTTTGTAAAGGGAGGGTCAGTAGTTGGAGTAATACTGATGTCACAAAACGCCGCGCTGGCATTGGTCAGACAGCTAGTGGTAGAAGTGCTGTGATTGGTTGATTACTGTGAGCCGTGCTGGTATTGGTCAAGGTACTGATTACGTAGGAGTGTTCTAATTGGTTGGTTGGTGTGAGTCGCGCTGGTATTGGACGGTTGTTAGCAAATAGAATAGACAGAAGTACGAAGAGTTTGTTGTTTGTTTATTGAATTGTATTTTAGTGAGAAGGGTTGGAAAGAAACTGATTAATAAGATAAAGAGATTCTTTAAAAAGGACAAACCAATAGTTACAAGAGAGGGAATTCCTATTCCACCTCCAAGAACAGCTGCTTCTTTTATGATGTTGGAACGTGGTTATCATACGTGTACTTGGTTAGAAAATTGGGTGAAATACACGGAAGATGATGGTATTTTAGCTTTTCCGAAGCATGGTACATTTAATGTAAGGATCTTACAGAATCTGAGAGGAAGAATGAACTCTTTAGAACCAAATCCCAGACCTACACAGTATGAAGCGCTTGAGGAATGGGAACAAGAAGCGTATGATCGAGAGAAGTATAGGGGTGGAAGGAGATATAGGAGTATAATGTCTAGGTACCCTTTTGAAAAACGGGATGATAAAATGAAAAGATGGAGGAGAGCTGTGATAGCGGATGGTTTGTATCCAGTTTTAGTTGCTGAAGAAGCAAATGGAGGCACATGTAAAGAGAAGAAGAAGAATATAGAGACATCAAGGATAGATTTTGACCCGAGTCATTCTGATGATGAGTTGTTAGATGACATTTTGACTAAAAGACCTCCACCTTATCAAGAGAACTCAAGTGAAACAGTCCCAGATGCACCATTAATGGGAACCCCACTAATTCCGCAGGTTCTACAAGTCCCGGTAGTTACTAGAGTAGTACAAGAGAGTGAAATGGACATGCTGAATAGGACAAGAGAGGAGTTGACTCAGAAAATTAATCAGTTGAATCTGAATGCGGAAGCATTAACAGTGCCAGTAACAATTGGACAAATAGTTCCGTTGTACGGAGAAACACAGAATATATCAAGAGCTCATGCGTTGACAGTCCCAATGAATAGAGACAGGAATAAAGTGGTAACGATAATTGATCAGGCAGAACAAACTGAAACAAGTACTTCATTAATTGATCTGCCAGTTTGTGAGATGTTAACTGAAACCCCTAAGAGAAGTGCGCAAATGGATCCGAGGAGAATAGTGCAGAATGTCACTCCGGTATCAGGGAGTTCAATGGGACCTTCACCAGATGAATTAGATGAGTGGATAAGGGGAATGGAAAACCGAAAACCTCAACCACAGAGTATAGATGTGAGTAAACTGAGAGTGGATTTGGAAGAAATGATTATTGGTACAATAAGCCCAGACAGATTGAGTAATTATCGAGATGAGGAGTTATTATTCCTGTGCAAAAATATTACTTGGAGAGCGAGAAATCTTCATGAAAAGTTAACAGAGGCTGCTTGTGAATATGGAGTGGACATAGAGAAGTCAAGAGTGTTACAGAAAACATATAGACTGGATTTTACTGAAAAGGATTTAGAGAGTTTGAATGCATCTGGCAAAAGATTGCAAATAAAAGCATTAATGAGTATCTTGAAGAAATGGGGAGATGTAGAACGGTGGAAAGGTAGATGGGCGAAAAAGAAAGAAGAAATGATTGCCAATAAAAATGCGTCTTTATTTCCACTAAGAGAGTCAGAACAGGCTGAAAGGGTGTGTCCAATGAGAGAAGTTCGGGGTGGTGGGTATGTTCACGTTCCTTGGACAAGACAGGATATATTATCCTTTACTAATGATTTCCCTAGGTTGAGGGAAAAGCCAGTTAAATGGTGTTGGACTTGGCCCTTTTTGGCTAAAGTTCCCTAAACTTTTTGCCTTCCCCCTAGACCTTTTTTCTGACATGGTGTTGCCAACTTAGATGCTTTGGGCACTTTGCCACTGCTGATCAGTGTCAAAGTGCAAGTGCTCCCTGTATAAAGTGTAATGGTAATTGGTTGTCCATAATTGGTATGTTTGTCTTACTAGTAAAGTCCCTAGTAAAGTGCACTATGTGTGCCAGGGCTGGTAATACAAATGCTACTAGTGGGCCTGCAGCACTAATTGTGCCACCCACATAAGTAGCCCTGAAAAGAGATCTCAGGCCTGCCACTGCAGTGCCTGCGCGCAGTTTGTTAAACTGCCTTCTTGTCCTGCCAAGTGCACCCACTTGCCAGGCCTTACCCTTCCCTTTTTATGCACATCAGACACCCCTATGGTAGGCCCAAGGTACCCCCCTGGGCAGGGTGCAGTGTATGTGAAAGGTAGAACATGTACTAAGGTGTGTACCATGTCCTGACAGGGAAATACTCTCCATTTCGTTTTTCACTGTTGCAAGGTCATCTTGCCCATAGGACAGAATGGAGGAGGCTGTGTAATATGTTTCCAGCCTATCTTCCCATAGGCTTAAGATGGAGAGGTGAAGTTTAGTGTGCCTGAATTCACAATTTAATAACACATCTTTTTCTGAAGGTGGTTTTTGCATTGTGTGTTTAGAAACCACACTTTTAGAAGTGGCTGGTTTTTTTGTTCTAACAATTCTGTGGGTCTCTACCTGGTTGTGGATTGACTGTCTGGATTTGAATGTGATAGGATCTGGGATCCTGACCCAGGGGAGGAGGTGAGAAAGGAACAGGCTGACCTGCATCTGTAGTGTAGTGGGGAGGAGTAGCCCCTGGAGGTGAAGAGGCCTGGGCTGCCGCCATAAAACAATGGCTCCATCTCCTGCTGAGTGATTGAGGACCCAGACCCCCACTATCAAAGGAAGAAGGTGTCACTGGCAGGGAGACACCCAGAACTGGTTTAGACAGGTGTCAGTGCCCCCCTGAACACAAAGACTTCAAAGACATTTAGGGGTATAACTATGAGAGCTGAAACCCGTGAACGTTGGACTGATGAAGACTGAAAAGGATTGAAACTACTTCGTGGTCAAGAGGAACCTCTGCCAAGGAAGAACAGCTGAAGAGACTGAAGAGAAGGACTGACCCTTGCTGTGTGTTCTGGGGCTGGCCTGCAGTTTGCTGATTTAACCAAGGAGAGGCTAAGGGACTTTGCTGTGTGCTGTGTCCCCCTGCTTGAAAGGACTTTGCTGTGTGCTGTGTCCTGAAGTAACTTGTCCCCAAGGGCCCGAGGAGTGCTGGCTCCCTGTTGTGGACACTCAGAAACATAAAAGTTTCCCGGTGGGTCTCAGCGACGCTGTGTGCGTGTGCTTCGTGCAGGCTGAGACCTTCATGAGGATTGCCCTGTGATCGTGTGCACCCGGAGTCCAAGTGAGTCTCAGCGACTCTGTGTGCGTGTGCTTCGTGCAGTCTGAGACCTTCGTGAGGATTGCCCTGTGATCGTGTGCACCCGGAGCTCAAGTGAGTCTCAGCGACGCTGTGTGCGTGTGCCCTGTTGCAGCCTGAGACCTTCGTGAGAATTGCCCCGTGACTGTGTGTCCCGGAGCAGTCTTGTTCTCTGCTTCGATTGACAGCATGACCAGAAGTGCTGCGATCGTCATTGCCATCGGCCCGGACCAGCATCCCCAGAGGAGCTGTTCTGCTGGCCCGAGCCTGCCTTTGCCAAGGAGGGACCTCGAACCATCCCCGTTGGGGGGGGGGGCAGAGTTCCACTGCCCAAAGATCAACGAAGTCGCACCGGAGGCCCAAGTCGCGAGGAGAGGAGAGTGAGATCGCATCCCCCAGGTAACGCTCAGCGAGCGTGCGTGTGTCGCCGCCTGGGGCGGGGTGCGGGCTACTAGAGAAACCCTCTCGGCCTTTCCCATCTTTGCAGCACGAGCCTCCGCTCAAGTCCGTATCGCGGCCCGTACGTGCCAGGGAGTGGCAGTACCGGGGCCGGAGTGTGGAGCTGCACTTTGTTTTCCATCATAACAGTATTGGGGGCATATTATGGCAGTAGCTGACCGCGAGTCAGTAAGAGTGGCATAGAGACCGTCCAGAGCACCGCGATCAGTGCCGAAGTACATTATTTTTGCATTACGAACTGCCTGATTGTTGCATTACGAATTGCATTATTTTTGCATTACGAACTGCCTGATTGTTGCATTACGTATTGCATTATTTTTGCATTACGAACTGCCTGATTGTTGTATTACGAATTGCATTATTTTTACATTACGAAGTGCCTGATTCTTGCATTACAAACTGCATAGCATTGCATTAGGACTGCATTGGATCATCGAGAATTGCTCATTAATACTGCAAGAACCTACCAGTGGTAGCTGGCCTAATAACCGGCAAGGTGAAATATTACAAATACGCATATGTTGGATTTTTATCGTGTGGTCTCATCTTATATCTTTTTTATATAAACATATAATTGTTTTTTTATGAAACTCGTGTGGAGTCCCTTTGTGGTGTTATCACTGTGTTACTGAGAGCGTGGTTGCAAATACTTTACACGTTTGCCTTGGAGATAAGCCTGGCTGCTCGTGCCAAGCTACCGAGGGGGTGAGCAGGGGCTATCTGAGAAAGTGTCCTTCCTTTCCCTGACTTAGAAGCAAGGGTCCCTAATTGGCCTAAGGTACCTACCTCAGCCAACTAGAGACCCCCAGTTCTAACAAATGGTATAAACAAGTAGAGAGGTTTGTGAAGGTTTCAAAGGTCTTGTTGAAGGATTTGGATCGTTTATTTGAGATTGTTGTTCCAGCAGATTTATGGACAGAGTGTAAGATTGCTGTTGATTGGCCTAAAGAAGAATCCTAGAGATGCGAAAACACGTGCACCTTCAGATGAGGTGATGAAGAAATACCATCAGGTAATCACTTACCTGAAGGGAAAAATGTCTCCGAAAGAAACAGATTGGGGTAAAATTGGCAGAACCACCCAAGAACCAAAGGAGTCAGAACATGCTTATTATGAAAGGTTGTTACAGGTGTTCAAACAGTACAGTGGGTTTGAGAATATTGGAGATAAAGATATGGGACATTTTGTGTATCGTTTTGGATTTGGATTAAAACCAGAAATTAGTAATATGATTCAGCAACATTTGATTTGTTGGCAGAGTAAAACGGTTGATGAGATACTGAGGTATGCAAAATATTGCAGTGATGATATTGAATCGAGGCATAAGAAACTAAAAGAGAAAATGATGTGGGCACAAGTAAAAGTGCCAGAACAGCAAGAAGGAACAGTGGTTCTCAAACAGATTATCAGATGAAAGGTCAGAATCAGAATAGTCAAATAACGAGTGGTGGTAGAGGTAGATGTAAAATGAATAAAGATGAAATTAAAACGAAATATCCTTGTCATGCGTGCGGAAAATTTGGGCATTGGAAGAACGAGTGTATATCTGTTCAGAAAAATAATGGGATAAATCAAAATTTAAATTCACAGATGCAGAGTGAGGTGGTTGTGAATCAACAACAGCAACAGCAGCAGCAGATAGTTACTCCACAGTTACAGGTACCACAAGCTCCTATGCCAAATAATGTGAATGCTCAAGTGCAGAGATACAGTGCGAACACTGGGTTTCACGCAGGCGAACAAATTGGTAAGAATCAAAATGTGCAAATGGTTTCGCAATATTTGTTGCAGTGCAATGAGAGTGATTCAGACTCATCTCAATGACGGTGCCTGAGGGGGGCGGAAGAGTGTGTGCTTGGCGCAACTCTAGAGGTAGATCAGTCTGGTCCATTTGTTGATAGAAAAGTGGAAGGTAATGATATTACATTCCTAGTGGATACTGGTGCTACCCGTTCTACTGTGAGAGCAGTAGAAATTCCAAACCTACCCCTCTCGGGAGAAACTATCCAAGTCGTAGGAGTCTCCAATAAGCATATCAAAACCCCAATAACAAAGCCAAAAGCCAATAGAAGTTCATATTGGAAGATTCAGAGACATGCATCGATTCGTGGTATATGATACGAGTCCGGTAAATCTTCTAGGGAAAGATTTACTGTGCAAGATGAATTGCACTATCTATTGTACACCAGATGGTATTTGTTTCCAGACACCAGATGAGGATGTTGCGTTTAAAATGATGTTAGCAAAGCAAGGGACAGAAGTGGATGAATTGTTTTCACTTCTTACTAAAGAAGATTTGTCTACGGAGTTGAGAAATACAGTAAGGTCTGATGTATGGGACTTTTCAGGAAAAGAGATTGGTATGATGAAAGGTGTGGATCCTATTCAGGTAGCGGTGAAACCGGGTGCAACATTTCCAAACACACCTCAATACAAAATGAGTCCCGCGATAACAGCAGGAGTTATTCCTGTGATTGACCAAATGATTGAGCAAGGTATTTTAAGAGAAATAATGAGCAGTCCTTGTAATTCGCCTATTATGGGAATTAAAAAGCCAAGCGGAAAATATAGGATAGTACAGAATTTACGAAAAATAAATAAAATAGTGGTACCCTGTTGTCCAATAGTGCCAAATCCAGCAGTGATTCTATATCAAATTCCCTGTAATGCAGAATGGTATACAGTAATTGATCTGTGTCAAGCATTTTTCTCGATTCCTTTACATCCGGATAGCCAGTATTTGTTTGCGTTCCGGTTCGGAGATCGTGTTTTGGCATGGTGCCGAGGTCCCCAATGGCACACAGAGAGTCCATCGATTTTTAATCAGGTTTTGAAAAAATGTTTGGAGACTTTGGTCATGCCAGAAAAATCGGTTTTGGTTCAGTACATTATTGACCTCCTGGTGGCATCAAAAACACGAGAGGAATGTGTAACAGATACAATTGCCTTACTGAATCATCTGGCAGAAGGTGGACACAAAGTGTCACCAGCAAAATTACAGTTTTGCAAACAGGAGATCCAATATTTGGGACACAAAATAGAGAAAGGAGTCAGGAAGGTGACACCAGAACGGATCAGTGTGATTCAACAAATGAGCCCTCCTAACACTCAGAAGGAAGTGCAAATGTTCTTGGGAATGGTTGGATACTGCAGACAGTGGATCAGTGGCTTTTCACTGATTGCAAAGCCTCTACAGAGGTTGACACACAAAGATGTGACTGATCCGATTGAATTGGATGATGAAAGCATGAAAGCTTTTATTGAGTTACGAGACAGTCTTTGTTGAGCACCTGCATTGGGAGTGCTGGATTATACAAAGGATTTTGCGTTGTACTGTTGTGAGAGAGATGGGTGTGCACTTTCAGTTTTGACTCAGAGACATGGAATGGCACGACGTCCAGTGGCATATTTTTCTGCTACTTTGGATTCAGTGGCTGCAGCGCTACCAGGTTGTTTGAAAGCAGTAGCTGCTACTTGTGTGAGCTTGGAACACAGTGAAGCAATTGTGATGGGACATCCAGTTAAAGTATATGTGCCACACTCAGTTGAGATTCTTTTGACAAGAACACGTACACAGCACATGACCTATAGTCGGCTGACTAGGTATGAAAGAGTAATGTTAGGTGCTGAAAATGTGACTGTGGTGAGATGTACGACAATAAACCCGGCAACATTGTTGCCTAGTCCATTTTGTGTGGAAGTGAAAGAGGAAGCAGATCACGATTGTTTGGATGTGACAGATTTGTGCACGAAACCAAGGCCAGACATTAAGGATGCTCCGCTAGAGGAATCAGATGTGATGTTTGTTGATAGATCTTGTCTTAGAAATGAAAAAGGCGTATTGAGTTCTGCCTATGCAGTATGTACAGTGGCTGCAGTTCTGGAAGCATCCTGTCTAAAAGGGGTAAATTCTGCACAAATTGCTGAGCTCATAGCTCTGATTAGAGCATGGAAGATTGGCAAAAATTTGAAAGTAACCATATTTACTAACAGTCAATATGGTTTTGGGGTGGTTCACAATTTCGGTCAATTATGGATGCAAAGGGGATTTCAGACTTCTTCAGGTACTCCGAATAGTAAAAATTTGAAAGATTTATTGGATGCTTTGCAATTGCCCAAGAAACTTGTGGTGGTCAAATGTTCTGCACATAAGTCAGGAAATGATTGTGTGACAAGCGGCAATAGATACGCTGATCAAGTAGCGCGTTTCTGTGCACAAAATTCAATTGCAATAAACAGAGGGGTGGAGAAGAAAAATATTGATTGCCACCTGATGTTTTCCTCCTGGGAAACTTGGGATGAGATTAGACAGTTACAAGAAGAGGCAAGTG
This sequence comes from Calotriton arnoldi, assembly GCA_963921515.1. Lineage (NCBI taxonomy): Eukaryota > Metazoa > Chordata > Amphibia > Caudata > Salamandridae > Calotriton > Calotriton arnoldi. Next base: position 488,677 of record CAWUFW010003939.1, read on the forward strand.
ATGAGGAAAAGGAAATTTGGAAAACAGCAGGCTGCAAGAAGAGAGCAGAAGATGAAGTTTGGGTGTATAAGATGAAAGACCAGTTATGCCAGATTCTTTACTATCCCAAATGGCAAGAGTATACCATGGAATTGCACATGTTGGAAGAGATGCAATGATTAGGCTCTTCAAGCAGTCATGGTATAACCCAAAATTCAGGGTCATTGCAGAGAGTCTATGCCAAAGGTGTGTTATATGTCAGCAGCAAAATCCAGGCAGAAAGACAGTTGTGAGTTGGGGACGAATTGGAAAGGCAGCAGGACCATTTACGAGGCTCCAGCTTGATTTCATCGAGCTTCCCCCATGTAACGGACTAAAATATGTGTTAGTTATTGTTTGTTTGTTTTCTCGTTGGGTAGAAGCTTATCCAACAAGAAGGAATGATAGCTTGACTGTTGCGAAGTTGCTTCTAAGAGAACTAATTCCAAGGTTCGGTTTTCCAGTCACTTTAGAGACAGATAGGGGGTCTCATTTTAATAATAATATAATTCGGATGATCTGTGCAGCATTACAAATTGAGCAAAAGCTGCATTGTGCCTATTGACCAGAAGCATCTGGAGTGGTCGAGCAAATCAATGGCACTATAAAATCTAGACTGGGAAAGTATGTGCATCCACGACACTGAAATGGCCTGACGCTTTACCCCTGGTATTGATGAGTCTTAGAAGTATTCCAGATAAAAAGACTGGATTGAGTCCTCATGAACTGCTAACGGGAAGAGCAATGAGACAAGCGAATGTACCAGCAAACAAACTGATGAATATTTCTGATGATCTAGTGCTTGATTATTGCAAAGGATTGGCTGATCTGGTGCGTTCTGTGTCTCATCAGGTTGGAGAGATTGCAACCACAACACAGCCGGATCAAGCACATGATCTGAGTCCAGGAGAGTGGGTTCTTGTCAAGAAACACCTGAGGAAATCGTGTTTAAAACCTAGGTGGCATGGACTGAATCAGATTATTTTGGTGACAACAACAGCAATGAAATATGGTGGCTTGCCAAACTGGATCCACGCAAGTCATACCAGAAGAGTCCCAAGTCTTGAAAGAGAAGGTGAGCAGCAACTGGTGAATAAAGATTAGAAACCAGAAGCTGGAAGTTGTGAAGCTAAAGAATCTAGAGTGACAGATTCTGACAAGCTTGATGATGATGAATAGCCAAGCACAAGTCAAGTAGAGTGGGCATCAGCTACTGGGTCTCGAAAGACTGCTGTTGAGCAAGTGGAAAAGGAAGTTACTGAAAATCAAGAGCAAGTTCAACAAAGAAAGGGACTAAATAAAAGAACCTGTGGACCAGAAAGAAAAGGTGAAGAAGTGGTTCAAGCTAAGAGAGCGGAAAAGGGTGTAAATTGGCCAAGTGGAGTAAAAGGTCTGAAATACACTCTTGAAAGGAGGAAACCAGAGCAAATAAATGAGGTATCAAGTCAAACTGAACAAGAAGAATCAGAAGAAGAATCAGTACGAAGAATAAAGAGAATAAGAATCCCAAGCAAGAAATACACAGCTCCTGAGTGGACATATGTAATATTGGAAGAAATTGAGAGTACAGATCAAATAGAAAGAGAAGTTGATACTGGTACTGAGCAAATTGATGAAAGCAAATTGAGACCGCCTTAAAAAAAACTGTGAAAAATTAAGGTGCAACAAAACTCAGTGAAAATATTTGGGAAGTTCCAGATGATTTGAAGAAGATTGTTAAAAAAAAAAAAGAGGGGGGTAAAGAAGAAAGCCTTCTTCTTGAAGTGTAGGATACACTATTTTCCGGTGGTTTTTTGGACAAGTTTGTTAAAATATTTAGAGAGTTGTTAGGAATTTTCTTAGGTTTTTCTTAGATTTTTATTTTTTATAAGTATACAAACTGGCAGAAGATATAGTGACTGGAAATCAAGAATATAGTTTTAAACATAGATGTATTAAAGCTTGCTTATGTAGTGTCTTGCTATTAATGTTGATATGGTTAATATCAACTGTCTTTGTACCTGTTCTAATGGTAACTAATAACAAAAATAATACTAATAATGTGAAAAGTGAAAGAATGGACCCTGTTACTAAGCAAACTCCTGAAACTAACAATGATCAGGCTGATGATAGCATTTATCATCATGATAAATCAATTTGTGATTTTTTGTTAAATGTCTTTACAAAATTGCTTTACGAATATGTTGACACAATGGACATGAGAGATTGTTACGTATGCATGCAATTACCTTCGTCTGTCTCAGAGGAGGTGACTTATCATCACCTTCCTTTAACAAATGGCGTATCATGTAGTTTACTAACTAGTCTTTTCTACGTGACTGGGAAGTTACAGTATTATTATTCAAACATGGATTTAGTGTTTTCAGAAATTCCTATTGGAAAGGATATAAATAAGGTGTATAGTAATAGAAATGCGGGATACATGGGAGAATTTTTCCATATTACACAGACAATAGATATAGAATATGCTCATAGAAATAATCTAACATGTAGTTTGCGGGCTGAAGAAAAATAATTCATTAACAAGGTATAAGATAGAAGACAGGATTTTCAAAGAAAAGCTGCTGAACAGAAGTCACATGTACCACCATGAGCTTTTAGAGAGGGAAATTATAAGAAAGGTGAGACTTACGCTGCAATGTCTCTGGATTGGTATCATAAAGGGAAACTTTGCTTACTTAGACTAAAAACTGACTATAATAATTATTTCATTGGTACTAGTGAATGTGAACACACTTTTCTAATAACTGGTGGATGGGGTTTGAAAGGTGGAACTGATCCTGTATTTCCAGGAGTATATTACGTGGGTGGTAAGAATGCTTACTATAGGTTGCCAGCACACTGGTATGGTAGTTGTTACTTTGGGATTGTATTTCCCAAAGTATATTGCGTAGATAGAAATAATAAAATCAATGAAATAAAGCATGGACTAACACGTAAAAGGAGAGCAAGTTTTTCAGAAATAGTTGGTGATATTTTTGGTGCGCTGATACCCTCAGTTGGAGCCGTTCTAAATTCGCATAAAATTCGGAAATTGTCCACAGTGGTTGATCGTTTATCAACAGACACTGCTGTTGGGTTTTTGATGATTGATACTGAAATGGTTGCAAATAGATCAATGGTTTTGCAAAATCGACTTGCCCTGGATATTTTATTGGCAAAAGAGGGCGGAGTCTGTGGCATGTTGAAAATACAACACTGCTGTACTTATATCCCTGATAAAAGTAAAAGTCTTGAGGGGTATATAAAGAATATTACGAAATTACATGAAAATTTGACTCAACTGGAGGTTGACGGTGTTTGGGAGAACCTTGGTAAGAGTTTTTCCTCTATAGGTAGGTGGTTTTCCACATTTGGGAGTAGTTTATTAGGAAAAATATTAATACCAATTATTTCAATAGCTGTAATTATTTTGTTTATACTAATGGCATATAAATGTCGTAAGTGTAGATGTGGAAAGAAGGAGATGATAGAAGCAGACAATAAACGTAGAGCTAGGAAAAGAAAATGAGAAGAAATAGAACTAGAGGATATGAGAGGAAATTATTATGAAATGATGGAAGATTTAGACGAGAAAATGGCAAAATGGGAAAGAAGCACAGTCCTTTATATGAAAATAAAGGTGGCAATTGATATGATGGTGATTTTGTGATGGCTCAAAAATGCCATCAAAGGGGGGAATTGATGGAGAAGGGTTTTGAGAAAATAAAACCTGCTCGGATTAACTCCTCGGTAACAACTAACAGTGTGTGGTGAAAACTAACATGAAAAAACACAAAAACACGGGGAAATGCTTATGCGCATGTGTGCACTAATACGTGGACTAATGCAAGAAAGACTAGGCCGCATTTGCGTTCAGATTAAAAATAAAAATAATAATAATGCTGCTTTCTGCACGTTAATGCCTTGTTAGACAAATAACGTGTGATACTGCAAATTGCGGGCGGTAAAACAGTGAGAATTATATTTCATGAAATTAATAATGACTGTGTTTTATTCATCGTAGTGATGCTTGCATGGGCCTACATCGTTGCATGACGAATTGAGGGGTTAAAAAGAAAACTAATAAATAAACCGAAAATCGAGCTCTGAGAGAGAATGGAGAAGGCAAAAGCAGATGACCTTCAAGTATTTATTGTGTGTCTGCCAAGTAACGGAAGGATGGCCGTGGGACCAAGTGCAAATGTACAAACTGCTTCCGCGGAAGCTGCAGAGGCGGACAATGAAAATGTAGAGATTTGTAACATGTTACTAGTTTGGAGGAAGCGTGTATTCATGAGACGTGGATTATGTATTGTTAGAAATGAAAAACAAAGAATGCTGTGAAAACATGGACGTGACTATGGTGGTGTGATAGAACACCCCCTAAACTGACCAATGAGAGACAAAGATTCTGAAAATGTTGCTACAATGGTGGGTTGGACATGAAGGTTTTTAGAGTATAACTGGGGTATCTTGGGGGTGTTAGAAGCGCGCGCCTTTGAAGAAGCTAGAGAGGGGAGATCGTTGCTGTCCGTCGGTTTGCTGTATGCAGATAGAGGCCTACCTGTTTCCTGTTCCTGTCCTACTCTTTGTTCCCTGAACTTTTCTCATGGCCAGGGGGTAGATTTTCCACTAAAATACTTAGGTCAGTATAGTTAAAACCTGTAATTTGCATAATCATTTGCAAATGTATATTTGTCTCTGAAACTTTTGTCTCTTCATCTATCCACTCCTTCATTGCATTCTGTTCATTGTGATTTGAGTTTGACACCTTTTGCTTTGATAAATGTTCTCTCTCTGTGATTTATGCATTGTTTGCCTGTACATGATGAGCATTAATCTTCACATTAATTGCGATAAATATTATTAACCTTATTCCGAGTTTGTGACTTATTTAGAAGTATAGATCGATAGTTAGTTTCTAAATTAGTACCATCAACTTCTCAACTAATGGTCCATCGGCCAGAGGAAAGAGAGTTGATTACAGGTTCAGTTATGTATCTTGTGTGTTAGGACAACTGATTTAACGTAAACTTGAAACAGTGCAACAGGGATTTATGTGTTGGGTGTATGAGTATGGGCCAGTAATTGTGTTTTATCAATTATTGATTCCTGATTGGCGCTGGATCACCCCTTCAAAACTGGCCCCCACCCCTCCAGCATCCCAGGCAAATGCCTGAAACCTGCTACAGCCAGCTCGGCACAGCCTCTGAGTACTACAAATGTGGTCGGATTTACTCAGTGGCGGTTCGTGGCATTTGAAAGTGGTGAGGTGTAAAAGTTGCGAGCGAGCCTAACTATCATAAGACAGGATCGGGGTAATCTTTTTTTGAAAAAAAAGTCTGTGCAAATCATTGCTTTATCCGTTTTTTACCCAGTTGTTGGAAGCAGTTGCGGCGGATGCAGGTAAAAGCGGTGGGGCGGGGCAGGGGCAGGAGTCGACAGTGGTAAGTGGTTTTCTCAATTTTTTCCCTCGTCTGTCGACTCCCCGCACACCCCAACCCAGCCCACCCCACTGCCCTTCCCGACCACCCTTACCTGCACCGGCCGCCACTGGCTGAAAGGGAACAACTGTTGCTGAATAGGGGCACAGTCGAAAACAGCAGCACAGCGGCAGAAAATAACCTCAGAGAGACAAGCTGCCACTTAAAGGTATCATTGGCACATAGTGCACAGCCAGATGAATGGCTTGTGATAAAAAACTGTGGGGGATATGTACAAGGAAGTGGCGGAGCGTGTCGTTAGCCTCTTTGGCTTAACGACACACTCCGCCACTTCTGAAATGCAAGGCTGCACCATAATTACAAGAATGTGGTGCAGCCTTGCGTTTCCCCCTGCGATGGCGCTAAGTTTAGCAACTTAGCGCCAACGCAGGCACACTGGCACCAGAGTGCAAAGGTGTCTGCATGCAGGGGAGGATTGTTTATGTGTAGAAAGGTGTCCCTTCCTGCACATAAACAATACTAAAATGCAATTCTGTCACTTTCATGTGAGCTGCTTCATGCAGCACACATGAAAGTGACAAAATGGCATTTTTTTAAAGGTTTGTTTATGTACAGGAAGGAACATCTTCCTGTACATAAACAAACCATGGCATTTTGCTTTTTCCATGTGTGCTGCACAAGGCAGCACACATGGAAAAAGCAAAAACGAGGAGAAATAATGCATTTCTCCTCGTTTCGACAACTTAAGACCAGGGTTTACCTGATCTTAATTTTGGCGCTGCCTCCTATGTACCCCACCCTTGTACATAGGGGGCAGCGTCAAAATGAATGGGTGTTGCGGTGGAACGCCCAACGAAACACCCACTGCACGCCCCTTTCACGCTAACCATAGTGTGAAAGGGGGCCTTATGTACAAGGCAGCGTTAAGCCACGTCAAGTGGCTTAACGCTGACCTGTACATAAGGCAGGGCCCCTATCACCACGGGAACGCCACAAAAAGTGATGTTTCCGTGGCGATAGGGGCTTGTACATATGCCCCTGTGTACCAACAACTGAGTGAGAGTGGTTTCTTTATCGGCACATTGCAGATGTTGTCATTCATCATGAAAGGCCCTGTTGAAAGTGCAGAACAAGATGCTGGATGGGAAATGAGAGGCACGTGGTATCCTTGTGGTATTGCTGAATCATCATGGATCCTGTTTTTATGAATAAAGCACGCAGATGTTTGATGATTTGGTTTTGAAACATATTTCATCCAGTCTTTTGTCTCATATTGGCAACACCTTGGGAATCTGATTCTGACACCATGTTATTTATTTTAAACAAAGACACAGACTTCAAGGGAGACATGATTAACAGCTGTCTTACAGAAGTATTCTCCTGGCTCCAGTCCAACCAGCTTAAATGTAATCCTGGTAAATCGGAGATTATCTTCTTTGGCCACCGCCCCAGCAACCTTTGGCGCAGTTGGTGGCCTGCTGACATGTCCCCCCCCCACGTCCCCTGTAAAGATAGTGAAAAATCTGGGGGTGAAGCTGGATGATAATATTTCCATGCAGGCACAGATCCAATTAGTGGCCGGTTCCTGCTTTGGCCTGCTCAAAATGCTGAAACAGTTCCTGCCCCTCCTGTCTATCACCCACAGAAAAACGGTGGTCCAGGCATTAATAATCTCCAGGTTGGACTACGTGAATGTACTCTACCTGGGGCTGCCTGAGTATCTACTGGCAAGACTGCAGGTGACTCAGAACGCTGCAGCAAGAGCAATACTCATGCTTGGCCCCAGAGCTCGTATGTCCACACAGCTGAAATCCTTACACTGGCTCCCTGTCCGCAAAAGGATCCATTTCAAGGCCATGGTTTTGGCTTTTAAGGCTCTCCACGGCATAGGGGCTGGGTACATTGTGAAGAGAGTTCAATTTTACCACCCTCACCCGTGCACTTAGGTCTGCAGCACTTCAGCTGGCTCTGACCCCCAGATACCTCCGGGCACGCATCGGGGGTCGCTCCTTCCAGGTGCAAGCAGCAAAATTGTGGAACAATCTACCGGTGGACTTAAGGTTGACTCAGGATCTCCTTGCATTTAGGAAATCACTGAAAACTTGGTTGTTTCAGCTTTAATATCCAGTGCGGGGATCACACTGCTTAGCTAGGCCTTCATCCTGCTTCAGCGCCGGGACACTCAATTGAGTAGCTGCGCGCTCTATAAATAGCCATTTAACATAACATAACATATAGAGTGTTACACCCCAAAAAGGGCTCAATACATTTTCCTGTGCACCCGTTTCCAGTCAATAGGCATCAGTGAGAGGCTGCAGTCGTATATAAAAACCACACAAAGTGCACGGAGGTTGACGAGGGAGTTGGCTCTAGGCCTGGAAACTCGATGTTTGCCAGAACTTCCTAAATGTGTGCATTTACTAATGAAGAGGCAAGGAGTACCGAAATATGCAGGCGCTTATACAGTAGCCAAGCACAACGGAATATTAAACATGAGTGTGAGAAAGTGCCCTCTTTCTGCATGGTATGCCCCCGCTTTTTGATGAATTGCTGATGTTCTTTGACTGAGTGTGCCCTAGGCTCCTGCTAATCAGGTACCCAGGGCCTATGTTCCTTCCCTAAAACTGCATTGAAGCCTAAACCCCATTGGCATCCCTGGCCACAGGTCGGCCCCTGGTAAATGGTACCACAGGTACCCAGGGCACTGTGACCAGGGAAGGCCCCTAAGGGCTGCAGCACTTATTGTGCCACCCTTAGAGGCCCTGCACCTTTGCAGGCTGCGTGTCTTGGTGCAGAACAAAGTGAAGAGTCGACATGGCACACATCCATGTGTGCTATGCCTACAAACCACTGCCCTGGCATAGATCAGTCACCCCTCTAGCTGGGTGCACTATGCCAGTGGTGAGGGTACAGGTGCATGAGCCCTGTACCCCTACAGTGCCCAAGTCCATTCCTGGGCATTGTAAGTGCAGTGCTGCCATTAAGAGTATATTGTGCTGGGAGTTTGTCATTACGAACTCCACAGCACCATAATGGCTACACTGAAAACTGGGAAGTTTGGTATCAAACTTCTCAGCACATTAATCCCACACTAATGCCAGTGTGGGATTTAATGTAAAATGCACGACAGAGGGCATCTTAGAGATGCCCCCTGAAACTCGACCAACTTCTAGTGTCCCGACTGAGTGGCTGTTTAGGCTGCCACCAACAGACATGTTTCTGGACCCCTGGGTCAAGAGCCTGATGCTCTCGGGGGCCTGAAACAATGCACATCCTGGGACGAGGTGCCAAGCCTCCTTCCCCAGGATGGGCAGGGTTCACGAAAGGGGAAGCTTCAAAGGCATGCCGCCTTTGTGAGCCTCCCCAGATCATTTGCTGCTTTCAGCAACTGGTACCCACTGGTTCTACCCCCCACTTTGGACAGGAGAACCAGCGGGAAAAACAAGTGAGGGAAAGAGGTGTGCCCACCTCTGCCAACTCCACCCCTCAGGTGGGGGAGGCGAGGTGAAGCACAACTCTGAGTCCCCGCCATCTTGAGGATGGGGGGACCCAACCAACCAGGGACAGGCTCCTGCCCCCCTCCCACTGGAGGGTGGCACGATAGGGGGTGTACCCACCCCAGGGAAGGGACCCATTGGTCCCTGCCCTTTACCTACCTGTAACGCCGCTAAATCTAGTATTTAGGGGCACCCTGAACCTTGCTTCCTCATATCCAGCCTGACAACAAGAAGAAAAGAAGAAGAAGGACCGAACAGCTGTGCAGCCAGCTAACAAGAGGAAGACGCCCACTGACTTGGCCCCAGCCCTACCGGCCTGTCTCCCCTCGAACCTGCTCCTGCGAAATCCTGGTGTGTCCTGCAGCCAGCAACCTCAAAAACCCTGGAGGACCTGCCTGCCTTCACTTCCAAAGACTGCTTCTCCCGTGAACACCGGATTTGTTCAACTGCAACCTCTGGCAGCAGCCGGAGACCGCGAATCCGCCCCACTCTGCACCCGCCGTCCGCGGCCCGAGCTCGAGTGGGCAAACACCACGAGGAGGTCAGCCCGGCGATCCTGAACCGAGATCCGACGACCCCTGACCTGCCTCAAGCCTCCAGCCTACGCCTGCAGTCTAAAACCAGAAGGCCCCCTTAACCGCGACCCGGAGCTGGTAAGAAGATCGACCCCAAAAGGCACCCCTGCACCCGACGCCCCACTGCCTTGTGTGCCCAAACCGATGGTGCCTAACAAACCCCTAACTTCCCAACTTACCTCTCGAAGTGGTGGTCGCACCCAGAAGTCCTTCGTCTCCCTGCCTGCAGTGCTTTTGCATACCATAGGTTCTCCATTGGAAACAACAGGGCGCCCGACGTCGAAACAGCACTCTGCACCCGGCCGCCTCAGTGCCGCTGAGGGTGCACCTTTTGTGCTACTTTGTTTCCCCTTTTGCCCTGACCTAAACCCTAGGAGCTTTGCTCCCACAACCCATAGGCCTGCTTGCCTGCAGCCACTAACCGAAGGGCCCCTATCCCCCATTGGATAACATTGGGCCTCAACACTCTGCACCCGGCCGCCCTAGTGCCGCTGAAGGTGTAACAAGAGTGCATCACTGACCCTGGGGGACCCTTGAGTCTAACCCCAGAACCTTAACTCCCACAGTCGATAACTTACCTGTGAACCGATAACCTGTTTTCCTCCATAGGATAACATTGACAATTTTCTTCCAAAACGTTTCGAAATGTGGAGTTTTGAAATCTAAAAATATTCTTTAAAAATCTCACGAATAACCAAAATGTATTTACTTACCTGTTTGCAGGAAATGTCCCAGTGCTGGATCTAGGTATCCAGCACTGAGTTAGAAAAGTAACGTAAAAAGTAACTTACCTGTAATTTACTGAAAAAGCCTATTCATTTCAATGTACTGTATTTGCTAAGTATTGCAACCTACTGCATCCCCTGTAAATCAAACAAAGTACAATTCATATTGCATTTTCAAACTGTTCTACATTCAGCAACTTATTACTGTAAAGTATTTAATGCTTACCTGTGCCAGGCTTGCTTGGTTCTAAAAATAAAACAACAGTATATTTTTTTATACAAAAACAATTGGCCTAGAGTTCAGTTCTTGAGTGTGTGAATTCATTTGCTGACTGAGTGTGTACATAAGTGCTTAACACTGTCCTCTGATACTGCCTTACTGCTCGACCAAGCTACCACTATTAGAGAGTAAGGTTCTATCTAACTTTAACCTCTGCCTACCTCTGGGGTCATCTGGACTCTATACACACTATACCTCATTTTGGTGTAGTATATATAGAGCCAGTTTCCTACAATGAGAAGCAAAATAAAAATGTACTTTCGCATGTTCTGGCTCCTAGGCTCACCTCCTCCGGTCTTCGACTCCTCGTGCTTCAGTCCCTCAGCATCTGCAGCAATTCTCCACACCATTCTGCTCTAATACTGCTGATGTTAGCAGCATGAGAGCGTGCTCCCTCGACGCTCCAGCAGGCAGTGGGGATCTGTGCCTTCTCTCCACCTAGCTGTCTTAGAAAGCTGGGTGGAAAGGTTTACATTGCACATGTCAGGTTGGCCAACGCAAGACGGCTGGCCAAAGTGACATGCGCCGTAAAAACTGGTGTAGTGGGCACCTCCCCCCTGCTGCCAGTCAGCACCAGTAGCCCCGCCCCAAACACAGCTTGGCTGGAAAAAGCAAAAAATAAAATGGTAATACATGCATTTTATTGCCATTTTATTTTTCACCTTTACGGCGCTGGCAGCAGGGGGGCCAACGCTCCTCTGCCCTAATAGAGGGGCCGCTGCTGGATTTACTACAGGGTGCTGGAATTCAAACATTTAGGATGTTACGGAATTGTAGCAGTTCTTGGATGTTCTGCTTCTTCATCGGTTGGCATTGCCTTCATAAATAAAATTCATCATCCATTTTTGTGTTTCAGGGTTGCTTTATCTTTTCCCTGGCCAAATACACACCCCTGACGTACAACAAAACCTACACGTATCCTGACTGGTCGATCGGCCTGGGCTGGTGCCTGGCTCTCTCCTCCATGATCTGCATCCCGATGGTCGTGGTCATCCGCATTGTGCAGTCGAAAGGATCACTCATTGAGGTGAGGGTGCAGTCCAAGGGCCGGATGTCACATGTCAAGCCAAGGTGCATGCGCAGTCCAAGGGCTGGATGTCACATGTCAAGCGAAGTTGCATGCGCAGTCCAAGGGCTGGATGTCACATGTCAGGTAAAGGTGCATACACAGTCCCAGGGCCGGATGTCACATGACAAGCAAAGGTGCATGCACAGTCCAAGAGCCTGATGTCAAATGTCAAGCGAAGGTGCATACGCAGTCTAAGGGTCGGATGCCACATGTCAAGCAAAGGTGCATGCACAGTCTAAGGGCCATATGTCACATGTCAAGCAAAGGTGCATGCGCAGTCTAAGGGCCATATGTCACATGTCAAGCGAAGGTGCATGCGCAGTCTAAGGGCCATATGTCACATGTCAAGCGAAGGTGCATGAACAGCCTAAGGGCCGTCTGTTATGTCAAGCAAAGGTGCATGGATAGTCAAGGGCTGGATGTCACATGTCAGGTAAAGGTGCAAGCACAGTCCAAGGGCCAGATGTCAAATATCAAGTGAAGGTGCATACGCAGTCCAAGGGCCAGATGTCACATGTCAAGCGAAGGTTCATGCACAGTCTAAGGGCCATATGTCACATGTCAAGCGAAGGTGCATGCGCAGTCCAAGGGCCATATGTCACATGTCAAGCGAAGGTGCATGCACATTGCAAGGGCCAGATGTCACATGTCAAGCGAAGGTGCATGCACAGTCTAAGGGCCATATGTCACATGTCAAGCGAAGGTGCATGCACATTGCAAGGGCCAGATGTCACATGTCAAGCGAAGGTGCATGCACAGTCTAAGGGCCATATGTCACATGTCAAGCGAAGGTGCATGCGCAGTCTAAGGGCCATATGTCACATGTCAAGCGAAGGTGCATGCGCAGTCTAAGGGCCATATGTCACATGTCAAGCGAAGGTGCATGCACAGCCTAAGGGCCGACTGTTATGTCAAGCAAAGGTGCATGCATAGTCAAGGGCTGGATGTCACATGTCAGGTAAAGGTGCAAGCACAGTCCAAGGGCCAGATGTCAAGTATCAAGTGAAGGTGCATACGCAGTCCAAGGGCCAGATGTCACATGTCAAGCGAAGGTTCATGCACAGTCTAAGGGCCATATGTCACATGTCAAGCGAAGGTGCATGCGCAGTCCAAGGGCCATATGTCACATGTCAAGCGAAGGTGCATGCACAGCCTAAGGGCCGTCTGTCATGTCAAGCAAAGGCGCATGCATAGTCAAGGGCTGGATGTCACATGTCAGGTAAAGGTGCAAGCACAGTCCAAGGGCCAGATGTCAAATATCAAGTGAAGGTGCATACGCAGTCTAAGGGTCGGATGTCACATGTCAAGCGAAGGTGCATGCTCAGTCCAAGGGCCATTTGTCACATGTCAAGCGAAGGTGCATGTGGAGTCTAAGGGCAGAATGTCACATGTCAAGCGAAGGTGCCTGCACAGTCCAAGGGCTGTATGTCACATGTCAAGCGAAGGTGCATGTGCAGTCCAAGGGCCGGATGTCACATGTCAAGTAAAGGTGCATGTGCAGTCCAAGGGCCGGATGTCACATGTCAGGTGAAGGTGCATGTGCAGTCCAAGGGCTGGATGTCACATGTCAGGTGAAGGTGCATGTGCAGTCCAAGGGCAGAATGTCACATGTCAAGCAAAGGTGCCTGCACAGTCCAAGGGCTGTATGTCATATGTCAAGCGAAGGTGCATGCGCAGTCTAACAGCCTTATGTTACATGTCAAGTGAAGGTGCATATGCAGTCCAAGGGCCATATGTCACATGTCAAGCGAAGGTGCATGCACAGTCCTTGAATGTCTTTGATAAGCGTACCTCGCATGTGTAGATATGAACTATGGGATATAGCAGATGGCATGCGGTTGGGTCAAAGTTACAGGTCTATGCCTGTGAACCGATCCCTGCTTGAAATAAGGAATTATGTCAACATCAGTAGAGTTTCAAGATCTATTTTGGAGTAAAGCTAAGCATGTTATATTTTAGAACATGACTCCATGAGAGACCGCGCAGCTCTCACAATCCTAGAGGAACTGTGGAGGGATCTTTACTGCATAACATATTGGATTTAGGGCAGCTGTCTTCAAACTTGTTGATGCTGCACTGCCCTTGTGTAAAACAATAATTTATCAGGGGCCCCCTTGCCCACAAACATATTTTCTCAGAATTATTCTATAAAAAGTGTCAGACATTGCAGTTATATTCAGGGCCACTGAATTATGCGGCAGAGGAGGAGCAAATTATGCAGCAGGGTTAAATAAATTATGCAGCAAGAAAAGGCAAATTATGTGGCATAATGCGGCACATTTTGTGATAGTATTACTTCATTATTTTACCATTTTTACACCTGGGAATAGAGTTAACCTTATTACAGCAATAAGCAACTTAAAGATAACCAGTCAAACTTTGCAAAAAGTGTTCCGGTGCACAGGAACCAGAGTTGCCATATTTCTTTTAGCCTTTGATCCATTTGAGCTTAAAACAAATTTTTGTTGTTTGTTCAAATCTGCAGATTATGCAACAGAGGATGGATTATGTGGCAAATGCAGCAAATACTAAATTATGCGAAAATCACTGCGGCCGCAGAATTGCATAATTCCAGCGGCCCTGGTTATATTCAGTTATCTCTTTTGAAAATGAAATCAAATACATAATTGCCTTCAGCCAGGTCTGCATAAAGTGTAAAAGTATCTCCACTGTGATCATTTATCAGAACTTGAGGGTGCGGCTTTGGGGGTTTTGACGCCTGTTGCCAACCAGGACTTGAGTGACAAAAGACTGTTACTGAAGGTCCATTACAATGATTACAGAGTTGATCACTGCCACTCTATTTTCCTTTACTAAAATACAGCACGTTTTCCAGAACTGTGTTTTCCTCTGTTCTCTAGGGGCATAGTAAATGCTTCTCTTGGCCACATCCTAGCGACCCCCTATGATCAGTTAAGGCCCCAGCTTGTCAAGGAGACCACTCCACAGTTTAAAGGCTTCTGCTTTAGAGAGTTTACGGTTATTTGTGAAGGCACGTAAATGTCCACAGTAATTATTAGTTATCACACAGTTTTAACCGTACTCTTCTTGTCACTGTTTCCACCTTATCTCAGAACACAGAGGTACAAATTAGAGAAAGTTTCCATCAGTCTGGGAAATTCCAAGTGGATGTATGTGAGTATGGGACAGGATGTGGCCTAACGGCCAGAGCTGCCGACATTGGAGCTGGGGAACAAAGGTTGGAGCCTCTGCGTCAGCTCAATATGTTATGTTATGTTATGTTACTGGGTACTTATAAAGCGCACGGCTACTCCATAGAGTGTCCCGGCACAGTATCCTATGATTCTGGGCAAATCACTTAATCTCTCTGTGCCTACCAATTTTTTTTTTTTTTTAATGAATGTGTCCTTGTGTAATGTAATGGGTGCTCATGTAAAGTGCTCCAATACCTTCGGGTCGAGTTTGCGCTATATACAACTGCAAAAAAAAAATGCAATTTGCACATCATGGCATGTGTTGCCTAGACATCTGTAAAGTGGACTGCCACCCCTGGGTTAAGTCTGAGCTATCTGAGCTATAAAATTAATAAAAAATAAAACAAATAATTACAAAATCCTTTTATTCCTGGGTGGGTGAGGAAAAGGGAAAAGCAGGCTAGTTCTAGCCTGGCCAGCCACTGCCATCAGATGCTTTAGATGAGCGACAGGTGGCAGTCTCTCAGGTAGGAAGGGGGACTGTGTGGCGGCTGCCTGGTGGATTGGGACTCCGTGCACCTACGTCCACACGGAAAGGTCACAGGGACACCTCTTGATGCCCCCATAGGCGCACACCTGAAATGTAGAGGAGCATAATGCTACTTTACCTTTCTACCGAGTTTATCCTCTCTCCTATGGTTGCCTTATGCGAAATAACCTCTGAAAGTGGGGTAAAACACGACTGCAGGGCCATCAGAACATTGGGGCAAGACAGGGCATTATTCCACATGTCCCACACTTTTTCAGGGCACCACGATTGTGGTACATCATCTTCTTATAGATTTGAAAGCAAGCTCCGTTTAATTATAACATCAGGTATGTCTTAAGCCACTAGTTGGTGCAAGATACTGACAAGTGGCCCCTGCATGATGTTTGTGTTCCTGGCCTGCATTAGCAGGGAGCACGCTTATTTAGGGATTCAGTACCAACTACCCACCAGCAATGACTGGGGCTGCTGTTGCGATGGAGTCCCTCCGATTAACACCACAACGTTATATAATGTAATTGTAATTGCATTTATATAGCGCTTACTACCCCTGATGAGGCAGTGAAGTGCTTTTCAGCAAGTAGCACGCTTCTCTGGAACCCAAAGTGTATTAGTGGTGGATTAGTAAAGGGAAATATAAGTTGCTAATTGGAGCAGTGGACATGTGAGTCTGCTAGTTGGATTGAATAGGATAGAGGAGGGAAGAGTCTAGAAAGTGTTTTTGGGAGATCATAGCAGTAAAGTGAGGTTTGGGATGAGTCAAAGGAGGGATAGAGGAGGGAAGAGTCCAGACAAGGTTATTTGGGAGATCATGGTAGTAAAATGAGGTAATGTGGCTATACCCGGCACCATGGGCTTCACACCGATGGGTGAAATATACCTCACAGATACAGCACACACATTAAAACCAGATATATGGTTTGTTACCAGATGTGCAAAATTCATAAATCCATATCTCTAGTATAAAATCAAGCATGGATGCTGCTCCGTGACACAAGGCATGCAGGTAAATGTATACACACCTAATCTATGGTATATTATCACAATCGACTGTGCAAATTGTGTCACATCAGTGATGGTGGCTGGCTACTTTGCTCAGCGTAATACTCTCCCCGTCCAATCTATTTATTATAAGGGAACAAAGGCAGCTTTTATTGTACCTCAAATATACCAGCCTCCCTCAATGTACACATTTATCAAACACGGTAGAACATTATTCAATCCAACATAGATTTTGTCAAACGGGTAAGACCCTAATCACCCCTCAAGCGGGGTTGTCATAAGGGGAGGGGAAGCTGTGATATTTTTTTTCTGTGCAATGCGTTTCCTAATGCCCAGCACTGATGATAGGTTAACAGACGCAGGTCTTCTTGGATGAGCTGATGGAAGCACAGCTAAACATTTCCCCAGTTCCATGAACTTGCCCTATTATTTGGGTGCAATTAATACTTCACCCAGCCCAATCTACTTGTGACCAGTCCACTCTTAAGAAATTAGATGTATACCTCAAATGAGAAATCATGAACTCTCATTGGACTAATGGCAACACTACAGTCTATGTAAGTCGTTTGTGTTTCAGTTACTTACTAAAGTGATTACATGACAAAAGTGATAGGTTTGACTAACATTTTGAATGTACCTTGTTGGCTTTGACTAGCACACACGTTTAGGTAATTAACTTACAAATATCCTTCTGCAGGTTGAATGAGAATTTCAAAGCCCCTGAAATCTCTGCATGTTCAGTTCATGGTGATAATTAGGGGTGGGCATGACTCTCGTAATTTGCTGTGGCGTAATTAGGCAAAATTGCAGCAGAATTATGCAAGATTAAATGGAATTAGGCGAGGCTCATAAACCTGCATTTAGCGCTATTTTCTTAGAGCAAAATGCATCCTTGCGTCAATAATGAACATAAGGATGCAATTTGCGCTAAGAAAATAGCATAAATGCAACAGAACGTGAACAGCGGCAGCCGCTCGTGCTCTGTTCCTGTGCTCATTGGGTAGGCATTTTTGCCCAAGATTACTCCAAAAGGTATAATTGTGAATTGTATTTACCCCTGACGAGGCTTTGAAGTGCTCTGCGGTGAGTAGCACACTTCTCCCAAACCTAATATTTCCTTTGTGCATTAGTTCTGTTAGGTTTGTGCTTTTGATTTCTTGTGAGTTTAGTAGAGTTTAGAGTAGGGTTAGAATGACGGAAATGGATTTGGAAGTGGAAGTAGTAAGTTGCTTTTATAAGTAGTGGTCTTGTGTGTCTGTTAGTTGGGTGACATTCCTAGAAAAGAAGGGGAAAGCTTGAGAAGGATGTTCAGGGGCTCATAATAATCAGAAAGGTGTGGGATGAGTCAGAGAGTGGAAGGATGGGACAAAGGTTGACAGGAGGATCTTTTTTTTTTTTATTAGTTTAATATTTTTTAATATAAAAAACCTGAAATTAACTTATACATACACATATGCTCATGACACGCATGGTAATGTATGGTAGGAGAAAACCTCTCTATATAAATTTCCACATGTGCACAGAAGCTGTAATATTTACATGGTCTGATGTTCACATTTATCTTGGGGTGAAGTATGCAATTTTTCCATGACATTTCTTATAGTTTTTTAGTAGCAGGTATAAACCCCTCCATATATGCACCTATATGTTCATAGACGCGGCAGTAATGACATTGACTGATATACACATTTCTTGTAGTGTATTATACATTTTACTCCTTATATTAATGTATCTGTTTACAACAGGAAGCATAGTTCAATGTACAATGACACATGTATAACAGTAACTCCAGGCGATATAAACTGCCACGTTTTTCTAATTCAGTTCATTCGGAAGTCCTGTGAGATTCGAAAAGCTTATGTATATATGTGTTTCAACAATCTAACGCTAAAGATGGTGGTCCAAATACAGAATGTATACAATGTTTCTCTGGTCAAATCATCATTTGCAACGTGTTTGTGATGAGCGATTGCATAGTGGTGCATGGTGGACATCTAGCGGACAGTCAGGGTATGACACCATAGAATATCTTCCTTGGTGGGCTAGTAGATGTATTTATTTATAATTTGAATTAAGAACATAGCAAGTCAGATAAGTCTTCAGAGGACTATAATGTGTAAGTCTGAAACAGTAATAAATTGCATCCTGTAGCTGATCAGGAACATTTAGTATAGCGTTCTAGATATATAGTGAGGTCGCTGAGTACTGATTATTTGCCTCCAACAACGTTAGATGTATATGGCCTTTGGGCCTTATAGTTAGAGAATATTTATGCAACAGACATTGGTCCAAATTCAATCCGGTATATGCACACCTAAATATACAAGGGTTGGAAAATAACTTAATTCAAGAGTGCAAACTTCAACTCCTAATTCATGGAATCGGGAATAGTGTCAAATCTAAATCACAAATGGAATTTACCACCAGCGTGTTACAAGTATCTTAGGGTTTATTTGCGGATGTTTCCATGTGGATCCATTTGCAAGCGTTAGTGAAAATGCAAATGTGCAGATTTGTGGTAATTCAACAATGTTTTACAGGTTTTATTGCAACTGTGTAAATGATCAGAGATTTACTTCTGTCAACAGCAGGGGTAAATCCGTTTTCAGGATAGAATGAGCTGGGACTCCCACAGAATTGATGGGGGTTGCAGGGAGAGGTGCTGCTTCCATAGGGAAACATATACCACCTGCTGAGAAACACACAAAAGAAAAATGGAATGTGTAAAGCCACCTCAGTACGAAATATTCTCATGTGGAAAAGAATATATGCACATTTCCACATGTGTAAATGGCTATTCATGCCAGCACTAATAATAATCTGTGGCAGCTTCTTAGCAGTATAAGTGAAATTATTTGAGAAGTTCAAAAAAGTTTTAAAATTCCTATTTCCACCGCAGAAGTTTTGTGAGTCGACCCAGTGTCAGTTATTAATATTACTGTGTGGAAGAAACAGGACTGAAAATGGAATGGTGGAAGCACGACACCCTGATTTTTCTGGGACCCAAGTACATAAAATCTGATCCTTAGGGCTGGCAGTACAGAAAGTTGGGGATACAAGCCTTTGAACCTCATTAATTAAGGAGAACATGTACAGAAATATTCCGTGCAATCAGGAACTCCTAACTTATTAATTGTCTCACTTAATACGGACTCTTTACGTTTCCTGAATTGAAATCTTCTCTTTGTTTGAACTCACCTACCCTGAGAAAATGTCAGTTTTGTCATGTTGTAGCGGTTATTTTTAAACACATTTCATTAACCCTTTGTGAGACTTTTGGGACTGTGTTTAATGGCAGCATACCTAACAGCTGTCTACAACAGTTTCCAGTTTTAATAGTCTACATTGTTGCTTTACAATTGACTTTGCGATAAAAAGTTTACAACATGTTTTGTCTTATAGTAGTCACAAAGGTGCAGAATGCCTAAACCCATCAACCAGAAACTCTATTGGAGATGGGCAAAGTCTGATTATGGCGTGCTTTTCTATTAGGGAAGGTAGCATGCCTGCTCGCTGGCGCTCTCTAATGACCCCTTTCTCCTATTGTTACAGAGGATAAAATCAGTGGCTGCCCCTCGAGAGGTCAACCGCTGGGCCAAGGAAACCGAAGCAGCCACTCCATTCTGTCCCAACGGAGCCGCCAATGGGAACTTCACCAAGCCAACCCATGTCATTGTGGAGACCATGATGTAAGTTTTCTCTCCTGTTCACCGTGCAGGAGGAAGAGATGCAAACCAGCTTCCACTGCCCACCACAAATTCTTGCTGTACGAGAGGGTTTGACCAGCTCCACTGGACCTCCTCACATCTGGATCTCAGGAGGCTGTTGAGGGTTGGACCAGTTTCACTGGACCTGCTCACAATTGGAACTCTGGCTACTGATGAGGGTTGGGCCAGTTTCACTAGTCCTCAGTGCATCTCAGACTCTGGCTGCATGTGAGAGCTGGACCCATTTCAGCAGACCTCCTCACATCTGGGACTCCGGCTGCTGGTGAGGGTTGGGCCAGTTTCACCAGACCTCCATGCATCTTTCACTCTAGCTGCATGTGAGGGCTTGACCCGTTTCACCAGACCTCACATGCATCTTGGACTCCGGCTGTGCATGATGTGTGGACTAGTTTACCCAGCCCTCGTCACATCTGAGACTCTGGCTGCTGGTGAGGATTGGGCCAGTTTCACCGGACCTCTATGCATCTCTCACTCTAGCTGCATGTGAGGGCTTGACCCGTTTCACCAGACCTCACATGCATCTTGGACTCCGGCTGTGCATGATGTGTGGACTAGTTTACCCAGCCCTCGTCACATCTGGGACTCCGGCTGCTGGTGAGGGTTAGGCCAGTTTCACTGGACCTCCATCCATCTCTCACACTAGCTGCTTGTGAGTACTTAACCCATTTCACCAGACCTCCTTGCATCTCGGACTCCGGCTGTGCATGATGTGTGGACTAGTTTAGCCAGCCCTCGTCACATCTGGGACTCCGGCTGCTGGTGAGGGTTAGGCCAGTTTCACTGGACCTCCTTGCATCTCGGACTTCCGGCTGTGCATGATGTGTGGTCTAGTTTACCCAGACCTCGTCACATCTGGGACTCTGGCTGCTGTTGAGGACTGGGCCAGCTTCCCCAGACCTCAGTGCATTTCAAACTCTGGCTGTATGTGAGGTTCAACCAATTTCACCAGACCTCCATGCATCTCGGACTCTGGATGCGTGTGAGGACTGGACCAGTTTCACCAGACTCCTTGCATTTAGTCACTGGCTGTGCGAGAGGATCAGACCAGCTTCCACTACCCCATCTACTGTATGACCAGGTTACAGAGTGTAACACGTGCACTAGCGTATATCTGTTGATCCTTATCTTGAGTTCTCTGAATTCCAAGTGTGGCTTCAGGGTAGAACTGGTAACAGAGGTAGAAACTTCATGTCTGCTTACAGTACAGCTTTGCAAATGAATGTTTATTACTGGGAAGAGGATGGCCCTTCCCTCAAAATGTTGCCCTGTCCATGCTAGTGGTAGGCAGCCAGTGCACCTTGATGCTTAAAGCTACATGTATGTCATTATCTAGCCGGTTCAGCTGTTGAAACACTGGTGTTAAGTCACACATGTTTCCTGGTTGGGTAGGCATTTAGGCCCTGGTTGGTACATTAGGAAATCCCAATATCTGTGGGATCAGGTTGGAAGAAACCCACATACTTCTGCTGAGTTATCCAGGAATTTCAGTCAAAGTACAGTAATTGTGCCTAAAGATCTGTAATTTTCGATGAATAAGTTGAAATTTTCAGAAAAAGTTTTTCCCCTATTCTCTTACAAACTCTGCTGATACAGGGCATTTAAATTATTTTGGAGAAACATGTGAAATGGAGAAAAGACACCTAATTGCCGAACTTTGTAGATATGTGTAACTATATCAATCAGGGTGCAGTAAGTTATCGTTAATCTGGATGAAAAGGTGGGGTTGGACCTCTTGAGAAATTAACAGGTAACAAGCAAGGTTGGGACTGGCACTCATTCTGTGTGTGTGTGCACCCGGTTAGGAGTTAAGGTATTGCACACGTTGATCACTTTATTATTAGCCCACCATGATGGGTTTTTATCTTCTGATTCTAGATGCACCCAAGATTAGTGCAAATGTTTGGCGGACTTGACATTCATGTACTTACTTTGTAATTCAAATTTTGTGATGTTTCTTCGCTATAATTAATGCTGTAGTGCCATTGTTGACGACATTCGGGACCACTACTTTGGCAGTATGAAATGCAGAACTGAATGTTTGTCCATGGTGACCACTAAGAATGTAATTACGTAAGTTAAGGGCTCATTCACCTCCCTCCAGCGCTAAGATATCCTGTTATATTCCATATAGGTACCCTATATAGGTGCAGGTAACACTGCAACCTTTCACCTATATCCTTCCCTACATTACATACATAACGGTTCTAGGGTACTGACTTTTTACCCAGATATGACACTGCATTCAGAACGCGGGTTTTTCCCTGGTTCGATTCTCACACATTATGCATGAGGCGTCTTGGAAGCACAGCAGGGCTAACAGTAGGATTACCATCTCCTGTATAATATCTCTGTATAAAGTTCAGGCCCGACGTCATCCTTTAGGCCGACACAGTAACACAGCAAGGTAGGACCCCTGGGGAGACCTATGGGTATATATACATCATGTCTTGCTTAGAAAGACAGAGGGGACCGTGACTTCCCGGCTGACACACTGACCAGAGACGCTGAGGTTCCTGCATGCAGACGCTCCAGCTAGCAGTGGTCTAACATCCCTCGTGGGGTGTCCAACTCGAGACCAGGACGGGGTCCCACATTCTCTAACTCTCAGGTAATGGGGGTTGACTAGATCCTAGAAGGAATCTTGGCATAACACCTACACAGATCCTAGAAGGAATCTTGGCATAACACCTACACAGATAGTTAGGGAGACATCGTAGGAGTACGCACTTTTTATCATGTGTTTTATGTACGTGTATATATTCACGATTTCTGCAAGATGGTAGAACTATACCATCCCTTTACTTTCGTAGTACTGCTAATCATATATCGCTGCTACTGTCTAATGGTTGTTGCAGCTCATCTATTCTACACTAGAATAACAACTGTTCAATAAACCTTTATTGACAAACGCCCAGTATGTTTATTCTGTGTATCTCTGAGAGAAACTAAGTAAGCACGAGTGACTGAGCGAAAGGTAGTATATTGTTTCCACGATCCTGGAGGATCAGGGTAGTCATGTTCTGAGGTTGCCAAGAACTATTCTCTCCCCGATAAGAGGAGACTCTAGTGGCACTGTGAGCTAGTTGATAAAGACAGGCTAACGTATCCGGTGGGGTGCACAGAGTCCGTCTGCCACCAAACCCACAGTTTATGTTATCCAAACATGCAGATTCTGTATTGGTACTACACAACAATCCTTTATCCCAAATGATGCAAGAGATGTTGGTCTGAAAAGGACATAGATGGGACAAAGTTAACGCTAAAACAGGAATGCACCACACCACCCTTGAACGATGCAGGGTGAGTGGAGCACAAGACTTGTCACAAGCCCTTTCCAGTGGCGGGCGACACAGATAAGGAATGGTGGGGTGGGTGGAGGGGGCCGTGGGAGCACTCGGAGGGGGGGAGGCCTGACACGGCCGGACAAACTGACATGCGCACTTAAAAGTGCACCTACCACTCCTCCTCCCCCTCCCATGCCCCGGCTCGCCCTTCCCTGCACAAGCTGGCTCAGGCAGCAGCTGAAAAAGAAAATGATAGTAAAATATAGATTTATTTTTCAGCTGCTGGCTCTAAGCCAGTGGGGCTACGCTCCTCTGCCATTGTGTAGGAGCCGCCTCTGGCCCTTTCTGCAGCAGGGCACACTGTATTTCAGTTTTGATCAAGTGAGGTAGCTTCCAAAGCACGATGAAACAGTGCATCTGTGAAATTTAGAAGATTTAAATATTCAAGCCCACATTGTATGAAATGTACACAAGGGTTTGCCATGACATAACCACACACCACACCACAGCCTCAAGCACTCTGTCTCTGCACATTAACAACTTTGTGGAAACATTTTAGTACTGAAGAGAAGTGCTGCCATTCTTGCATTGGTGAGCCAACCACTCGACGTGTATTGTGTCAAAGTTTATTGGTATTGTCCTCTCAAAGACAATCTATCAAATAATCAAATATTGGCTCTGTGCATTTACACAGAGCATATAATTGGATCTTTCTAGTTCTTTCGCACTAGATATAAATAGTGTGCAAGACGTACAGGTGCTATTAAACACAGGCACATTTTAAGCACCAAAAGCTTATTTTAATGTTGCTAAATATATAATTCCGACTGCTTTGGCGTGCTTTTCGAAAAAATAGCCATTGTAATCTGCCACCTAAACAGGGCAGATCTCTAATTCCATGACATGCACAGAAATATGGGCCCAGCAAACAAGGACCATTGTGTTCTGGGGAGTTCAGGCACTGCCTGATGTACACAGACTACTGTCTCTGTTACAGAACTTTAAAAAGTGACCAAAGTCACTGTGCTGCAGGAAAATTCTGTTTTATGTTTCAAACATCTACATCGGATGATTGTATTACAAATGGAGTTATTACTTTTAAATGCCATTATGTGTACCTGCTCATTAACTATTAATTACTGTAGTAGTACATGCCACTGTACAGGTTAGTTAGGTTTTAACATTTTTTTTTTTAGAGCTTTATATAGCGTGAACTAGACCCGAGAAATCGGGTATCAGAGCGCTTTACATGATCACCAGTTTGTTACAGATGGACACATTCATTTTTGTCAGGCACGGGGAGATTAAGTGCTGTGCTCCACCTCCAGCGTTGGTCTGCGCGGAGGTGTGTTAGCAGCCCTATGATGAAGCATGACACAGTTTGCTGTGTGTGAGGGCAGTTTTAACACCCCTGTGTGATTCCCCCACCTTTTGTTTACAGCAATCCAAGTACACAGTCCCTCTTCTATGTTGTGGTTACAGATTAAGTGCTTTGCCCAGAATCACAGGATGTTGAGCGGCGTTGCCGAGACTCGAACCTGGTTCCCTCACTTCGAAGTCGACCGCTCTAGCCATAAGGCTACATCCTCTTTCATCCAGGTTTCATCTGAGAACACCTTAAGGCAGTGCTGTCCACAATGTGCGATGCATCGTGGATATTCTGAGCAACCACTGACCTTTAACTAAATAAATGAGTTCAGTTTAGATTCCCTGGATGTAAATGTATCTTATGTAGATATGCAACAAATTTTCAATGAATGCATCCTTCCTTGACCTACATTGGACACCCTGCAGGGTCGCTATGAACCGTCCACTTCCTTTACACAAAGTGCTGTTCAGTTTGATAAACACTACTCTGTTAAACCTAGCCAATATTTCTCACCTACTTAAGTAAAACTATCTAATGTTCCAGTTCCATTTCGTCTAAGAAACACTTTGGTTTAAAAAAAAAAGCAACAAAAAATGGATTAAACATACGCCTGAAACACGATGTAAAATGTATAACTTGAAAACCTTCCATGGCCCAATGACGTGTTCGAAGATGTTACTGCATAGTGGTGAGTGGAGCCTGCTTATCTCACATTCCTGGACTTGTGAGTCTCCAGGGTCCGCCCAGAGAGTAGGACTGACAATCGTCTTAGACTTCACAGTGAGGATGGGTGACCGCCAACCACACAGCAGTGCAAATCCAGCAGTGCATGAGGTCACCCAACTCATTCACCGTGCTGCAAAAACCCCAATGTAGATTCTGCGTCTGCCCATTTACAGTGCAGCAAATGTTCATAGTAATAGTGTTAAGGGCGACTTCACGTGAAGGAAATGCCTCCAGTGTGTCATTGGTACTTGCACTAACTTCACAGTGCAAGAAATGTCCAAAGCCTATCATTGGTTAATACCCTCGTCTTCATAATACAGGAAATGTCCACATGGGATCATTGATGCATATTGTGTGCTTCCTGTGCAGTAAATGCCTACAGTATATCATCTATGCGTATCCCAGCATATCATTGGTGAGTACCCAAGTCTTCACAGGGCAGGAAATAACCACGGCATATCATTGGTTAGTACCACAGTCTTAACAAATGAGGAAGTACTCACAGTTTATCGTCAGTGTGTACCCCAGCCTTCACAGTGCAGGAAGAACCCATATGGTATCATTGGTGCATATCCCAGGCTTCATAGTGCAGGAAATACCCACAGCATATCATTGGTGAGTACCCAATTCTTCATAGTGCAGGAAATAACCACGGCATATCATTGGTTAGTACCACAGTCTTAACAAATGAGGAAGTACTCACAGTTTATCGTCAGTGTGTACCCTAGTCTTCACAGTGCAGGAAACACCCACAGTGTATCATCGGTGTGTACTCCAGTCAACACAGTGCAGGAAGAACCCATATGGTATCATTGGTGCATATCCCAGGCTTCATAGTGCAGGAAATACCCACAGCATATCATTGGTGTGTACCCTAGTCGTCACAGGGCAGGAAATAGCCACTGGATGTCATTGTTGAGCATCCCAGTCTTCACAGTGCAGGAAACACCCACAGCATACCATTGGTGAGTATCCTAGTCTTCACACTGCAGGAAGTACACACAGATTATCATTGGTGAATACCCCAGTCTTCACAACGCAGGAAGTACCCACAGCATATCATCAGTGTGTACCCTAGTCTTCATAGTGCAGGAGGTACCCACAGCATAGCATCAGTGTGTACCCTAGTCTTCACAGTGCGGGAAGTACCCACAGATTATCATTGGTGAATACCCAGTCTTCACAACGTAGGAAGTACCCACAGCATATCATCAGTGTGTGCCCTAGTCTTCAAAGTGCAGGAGGTACCCACCGAGTATCATTTGTGAGTACCCCAGTCTTCACAGTGCAGGAAGTACCCACAGCATACCATTGGTGAATACCAAGTCTTCACATGTGAAGTACCCACAGCATATCATTGATGAGTTCCCAGTCTTCAATGTGCAGGAAGTATCCACAGGGTCCCATTGGTGCATATCCCAGGCTTCATAGTGCAGGAAATACCCACAGCATATCATTGGTGAGTACCCAAGTCTTCATAGTGCAGGAAATAACCACGGCATATCATTGGTTAGTACCACAGTCTTAACAAATGAGGAAGTACTCACAGTTTATCGTCAGTGTGTACCCCAGTCTTCACAGTGCAGGAAACACCCACAGTGTATCATCGGTGTGTACTCCAGTCAACACAGTGCAGGAAGAACCCATATGGTATCATTGGTGCATATCCCAGGCTTCATAGTGCAGGAAATACCCACAGCATATCATTGGTGTGTACCCTAGTCGTCACAGGGCAGGAAATAGCCACTGGATGTCATTGGTGAGCATCCCAGTCTTCACAGTGCAGGAAGCACCCAAGGCATACCATTGGTGAGTATCCTAGTCTTCACACTGCAGAAAGTACACACAGATTATCATTGGTGAATACCCCAGACTTCACAACGCAGGAAGTACCCACAGCATATCATCAGTGTGTACCCTAGTCTTCATAGTGCAGGAGGTACCCACAGCATATCATCAGTGTGTACCCTAGCCTTCACAGTGCGGGAAGTACCCACAGATTATCATTGGTGAATACCCCAGTCTTCACAACGCAGGAAGTACCCACAGCATATCATCAGTGTGTACCCTAGTCTTCATAGTGCAGGAGGTACCCACAGCATATCATCAGTGTGCCCTAGTCTTCAAAGTGCAGGAGGTACCCACCGAGTATCATTGGTGAGTACCCCAGTCTTCACAGTGCAGGAAGTACCCAGAGCATACCATTGGTGAATACCAAGTCTTCACATGTGAAGTACCCACAGCATATCATTGATGAGTTCCCAGTCTTCAAGGTGCAGGAAGTATCCACAGGGTCCCATTGGTGCATATCCCAGGCTTCATATTGCAGGAAATACCCACAGCGTATCATTGGTGAGTACCCCAGTCTTCACAGTGCAAGAAATCCCCACAGCATACAATTGGTGAGTGTCCCAGTCTTCACAGTGCAGGATGTACCCACCGCATATCATTGGTGATTGTCCTAGTCTTCACAGTGCAGGAAGTACCCACAGTGTATCATTGGTGCGTATCCCAGGCTTCATAGTGCAGGAAATACCCACAGCATACCATTGGTGAGTATCCTAGTCTTCACGGTGCAGGATGTACCCACAGCATACCGTTGGTGTGTACTCAGTCTTCACAGTGCAGAAAGTACCCACAGAATATAATTGGTGTGTACCCCAGTCTTCACAGTGCAGGAATTACCCACAGCGTATCATTGGTGAGTAACCCAGACTTCACAGTGCAGGAAGTACCCACAGGGTATCATTGGTGTGTATCCCAGGCTTCATGGTGCAGGAAATATCCACAGCATATCATTGGGGAGAATCCCAGGCTACACAGTGCAGGAAGTACCCACAGATTATCATTGGTGATTGTCCTAGTCTTCACAGTGCAGGAAGTACCCACAGCATATAATTGGTAAGTACCCTAGTCTTCACAGTGCAGGAGGTACCCACAGCATATCATTGGTGCTTACCCCAGTCTTCACAGTGCAGGAAGTACCCACAGGGTGTCATTGGTGAGTATCCCAGTCTTCACAGTGCAGGAAGTACGCACTGGGCGTCATTCGTGCGTATCTCATGCTTAATAGTGCAGAAAATACCCACAGCATGCCAGTGGTGAGTATCCTAGTCTTCACAGTGCAGGATGTACCCACAGGATATCATTGGTGAGTATCCTAGTCTTCACACTGCAGGAAGTACACACAGATTATCATTGGTGAATACCCCAGTCTTCACAGTGCAGGAAGTACCCACAACATATCATCAGTGTGTGCCCTAGTCTTCATAGTGCAGGAGGTGCCCACAGAGTATCATTGGTGAGTACCCCAGTCTCCACAGTGCAGGAAATATCCACAGCATACCATTGGTGAATACCTCAGTCTTCACAGTGCAGAAAGTACCCACAGCATATCATTGATGAATACCACAGTCTTCAAAGTGCAGGAAGTACACACAGCATATAATTGGTGGGTATCCCAGTGCAGGAAGTACCCACAGGGTATCATTGGTGCGTATCCCAGGCTTCATAGTGCAGGAAGTACCCACAGCATATAAATGGTAAGTACCCCAGTCTTCACAGTGCAGGAAGTACCCACAGCATATCATTGGTGAGTACGCTAGTCTTCGCAGGTCAGGAAGAACCCACAGAGTATCATTGGTGCGTATCCCTGTCTTCACAGTGCAGGAAGTACCCTTAGCATATCATTGATGAGTAACCCAGTTTTTCACAGTGCAGGAAGTACCCACAGCATATCATTGGTGAGTATCCTAGTCTTCACAGTGGAGGAAGTACCCACAGGGTATCATTGGTGAGTATCCCAGGTTTCATAGTGCAGGAAGTACCCACAGGGTATCATTGGTGCATATCCCAGGCTTCATAGTGCAGGAAGTACCCACATTATATCTATGGTGAGTATCCCAGTCTTCACATTTCAGGAAGTACCCACAACGTATAATTGGTGCGTACCCCAGTCTTCACAGTGCAGAAAGTACCCACAGCATATCATTGATGAATACCACAGTCTTCAAAGTGCAGGAAGTACACACAGCATATAATTGGTGGGTATCCCAGTGCAGGGAGTACCCACAGGGTATCATTGGTGCGTATCCCAGGCTTCATAGTGCAGGAAGTACCCACAGCATATAATTGGTAAGTACCCCAGTATTCACAGTGCAGGAAGTACCCACAGCATATCATTGGTGAGTACGCTAGTCTTCGCAGGTCAGGAAGTACCCACAGAGTATCATTGGTGCGTATCCCTGTCTTCACAGTGCAGGAAGTACCCTTAGCATATCATTGATGAGTAACCCAGTTTTTCACAGTGCAGGAAGTTCCCACAGCATATCATTGGTGAGTATCCTAGTCTTCACAGTGGAGGAAGTACCCACAGGGTATCATTGGTGAGTATCCCAGGTTTCATAGTGCAGGAAGTACCCACAGGGTATCATTGGTGCATATCCCAGGCTTCATAGTGCAGGAAGTACCCACATTATATCTATGGTGAGTATCCCAGTCTTCACATTTCAGGAAGTACCCACAGCGTATAATTGGTGCGTACCCCAGTCTTCACAGTGCAGAAAGTACCCACAGCATATCATTGATGAATACCACAGTCTTCAAAGTGCAGGAAGTACCCACAGCACATCATTGGGGAGCATCCTAGTCTTCACAGTGCAGGAAGTACCCACAGATTATCATTGGTGTGTACCCTAGTCTTCACAGTGCAGGAAGTACCCACATCACATCATTGGGGAGCATCCCAGGCTTCATAGTGCAGGAAGTACCCACAGATTATCATTGGTGTGTACCCTAGTCTTCATAGTGCATGAAGTGCCCACAGGTTACGATTGGTGTGTAGCAAAGTCTTTACAGTGCAGGAAATGTCCACAAAGTATCATGTATGCCTATCCTAATCTTCACCGTGCAGGACATACCTAAAGTGTAGTCATGGTACCCGCCAACTTGATGGGGCAGCGTATGACCATACTTATAGGAGTAGTAACTTTCCCTTACAAGTGAAGTAAATGCAGACAGAGTAGGATTGGTGGCTGTCCTATTTACATTGGAAGAAATCCCAATGGTTTTTAATCTTCGAGTGCAGAAAGATGCTCTGGGTTAGGTTCCGTGCCTCCATGAACCACACTAAGACAAATACCCACAGGTTAGGATGTAGGCCTGTCCTAGCCTGCACACTACTGGGAAAACCCACAGTTCAGTATTCATGCCTTTCCTAACCTTTACACTGAAGGATATACCAAACAGATAAGTAGTTATGCCAGTTCTAACCTTCACACTGCAGGAGGTGCTGCGCAGTTAAGGATTCATGCCTGCCCTAACCTTCACACTGTAGGAAGTGCTCACAGTTAAGGATTCATGCCTGCACTAACCTTCACAATGCCCAAAGTGCTCACAGTTAAGGATTCATATGTGTGCCATAACCTTCACAATGCAGGAAGTGCTCACAGTTAAGGATTCATATGCCTGCTATAACCTTCACAATGCAGGAAGTGCTCACAGTTAAGGATTCATATGCCTGCCTTAACCTTCACAATGCAGGAAGTGCTCACAGTTAAGGATTCATATGTCTGCCCTAACCTTCAGACTGCAGTAAGTGCTCACAGTTAAGGATTCATATGCCTGACCTAACCTTCACACTGCAGAGAGCCCTCACAGTTAAGGATCCGTGCCTGCCCTAACCTTCACACTGAAGCACATACCAAACAGATAAGAATTCATGCCTGCCATAGTCTTCATTCTACAGGAAATGGTACCAGTTTAGTATTGCTGCCTGCCCTTATTTTTACACTGCAGGACATGCCCACAAATTAGTATTGGATCTCGCACTATGTCCATTCTGGGATGTGTCCATAGGTTATTTGCCCTGTTGAATTTACAGTAAATGCTTACAGGGTATTATTGCCATCTGCCCATTTCACAATGCAAGAAACACCCCAAAAGTAACTGGAGTTCACAGCAGAAAGTTCCCATAAAGAATGGTTATTAACTGCCAACCTTACAGTGCAGGGTATATTCGCCATATATGAGAATACTTGCCCCTTCACATTGCATGATGTCCCTGTGGTAACTGACAACTTCACTGTGCAGGGAACTCCTACAAAGTACAACCGGCATCCTCCTACTTTACAGAAAAGGGAACGTCCACAGTGAATGCTTGGTACCTTCCCACTTACTGGTGAGTGTATGCCAGCAAGGTAAGGTTGGTATCTGTCTACTTTAAAGTAGGGGTGGGTGGAACTTGCGGAGCTTTCCCTGCAATTTCACCCGGCTAGCTAAAAATCAGCACAAACGGCACAATGTGTTGTGCAAGAGCGCATGGCCATTCAAGTTGATTTTGCTGCAGTTCAAATAGAAAATCTACTCGAGTGGCAGCAGATCTACTCGAATGACAGCCCTCTCTGACAGCGACTGCTCGCATCCGCCGGCGTTATAAAATGGTGCCGAAAAACTACGTGGTGGCCGGAAATCACACCAGGCGCTGGCAAATCTCGCTCACAAGAGCGCGTTGTGGATCCTTTCATTTTTCCTGTAAGGCACAAATGACAGAATAATTCCACCATGCGCCGATTGGCGGAATTTGGCAGGAACTCCGCCTTAAAACTTAACTCTGAATTACCCAAATTCCGCGAGCGGAATTATAATTCCGCCCAAGTTTACCTTAAAGCAGAGGAAATGTCAACAATGAAACTTTTTTACCTGCCCCTTTCATAGTGCAGGACATGCACTATAAAAGGAAATGTACTTGCAACTTGACATATCAGGAAAAACCCAAGATCCTACTCACTTCACAGTGCAGGAAATGCTGAAAATTAATAACTAGTACATGCTCATGACACAGTGCTGGATATGCACACAATGAAGGATTGGCATCTGCCCATTACCCTTGCTGGAAATGCCCACAAGGTATGATTGACAAGTCCAATTGGCAACAGGGGAAATGCCCACAATGTATGATTGACACGTGAAATTGACAACAGGGGAAATGCTCACAAGGTATGTTTGGTCCATGTCCACAGCACATGGGATGCCCTCAATGCATGGCATGCCTGACCACTGTGAGGTGTAGGAAATGCCCACAAGTGTAGGGCCAGTGCCTGTGCAGTGCAGCAACTTGCCACAGTGTAAAATTAGTGCCTGAAAAACTCAAACTTTGTATCCAGATAACTTAAAATGAGGAGTTAAATATTTGCAAACTGTTACGTATAAGTCAGCCTTTTTGTCAGAAGTATCAGAATAAAACGGAAATACGAGAATCCTTTCACTGTTGATATTTAATATCAAATACTAGTTTTGTACGGTAAAAATATTTGTTTTATAAAATGCTTCTACTCTGTACTTGGAACTCTCTATTTTAAAGAAACACATTTATACTAGGACAATATTTTAAATCAGATTTCTTTATTTTTAGAAGACTTTATACTCAAACGAATTCTGAATAAAACTAATTTGACAATAATTGTCGTCTGTTTTGCTCTGGAAAGAATATACCAGCCGCCAATCGTACAAATAGTGGGGCTTATTTACAAGCCCGTTGCGCCGGCACTGCGTCACTTTTAACATGGGGAAAAGTGGCGCACCCGTGGCGCAAGGGGCTTGTAAATAACCCCATTATTCTTTCATTCGGTTTACAAAATGTATGTATTTATGTATTTGTATAGGTTAAAACTCAAAATAGGTGCCTCGTGGTTTGATATTTTACATAACAAAGGGCCTGATTTACATAGACTCCGAGGCGTGCAATAGCTTTTTCATGCAGAAGTATACAAAAAATGTGCATGGTAACAACGATTCAAAAAGACAACACTGCCTACGTTTAGGAAGTACAAAAAACGTGCAAGGTAGCAGTCATTCACTATACTATGAAGCGTGCAGCCACAATTGCATGTAGAGAGAATCAAGAAAGCATGCACGGGGCTTGCATGCAAGAATGTGTGCATGACAATTTCTGAGTGCATAGTATGTCACAATTTGTTAAGATGCATTGATGCAAAAACAGGAAGAGCATCAAAAATATGAGCAATCAGAAGAGCAATTAAAAAACATCTAATTTGCATAAGCTTAACAGGAGTGTTCCCTGTGTGGCACATGAGTGGTCCAGAAAGGCAATATATTTTAAGTATGCCACTAAAAACAGAACTGATGTGGAATAAGCAAGCTGCTCACAACAACTCAGTTGTACCACATGCTTGAACAGCAGATTGTGATAACGTGCACCTATCTGTTGGGATGGAAAAGCCTTCCACGTAGTAATGGACGTGCCCCCCTGTCCAGAGTGCCTAACTGTACTGATGTCTGGATCCCTAATGATGATTTTTATTGACCTAGGCAAACATGGAGCATGCGTGAGTGCCATGACATAGGCCTATCCCATGAATTGCAGTCTTGTTGGACCAGGAGGAGTGCCCAAAGAGCTAACCTCATAGTGGTGAAGGGCTACTGCCTTCACCCGGAGTTAAGCAGCACGAGGCCAGTGGTGGCAGCATACCGGGTAGTAATTAGTAGGAGTGAACAGGTCCTTTTTTACCTGTGTAACTGGAGTGAAGCCTACAGGCTCACTCATTCAACGTTCCGCTGCTGTGTGCTTAACTCACCCTTGGCCTACATCGGTTCGGTTTGGTGTGTAGTGCATGCAGCGCCTGAGTGGTGTACCTGCTCTGGGTATATTTGTGCCAGGGAACTGTATAAATCAGGGATAATGCAGTACTGTGCAGTGTGTGTATGCTATATGCATGTGCTGGGCGTATGTTTGCCTGTGAGTGGTGTAATACATGAAGGATGTAGTGCTGAGCAGTGCTTGCATGTTAAATGTATGTGCTGGGTCTATGTGTGCCTGTGAAGGGTACAATACATGGAGGACTCTGGGTTCAGTTTTGGGAGACCCAGGGCTGCCTGGTTAAACATGAGGAGAGGAAGTAGAGAAATGACCACCAGAGAGATTTGTGTATTGCTGCATTCCTGTAGTCTGGGTCTTGCACTCTGAAGAAGCGAGAGCCAGGCTCCCCTGTAAACCTCTAAGGGTGCTCTTTGATTATGAGAGAGGTCACAAGGAGGCCTGGGCACATCTAAGGAAGGAGATGGGGCTAATAAGAGAATCGTAAAGAGTAGGGCTGAGCCCTGGGCTAACCTTTTGATACACATATCACTGTGGATGACATCCAGGTGTAAACTATAGTCATAGACCTGTGTCGTGGGGCTATCAGGTTTGGAGTCACTCCTGCTGTGAAAGACTGCTTTCAAGATGAAGAGAGGACAGAGGAGAGGGCACTTTAAAAGGAAGCAGACCCACAACATAAACTTCAAAGACTCAGACTCTAAATCAGATTTGGTGTCTGGAAATTGGACTAAAAGAAGGGGAACTTCAGACCCCCAAAGTTGTCAACTGTCAAGCAGCCAGTCGTATTGTGCGAGCAGAAGAAGCTCTGCAAAACTTCTGCCTGTGACCAGGACTGGGGGCCAAGGCCTGTTAGTCTCCCAACTGAGTGAGGGGTCATTATCCAGGGAATCCAAGACCACCTGCCTTGGATCACAAGCACCTGCCTGCTTGCCAAGACTTGTGTGCCCTGTGAGGAAGAAGAGTGTGTTGGAGGGTGCGAAGTCCAGTGGGGAATACTGTTGAGTGGACTCACTTAGCAAGGTTTGAGGAGATGGCTGCTGCAGCAATTGGGTCTTTGCCTGTGTACAGGAAAAAGTCAGCGACCCTCGTATGCCATAGAAGGGCCGCCGTGAAGTGAGCCGTGAACATCACTGTGCCGAACGGGTCTTCGCCCATGTGCAGTCAGGAGCCGGCGATCCTGTATGCCAGGAGGGGCTGCTGCAAAGTGAACTATAATTATCACAAAAAATATTGTAGGTAAAAATTTGCTACAAATTGTGGAGTGAGTACTTGCTCATTTGAGTTCTTCCACTGCCCCACCTTGCTTCCTCAGAGGTGGGGTCTGGTTGTACTGCAGCCAAGAGCAAGAGCTAGCCACCTCCATTTTCCAAATTGGAACACGTTGGAGAGATGGAAAAGGCCAAAGAGTCTGCTACCTTCCATGCTGCCTCCTTTTTAACATCAGGGAGATGCTGGGATGCAGAACAGCTAGGATAAACGTGGGCTCCAGGATCCCGGGCTGACCAAACCATGAAGGCATGGTTATTCCACACAAGGGTACAGGTTCATGAGCAAAGGACACAACTCCAACGCAGGTCCACAGAGGATGCAATTTCGTTATTGGCCTTCTGAAGTGCACTACAGTGGAGCAGGAAACAACCTTTACAACGCGGCCATTAGACCGCGATACCTTTACAACGCGGTTGTTACAACGACTGCATTGTTAGAACGCGATGCCATTATTACGCAAGTCAATACATCGACTTGCAGTAGATGGCGCTCTAACATAAGGAATAGTATAATTTACTATTCCAACACCTTCCCTACTGTTGCGTAGGCTGGAGTTGGAATAGTAAATTATACTATTCTTAATGTTAGGGCGCCATCTACTGCAAGTCGATGTAATGACTTGCGTTGTAATGGCATCGCGTTCTAATAACGCGGTCGTTGTAACGACCGCGTTGTTAAGGAACGCGATGTGATTCCAGCGTTGTAGCATGCTATATTGCGGAAGATGGAATTTCTCAGAAAAGAGGAGGCAGGGCAACCACACAGTTCAACAGATTCTGTCACCAACTTATTAAAGGGTAACTAACTGAAAGTGCATCTCAAAAAACACAAAGTAATGTTTGCAGACAACATCTTCTCCCAGTTTTATTAAATTAAAGGGTAGAATCACAATAGCAAATATATGTTTTACATCAACAATAATGCCAGGAACCGAATTTAGAACGAATATATGCTTTGTGTCGTAAATGCTTTCTTTTTTAAAATCTTTCCTAAAATTGGCACTGATCAAAGATACACAGGTTAAATCCAGGGTACCCTTATGGTCTGAGCAAAAAGATGCTCTGGGCATTTACACAGAGCATACAATTGTATCTTTCTCGTCCTTTAGCACCAGATATAAATAGTGTGGCAGGCATGAAGGTGCTATTAAACACAGGCACATGTTACGCAACAAATACATATTTAATGTTGCTAAATATATAATTCCAACTGGTTTGGAACACTTTTTGGAAAAAATAGCCATTGTAATCTGCGGTTAAAACAGGGCAGATCTCTAATTCCATGACATGCGCAGAAATTTGCACCCTGCAAACAAGGACCATTGTGTTCTGGGGAGTTCAGGCACTGCTTGATGTACACAGACTACTGTCTCTGTTAGAGAACTTTTCAAAGTGACCAAAGTCACTGTGCTGCAGGTAAATAAAGTTTTATGTTTCAAACAGCTACATTGGATGATTGTATTACAAATGTAGTTATTACCTTTAAATGGCATTATTTATACCTGCTCATTAACTATTAATTACTGTAGTAGATGCCACTGTACAGGTTAGTTAGGTTTCATCCGGTAACACCTTAAGGCAGTGCTGTCCACAATGTGCGATGCAATCTATCAAATAATTAAATATTGGCTCTGTGCATTTACACAGAGCATATAATTGGATCTTTCTAGTTCTTTCGCACCAGATATAAATAGTGTGCAAGACGTACAGGTGCTATTAAACACAGGCACATTTTAAGCACCAAAAGCTTATTTTAATGTTGCTAAATATATAATTCCGACTGCTTTGGCGTGCTTTTTGAAAAAATAGCCATTGTAATCTGCCGCCAAAACAGGGCAGATCTCTAATTCCATGACATGCACAGAAATATGGGCCCAGCAAACAAGGACCATTGTGTTCTGGGGAGTTCAGGCACTGCCTGATGTACACAGACTACTGTCCCTGTTACAGAACTTTAAAAAGTGACCATAGTAACTGTGCTGCAGGAAAATTCAGTTTTATGTTTCAAACATCTACATCGGATGATTGTATTACAAATGGAGTTATTACTTTTAAATGCCATTATGTGTACCTGCTCATTAACTATTAATTACTGTAGTAGTACATGCCACTGTACAGGTTAGTTAGGTTTTAAATTTTATTTTTTAGAGGTTTATATAGCGCGAACTAGACCCGAGAAATCGGGTATCAGAGCGCTTTACATGAGCACCAGTTTCGTTACAGATGGACACATTCATTTTTGTTAGGCACGGGGAGATTAAGTGCTTTGCTCCACCTCCAGCGTTGGTCTGCGCGGAGGTATGTTAGCAGCCCTATGATGAAGCATGACACAGTTTGCTGTGTGTGAGGGCAGTTTTAACACCCCTGTGTGATTCCCCCACCTTTTGTTTACAGCAATCCAAGTACACAGTCCCTCTTCTATGTTGTGGTTACAGATTAAGGGGCAGATTTACAAGCCCCTTGCGTCACTTTTGCGTCACTTTTCCCATGTTAAAAGTGAGGCAAGGGGCTTGTAAATTTGCCCCTAAGTGCTTTGCCCAGAATCACAGGATGTTGAGCGTTGTTGCCGAGACTCGAACCTGGTTCCCTCACTTCGAAGTCGACCGCTCTAGCCGTAAGGCTACATCCTCTTTCATCCAGGTTTCATCTGAGAACACCTTAAGGCAGTGCTGTCCACAATGTGCGATGCATCGTGGATATTCTGAGCAACCACTGACCTTTAACTAAATAAATGAGTTCAGTTTAGATTCCCTGGATGTAAATGTATCTAATGTCGATATGCTAAAAATCTTCCATGGATGCATCCTTCTTTGAGCAACACAGGACACCCTGCAGGGTCGCTGTGAACCGTCCAATTACTTTACCCAAAGCGCTGTTCAGTTTGATAAACACTACTCTGTTAAACCTAGCCAATATTTCTCACCTACTTAAGTAACACTATCGAATGTTTCCCCTATTCCATTTCATCTAGGCAACACTTTGGGGTTAAAAAATAAACAAAAAATAACAGACTATTATACGCCTAAAACACGATGTAAAATGTGTAACTTGAAAACCTTCCATGGCCTAGTGACGTGTTCCGAAGGTGGTGTGTGGAGCCTCCTTACTTCACAGCCCTGGACTTGTGACTCTCCAGGGTCAGCCAAAGGGTGGGACTGGCAATCATCTTAGACTTCACAGTGCAAGGAATTCCCACTGTGAGAATGGGTGACCGCCAACCACACAGCAGTGCAAATCCCGCCAATGACGAGATGTTATTGTATAGTGGTGAGTGGAGCCTGCTTACCTCACAGCCCTGGACTTGTGAGTCTCCAGGGTCTGCCCAGAGTGTAGGACTGACAATCGTCTTAGACTTCGCAGTGAGGGTGGGTGGTCTGCCCAGACAGTAGGACTGACAATCGTCTTAGTGAGGGTGGGTGACCGCCAACCACACAGCAGTGCAAATCCTTCAGTGAATGAGGTCACCCAAACCATTCACCATAATGCAAAAAACCCCAATGTAGATTCTGTGTCTGCCCATTTACAGTGCAGCAAATGTTCACAGTAATAGTGTTAAGGGCGACTTCACGTGAAGGAAATTCCTCCAGTGTGTCATTGGTACTTGCACTAACTTCACAGTGCAAGAAATGCCCACAGCCTATCATTGGTGAATACCCTCGTCTTCATAATACAGGAAATGTCCACATGGGATCATTGGTGCAGATTGTGTGCTTCCTGCGCAGTAAATGCCTACAGTATATCATCTATGTATATCCCAGCATATCATTGGTGAGTACCCAAGTCTTCACAGGGCAGGAAATAGCCACAGTGTATCATCGGTGTGCACCCCAGTCTTCACAGTGCAGAAAATACCCACAGCATGCCATTGGTGAGTACCCTTGTCTTCTTAGTGCAGGAATTACTCACAGAGCATCATTGGTGCGTAGCAAAGTCTTTACAGTGCGTGAAATGTCCAGAAAATCTCACCTATGCATATCCTAACCTTCACCATGCAGGAAATGCCCAAAGTGTAGTCATACTATGCGCTGTCTTGACGGGGCAGGGACAACCCTACTTATAGGATTCATAACTTTCCCTTACCAGTGAAGTAAATGCTTACAGACTAGTATTGGTGGCTGTCCTATTTACATCGGAAGACTTGCCAAATCTTCGTGAATGCAGAAACATGCTCTGGATAAGGATCCGTGCCTCCATGAACCACACTACAACAAATACCCACAGGTTAGGATGTAGGCCTGTCCTAACCTGCACACTACTGGGAAAAGCAGCAGTTTAGGATTCATGCCCGTCCTAAACTTCACACTGAAGGACATACCAGACAGTTAAGGACTCATGGCTGCCCTAACCTTCACACTGCAGGAGGTGCTCACAGTTAAGGATTCATGCCTGCCCTAACCTTCACACTACAGGAAGTGCTCATGGTTAAGGATTCACGCCTGCCCTTACCTTCACACTGCAGGAAGTGCTCACATTTAAGGATTCATGCCTGTCCAAACCTTCGCACAGCAGGAAGTGCTCACAGTTAAGGAGTCGTGCCTGCCCTAACCTTCAAACTGCAGGAAGTGCTCACGGTTAAGGATTCCTGCCTGCCTAACCTTCACATTCAGGAAGTGCTCATGGTTAAGGACTCCAGCCTGCCCTAACCTTAACACTGCAGGGAGTGCTCAGGGTTAAGGATTCATAACTGCCCTAAACTTCACACTGAAGGAAGTGCTCACAGTTAAGGACTCATGCCTGCCCTAACCTTCACACTTCAGGAAGTGCTCACGGTTAATGACTTTTGCCTGCTCTAACCTTCACACTGCAGGACATGCTCACAGTTAAGGAATCATGTTTGCCCTACCCTTCGCAATGTAGGAAGTGCTCACGGTTAAGGAGTCATACCTGCCCTAACCTTCACAATGCAGGAAGTGCTCACGGTTAAAGAGTCATAGCTGCCATAACCTTCACAATGCAGGAGGTGTTCACGGTTAAAGAGTCATAGCTGCCATAACCTTCACACTGCAGGAAGTGCTCACGGTAAGGAGTCATACCTGCCCTAACCTTCACAATGCAGGAAGTGCTCACAGTTAAGGATTCATGCCTGCCATAACCTTCACACTGAAGGTCATACCAAACAGATAAGGATTTATGCCCGTCATAACCTTCACACTGAAGGACATACCAAACAGATAAGGATCGGGGCTGGCATTAATAGGCACAATGTGCATCGCCCTTCTATCCTGAGGAGAGGCAAAAAGAGGAGACAAAACACAGAGCAGCTGGATAGTAATAGTTTCTCGCTGCTCAGTGATTAAGTTTTCCAAATCTGTGTTTTTGTTTGTGCTGGGCTGGGTGAGGCTTTCTTCACCCTGCAGGCACAAGCTGCAGCAATGACATCACTGCGGAGGGTGGGTTAGATTACAATGGCATGCATAGCAGTGAAATTGGGGCATTTCTTTCAATGGCCCAGGACGGAGTTAATGGAGCTCCATTCGTTTAAATGGCCGAGGGCAGGATTAAACAATGTAGGAGTGGGTGTCAACCACTGTATGGCATCTCGAAGAGAAAGGCAGACCGGAGACTGGAGGAGGAGTCCAACTAAACTCAGTAAACTTCGTTACAGAGATGAAGCTGAGCCTGCTCTTTTTGAGTGCACTCTGCACTGCAGTACTCTTCTCCATACATGCCAACCCTACCAATTTCAAAGCTAGTCTCCCGATTCCTGCATGCAAAAACCTGATTCTTCGACAGGCTTCTGCCGACAGGGACTGGTCTTGTGTGACTCGGAGTATGCACTGCCAGCAACCTGCTGCAGCAGGCCACTGCACAACATTTTTGGCACGCTCTCTTTGCCTGCTATATCGCTTTCTCCGTGCTCCCGACTGGTAAGACAAAATAAATATTTTTGCATTTCTGATAACCGACCTTACGGCAGCACACTTGCAAGTCCCATACATGACAATAGACCCGATTAAGGCTTCACCCTCAATAGAAATCATTGGGAGAAATACATTCTCCCGATTATTATAGTGGAAAAGAAAGCAGGTCTACCAGAACAGAAAGCTTTTCAACAATTAAAAAAATACATATGCTTTTCGGTGTCTGACAGTGCCCAGCAAAAAGCTTTGTCTGATGCCGCTAAGTCAGAGAAATTCAAATAAACATCCTGTGGTTCAATACAAAATGTGTGATCAGGAAAACTGAGATCAAATCTCAGCTCCCCCAATGTATTACATTGTATATTGCTGTGCAAAAGACTTTACTTACTGTGCCTCATTTTAATTTAGCATGAAATCTGAGACCACCTTGAAGAAACTCAGTTTAGCATGTTTACCATTTTAAAAAATCTAACCTGTGTTTTAATATTGGCGTTCAATCTCGTTCAACAAATAATTTGTTTTTAATATGAAAGTGCCATGTTTTAGTGGGTGTTTCCTGTACCACTTACATGCCGAGTGTCTTGAAGGCTCGGTTTGTGCTTTGACTCAAAGAAGCAAGCTTGATCTCTGTCTCAGCTCTACCTTTCATTATCTTTGCTTATCTTTTATTCTCTTTACTTATCTGCATCTAATAAATAGCCTCTGTGTTAGAACTAGTGTGGTCCCCGTGTCCACCCGACACAGAAAAAAAGCAAGGGAATAAGAAGTGTTTCAGATGTAAATTGGACCCCACAGAAGAGCTATTTAAAGTTGCTAAACCTCAACACTTTATTTCAGTAGCTGCAACAGCGTGCAGGAAAATATGCAAAAGCCACCAAAGTCATTACAACGACTTGCAACGACTTGCACTAGGGGCGCTGAGGTATTGGAAATGAATTCCAACACTTCCCTACTGTTGCACAAACTGGAGTAGGAATAGTAATTAATACTATTCCTAAGTCCAGCGCGCCCCCTAGTGCAAGTCGTTGTAATGCATCACGTACTAACAACGCGGTCGTTGTAACGACCGCGTTGTAAAAGCATGCGATGTAATACATCGTGATGTAATGAGTCATATTCAGTGCAGAGTGCACTCAAAGAGCTGATTCAGCTTCATCTCTGTAATGACGTTTACTGAATTTAGTTGGACTCCTCCTTCGGTCTCTGGACTGCCTTTCTCTTCGTGATGCAATACAGTGGTTGACACCCACCCCTACATTGTTTACTCCAGCGTGCCCTGTCCTCAGCCATTTAAATGAATGGAGCTCCATTAACTCCGCCCTGGGCCATTAAAAGAAACGCCCCAATTTCAACCCTATGCATACCATTGTAATTTAAGCCACCCTCTGCAGTGATGTTATTGCTGCAGCGTGTCCTTGCAGGGCGAAGAAAGCCTCGCTCAGCCCAGGACATACAAAAACACAGATTTGGCAAATGTAATCACTGAGCAGCAAGTAGCTATTACTTTCCAGCTGCTCAGCGTTTTTTCTCCTCTTTGTGCCTCTCCCCAGGATAGAAGAGCGACGCCCATTGCGCCCATTAATGCCAGCCGCCCCTGCTGTTTTGGTATTTTCAGCAGAAGAGAAGAACTCTGTGAAAAGCGCCGAAGCCCAGGGATAGGAAATTAAAATGTCAAGCTGTGAGGTGATTCACTTCTCTTTGGAAAAAAGGCAAGGTAAGGCTGTAGCACGAACGAGGAGACATATGCAATACCTCATACAACGTAACAATAAGTTTCAATGCACTTTGGTGGCTTTTGCATATTTTCCTGCACGCTGTTGCAGCTACTGAAATAAAGTGTTGAGGTTTAGCAACTTTAAATAGCTCTTCTGTGGGGTCCAATTTACATCTGAAGCACTTCTTATTCCCTTGCTTTTTTTCTGTGTTGGGTGGAACCGGGGACCGCAACAGTTCTAACACAGAGGCTATTTATTAGATGCAGATAAGTAAAGAGAATAAAAGGTAGAACTGAGACTGAGATCTAGTTTGCTTCTTTGAGTCAAAGCACAAACCGAGCCTTCAAGACACTCGGCATGTAAGTGGTACAGGAAACACCCACTAAAATATGACACTTTCATATTAAAAGTAAATTATTT
This sequence comes from Calotriton arnoldi, assembly GCA_963921515.1. Lineage (NCBI taxonomy): Eukaryota > Metazoa > Chordata > Amphibia > Caudata > Salamandridae > Calotriton > Calotriton arnoldi. The sequence continues at coordinate 531,959 of CAWUFW010003939.1, forward strand.
GCTGAACGAGAATGAACGCCAATATTAAAACACAGGTTATGTTGTTTTATATGGTAAACATGCTGAACTGAGTTTCTTCAAGGTGGTATCAGATTTCATGCTAAATTAAAATGACGCACAGTAAGTAAAGTCTTTTGCACAGCATCATACAATGTAATTTATTGGGGGAAGCTGAGATTTGATCTCAGTTTTCCTGATCACACATTTTGTGTTGAACCACAGGATGTTTATTTGAATTTCTCTGACTTAGCGGCATCCGATAATGCTTTGTGCTGGGCACTGCCAGACACCAAAAAGCAAATGTATTTTTTTTAATTTTTGAAAAGCTCTGCTCTGGTAGACCTGCTTTCTTTTGCACTACTGTACAAGTTCAGTTGATTGGTATGAAGGAGTGAGTTGTAAAAGGATCCCAGATCTGGAAGGGTTGAAAAGTACTGGCAGAACTGTATAGGATGCCCAGCACTGCATTTGTCGATGTTTATTTGTAAAGCAGTGTATTCTGTAATGGCGGAGCATTGTAGAGTTCCCTGGTCCTTGATGGGTTTAAGTGCATTGGCTGAGTGGTATGGTTGTCCTAACGCTTGATAGATCGGTTGAAATGAAGTGAGAGAGTAGTATTTAGGTTCCAACATTAAGAGTTGTGAGGTGCACAGAGAGCAAGGTGGAGATCCCAACTCCCAAACCTAAATGGGTTACAGTGCATTCACTGAGTAGTATGATGTCCCCAGAACAGGTAATGCAAACATACTATGCTGAGCAGTAGGGTGGAGTCTGTCCTAAAGCGGATAAGGCGAATTTGTTGAGTTGTATGCTTATCCCTAAGATTAATGGATTGAGATCCATTTGCAGAGCAATAAAGTGCTTTCAACAATAGATGGTTTCAGGAGCCTTGGTTGTGCAGTATGGTGGCTCCAGTACTGGCTACAGTAAGGTCCTTTATGAGAGCAGTGTGTAGTCCCCAGAATCGGGTGAGCCCAAATGCACCAGTAATGGAATATAATAGTGTCACTCTGGATGTTTTATGGTGCTCTGTCAAACCAGTGCTGTGGCAGGATGGGTTCAGGTGCACTCACTGCCATAGCAGTGCAGTGGTTCCTCCTAGCTTCTAGCGCCTTGACATCTACTTTTAGAGTAGTGCAAGGATCAGTGCTTGGGTTTGTTTATGGGATCAGCCCTGGATGGATTGACATGAGGTTCACTGACAGAGCACTGTCCTAGTTCAGAACATGGACAAATATGATTATAATTCTATGCTGGGTTACTTAGTTGGTGACACACCTAATGCATTTTAAAACATTTAATGGGATTATGCATCTGCTACAGAGATCCGTGTGTACTCAGCATGTTAGTTCCTCCCAGTCTCAGCAGTGAAATGCCTGTGGGGATTAGTGCACTTGTTGGTGAGATGTGTGTGCAGTCTAGTCACATCTTTGACTTGTCATAAAATAGCGAAGAGAGATAATATGCTTGCTGCAAAGCACAGGCAGGGATTAAGTGTTGAAAATATTTACCACTGGAAAATGTAGGAACTCTCAACTCGCTCAGGTTTTTAACTAACCCAAGACTACACCATCAGAATTAGTTTATAAATCTTTTTGCTTTTTCACCAAACTCTTTATCAAAAACAACTTTAAAGTGCACATTTGCCCCTCTTTTTTTTTTAAACTGTTCTTGGGGCTGAACCACCTTGAACCCTCCTTTCATTAGTGTTGCACGCTCGCTTCACTCGCTTTCTAAGTCAACCCAGTCCCCAGTTTTTATGCCCTACCACTTTGAAAAGACACCAGCCACCCCTGATAAGGACTGTCAAAACTCCTAATTCAAAACGCATCTGGCAAGAAACGCAGAACTAGCTGCTCAGGTGAAATGTGGACACTTGGCAGCTCTCTAGGCTTGCCTGTGTGTGTGTGTGTATTGTCCTGTTTGTATGCCTCTGTGTGCTTGTTGTATGTGTAAAAGGGTGCATGTAGGTTCTGACCTGTATGCACAGTTGCTTTGATGAGCATTCCGACTATGCATGAGTGCTGTATGTGTTTTGGCTGAGTGGATCGGTGCCTGTATGTGTGTTGCCTGTGTTCAATAAAGCTCCTCCCTTTCTTGCTCTGTTTGCATGTGTCCCTGTATGCTGTGTGCTATTTTTTGTAAGCTCTATGGTAAAAACAAGTATATTGGCTTTCTTTGTAATTTTCAGTTAAATCAATTATGGTCTCTAACCTGCTTTCCACATCCTTTACACCCATTCAGGAGGAGAGCTGGCGAACAAAGAAAAGTTTCACTGTTTGAAAGACTTCCACAAGGACATCCTGAAACCATATCCTGGAAAGAGTCCAGGGACCCGCCCGGAAGACGAAGCAGCGGGGAAGCCACCCCAGAGAGAGAAATGGGCTAGCAAGATTGACTTCCTGCTCTCAGTGGCAGGAGGATTCATCGGCCTTGGCACCGTCTGGCGCTTTCCGTACCTCTGCTACAAAAATGGCGGAGGTGAGTATGGCAACAAATTTGCATCTTTGGTTTCAGTAAGCAATTCAGGCTTGACTAACATACATATGTTAATCACAGAAACACTATTGAATTTATATCATGGCTTAATTTGACAAGGATTATTCTTCATGTACTTATAATCAAACCACAGCGCTTATACAAATTCAATATTGTATTCATTAATTGTTTCCATTAGTGGCTGGTGAAGAAAGTGAGTGAGTGACATTTTCAGATGGTGAATACTGCAAACAGTATCTAGGTACTTCTGAGAAAGTGGTTAGCCAATTTAGTGCTAGAAGGGAAAATTGGCACAAGTTAGGAGTAAGTGTCAGGAACCAATAGAGATGGAAAAGGAGATCTCGGCACCGGGAATCTTCTTTACCCTCCTTGGTGTGCAGTAAGAGTATGAAGGATAGATCAAGGGACATGTTTCTTTTTACTTTGCTCTCTCTGTTGTAATGATCAACATGTATCTATCAGCTCCTATTTCCAATGGTGATTTTTGAGTGACTTAGCCACCTGCTTATTGAATGGGGATCACCAACCCAATACACTCAGGCAACCAAAGAAGTCATGACATTTGTACTTGTAACTGTAAATGTAGAGGCATTCTATCTGACATGTTTTACTTAGATTTAGAAATAGCTAGCACAATTTTAAGAGGGATGGTGCAGTTTAGATCACTGCACATTTATGAGTTGTAGGGACTGAGGCAGATCAATAAAGAACATTAAGAGCACAGTTACAGGAGGTCAACTGATCATATTTTCAAGATTTGGAGGCAGGTTAGAGGATCTTTGTACTGTGAAGGACCGTATGCCTCAGAGTGGACCAGAGAAGTTATTCCATTGGACGGGCCAAGCAGTTCAAAGGCCCAACAGCTTCAGGAGGTTGAGTTTGATGAAGGAAACAAGACGAGGATGTTTGTACCATAAGGATAAGGGCAAAAAAATTGGATTTGGGTTAAATAGGAATGCAGTGCAGATTGGCAACTGGCGGGTAGGTGGGTGGAGAGAGAGGATCGCCAGGAAACAAAGAATGATTGATTCAAGAGATAGAATGGCAGCAACTCTAGTGCCAAGCCTGCAGTGCCCAGGGAGAGACTGGTGGCCAACAGTGGCCAACTTAATAGAGCAAGCGATGGCTCTAGAGTCACCTCTGCCAAGTCTGACTAGTTTGAGTGCTTGTCGTTTTCTCTCTAATACAACTAATGATGATGGTGCATTCATATTATCTGTATCTTTCAACCAATTCCTGGGCTCCAAAGCAGCCTTGCAGCAGGGATGTCCCTCCAAAAAGTCACCATTATCTAAAATGTCAAGGCAGTAAAGTAACACATGGTTTGTGAAGCCTGTTCCCTATCCAAAGCCAGGAAGTGGTTAACTTTATCATAAAGAGCGTGCAGGTTTTAACTGCCAGTGGACCCTTAACAAATATGTGTTGCCAGACATATGGTCAGATAACTGTGACATACCCAGGAAATGGTTATACTCTAACCAGTACAGCTAGGAGCCAGATTGTTCTCTTTATACACTTTCTACTATCCGTACTGTCTTTACCCATTGACTACAGTGTCATTATTCTTGTCTTCCATTGCAGGTGCATTTCTCATACCATATCTCATTTTCCTGTTCGGAGCAGGTTTGCCAATGTTTTTCTTGGAAGTATTGCTTGGGCAGTACACCTCCGAAGGCGGAATCACCTGCTGGGAGAAGATCTGTCCAGTCTTTACTGGTAATCAATCAATATATGGAAATATTTGGCACAAGTTAGTCCATTAAACGCCTACAGCGAGAATAAAAAACAATACATGCAATTGTGAAATTGTTGCAATATTTTAAACATTTTGAACAAAGAAACCTTGCCCTTCTAACTTATCCTCTACACTGGTAGCTGAGAAGACATACAGAAAGTATATACAGAGGAGCTGCAGCGTTGAAATTAGATTGTATTGCCTCTTTTAGGGCACAGCCAGCACTGATAAGGCTGGCTCCTGTCTGAAGTGGCATAATGAGCAAAAAATACGCTATGTGATAGGGAAAGGTCAGGATTGCGCCATACTTATCAATAGGCGCACATTTCTGTCATTTCCCAGTGCTGGTTCACAATGTGCTGCCTTGTGCCAATGCAGGCACCCTTGCATCCTGGTGCAAGGGTGCCTGCGTTGTAAGCAGGAATGTTTTTGTGCAGGAAGGGACAAAAACAATCCCTGGAGTCAATTTCCTCTTTCTGCAGCACATAGAAAGAGGAAGTAACGAGGAGAAATAAAGATATTTCTCCTTGTTATGCCTCACCTGGAGAGGCGCAGCATTTTGATGCATTCCCAGGTCTACCACTAATGGTAAATCTGGAAATGCGCCAAAATACATGGGTGGATGCGTGGGAACACCCACGCTCCACCCATGGAACGCCTCCCTGGGGCAGAGTAACGCAATGCAGCGATTTTGCTGCGTTGCGTTACTCTAGATTTATCAAGCCACACAAGGCGGCCTTGCGTGGCTTGATAAATCAAACTTAAGAGTTGCGTCGCTCTAGTGCCACGTTGCGTGGGGCAAGGGCAACACAACTCTTTGATAAATATGACCCAAGGTAGTTATTCAAGTGTTCCATGTATCTATGTTTTTCTTTGTTATTTTCTTTTACTTTCAATTTGACTAGAGAAGATATGTTTGAACCTTGAAACTTCTTTTCCCTAGAGCACTAATTTGGGGAGCTCATGTTCGTAACGTGCGTTAGTTTTAACAGGTGTTCAGGGTCTTCAAGGGCTGTTGGGACTATTGACTTTCCCTTTAGTTTAAGTTTCGGCTACTTCTTGTAATATGTATGAGCAGTGCAGCTAACCTTCTTTCCCTGCGAGATATAGGGGAAAGCCCTTTTCTAAATCCATCCCATGAGCTTGGTTGCTCCTCAAGATTTCAATGAGGCCAGTAGGGACATCCTAATAAGATTCTATTGAGTCACTGCAGACTGGCTGTTCCAATGATCAAGCTTTGTATTTTGCATTTAAGTTCATTTACAATTGTTGTTTCCACTGTTTGCGCAGGGGGTTTGTTTGACACATTTACTCTCTTGTCAGTGAAAAACATTCTAAAGTTTCTTTTGTGTGACCTTCCTCCTCCTCTTCAATATTGTGGAGTGACGATGACTCATTCTAGGATAACTCATTTGCTGAAAGAAGTCTTGCCTTTGACATAGCATTTGTTCCATTTTGTAATATGGCTGTCATACTTCTCCATTCTTTCTTCCTACTGGTCTCTTACTGATCTTCAGAGGATCTGGAAACACTCATTGTTGTGTATGCCTAAATAGATGATCTCCAGTCTGATGTATTTACCATGCTTGATAGGTTGCATTCTCCAGACATGGCTTGCACAAGGGAAAACTATACACCATGACTTCCATATCTCTACTGCATCCTATGGGTGAGATCACCACTCTTGAACACCATGGTACAGATGTGTCCTGAATAGATCGAGATCATGGTCCAGAAGTGGCCTCCACTGTTGCTAAAACATAGTCTATGGTCTCCATAGCTATCTTCAAAGCTCTGAGTGCGGCCCTCTGAATTGAATGTCATTGTGTGAGTCGAGCTGTATTATAGATTCGCACATATAGAGAATTACTCTCTTTTGTCTGTAAAGCATCACACAGCCTCAGGTTGTACTTGTATATTTGCAAGCTGGGACCATGTACGCTTTTATAAAATGTGGCCAAGAATTGTAACCTACGAGCCTCTAATTAAAAGTACGTCCCCAGTTGAACATACAGGATGATTGGGCAGCATGACATGCTGTAAGAACCCAGTTACATACCATGTGCTTCAACCGTGGCAGAGCATTTAAAATGTATTCTGGAGTCAGACAGTGGGACCAGGTGGGCTATTTTAGCACTTGTATTTGGGAGCATGGCGGCACCACCACTGTTGTCTATACCTGCTGGAACAGGTCAGTTATCGGGTCTAGGGCAACACGCCCCAAAGTCTTTACCCAGACAGAAACACAAGCACAGCCTGATTGGATTCTCAGTTACTTGAGGGCTCTGGTACTGAGGTTTATATATCAAAGCACGTATTATCAAGGTACATATATGTGGATAAAAGAATAGTACATGTTCTCCTCCCTATATATACCTATCTTGGCAATATAGCAGTAGTCAGTATTCTAGATTTGTAAGGTGATACAAAAAAACGGATAATGTGGTAGAACACCGCCCTGAGGATGGCTTATATTTGTATGGGGTCTGCCTCCTGCACATTCAAGGTAAACAATACTCCCTCTGGGTGAATACATGTGTAAAGGAATGATGACTTCTCATTGGCAGCAGAACTGTCCTTTACAGCATGGCGGTGTTGCAGCACCCAGATTCAGCACTCCTAGCCCAAAGTTGCCAGGCATGTAATTGGCGGTACCTTCACTCTGGGGATCACTTGTGTTTACTGTTTGCATGACTGTACCTCCTTTTATGTAACGGACACGCTATTGTTTGATTTGATTCACACGATTGTTAGGTTCTCCACCTACCAATTGTTGGTAGAATAAAAAAAGTCCCAGGTATTGAATACCTATTTGTCTTTAGGCATTATATTAAGAAAAGATTACTTATGCTTGGTACATTGTGTACTTCTTTGTTCATCAATTTGTTTTTAAACGAGAACTCAATGGATGTGAGGAATGCACTGTGATCCAACTGTACTGATATTCGTGTCTATAAACATTTGTAAAAAGTCACTTATGATCGGTCCATAAGTACACTTTTTATGTGCAGCTTTCTCAGTAGAATGTAAACATATAAATCAATTTCGAACTGAAAAGAGCCAATCAGTATGTATATATATATATGTATATATATCTATAGCTCACACGTAGCCAAAAGGCAGCAGAGTGCTTTACATGGTCAAAGACAAGAATAAAGTCGGTGATAGGAGAGGTAGCTAGATTATGGAAAATTAATACATTGAAACGTAGTATGTTTTAGAGAGGTGCGTCTTCCACTCTTTCCTAAATTGGGGCTGGGTTGGTTTGACCCTGATGGATACAGGAATGTTGTTCTAGATCCTGGGTGCACAGATGGAAAAGACCTACTGTTTTTTTTCTTTTTTACACTTCTTGTTCTGCAGTCTATTGGTGTCCTGAATGTGGGTGTGCCAAGAGGCACCAGAGATTGTGAACTTGTCTGCGGTGGTGCTGGACGTGATGTCTTTGCAAATGATGCAGAAGATTTTGAAGATGGTGTTGGCAAGAGGAGCCAATGGAGTTCCATCAGGGTGGGGATGATGTGATCATATTTCTTCAGGCCTTGGAGGAGACGACCCGCCAGCCTGTATGATGCTCTTAAGGGAGGCCAGCATGGAGTCTCGAAGGCCATGGAGCAGGTCATTACCACTATCCAGTTGTAAGAGTACGAGGGCTTGAACAGCAGGTCTGAAGTCGCTTTCTGGAAGAAACTGTTTCACTTTCTTTGGAAGAAAGAGTTGGCACCAGGCCGTCTTTGTGTTTTTTTTTCGTGACAATGTGCTCCTTGAGGGTAAGATTGGTGTCCAGGCTGAATCCAAGTGACATGGAATTCGGTGAAAGGTGGTGTTGAAGCCATCAAGGGTCATATCATTAAGCTAGGTTTGTTCTGTTTCTTGTTTGCGTTTGTTACAACTTACAGGAATTCTGGTTTGGTTTGGTTGGGTTGAGCTTCATGTAGGCGTAGGGCAACCAGATTTAGATGAGGTGCAGGCAAGTTTTGAGGCATTTTATGTCTGAAGCAGAGGAGACTTTCAAGTAGAGTTGTGTATGATCGGCAATTTGGTGAATCTAGATGCTGTTATCTATGAATAGAGCACCCAGTGGCTCCATCTAGAATTTTAAGATGACAGGAGACAGTATGTAAATCTGGGAGACTTTGCAGGTTATAGAGATCTTCTGCGACCTGGAGGTGCCCATATGATCCAACTGGTGTCTATTGGAAAGGTAGGAGGAGAACCAGTGAAGGACATTGCCGGAAAATACCATTTAAGACTCCAGGGTGTGGATGAGGGTGGGATGGTTGACTGTGTGAAGGCAGTTGAGAGGTCTAGCAACATCAGGAGACAGGGTCATCTTCATCTGTGGTCAGGTCCACAATAAGGATATTTAAGAAAATGTTGTGCTATTTGTTGTTGTCACACTCTGTAGCTGCCAAATGTGTTTTTTGTTATGGACCATTCTTGAAATCATAAAGATGGATTTATTCTAGTTCTGAGTCACTCATAGGGGTGGGAAAATGTAAATATCGCCCACTCAGTTCACAAAGAATTACTCGCAATAACTACTGAGTTTTGCTTATATTACTTCCTTAAAATCCTGTTTGAGGATTTCTTCTCATGATTTAAAGAAATGCAAACTTTGTAAGGTTTGGAAAATTAACAAAGCTTTGAAGACAATGTTGAAAAGTTTGCAGAGGGAATTTTTAAAAACTTTATACACCACATTGCAAAAGTTCATACTGTGTTATGATTATGAATGATAATCCCTCATTGTTTTGCATCATGACAGAAATGAACAAATAGAATTGCATCAGTGCCAATATTGATCTTCGATATATGTCCGCCCTTTAATCCCGTCTCTTATCTTCCATGCAGTGTAAACTGAACTTCTCTCTCCAATGTGTGTTCGAGTGATGTGGTCATCTGATTAAATCAGTTGCTTCCCATTGCGTCTGAGAGTGGCCCCTGTTTCAGCTGTGTCACTCTGCAAAATCTTAGTAAATGTCCATCTTCCTCTCATGAGCCAGCATCATCTACTGTGAGTTTATTGGAATGTAAACTGTGAATGCTTGCCGATATCAGGTTCGGTAATAAACAGATGCCTTCTAAATCCATTGCAAGCAAGTACAGCAAATTCCCTTGTCAGCACAAACAGTCGTAACTGGGAGGGCAAGTATTTTGAGAACCTGAAAGTAATATTATCTTCTGTAAACTCTAACTTAAAAGAGCTTACCATGTATTACCAACATGACTGGGATCATTGGGCAGCATGCTTCTGTATTTGTCAGCTTAAGGAACATACTTCTATTTTAAAGTGATGCTTATATGGCATTTTTGTTTAATTTAGAAATTGAAATGCCATATGCAGCACTAATTTTTCACCATGTGATGAAGGGACAACATTTGTTGCCAGTGGTTTTCTTGATGTATTTTTTTGATCATCAAATCCCTTTTTCTCATTTGATATCTAATACCCTTATTTAAAAAGGGTGGCAACAGAGAATTAGCAGAAAAAACAAGAATTATCACCGCTGGCAGAATAACTACCCTATTGATTGTATGCTACGTGGTGGACTCCTGTGTTAATTTTAAACCAAGAAAACCATAACATACATCAATATGGTTTCAATATTTTTAATTCGAATATCTCAAATAAAGACACTATGGGCCTCATTACGATGTCGGTCTTAAAGCATTCCGACCGACTCCTTGTTGGAATCGGTTCTGACTGACTCGGGTTCGGCGAGTCCGACCGACCGATTACGATGTTTTCAAACACCATTCGGTCGGACTCCCATTGACTTCAATGGGAGCCTGTGTTCCGACCGACAACACAGGCTCCCATTGAAAAAAGGGGTGGTTGCGGGAAACCTTGCACCCTGTCACAGGCACCGAAAATAATGCCTGCAACACTGTGCATGGTTGTAAAGAGGGGTCCCATGGGTACCCCCACGGGCCCCAAAGTCAGTTTCCGACAGCCGTTTCGTGTCGGACAGACCGATTCGGAAAGGCTGTCCGAATCCGACTTTGTAATACGTCGGTCGGAAATGCGGTCCATAGACCTGTACGATTCGGCTACGACCGACTCAGGGTCTCCGAATGCCGGTCGGAACCGAGTCGGAAAGACCGAACGGTTACCTTCTATCGTAATCGGTCGGTCGGAAATGTTTACGAGTCGGTCGGAAGCATGGGTTCCGACACGGGTTAGGAAATTCCGAATGCCATTCGGAGCCTTTCCGACTAACATCGTAATCAGGCCCTGAATCTTAATCAGCAATTGTCCAACACCTCCTTTAAGCTTTCTGCGTTGAGTAGCTAGAAATTTATATTTTCACCTAAAACAGTCACTCTAAATTGTGTCTAAGTTACAGTTAACATCCGTAAATATACGTACCTAAATGATACAGTGTAAATTGATATAATGAATGCAAAGTTTTTGTTGCTCTATATATTGACCCTAATATAATGACATACAGACCCTGGGCGGTATATGAGGATCAGGTGGCAGAAAGTGAGGTCTGAGTGATCTCCTTGGAAGGGCAGCAGTCTTGTGGTGTCACTTGGTACATGTGGCCATTGTCGTTTTCTCTATGTTAGCATGAGTCCGTTGCAAATTGCCTTCTGCTTTGCGCTCGTTACTACACAAACGTATTTTGCTTTTCTGCTACGCGGAAACTTTCACACAGAACATGCTGTTGTTTAGCGTTCTGTTCTTTCCTGGGATTTAGTCTGAACATTGCAGACAAAGTCTAACATCAATGCCCCTTGTTATTCTGTTCTGGTCAAGCCCTAGCACCTAGACAAAACATGCAGATGCAGCTGTTGTTTGGGAACATGTACTTTGGACATATAGGTATACACGTGTGGGTAACACACACACTTGGAGAGGGATCTTTCCAGCGAAAGGAGCGTGACAGCACCTGTGCTGTAGATCTTCCATCAATAGACAGGTACGGGTTCTGCTGCTAACATCCAGAGATCTTCTGATACATAATCATTTTGCGTCTGTAGGAGGGAGGGGGGTTAGGTTGCACTGTTGTATATAATGGCATGGCCATTTATGATCTTCCGGTTACTTGCTATGATAATCGTATTTGTGTTAGGCATTTTTCTACTTGTTGTGGCACGTATACTGCATACTAGAGCACAATAGTTAAAATAAACATTTTGAACTTTTCACGTGTCTCTGTCAGATCTTATTGTGGACTAGTACGAGAGTGAGAGCGAAAGGGTGTGTTCTGCAACCGCGATTCCTGAGAGGGTCGGGAGTGTTGTGTTCTGGGGTGTCTAATCACTTGTTACTCTGTGTGTGAGTAGGAGGGCAAGTGAGACACTATAGCTAGTCGGTCCCCGGGCTCCTGGGCACTCAGGTGGTAGGATGACTCAGTCCCTATCTACTGAGGTTCCATGGTCCCAAGCATAGTTTTGTGACTCCGCAGAATCCCTGCAACATGATGCTGCTGTTTGGTCTGGTACTTATTAACGGGACCCCTGAGTAACGCTTGTGCTGGTCCACAATACCCTCGCAACGGTTCTCGGAGACGTCTGTGGTGGGAGGGCTTTGCCTCCTCGGTGAGTAGGTTACACCTATTGCTGTAGGTTTTTCAAGCTTGAATTTTAAAAGGATTTTGACCCGTTTTTGTGCTACCTTTCTTGCTTTTATAATGGCTCAACCTGTCGCGATTCCGGCACATTGCCACGCGGCGATTACATACCTTTTGATACAGCATGGAGTCCCCAATACGGGGTCGCCTGTTGTTTTTGTGGTTGAAGCGGATCCAGCGTACTGCTTCGAAGTCTTTTATTCATGGGTTACATTTCCCACAGTGGATGCGAATGATAATTCCTTTCATACTTATTAGGCTGCAGCTGTTCCAGCGGCGTATCGTCCGTATGCAGTGGTTGAAGTTCCTCTTACAGCATGGGAGCACCAGATTTGGTATAATGGCGCCCTTCCCCACACTCTTGCCTTCGTTCGAATGGGCACCTTAAGTATTGATGGGGCCACATGGCCTGTATTGGCCAGTTTTACTCCGCACCCTAATTATCTTAACATTACTTTGCCTGAAGTTCGTTTACTGTATGGGCAAGTTTGTCTCTTATCTAGATGCCTTATTCAATGTATTTCACATGCCTTTTTGGTGGCTCCACCTGGAGCTGAGCCTCCGGTGCAGGCGCATGGCGGGGCACTAGTGATTAGCCCTGTGCTTATACATTTGGTAATGGGCAAAGGTCCTCAGGCTCGCGAGGACCTTCCTTTTTGTATTGCTCAGAAGATTGAACAGCTTGATGCTGTTTTCCCTCATACTGGTCCTGTGGAGAAGCACAGGATCCTTACTATGTGCTTACCCAGTGGACTAATTACTCCTCTAGCGGATTGCAACACCTGGGGGATGGTGTTTGCCTCAGTGTATACACTTTGTTATGGCACCCCCTCCATGAGTGTTCTTCCGAGCTTTCTAAAACAAGTACAGAATGAACACGGGGCAGGTCCTACCCTGGATTTGAGGATGAAATTGGTGGGTATATTTCCTGTTGTCTCCAAAATGATTCTTTCTAATATTAAAGGTGAAGCAGTTTGCTTGCAGGTACGCCAACGCCTTTCGGCGGTGGCTGATGTTGATCGGGAAAGTGAGTTACCGGCCATTACTGCTGATGTTTATACATCTTTGGGACACAATTATTTGGGAGTTAGACCTTCTATACATTCTCAAAGTAAACCCCCTCCTGAGAAGGAGGACCGTCCAGTCTTTCCTAAAAAGACATGGGACAAAAACAAGCAGCAACAGAAGCCTAGGTCTCATGCTGGATCTCCACCACCTGACGCTTCTGAACGTAGATATGATTTACGTGAGCACTCTAAAATTAAAACTCCAGAGAGGTTTTCGGTTCCTGATCCTCGTTCTCCTCGTTCCTTTCAGGAATCGTCGGATCAACAGTTTGGCGGAGGGGGACGTCAGGATCGCAGATAAGGTGAGTCAGCGCAACCTTGGCGGGACCCGCAGCGCCAGTTTGACGTGAAAGTCTAGCAGGAGGAACCACCTCCCTATCGAGCCCCGTTTCAGAAGAAAAAAGTTGCCACTTTGACAGCTAAATATGCCCCAGACAGTGAGAACCCTCCTCCTGGACAGGAGTTGGGCGGTGACTCTCCTCGACAGCGCGGCGGAAGTTACCGTAGTGTGCCAGACACTACGCCAGTTTCTGGAGGCGAAAGCAACTGACACATTTGTAACTGTAGAAACCGCGGACACCCGCGTAGCTCCCCCAGATAGACTTTATCGAGTAAACCTTCAAATTGAGGGTGGCATTATGCGCACCATAAATGCTATCTTTTGGGACAACTTGACGTCCTCTTATGACTTTTACTGGCGGAGGTTGATTGGCCTCCCACATTTGTTCTTGCTTGTCATCGTGGCGAGGAGGTAATTCTTCCTTCTTTTTCACAATATGTGCCTGATGAGACTAAATATGCATATGCTTTGGAGTGGGCTCTAGCTTTAGCTCCTGCCTTATACCATAACCAGGCGGGTTGGGATAAGGATTCTCCTTTACATTTTATACCTATTCGTTCTATTCCTCAGCCACAACCTCAATATCCAATTAAATGCGACGCTAAAGCATCCGTTAAAGAAATTCTCACTCAATTGAAATATCAGGGTGTTATTGAACCCTGTGTTTCTTCATTGAATAATCCTCTTTTTCCGGTTTTGAAACCAGATAGTTCATATCGCATTGTTTTGGATTACAGACATTTTGAATAACCATACCCATACCTTCGCCGTGCAAAACACGCATGGTACAGCACTTGTTAATAATATTGTGCGTAAAAAGTTTAAAACAACTCTGGATATTTCGAATGCTTTTTTTGTCACAATTTGGCCCCTGAAATCCGAGACTTGTCTGCATTCAGCACGCTCGGTACCCAGAGGTGCTATGCGAGATTGCCTATGGGGTATAAAAGAGCCCCGGGGTTTTTGCGGCACGTATTGTGTCCCTTCTGAATGAAATTGACCCTGATGCCTTTTCATATGTCGATGACATCTATCTGACAGATGATGAATTATATCCTCATCTTGCACGCGTGGATCGCATTACAGCGCGTTTTGCTGCTTGAGGCTATAAATTCAATTTTGCGAAATCACATATTGCGTTTTTGGCCGTTCTTTTTCTTGGCTATGAGCTGACCAATGAGGGAAGGGGTTTAGCACCCCACTTTTTGGAGATGTGTGCTCAATTGCAACCTCCATCTACCCTCAAGAAATTACAATCTCTGCTCGGGTTTTTAAATTTTGGCAGAACATATATTCCAGAACACATGCGGTGTTGCGTGCTTTGCTATCAGATTTGCTTGCAACACAGTATTTACAAACTAGATTTGGTCATTCGGATTTTACCCGGCGCTATCGGCTTCACTTACGTAACTTTTAATAGGGGTGACACTGTTCCCATTGCCTACAAAGTGCATCTGTATACTCCTGCAGAGTTGCGTTTTTCTTCTACTGAGAAAATTCTTACTGCTGTGCAGATGGCGATTCTAAGAGAACGCTCTCTTGCTCAAGGCAAACGCATATTTGTCGTCTCTCCCGTGCTTGCCTTAGAGGCGGTCACGAAAGCTAGTGTTCCTAACTCCAAAGCTTTGCATCCTCGAGGGATACAATGGGATACATCCTTGACATCGGCTGATGTCAATTTAGTTTTTGATCCTTCGTTACAAACACAAGAATTTCTTCAGTATGAACATGTTCACCCTCACTCTTCATCGGTTCTTCCTCTTGATCAGTACAAATGTATCATTTACACTGATGGTTCGGTTCAACCGGGCATTGGTTCATAACAGGCTTATTCTGCAGCTTGTGCTATTGTAGTGGGTACAATGTTAGACAGAGTTTTTCAGTCTACTTTGGTTCACACGCAGTCTCTTGGGGACTGCACGGCCCAGTTGGCCGAATTACTAGCTCTCCATTTGGCTCTTGAATTTGCTGATCCGGAGTCGCCCACTCTTATTGTGTGCAACTCTTTTTACTGTGTACAGTCTTTTAATGATAATTTGTTTTTCTGGAAACAGAATGATTTTCGAGATTCTAAAGGTAGCACAATCAAGCACAAAATTCTTTGGGTCAGAGTGGCCGCTCTTAAAGACTGTTTGCCACTTACACATGTTATCCACACATTAGGTCATCAACATGTGGGAGCGAACGCTGTTGGACATTCAATGGCTGATGAAGCAGCCAGATCTGCAGTAGCCACAGTTAAAATTGCAGCAGTTACTCGCTCTAAGACTAAAATTCACGATGATATTTTGGCGGCAATGGCCGCCACTAGGGAGGGTTCTCCTTTTCCCCAGGGTTTCTCTTCACATTATACTTATCAGGTGACTTCTGAGGGAATACTGTTTGTTACTATTCCTAAGGTTGGTGATCGCTTGATTTCCAACAATGACCACAGACTATCTATCGGACTTGGCCCTTTTTGCAGGGTTATCCCCAAACTTTTTGCTTCTTCCTCCTATTTTTTCCTGACCTGTTGTTGTTGGTTTTAGGACTCTGGGCACTTTACCACTGCTAATCAGAGCTAAAATGCGTATGCTCTCTGTGTAAATTGTGAACATGATTGGTTATCCATGATTGGCATATTTGATTTACTGGTCAGTCCCTAGTAAAGTGCACTTGGTGTGCTGGGGCTGGTAAATCAAATACTACTAGTGGGCCTGCAGCACTGATTGTGCCACCCACATGAGTAGCCCTGAAAAGATGTCTCAGGCCTGCCACTGCAGAGCCTGTGCGCAGTTTGCTAACTGCCATGTCGACTTGGCAAGTGCACCCACTTGCCAGGCCCTAACCTTCCCTTTTCTTACATATAGGACACCCTTATGGTAGGCCCAAGGTACCCAACTGGGAAGGGTGCAGTGTATGTGAAAGGTAGGACATGTACTGATGTGTGTAACATGTCCTGGGGAGCGACCCTTGACCTTGCCAGGTAGGTCGCTCCCCCGCCACACAGCTCCGCCTGTGTTGTCCTGCCCACTGCTGGTAAGCTCGCCCCTCTGCTGTTGCCTTGGTGCCCGTTTTGCCTCTGTCCCCCTCGTGCCCCCATTTTGTGTGCCCGTTTCGCTTCTGTTTCCCCTCGTGCCCCCATTGCTTGTGTCCTTTTGCCTTCTGTCTCCCCTCGTGCCCCCATTGCTTGTGTCCTTTTGCCTTCTGTCTCCCCTCGTGCCCCCATTGCTTGTGTCCATTTTTGCTTTCTGTTTCCCCTCGTGCCCCCATTGATTGTGTCCTCTTTTGCCTTCTGTCTCCCCTCGTGCCCCCGTTGACTGTGTCCATTTTTGCTTTCTGTTTCCCCTCGTGCCCCCATTCTGCTGTGCCCAACTTTGCCTTCTGTACCCCCGCCGCTGCGTCCCTTGCGGCCCCGCCCCCCTGACTGCCCATTCGCTGCCCCTGCCTCCCGCCTCCCAGCTGCTCCTCCCTCCCAGCTCCCCATATATGGGGGCCGCTGCGCGGTGAGGAGAGCGACCCTTGACCTTGCCAGGTAGGTCGCTCCCCCGCCACACAGCTCCGCCTGTGTTGTCCTGCCCGCTGCTGCTGCTGGTAAGCTCGCCCCTCTGCTGTTGCCTTGGTGCCCGTTTTGCCTCTGTCCCCCTCGTGCCCCCATTTTGTGTGCCTGTTTCGCTTCTGTTTCCCCTCGTGCCCCCATTGCTTGTGTCCTTTTGCCTTCTGTCTCCCCTCGTGCCCCCATTGCTTGTGTCCTTTTGCCTTCTGTCTCCCCTCGTGCCCCCATTGCTTGTGTACATTTTTGCTTACTGTTTCCCCTCGTGCCCCCATTGATTGTGTCCTCTTTTGCCTTCTGTCTCCCCTCGTGCCCCCGTTGACTGTGTCCATTTTTGCTTTCTGTTTCCCCTCGTGCCCCCATTCTGCTGTGCCCAACTTTGCCTTCTATACCCCCGCCGCTGCGTCCCCTGCGGCCCCGCCCCCCTGACTGCCCATTCGCTGCCCCTGCCTCCCGCCTCCCAGCTGCTCCTTCCTCCCAGCTCCCCATATATGGTGGCCGCTGCGCGGCCGCGCCGCCGGCGCGCCTAAGGCAAGCCCGTCTGCGCCCGTCCGCGCCTGGACCGCGCCCAGCGCCAGAACCCCTGGGCCGCGCGCCCCCCGCTCCAGCCCCGAGGACCGACGCCGTTACGATGCCACCACACTCCACGCTCTCAACCCCGGACGGAGACACAACTGCTTCAAGGCCGCCCCGAAACGCACACATGGCCCCTTCACCTGCCGGAACTGCAGCTACACCAGCCTCAGAGCCACCGAAGCACCCGCCAAGAAGGATCTCAACCACCTCCGATGCATCCTACTGAACACCCGCTCCGCACGCAAACACGCCGTCGAGCTCTGGGACCTGCTCGACTCATCATCACCAGACGTCGCCTTCCTGACAAAGACCTGGATGAACGACTCCTCCGCACCCGACATCGCCATAGCCATCCCAGACGGCTATAAGATCACCCGCAGAGTCCGCGTCAACGGAGTAGGAGGAGGAATCGCCATCGTCCACAAGAACTCCATCAGGGTCTCGACCAGCACCGACGACGTTCTCTGCACCACCGAACACATGCACTTCCAGATCCACACGGACCCCAACACCACCCTCAGAGGCACCCTTGTCTACAGACCCCCTGGGCCCCGACCCCAGTTCAGCGACTCCATCGCCGACTTCATCAGCACGCACGCCCTGACTTCTACCGACTACATCCTCCTCGGAGACCTGAACTTTCACCTGGAGAACAACAACGACAGCAACTCCACCACCCTGATCGACAACCTCACCAACCTCGGACTGAGACAGCTCGTCACAACACCGACACATTCCGCCGGCCACACGCTCGACCCCGTCTTCTCCTCAAGCTACCACGTCTCCTTCACCCACACCACGGAACTCCTCTGGACCGACCACCGCTGCATCCACTTCACCTTCCAGAAACCCACCACACACCACCGCACCCAACAGATCCCACGCCGCTGCTGGAGCAAAGTCACCGAAGACCAACTACGGGCAAACCTCGCTCTCAGCCCTCCCTCCGACCCATCCAACACCGACGACGCTGCCTGAAACCTCAGATGATGGATAGACGACTGTGCCAACACCCTCGCCCCGCTGAAAAAACCTACAGCGACACCACCAAAAGAGCCAGCTGGTTCACCCCGGAACTCCTAGCTTCCAAGCGTACCTGCCGGAAACTTGAGAAGAAATGGCACAGTGATAAGACACCGGACAGCCACGCAGCCCATAAAGACGCCATCCGTAACCACCACCACCTCATCAGGTCCGCAAGAGAATCTCCTTCAAAGACCGCCTCGACAACAACGCACACAACAGCAAGGAGCTCTTCAACATCGTGAAGGAACTCTCCAACCCCAGCTCCAACACCAACGACATCCCGCCGTCGCAAGCCCTGTGCGATTCCCTCGCCACCTTCTTCCACCGCAAGATCGCCGACATCCACGACAGCTTCAACACCCAGACAGCCCCCACCAAGATAGATACTCCAGACCCGCCGCACACCATCGACCATGACCCCTTGCCAGCCTGGGCCAGCGTGAACATCGATGACACCATCAAGACCATGGGCACAATACACTCCGGCTCCCCGTCAGACCCTTTCCCGCACCACATCTTCAACAAAGCCAGCAGCTCCATCGCACCCCACCTGTGCAACGTTATCAATCTCTCCTTCGAGACCGCGACCTTCCCAGAGAGCTGGAAACACGCAGAGATCAACGCCCTACTCAAAAAACCCAAGGCGGACCCAAGAGACCTCAAGAACTTCCGGCCCATCTCCCTGCTTCCGTTCCCAGCCAAGGTCATCGAGAAGATCGTCAACAAACAGCTAACCCGATACCTAGAAGAAAACAGCATCCTGGACCCATCCCAATCGGGGTTCCGCAGCAACCACAGCACTGAGACTGCCCTCATCGCCGCCACCGACGACATCAGGACCCTGCTGGACAACGGTGAGACCGCAGCCCTCATCCTGCTGGACCTCTCCGCCGCCTTCGACACTGTCTGCCACCGCACTCTACGCGCACGCCTCCACGACGCAGGGATCCGAGACAAGGCCCTGGAATGGACCACCTCCTTCCTCGACGGCAGAACCCAGAGAGTCCGCCTCCCACCTTTCCGATCCGAAGCCTCCGAGATCATCTGCGGCGTACCCCAGGGATCTTCCCTCAGCCCAACACTGTTCAACATCTACATGGCCCCGCTCGCACGCATCGCCAGACAGCACGACCTCAACATTATCTCCTACGCCGACGACACTCAACTGATCCTCTCCCTCACCAAGGACCCCCTCGCCGCCAAAGCCAATCTCCATGAAGGAATGAAGGCCGTCGCCGATTGGATGAAGATCAGCCGACTAAAGCTGAACACGGACAAGACGGAGGTCCTCATCCTCGGCTCCAACCCCTCAGCCTGGGACGACTCCTGGTGGCCAACGACGCTGGGAGCAGCCCCGACACCCACCGACCACGCACGCAACCTGGGAGTCATCCTCGACTCAACGCTCTCCATGGCCAAGCAAGTCAACGCAGTCTCCTCCTCCTGCTTCAACACCCTCCGCATGCTTCGCAAGATCTACAGGTGGATCCCGACAGACACAAGAAGAACAGTCACCCAGGCCCTCGTCAGTAGCAGACTTGACTATGGGAATGCCCTCTACGCGGGAGCCCCGGCCAAGCTCAACAAGCGACTGCAACGCATACAAAACGCCTCCGCACGCCTGATCCTCGACATACCACGCCACAGCCACATCACCCCCCACCTGAGGAACCTGCACTGGCTCCCCGTCGACAGGAGGATCACCTTCAAACTCCTCATCCACGCACACAAGGCACTCCACAAAACTGGCCCAGCCTACCTCAACAGACGACTCTTCTTCTACGTCCCCAACCGCCAGCTCCGCTCCGCCAACCTCTCCCTCGCCACCGTCCCTCGCATTCGAAGAACAACCACCGGCGGCAGATCCTTCTCACACCTCGCCGCCAAGACCTGGAACACCCTTCCACTAAGCCTACGACAGACCCAAGACCTGCTGACCTTCAGGAGGCTACTCAAGACCTGGCTGTTCGACCAGTAGCAGCACCCCCCCCTTTCCCTCTCCCCAGCGCCTTGAGACCCTCGCGGGTAAGTAGTGCGCTCTACAAATTCTGTGATTGATTGATTGATTGATTGATTGATAGTGAAATACTGCCAATTTCGTTTTTCACTATTGAAAGGCTATCTTGCCCCATAGGACAGAATGGGGAATACTTTGTAACATTTTACAAGCATATCTTCCCATAGGGATAAGATTGAAAAATAAAGTTTAGGCTCTCTGAACTCAGAATTTAATAACACATCTTTTTACTAAAGATGATTTTTAAATTGTGTGTTTGAAAATGCCACTTTTAGAAAGTAGCCATTTTCTTGTTTAACCATTCTGTGTGCCTCTGCTTGTTTGTGTATTGACTGTCTGGTTTTGGAGTGACAGGGGCTGGGGAGGTGCATTCTCTCTGACAGCCACTAAAGGGTTGATGTGTGTCCTGCCTTTCCTGAATGAGTCCGGGGTGGGCTGAATAGACCTGGGCTGCATTCAGAGTAGGGGGAGGAGTTCTCACTAGCACCTGAATAGGCCCGGTCTGCATTTAGAGTGGTGGGAGGAGATTTCCCTTGCACCTGAATAGGGTCTGTCTGCCTTACACAATGCTGTCTCCACCTCCTGCCAGGCAGCTCCACCAGAGAGGACAGAACTGGTTTGGACTGGGCTCAGAGACCCTTGCACAAAGAGAACAAATACATTTTGGGGTATAAGTATTAGACCTAAAACCCCTGAACTTTAGACTACTTCTGGAATCAAGAGGAACCTTTGCCAAGGAGAAGAGCTGGAGAAACTGTGGAGAAGTACTGCCCTTGGTGTGTCTGGGGTTGGCCTGCAGTTGCTGTTTCTGCCAAGGAAAGGAGAATGACTTTGCTGTGTGCTGTGTCCTGCTTGAGGAAAATGTCCATGAGTAGAGCTTGCCTCCTGTTTTGAAGTCTCAGGAACACAAAGACTTCACCCCCAGATCCCCTGAACTTCCTTGCTGGGAGTTCTGACCTTCCAGGAGTGCCTGTGACTGTGTGTGGTGTCTGGAGGTTGTTGCTGCTGCTGGGAGCTGGAAAGCAACGCAACAACAAGAAAATCGACGCATCGCTCTTCTTGTGACAGTTTTTCCGATGCAACACCGTGGTGCGATAAGAACCTCCCTATACAACCGCGCCGCTGCTGAAGCCGACGCAGCGCCTGTCGCCGCTGCAAGAATCGACGCATCGAGGGTTCACGGCTGAAGAAATCGACGCAGCACCACTCAACGCGCTGCATCGTTTGCCGATGCATCCCGGATTTCCACGCATCGTCCCTGTGCGGCAAGTTTTCCCCGACACATCACCCGAAGATCGGAGTCATCTCAGAATCGACACATCGCTTCCCCCTACAGACCGGACCCGACGCACCGATCCCCTGTGTCCAGCGGAACTGTTGCATCGTATCCACGAAGGTCTCAGGAATCGACGCATCTTTGTTTTTCGACGCTTCCCATCGCTACGGCGGTTTGGCTTGGTGAATTTTGACGCAACGACAGGTACTTTGCAAGAAATCACGCATCCATAGTTTTCTATGGACTCAGTTGCTAAAATCTTTTGAAAGTCATTTTTCTTAATATTTGTATGTTGGATTTTTGTTGTTTTGGTCTTGTTAAGTTTAAATAAAGATACTTTATTTTTCTAAACCGGTGTGGTGTCCATTTGGGGTGTTATCACTGTGTTACTGTGAGTGTTGGTACAAATACTTTACACATTGCCTGTGGGATAAGCCTGTCTGCTCGTGCCAAACTACCAAGGGGGTGAGCAGGGGTTATCTAGAGTGTGTATCCCCCTTACCCTGACTAGAAGCAAGGGTCCCTATTTGGACAAAGGTATATACCTCTGCCAACTAGAGACCCCCATTTCTAACACTATCACTAATTATCGCTGCACATGAAGGCTTGGCTTCGGCTCACGCAGGTGTAGCGGCTACTGTTTCTCTTTTACAACAATGCTATTGGTGGCGCGGTTTGTACCAGCAGACTCGCAAATATGTCCTTTGTTGTGATGTTTGTCAACAAATTAGGAGTTCTACTGTGTCGCGTCCACCTCAGACTCATCTTTTCATTTCTAACCATCCGTTTGGATGTGTTTATCTTGATCATTGCGGTCCATTAACATCTGATAATGCTTTCAAATATATTTTGGTTGCAGTGGATTCATGCACTAGGTTCCTTTGGGTTTGGGCACAGCGCTCGGCTCACGCTCGTACTGTTGTAAAGGATTTGCATGTCTTTGTCAGGACTTACGCCTGTGGCACTTTCCATTCAGACCAAGGACCGGCTTTTGCCTCTAAGGCTTACCGTGACTTGATGAAGTCCATGGGTGTGCAGCTGCATTTCTCATCTCCATATAGGCCTGAGGGCAATTCTGTTGTGGAGCGTATGAACCGCAACTTAAAGCAGTCTTTAACAGCAAGGGTATTAGGTACGGGCCGTGGCTGGTTAACTCACCTCTATGGGGTTCAACGTGCTCTTAATAATCTTCCAAGAAGATCTCTGGGTGGGCTGACCCCATACAAAATACTCTTTGGCATTAAGATGTTTGTTCCGGACTTTGAAGCTCTAGACGTTGACACGGCTGCCGCAACATTTGACGTAGATAACCACTGTGCTGTATTACAGGACCTACAAAAGAATCGTGACCCTCTGGCGAAAGCACATTTGCTATCAACCTCGCCTGCGGATTCAGCAGTTCTAATTCCTATTTCTGGCTGGCTACCCAAAGTTGGTGATCTGGTTCGTGAGAAAGTGGCAATCAAGAAAGAATTCAGTCCCTCATATCGTGCTCCTGTCCCCCTGCTTGGTCTTCAGGGCACCTGAACTGTGATCTTGCCTCCACTACCTAGATACAAAGAAAATCGTTTTGTTTCAATTGAACATGTCAAGTTACACCATATGGCCAATACTCAATGGTATGCCTAGAAGTGTCCCACGACAGGATATTTCTTTACAACCATTGAGCCTCATTTGTTCTGATTCTCCACTGTTGCCGGAGGGGGATGTAGAGTCTTCAGTGGACCAGTTATCAATTTTACCCTCTTCAACTCCTACAATAGAAATTGTTTATTGTGATCCACCTGTTGAGAGCCCTCCTGAATTGCAAACTTCTGGTCTGAGTCCTGACTCTCAGCCTCCGCTGTTTCAGCTGAGTTCTTCTGGTTACTATATCGATCAAGATCATTTTTCTTCGAATGGTTCTTCGTTATCTTCAGTCCTACCCCCGCCACCATCAAAGATTTGTGTGCTTATATCTTGATTGAAACGCTCTTACCTGGTTCCTCCCTAGACGTATGTCTGGATTGTGTTTTCATTGGTGTTCCTGTTCATGTGGATTGGATGCGTGCCTGTTTTCTTCCTTTTGATTAATGGTCACTACCTTCCAGAACGCTCTGCAGTGGAACCAGTCAACGGTGTGTTGGCCCCACATTCCTACTCGCACAAGATGAAAAGAGACCAGTCCCTTGTTAACATTTCCGCGGTACCAGCCACTGATAGAATCATATGGGATAAAGTACCATTTGATCTATATGGTCCTACGGAGACCCTACAGATACCATGGGCAGATTTAAAAGCCCCTTGCGCCACTTTTGCGTCATTTTTCCCATGTTAAAAATGACGCAAAAGTGGCGCAAGGGGCTTGTAAATCTGCCCCCATATGTATTCCGTGTTTCCATGGGTGATGGATTACACCTGGGTTACAATCAGATGATTGGGATGTCAATGCTGTGAATTCTTTGTTTTCTGAATTACAATATTATACTGTCTTTGCTACAGAAGATTTATATTTAATTTCTGCTAACTATGCTGAGTTATTTTGTTATCAACATTATGTCCATCATCTGCATAGAACTAACGTACAGCGTCCTCTTTTTAATTATACTCAATGGGAACATTGCCCCACTCCATCTCAGGCTAGTTCCAACACGCAAAAGCGAAAATACACTTATTTTTCTGGTTATAACAGTTCAAACCTGACATCATATTATTTTATATTGGTTCCCATTCCTTCAAAGAAATATATGCTTACCCAGACCAAGTTAATCTATTCCTCTGCTTTTCTTGAAAATGTAGCTCTGAAGGGATATGATTATTGGAAAGATAACATTGACTTGAAATCGATCTGGGGCTCTAATTCCTGGCAAGTACAAGGCACTGAGTCCTTGTCTCGAGCCTGTCTGATCCTGACTCAAATTATCTTTCTTAATGATACAGTCCAACAAACTACTTGTCTGGGTTTGGCGAAAATTCAAGAATTGAATGCTCCCATTATTCCATCCCTTGCCCCTTATAATAACTGGCAGGCTTATACAAACTATACTAAAGAACAGCTAAATTGCATGATACAAAATGGTACTTTTAATTCTTCCATGATAAACCTCCTGGGTGGGCTTTGTGGCCAATAGACACGAATGTCTGTCATTCGCGTTTCCTTAATACTACTTCCGGGTTTACACTGCATAGACCAGATCCACACTACACACAATCGCCCCATTCCCACACTGTAACAACTTATTCGGTGGGTAAATTATGTCAACAATGGTTAGAGCATTCCATGTTGTCTTCTGTAAAACAAGATCTTTCGCTTTTATCAGGAAACATCAACCTCGTGGATTTCCTTTTGGGTCCAAAATCCCCTCGTGCAAAACATTTTGTTTATGCTGCAGATAATGAATTTTGGAAATTATCACAAATGGAAGTTGCTGTACACTTACGACAAATAGATCAGGATAATCTAGACAAAGTTCTTGCCGTTGTTGATAACAGTATTAACACATTGTCATCCCGTATTTATACATTAGACAATATTGTATCTTCTGTAATTGATATTGTCCAGAACGAAGTATCTGCATTGTATCATGGTCAAAATCAACTTACATCAGTTATGCAATTCGGGTGGATGCTACAAACACTGAAAAATGGTTGAGTTCCTTGGGATTACCTGAATGCTAGTACTTTGTTCTCACCTTTCAATTTAACAAGCAAACAACAATTAATGGCCATGAATACCCCAGGGTGGGGGTAGTAAACTCCGGCATATGGCCGAACGGAGTTGAGTAAATAAATAAAACGAATTACATTGCGCGCTGCATCGCCGATTTGGCGTTGCAGCGCGCGCAATGTAATTCGTTTTATTTATTTATTTATTTACTCAACTCCGTTACGCCGTATGCCGGAGTTTACTACCCCCCACCCTGCCCCTCCCCCGCCTCACCGCCCGGCAGCACTCCCTCGAGGAGCCGCCACTGCTCACAGGGAAAAAATTTGATTCCATGGTCGGACATTCCCATGTGTGTCAACAAGTGAAACTCCACAGCGCCTGTAATATTTCTGACCCTAATTTGGCTTGTTTTCTAAAAGGAACTCCTGTTCCCGTGATTATTCCCACCCTCACATTACTTTCCAATGGCAGCTATCTCGTCCTTAATAATCAGTACTGCTGCGGATTGCGAGCTGGAATCCATTATGTAGTGACTGTTTCCCAACAACGTCCTGTTCCCCCCTCCGCATTGGAGTGTAGATAGTTCATTGTGGCCTTCCATTCCGACTTTGAAAACAGATTTCAATAAGCTAAGCAGACTCAAAGCGCTATTGTTTCAACCAGAAGTAGCTCTCACATCAGCTCGTGAGACCTTCGAATTGCAGGTGGCGACAATGTCCAGTGAAATACAATCATTGTTAAACACAAATCTCCCCCTCCATTCCGAGGAATTAATCCATCAAATATTTAGTGCTTCTGATACGGCAGACCTAGCCCATTTTTTAAAAGTCGTGGGCTCTGGTCTTGTGACCTCTTTTCAAACAATATTTGGAGTAATTCCTGCCTTTATACATTCTATTTTTTCCAGCGTGTTCGGTGGCTTCCCACTACTGCTCGTCCTGATTTGTGGCATTGTTGTCCTTTTACTTTTCATCCAAAATGGCTGCTCGTTCTGTGGTTCTGCCTGGACAGGAACAGCTGCAGCTGTACCGTGACCGGATGTGCCAGCTTTTGGGTTGAGGTCATTGGAAGCTCTGGATGTCGATTTGTGCCTGACCTTCCGATATGCGTACTTCACCTGTGTGCAACCTGTGTTTTACTGCATCCGGTGCCCCTTCCAGTGGGCCCTAGATGTCTGCCTGGCTACACCGTCACACGTTGCCTTGGATTATGATCTGTTGTTGGGTCCCTTGATGTCCCATAACCAGGACTGTTCCTTGGGTATGCGGCTTGTGTACAATCCCTCGTTGGGGCCAGTGGCCGGATCGACTTCCTGTGAAGGTGCACAGCGTCTCTTGGATCTCAGTTTCATTGAAGTCAACACAGGTTCACCTTGGATGGTCTTAGCAACTACTGGATACGAGGAGCATGTCTGTTCCTTTGTCTTACTGAATTGGATGGCTGCGCTTTTCACTTTGGAAGGTTCAGATGGCTTACTGGAGTTGATGGCGTTCCACTTGGCATCCTACATATTGGGTCCAGACGATGCGCTGTAATTGGATATATTTTTGTGTACAAAACTTATCCTCCTTCCTATGGATTCGGCCACCCTTGAACTGGACACTCCCCATGAAGGCTTTGGTTCTGCTTACCTCTGTCTTCTGTAGCCTTTTCGTGCTACCGTCCTGACCAAAGGGAGGGTGTCACGTGGTACATGTGGTCATTGTTGTTTTCCTTATGTTAGCATGAGTCAGTTGCAGATTTCCTCCTGCTTCGCGCACGTTACTGCACAAACTTATTTTACTTTTCTGCCACACAGTAACTTTCAAACAGAACATGCTGTTGTTTTGCATTCTGTTCTTTCCTGGGATTTAGTCTGAACATTGCAGACGAGGTCGAACAACAATGCCCCTTGTTATTCTGGTCTGGTCAGGCCCTAGCACCTAGACAAAACATGTAGATGCAGCTTTTGTTTGGGAACATGTACTTTGGACATATAGGTATACAGGGGTGGGTAACACACATACTTGGAGAGGGATCTTTCCAGAGAAAGGAGCGTGACAGCACCTGTGATGTAGATCTTCCATGTATAGACTGATGTACGGGGTCTACTGCTAACATCCAGAGATCTTCTGATACAAAATCATTTTGCTTCTGTAGAAGGGAGGGGGGTTAGGTCGCACTGTCGTATGTAATGACAGCACCATTTATGATCTTCGGGTTACTTGCTATGCTAACCGTATTTGTGTTAGGCATTTTTCTACTTGTGTTACGTATACTGCATACTAGAGCACAATAGTTAAAATAAACATTTTGAACTTTTCTCGTGTCTCTGTCAGATCTTATTGTGGACTAGTATGAGAGTGAGAGCAAAAGGGTGTGTTTTGCAACCGCGATTCCTGAGAGGGTTGGGAGTGTTGTGTTCTGGGGTGTCTAATCACTTGTTCCTCTGTGAGTGAGTAGGAGGGCAAGTGAGACACTATAGCTAGTCGGTCCCCGATCTCATGGGCACTCAGGTGGTAGGATGACTCAGTCCCTATCTACTAAGGTTCCATGGTCCCAAGCATAGTTCTTTGACTCCGCAGAATCCCTGCAACAGTGGAAAAAGTGATATGTGTGTCCCATGCTACTCTTGTTTGCATGTGTAAATTCACCTGATTTAGAAATTGCCACTCAGTGGCTTCTGGTGTCTTATAAATGTGATGACCTATTCAAGGAGTGGAAGAACAATGTTGGAAAGTTTGCAAGTGAATCTGAATGGAATTTCCAAATAATTGAAATGAAATGGGTAACTTGTAGCTTAAGATGAGACAGTTGCTTACACCAGGCAGCTGCAGCTCATTTGAAGGGAGTTTTGCTCCCTCTTACCTCCTCCCCATTTCCTACCTCTGCAATCACCCAATGAAAGCCTTGTCATAATGATCAATAACATATTTTGAAGATAGTAAGGCATGATATTAGAACCTTGTGTCACTGTAAGTTCATGGTTACCACAAAAGGTATCACTGTAGATCTGCTGATTGCAACCTTTCATAGAAATGTATACACTCTTTACATAGGAAATTGGTTCTAACTTTTAGTGCACAAGGAATGACTTAGGGTAACCTGTTATATTTGCTTCCCCAGGTATCGGCTATGCTTCCATCGTGATTGTGTCCTTCCTGAATGTATATTACATCATCATCTTGGCCTGGGGGATGTACTATCTCTTCCAGTCCTTCCGGAGCAGACTGCCCTGGGCCTACTGTCACCAGACATGGAACACTGACAACTGCGTAGAGGACACCTTTCGGAAGAACAAGACCCTGTGGATGTCTCTGAATGTGACAAATGTCACGTCGCCTGTCACAGAGTTCTGGGAGTAAGAGATTTATTTCTAACTAGAGTTAAATCCACATAACTGTACATCGTACCCCATGATCTCATTGTTTACCTCTGATGCTCAGGTGATGTCATACGG
Source organism: Calotriton arnoldi (assembly GCA_963921515.1). Taxonomy (NCBI): domain Eukaryota; kingdom Metazoa; phylum Chordata; class Amphibia; order Caudata; family Salamandridae; genus Calotriton; species Calotriton arnoldi. The sequence goes on from CAWUFW010003939.1 coordinate 560,695, forward strand.
CATGCAGAAGCCTGAGATCTCATGATGGCTCCATTGATTTACTCTATGCAGTTTTTTAGTGGTTACATTTTATAGTGGTCATCTGCCTATGAAATGTTTTGGTGGAAAATGTTACTCACATCACAGAGGTTTTGCAATGGAGCCTGTGTCATATTAGTAGAAATACATCACAAAGATGTGCCAACTCACTAAAAGCCCTCCCTGGTCTGCAGCATTAGTTAGCTCTGCAGGTCCATTTTTGGTATTTTTAGTTATTATACTGAAGATTCCACCCCTGTTTCTGTAGTAATTGCTGCATTAAAATCAACCATGCTGCTATCTTATGAGGCTGGGTAGGAGTTAGGAGGAAGGAAGAGAGGTTCAAAGCTCATAAGGATTTTCTGCCTCTCTTTCTGGCCTACTTTTGATTCTGAGTATTGTATCTAGATCTGGAGGCCCCATCTTTGTTAGAGATGTTGGGTTCAGGGGGGCTGTTGTTAGGGCTGAGGATGAATTGGCGAGGAAAGAAACCCGATGTTAGAAACATACATACCAAGTGGATGAATTCTCCTAGAACAAGAACCTGTGAAATACGACGAAATGGCTCAAATTAAAGACTTTTGAGTATATGTGAATTTTCCTTTTCAGAAAGAATGGAAAATGCACTTACATATTGCCAGAATTGGCTGCTGCATTACCCACAGAAACTAGAAAGAGTTTGGTGTTGATCCCTGCTCTCACAGGGCATAGAATCCGAAATCTCTTCAATTGCCTGTTTGCCTTGCGAATGATTTCAGAAAATAGTGAAACACCCCAAAAAACTTCCTTGTATGCCATCCTTAAGCCCTTGACTTGAAGTAATTATTACAGCGTTGCTACCCTCCAGATTCAGCATACTCCTTTCCCCCTCTTCACCTGCACAGTGCTTTAAAGCAGCCATGAGACAACGAGGGTGTTCAACAGGTTAAATGTACATATAACACAATACTCTACTAAGTTTCAATCTGAGGCAGAGCTAGAGACAAACAAGTTAAATCCTGTGCCTTAGTTTTATTCTGCAGTAGAAGACTCTCTATTCCTGACTTTATAATAATACCATGATCAACAACATCCCTGGGGTAACGTGTGGTAATCGATGAATATATGTGACTTTTTAATAAAACTGTAATTGGTGGTTCTATAATAAATGCATACTGAAGGAAAGAATTCAGAAGTTATACCATGTGTATGTGTACATGTATGATGTATTATATAAAGGTAAGCTAGCTGGGGGCAAGGGAGCTGTACATAGAGGGATAGAAGATGATAGATCAAGAAGGCTTGAGTGTTTCTTTCATGTACTTCTAATCAGTAAATCCTCCTCATGTTGTGATGATGAGCAGGAACGTTACTTGTTAATGCTTTGTTTGTGTTGTAGTTGTTTTTGATGATGCTGCTAGTTTGGAGGGACAACTAGTGTAGAAACTGCCAGATGGGGGAGATGTGTTGCACATGTTTCTGTGGCATGGACTATAGTGTTACAGGATAGGAAATCTTGTTTTTATACTTTTAAGATGGCTTCTGCACTGCATGATGCAACATGCATTGTGTTGTCACACTGCATCACCCAATGTGGTGGCCATCTTGAAAACAATGTTTTCTATACTTTCAAGATGGCCGCCATGTTGTTTGGTACAAGGTGACAAGATGTGGCGACACAATGCACTTTGCATCGTGCAACATTGCGGCCATCTTGAAAGTGATCCAGTGATCCGGGACTAATAAATTACTACAGACAAGGCCCAATTTCATTACCCAGCAAGGCCCTTCACGCTGGGTTCAGTGGAATACCAATTATTACCAAACTTACCAAAATCCATTTATATCTTCATTTCTATTATACATTATATGTGGCGATGCAATCTTTTTGTAGTTGACAGGGTTTGGCAAACCAATACTCTAATAAAGACAGACTCAAAAATTTATATTTATAATGTTTATCTAAATAATATGAAATAAATGCTCATCAGTACCAACATGCAGTGCACATCATAGATTCATCACAAGGCAAGTTATTAGCAAAGAATAATGACAAACTCATAACTCATTGACGGTGCATAAAGGAGTGGAAAGGCGAAGAGAGAAAAGGTTCAGAGACAAAATACATTTGCAAATGATTATGCAAACTCAGTTTTCGGTCTATATTAACTCAATTCGGAAATAGGAAAACTACCCCCTGGCCACGAGAGCAGTAAGGCCCCTCAAGAAAAATTGAAGAGGCAAAGACTAAGTCAGGAATCAGCAGACAGGAACAGCCAGCTCGAAATAGAAGACAGCAAACAAGGCCTCTCCTTTCACAGGTAAAGACAGCAAACCCGACGACAGCGACGAACTCCAAAGCATCTGCCTAGCCGCCTAAAAACCCCTCCCACCAGGCACCTCAATTTTACCCTAAAACCCAAATGTCCAACCCACACTTGTTTCAAAATGAAAATGTATTCTACATTTGATTGGTTAAGGAAGGGGGTGTATTGTCACAGCACACTCGGCATGTTCATCTTTACTGAATGTCTTATTGTTTTATTTATTCATGACGTCAGCTTCCACCTCAGGAAATATAATTCGAAAGCACTGCCATTCTTTAACTTCCTTCTTGTCGGTTATGTAGTAAACTTTGTATTACATTTGTACCGCTCGCGCATGTCCAGAGGAAGCATCCCTCCGCCTGAACTGATTGTTCTTTCATACAAACTCCTGACAGGCACTCAGGCTTCTTGAAGGACAGTCTCTGTCCACGTTCCCGTTCATTTTCGAATTTCTTTTAAAGCCATTTCCCTTTAGTTTAATTTAACCCCATGTTTTCATGCAGAGTAGAGAATCATGTCTCTATGAAAAAACAAACACAAGCATTATTATTTACTTGAAAAGCTTTTCATTTACGCACCCTTCCAGTGCTGTATCTATCCATGCACAACCCATGCTAATATTATTTTTCCTAGCAAACATTAATAATGTGCATAAAAGCAGCATTAGTTCTTTATTTTCGTTAGTCAAAAAGAAGCATTTGCGATAGGCCGCAGTACATTAGTACACGCTTGCGCAGTAGCATTTTTCCTCATGTTAGTCTCTTTTTCGCATTAGTTTTTCACTGCACATGGTTAATAAATGTTACTGGGTGTTCAATTCGAGCAGGTTTCATTTCACGAAAACCCTGCTCCATCAATCCCCCCTTTGATGGCGTTTTTGAGCCATCACCAAAATACCCACCAATACAAATTATCACTTTTTAGAAAGCTGTTGTTCTCTCTTGTTTTATCATTATTAAATCTAAATCCTTCATAGTTTCATAATAATTTCCTTTCCTGTCCTCTAATTCTATCTCTTCTCTCTTTCTTGCTCTCTGTTTATCATCAGATTTCTCCTTCTTTTTGCATTTACAACACTTATAGATCAGAAAAATCATTAGTATCGCTGTAGCCACTGCAATAATAGGTGTTAGTATTTTCCCTAATACACTATTTCCAAAAGTAGAAAACCAATTTCCCACAGAGGAAAAACTCTTACCAAGTTTCTCCCAAGCACCATCAACCTTCAATTTGGCCAAATCTTCATGAAGATTTGTAATATTTTTAATATACCCCTAAAGACTCTTACTCTTATCAGGGATATAAGTGCAACATTGTTGTATTTTCAACATATTACAGACTCCACCCTCTTTAGCCAATAGCACATCAAGGGCAAGTCGATTTTGCAAAACCATAGACCTAATCGCAACCATTTCAGTATCAATCATTAAAAACCCACCAGCAGTGTCTGTTGATAAACAATCAACCACTGTGGACAATTTTCTAATTTTATGTGAATTCAAAATAACTCCAACTGAAGGTATTAATGCTCCAAAAATATCCCCATATATTTCAGAAAAACTCGCTCCTCTCTTATTATGTATTAGTCCATGCTTTATTTAATTGATTCTATGACTCTTATCCACATGATACACTTTAGGAAATACTATGCCCATATAACAGCATCCATACCAATATGCAGGTAACCTATAATAGGCATTCTTACCACACACATAATAGATTCCTGGAAAAACAGGATCAGTTCCTCCTTTCAATCCCCATCCTCCCGTAATTAGGAAAGTATGATCACATTCACTAGAACCAATGAAATAACTGTTAAGTTCAGTCTTTTCTCTAAGCACACAAAGCTTCCCTCTATGATGCCAGTCTAGGATCATGGCAGCGTATGTCTCACCCTTTTTGTAATCACCTTCTCTGAAAGCCCATGGAGGTACATGAGACTTTTGCTCAGCAGCTTTCTTTTGAAAATCTTGTCTTCTATCTTCTACCATATTAATAAATTCTATTTCCTCATATCGTAAACTACAAGTAAGGTTATGTCTGTGTGCATATACTGTATCTATTGTCTTTGTACTCTGGAAAAAATCTTTCATATATTCTGCATTTATAGGACCATATATTGTATTCAAGTTTCTTCTAATAGGAATTTCTGGAAACACTAAATCCATGTTAGAGTAATAGTATTGTAAACGTCCCCTCTCATAAAATAAACTAGTTAATACACTACAAGACACTTCATATGTTAAAGGTAGGTGATGGTAAGTCACCCCCTCTGAGACTGACGATGGTAGTTGAATGCACACGTAACAATCTCTCGCGTCCATCGTGTCCACGCACTCATACAACAACTTCATTAATTGATTTATCGTGATGAAAAATGCTATCATCTTCCATCTTCTCTATATTAGTATGTGAAGTTTCTTTAGGAATATTAGAATCTATCCTTTCACTCATCACACCATTAGTATTATTTTTGTGGTTAGTTACCATTAGGACAGGCACAATAACAATTAATGTTAACCACAACAACATTACTAATAAAATACTAAATAAGCAAGCATTAATTCATCTACGTTTAAAACTATGATTTTGATATCTAGTCTCTGTTGTATTTGCCATTTCTAAACAAAATTTTGTATCTATCCTAAAAATAAAAAAAATTAAGAAAAATCAACTACTCTAAAAAATCTATATAAAAACTATCCAAAGTGATGTGTATCCCTACACTTTATGCCTTTCCTCTTTAACCCCTATTTTTCTCTTTTTTTTTTAATCTTCTTCTTCTTCTTTTGGACAATTCCAAATAATTTCTTAAATTGTTGCACCTTAATTTACACAGTTCTTTTAAGGTGGTTTAAAATCGTTTCCTTCACTTTGCTCTGTACCAGCATTTTCTTCACTCTGATCCGAGTGTTCAATTTCTTCCAACACCACATATTTCCATTCTGGAGCTGTGTATTTCTTGTTCGGAACTCTTACTCTTTTCGTTTTTCGAACTGATTCTTCTTCCGACTCACTTTGCTCAGTTTGACTTGATACTTCAATTATAGTGTTTGGTGTTTTCTCTTTCAGAGTGTATTTCAGTCTTTTCACTCCATTTGGCCACAGATCACCTTTTCTTGCTTTCTTAGCTTGCTCAGCTTCTTCTTCTTCTTCAATGTCAAGTTCACAAGTTCTTTTATTCAGTTCTTTTCTTTGTTTCACTTGCTCTTGATTTTCATTTAACACTTTTCCTTTTTCATTTTCAACAGCAGTTTTATGAGACCCAGTAGCTGGTGCCCACTTTATTCGACTTGTTCTCTGTTCAGCCTCGTGATCAACACTTTTAGAATCTATAGCTTTAGACTCGACGGCTTCACATTCTTCAGCTTCTGGTTCTTCTCGTCTCTCCACCAGTTGCTGCTCTTCTTCTTGTCTTTCAAGTGGACTTGGGACTCTTCTTGTATGACTTGCGTGTATCCAATTCGGCAAGCCACCACACTTAACTGCTGTTGTTGTCACCAGTATTATCTGGTAAGGTCCATGTCATCTGGGTTCCAGACATGACTTTCTCATGTGTTTCTTCACCAGAACCCACTCTCCTGGACTTAGATCATGTGCTTGTTCTTGCTGTGTTGTGGTTGCAACTTCTCCAACCTGATGAGACACAGAACGCACCACATCAGCCAATCCTTTGCAATAATCAAGCACCAGATCATCAGTAATATTCATCAGTTGAATTGCTGGTACAATCGGCTGTCTCATTGCTCTCCCAATTATAATTTCGTGAGGGGATAATCCAGTCTTTTTAACAGGAATAGTACTCACTCATTAATACCAAGGGTAAAGCATCTGGCCATTTCAGTGCTGTGGATTTGACAGTCTTGATTTAATGGTGCCATTAATTTGTTCGACCACACCTGATGCTTCTGGTCGATAGGCACATTGCAGCTTTTGCTCAATTTGTAATGCTGCGCAAATCATCCAAATAATTTCATTATTAAAATGTGTATCTCTATCTGTTTCTAAAGAGACTGGCAATCCAAATCTAGGAATTATCTCTCTCAAAGCAATTTAGCAACTCTTAGACTATCATTTCTTCTTGTTGTATATGCTTCCACCCAACGAGGAAACAGACAAACAACAACTAACACATACTTCAGTCCATTACAAGGGAGAAGTTCAATAAAATCTGCCTGTAACCTAGTAAAAGGTCCTGATGCTTTTCCAATCCTTCCCCAACTGACAACTGTTTTTCTACCTGGAGTTTGCTACTGGCACACTACACATCTCTGGCAAAGACTCTCTGCAATGACCCTGAACTTTGTGTTGTACCATGACTGTTTGAAGAGTCTAATCATAGCATCTCTTACTACATGTGTTACTCCATGGTACATTCTTGCCATCTGAGAAAGTAAACAGTCTGGCATTACTGGCCTACCATCTACATACACCCACACTTCATCTTCAGGTCTCTTTTTACAGCCTTATTTGATCCAAATTTCTTTTTCTTCTTTACTAGCTTCTTCCTGCAACTGTCTAACTTCCTCCCATGTTTCTATGGAAGAGAACATCAAGTGACAATTTGTATTCTTTTTCTCTGTTCCTTTGTTAATTGAAATTGAATTTTGTGCACAGAAACGAGCCACTTGGTCTGCGTATCTGTTCCCACTAGTCACATAGTCATCTCCTGACTTATGTGCTCGACATTTGACCACTGCAATCTTTTTGGGCAATTGTAATGCATTCAATAAATCTTTGAAATTTTTACTATTTTTTATCGGGGATCCTGAAGAAGTCAGAAATCCACGTTGCATCCACAATTGACCAAAGTCATGCACCACCCCGAAACCATATTGACTGTCAGTGAATATGGTTACTCTCAAATTTTTGCCAATTATACCAGCCCTGGTCAAAGCGACCAATTCAGAAATTTGGGCTGAATTTATCCCTCTTAGACAAGATGCTTCAAGAACAATAGCCACTGTACATACTGCATAAGAAGCTCGCAAAACACCTTTCTCGTCTCTCAGACAAGATCCATCCACAAACATCACACAATCTGACTCTGGCAACGGTGTATCTTTTATGTCAGGCCTTGGCTTTGTACACAACTCTGTCACATCCAAACAATCATGATCTGCTTCATCTTTAACTTCTTCACAATTTGAACTCGGCAACAAAGTTGCTGGATTCAATATTGTACATCTTGTTACTGTCACATTTTCAGCACCCAGGATCACTCTTTCTTACTTAGTCAAATGACTATACGTCATGTGCTGAGTCCTGGTCCTTGTTAATAGGATCTCAACAGAATGTGGCACATACACTCTCACTGGATGTCCCATTACAATTGCTTCACTCTGCTCCAGACTCACACAAGTGGCAGCCACTGCTTTCAAACATCTTGGTAACGCTGCAGCCACTGAGTCCAAAGTAGCAGAAAAATATGCCACTGGACGACGCGCCATTCCATGTGTTTGCGTTCAGACTAAAAGTGCACATCCATCCTTCTCACAACAGAATAATGCGAAATCTTTTGAAAAGTCTGGCATTCCTAACGCATGTGCTCGACAAAGACTATCTCGCAGCTCAATAAAAGCTTTCATGCTTTCTTCATCCAATTGGATTGGATCGACTACATCTTTGTGAGTCAATCTCTGTAAAGGCTTGGCTATCAGTGAAAACCCACTGATCCATTGTCTGCAGTATCCAACCATGCCCAGAAACATTCGAACTTCTTTCTGTGTTCTGGGAGGACCCATTTGCAAGATCACAGCAAATCGATCTTGAGATACTTTCCTGACTCCTTTCTCAATTTTATGTCCCAAATATTGAACTTCTTTCTGACAAAACTGCAATTTAGCTGGTGACCCCTTATGCCCACCTACTGCTAAATGGTTCAGTAGAGCAATTGTATCTGTCACACATGCTTCTCTTGTCTTTGATGCCACCAATAGGTCATCAATATATTGGACCAATACTGATTTTTCTGGCATAACCAATGACTCCAGACATTTTTTCAAAATCAGATTAAAAATTGAAGGACTCTCTGTGTACCCTTGAGGGACTCGGCACCATGCCAAAACACAGCCTCCAAACCGGAAAGCAAAAAGATATTGGCTATCCGGATGCAAGGGTATCGAGAAAAATGCTTGACACAAATCAATCACTGTGTACCATTCCGCATCACAGGGAATTTGGTAAAGAATTACTGCTGGGTTTGGCACTATTAGACAACAAGGTACCACAATCTTATTAAGTTTCCGCAGGTCTTGTACTATCCTGTACTTTCCGCTTGGTTTCTTAATCCCCATAATAGGTGAATTACAAGGATTCCCTAGTATTTCTTTCAGAATACCCTGTTCAATCATTTGTTCAATTACAGGAGTAACTCCTGCAATGGTCTCAGGACTCATTTTATACTGTGGTGTTTTTGGAAACTCTGCACCTTGTTTAACCACAATTTGAATAGGATCAACACCTTTCATCAAACCAATGTCTTTCCCTGTAAAATCCCACACATCATTCATCACTGTATCTCTCAATTCAACAGGCAAATCTTTTGCTGTAAGGAAAGTATATAAATCATTCACTTCTGTCCCTTGCTTTGCTAACATCATTTTGAAAGCAACATCCTCATCTGGTGTCTGAAAAGCAATGCCATCTGGTGTAGCAATAGATGGTGCAATTCATCTTACAGAGTAAGTCCCTACCTAAAAGGTTCACCGGACTTGTATTACACACCACAAACCGATGTAAATCTCTGGATTTTCCAATATGAACCTCCATTGGTTTAGTCACTGGAGTCTTAATATGTTTATTTGAAACTCCCACAACTTGGATAGTTTCTCCTGAGAAGGGTAGGTTTGGAATTTCTGCTGCTCTCACAGTAGAACGGGTGGCACCAGTGTCCACAAGGAATGTAATATCATTACCTTCCACTTTACCATCCACAAAAGGACCTGATTGATCTACCTCTAGAGATGTGCCAAGCACGCACACTTCCTCCCCCCTCAGGCACCGCCATTGAGATGAATCTGAATCACTCTCAGAACACTGCAATCAATATTGTGAAACCATTTGTATATTTTGATTCTTACCAACTTGTTCACCCTTGTGAAATCCAGTATTCGCACTGTATCTCTGTACTTGAGCATTCACATTATTTGGCATAGGAGCTTGCGGCTCTTGTACCTGTTGTACCTGCTGTACCTGTAGAGAAACTACCTGTTGCTGTTGCAGCTGTTGTTGGTTCACAACCACCTCATTTTGCATCTGCGGATTGAAATTTTGAATCATTCCATTATTTCCTAACAAGGACTTACACTTGTTCTTCCAATGTCCGAACTTTCCGCACGCATGACAAGGAAATTTTCTTTTCATCTCTTCTCTATTGTTCTTACCTCTACCTTTTCCCGGTAATTGCACTCGCACACTACCATTTGGTACAACATTTATATTAGGTACCTGACCATTCTGAAAATTCTGATTCTGCCCTCTCATTTGGAAACCTGTCTGAGAACCATTAACATAATTCCCATTTTTCTGTTGTGCCACTTTAACCTGTGTCCACATCATTTTTTCTTTCAATTTCTTATGTTTTAATTCAATATCATCACTACAATATTTTGCATATCTCAGAATTTCATCCACTGCTTTGCTCTGCCAACAAATCAAATGCTGCTGAATGATATTACTAATCTCAGGTCTTAATCCAAATACAAATCTATACACATATCTTTGTCAGTTATGCTATCAAATCCACTATACTGTTTAAACACCTGTAAAAGCATTTCATAATATGCATGTACTGATTCTTTTGACTCCTGTGTCGTCCTGTCAATCTTAACCCAATCTTTTCTTTTGGGGAAATTTTACTCTTCAAGTAAGTAATTACTTGATTATATTTCTTCATCACCTCTTCTGAAGGTGCTCCTGTCTTAACATCTCTAGGATATTCCTCTTTCAGCCAATCAACTGCAATCTTACACTCAGTCCATAAATCAGCTGGTACTACAATATCAAACAAACCATCCAAATCTTTCAACAAGACCTTTGAAACCTTTACAAACCTTTCTACCTGTTTGTACCACTTGACAGGCTTTTCTCTCAACCTGGGAAATTCATTTGTAAAAGACAATATATCCTGTCTTGACCAAGGAATGTGAACATATCCACCACCTGGAACTTCCCTCATTGGATATATCATTTCAACAGGTTCTGCCTCTTTCAATGGAAGCAAAGAAGATTCATTCACACCTTTACTTGCAAGCATTTCTTCCTTCTTTTTCGCCCATCTACCTTTCCATCGTTCCAATTCACCCCATCTTTTCAGGGTATTAATCAACTCTTTTATTTTCAATCGTTTACCAGATGCATTCAAACTCTCCAAATCTTTATCACTAAAATCCAACCTATATGTTTTCTGTAAAGCTTTAGATTTTTCAATATCTATTCCATACTCCTGTGCAGCCTCTGCCAATTTCTCATGCAAATTTTTCGCTTTCCATGTAATATTCTTACACAAGAATAACAACTCTTCATCTTGATATTTACTCAATCTCTCCGGACTTATTGTACCAATAATCATTTCTTCCAGATCTGCTCTCAATCTACCTATATCTATACTTGGTTTAGACTTACTAGTTGCCATTCCTCTTATCCAATCATCCAACTCCTCTGGTGAAGGTCCCATTGAACCCCCTGATACTGGAGTCGTTTCTCTCGCATTCTGCATTAATTTTCTAGGATCTATCTGTACACTCCTTTTTGGCATTTCAGTCACATTTTCACTTACTGGAAGATCAATCAATGATATACTCATCTCATTTAACTCCGATCGATTCACATTCCTAACGTTATTCACTGGAACTGTCAATGCATGCACCCTTGAAATATTTTGACCCTCACTATACAATGGAACTATAGGACCAATTGTCACTGGTACTGACAACGCTTCTGCATTTAAACTCATCTGATTAATTTTCTGAGTCAACTCTTCTTTCAATCTATTTAATATCTCAATCTCTTTCTCCTGTGCAACTCGAGTACCCAATGAAGACTGAACATGTGGAACTTGTGGAACTTCTATTTCAATTAATGGTGCACTCGGAGTAGTCTCGTCCGGACTCTCCTGATATGGTGGAGTTCTTTTCAATAACATCTCATCTAATAATTCATCATCAATTTCATTCGGATCCATATCTAATTCTGAAGTCTCTATATTATTCTTTTTCTCTTTACATTTTCCTCCAGACAGGTCCTCAGCAACTATTACTGGATATAATCCATCTACGATTACATCTCTTCTCCACCTTTTCATCTGAGCATCCCATTTAGCTTCTGAATACCATCTCATTGTAATCCTGTATTTTATTCCATTCCTATCTCTCTCCCTTCTATACCCCTCATGTTCCCATTCTTCAAGCGCCTCATATTGCATAGGTCTGGGCTTTGGTTTTTAACGAATTCATTTGTCTCCTCAAATTTTCCAAAATTCTTACATTAAAAGTACCATGCTCTGGGAAAGCTAGAACTCCATCAACTTCCGTATAACTCACCCAATTCTCTAACCATGTACATGTATGATACCCACGCTCTAACATCATAAAAGAAGCAGGCGATTTTGCAGGAGGTACAGGAACTCCCTCTCTAGTGACTATTGGCTTATCTTTTTTAAAGAAATCTTGTATTTTTTTACCAACTTCATTTTTCAACTCTCTCTTTTCGCTAAATATCTCAGAAACCAAGGAAATCCTTCCGTATTTCTACTCACTCTATTTGCTAACACTCGTCCAATACCAGCGCGACTCACACCAACCAACCAATCACGGCTGAATACACAGCCGCTATTCTGACCAATTGCCAGCGCGGTTTTTTGTGACGTCAGTTTAACTCCTACAACTGTCCCTCCTTTTACAAAATAATACGGCAATGTACTACAAAGTTTTTCTAAATAAATTCTTATTAGAAACGACACAAAACAATGCTACTTTGTGTGCTCCACTAATAAAGAGATAGCTCAATTATTCAAAGAGATTCTTTTACTTCTAGTAAAATAACGACCAGCGCCACTCTACTCTCAATCAAGTGAAAGAGGTCTTGGTACTCCTTTGGGGATACTAGCCAAAGTTTCAGAAGAGGACTTTCTTAGAAAGAGGTCTTGGTACTCCTTTGGGGATGCATTGGCCAAAGTTTCGGAAGCAGACCTTCACTATTTCACACAATCTTCTTTCAACAGAATAAGTCCCTTAAAATAACATCAACAGTATTTCACTGTTTGATATTACAACAACAGACAAAGTACTTCTGCAGTGTGATACTTTTTCTACACTATTCTTCTGCCACTGAGGCTAAATCAACATTATCATCATCATCATCATCCCGGGATCTTAGGTAACTCCGTACCCGTACTTCCAGACTACATAAAACAAAGACACTAACTTTTCATATTAGTAATCAAAATCAATAATAATCATTGATTTGCGAAACATAATCAATAACTAACCATCAAGCTCCTACCAAGACTGATCCAGCGATCCGGGACTAATAAATTACTACAGACAAGACCAACTTTCATTACCCAGCAAGTCCCTTCATGCTGGGTTCAGTGGAAAACCAATTATTTCCAAACTTACCAAAATCCATTTATATCTTCATTTCTATTATACATTATATGTGGCGATGCAATCTTTTTGTAGTTGACAGGGTTTGGCAAACCAATACTTGGTTCTAAAATACTCATAAATCTAGAATAAGCACCTCTAATAAAGACAGACTCAAAAATTTATATTTATAATGTTTATCTAAATAATGTGAAATAAATGCTCATCAGTACCAACATACAGTACAAATCATAGATTCATCACAAGGCAAGTTATTAGCAAAGAATAATGACAAACTCATAACTCATTGACGGTGCATAAAGGAGTGGAAAGGCGAAGAGAGAAAAGGTTCAGAGACAAAATACATTTGCAAATGATTATGCAAACTCAGTTTTCAGTCTATACTAACCCAATTCGGAAATTGGAAAACTAACCCCTGGCCACGAGAGCAGTAAGGCCCCTCAAGAAAAATTGAAGAGGAAAAGACTAAGTCAGGAATCAGCAGACAGGAACAGCCAGCTCGAAATAGAAGACAGCAAACAAGGCCTCTCCTTTCACAGGTAAAGACAGCAAAACCGACGACAGCGACGAACTCCAAAGCATCTGCCTAGCCGCCTAAAAACCCCTCCCACCAGGCACCTCAATTATACCCTAAAACCCAAATGGCCAACCCACACTTGTTTCAAAATGAAAAGTTATTCTACATTTGATTGGTTAAGAAAGGGGGTGTATTGTCACACCACACTCGACATGTTCATCTTTACTGAATGTCTTATTGTTTTATTTATTCATCACGTCAGCTTCCACCTCAGAAAATATAATTCGAAAGCACTGCCATTCTTTAACTTCCTTCTTGTCGGTTATGTAGTAAACTTTGTATTACATTTGTACCGCTCGCGCATGTCCAGAGGAAGCATCCCTCCGCCTGAACTGATTGTTCTTTCATACAAACTCCTGGCAGGCACTCAGGCTTCTTGAAGGACAGTCTCTGTCCACGATCCCCTTCATTTTCGAATTTCTTTTAAAGCCATTTTCCCTTTAGTTTAATTTAACCCCATGTTTTCATGCAGAGTAGAGAATCATGTCTCTATGAAAAAACACACACAAGCATTATTATTTACTTGAAATGCTTTTCATTTACGCACCCTTTCAGTGCTGTATCTATCCATGCACAACCCATGTTAATATTATTTTTCCTAGCAAACATTAATAATGTGCATAAAAGCAGCATTAGTTCTTTATTTTCGTTAGTACACACTTGCTTAGTATCATTTTTCCTCATGTTAGTCTCTTTTTCGCATTAGTTTTTCACTGCACACGGTTAATAAATGTTACTGGGGGTTCAATTCAAGCAGGTTTCATTTCACGAAAACCCTGCTCCATCAAAAGTATGGAGAACATTGATTTCTACACTTTTAACATGTCTGGTCACCTATATTGACTTCATCACTGCCGGGGGAGTTTAAAAGCCAATAGGGACTACTATTCTGGAGAGGAGTGACATAGAATAGTGCAGCAAGGCAACATCCAGGGCATCACCAATGTGGCCATCTTGTGCCTGGCGCACAGCGGAGGCTTTTTGGGAGGATGGAAGAAACGGAGACACATGTAAGAACAACTTCCCGGGCATTACCAAGGCTGCTATCCAGTGCCTGGAGTGTTGCTGAGCAGCATCAAGTGATTGGGTGAATCAGTGGAGCAAGAAAATCAACACAAGAGCCCTCTGAAGAACAAGACATGCACATCCATGGAGTGATAAACTAATGAAAAAAGTAGTTCCATAACACCAACAGTAGAAGGATACACCCTAACCAATCAAAACCAATGGTAAAGAAACTATGCTCCAGTGGAGGGAATCAGAAGGGGATGTACCCCCTCCAATAGAGAGCTGGGACCTGAGATTGACAAGAAAGCCATCTAATCATAAGCGGATTCTGGGCAGTATTCTGGGCAGTATTTTATAAACAGTGTCTGTGACAGGCAACTGGAGGTGTCTGTACCGAGACTGCAAAAACGTAAAGACCATCTAACATCTTAAATCACCAGTTTCTACTGTGACTCACTAAATTATTCCTTGATCTTAATGCATTTCAATGGAAACTTCAAGCCGTCCCGAGATTTCAATGTCAATGGATCCGCTTTAGAAATGAAAGATTAGGATCTATGTAACTGTGCTTTTTAACAATGCCAGAATTCTGCCCTGACATCTCTCTCTCCCTGTCTCTGTGGGACCATTAGCAGTTATGTAGGAGTGACAAAGTCTGTTTGAATAGCTGATGAGTAAATGCATTGGCCTTGCATGGCTTTGGCTGCAGACTGTTTGTTACGTTATGTGTATTCTTGTAATTAGATAGATTGCCAATTAGAATAAAATGAAAAGAACTTCTGTTAGGTCACCTCTGTGTGGGTACTTCTATCCTCAGATGGCAGTACCGTCACGTACCCGCCTCCAAAACCAGTGCCTCTAAAAGTCACTATAATTCCTGCTTTTCATGGTATGATTTACTGGACATGCCTGGGACCAGGGTATGAGGCACATACCAGGCCACCTTCCAAGACAGGCGATCCATGTGTGCGGGGCTGTGAGGCCTGCCGTTGCAGTTGGCGTGGTTGGGAGGAAGCAGGCAGGTGAGGTCTTTGGTGCCTGCAGGCCATCTCACCTGACTGCTAGTGTGCACAAAGTGGGTTGCAATAAGTGGAGGTGCAGCAGTAAGTTGGTGATGCATGGTCTTGTGTCGCAAGGCTGTTGTTCAGCTAAGTGCTGATGTGCGATGGAGGTGCAACGGGTCATACTGGGCTTTCAGCTGCACCCTCCCAGTCAGTACTGTGTGCAGCATGAGAAGTCCTCCTGGAGCTGAACATCTCACCACATAATCAACTATCAACTTCTGACTGACCAGGATCGAACCCATCCCCTCACCCCCATATTTATAGTGTAAAGTGGGGATGCATGCTGAAGAGTAGAAATTAGACAAATAATGTATCCAATGTTGGGTAATTTGTCCCACACCTGTACACCAGAAACCTTGACTCAACACCTTAGGATGCCTACATCTATGAAAATTCAATAATTTTTAGGTTCTTCTGGTACACCACCTGCTAGTGTTTTTCAATGATCAAATTTCAACACTATAATCCCTCAACTATTAAACTGATTGTAACAAAATGAGAGAGTCCGGAAGAAGCTGAGGTGTTTACTTTGGGTATTTTCCCTCGAGATTGCGCAATGCCAGCCTAGAGCAAACTCACAGTGCTAACTCCGTGTTTACCCAGCTTGTAATTAATAAATGGTGCTGTCTTTGGTAACTATGATGAGTAATGCATGGTAGGAACAGTCTTAGCATAGTCACCTGATACATGGCTCGTCCAGCAAAGGTACATTCAGAACTTTGCATTCCCTAAGTGATGTGGGAGCCATCAGATAAATGCACAACCTTTCTCCTTAAGTACAGAGGAAAATATGTTTTCCTGATCCTGAGCAAAAGAGAAATGCTCCACAATAAAGCATACAGAGGGATAGTGAGAAAAGTTGCTGTTTGGTGGGCTTCAGCAAGATCACAATAGTAGGGGCACCACCTTCTAAGCTTCTGGGATTGGCTGATCAATGCAAGTTGATGGAAACTGATGCAGGCGCTCAGTTCCAAAATGAAGGTCACTGATGTGTCCTTAATCTGAAATGGACATATTACTCTCTTGGGGGAAGACTTGGGGGTTTATTTAAAGTTCTCCAAATGGAAGACATCAACCAATAATTGGCTGTTGCTTGTCATCCCTATTTAGAGTGTATTGTGCTTCTGTGCGCGATTAACACCAGTGTACTAGTAGTGGTAGAGCACTGTTAGTAAGTAACTGTGCATGTGCAGTAGTGATCACTATGGGCACCCGTCTCCTAATACATGTTTGTGCAAAAATAGGCACTAATTGCATTTTGGAACAATTTTTTTACATTAGTGCCCAAGAATTAGCAACATCAATCAGAACTGGATCCAGCGACTCCGTCCACACCATCCATCGTGCTGATTTATCACTTTGAGGTCTACTACTATTTTACTATGGTAGCCTTGATGATCGCCAAAGCAGTTCAATAGCATCCGTGCACCGCAGTGTATTTCCTTCCTTACAGCAGACTCAAATATCCCTCTCAAGCTCTTTCTAAAGAGTATGCTGAGAGGGTGGGTCTTGGGGGTAGTGCTCCCTGAAGGTAACACACAATGTCTTGAAGGTGATCACTTTGAATGGCAGGAGTCCTTGAACAAAAGAAGGTAGCAAAAGTTCACTTGTACATTGCATTTCATAAAAATACAACATAAAACCCGTATTCCACAGAAAAACACAATTGCCCTGATTGGAATAGAACATATGTAATCCAGGAGTTTTTACTTAAGTTACTTTTAGTTCTGTTTTCTCCTGATCTGTAATTTCCTTTTTAATGATCTATACCTTTGCAGCATGACTCCTCCCCCCCCTGGGGCTGCATGTGACGTACTTTAAAACCAATATATGCACATACATAAGTTGTGTTACAAAACCTTCCCTTCAGAGGCTTGCTTCTCAAAATCATCATGAGCAACCCCAGATGATATGTGAAACTAGAGAGGAAGTCAAAGTGATGGGCTACAATTAGGGTAGTCAGGGGAAGCAGCGCTAGACCCTGGCTTACTCTTTAGTAACTCTGGCCCCGATTCACAAAAGTAAACTGAGACAAAATCCTAACTTTTATACCGAATACCGAAAGTCGTAAAGTTAGGATTTTGTCTCAGATTACTTTTGTGAATCGGGCCCTCTGACACTGCCTTTGTTCCCCTAGTCTCAAGAATCATGAAGACAACAACAGGAACACATAAAACAAGCATTTGCAATGCAGTAGGTCTCGCCTTTAGGACCTTATAGGTTTTTAGCTAATCAATCAATCAATCATGTCACTTATAAAGCGCACTACATACCCGCGAGGGTCTCAAGGCGCTGGGGGAAGAGGGGGGTGGTGCTGCTACTGATCGAAGAGCCAGGTCTTGAGGAGTCTTCTGAAGGCCAGTTGGTCTTGGGTCTGTCGGAGGTTGGTGGGGAGGGTGTTCCAGGTCTTGGCGGGGAGGTGGGAGAAGGATCTGCCGCCGGCGGTCGTTTTCCGGATGCGGGGGACTGTGGCGAGGGCGAGGCTGGTCGAGCGGAGCTGGCGGGTGGGGGTGTAGAAGCTGAGTCGTCTGTTGAGGTAGGCTGGTCCGGAGTTGTTGAGTGCTTTGTGTGCGTGGGTGAGGAGCTTGAAGGTTATCCTCTTGTTGACAGGGAGCCAGTGCAGGTCTCTCAGGTGGGGTGTGATGTGGCTGCGTCGGGGGATGTCGAGGATAAGACGTGCAGAGGCGTTCTGGATGCGTTGCAGCCGTCTCAGGAGCTTAGCCGTCGTTCCTGCGTAGAGGGCGTTTCCGTAGTCCAGCCTGCTGGTGACGAGGGCCTGGGTGACTGTTTTTCTTGTTTCGGTGGGGATCCACTTGAAGATCCTGCGGAGCATTCGGAGGATGTTGAAGCAGGATGAGGAAACGGCGTTGACCTGCTTAGTCATGGAGAGGGTGGGGTCGAGGATGACCCCTAGGTTGCGTACGTGGTCGGTGGGTGGCGGGGCTGTTCCCAGTGATGTTGGCCACCAGGAGTCGTCCCAGGCTGAAGGGTTGGAACCAAGGATGAGGACCTCCGTCTTGTCCGAGTTCAGCTTCAGGCGGCTGGTCCTCATCCATTCGGCGACGGCCTTCATTCCTTCGTGGAGGTGGGCTTTGGCGATGTGAGGGTCTTTGGTGAGGGAGAGGATCAGCTGGGTGTCGTCGGCGTAGGAGATGATGTTGAGGTTGTGCTGTCGGGCGACGTGGGCGAGGGGTGCCATGTAGATGTTGAACAGCGTTGGGCTGAGGGAGGAGCCTTGGGGTACGCCGCAGATGATCTTGGTGGCCTTGGATCGGAAGGGGCGAGGCGGACGCTTTGTGTTCTGCCGGAAAGGAAGGATGTGGTCCAGTCCAGGGCCTTCTCTTGGATCCCGGCGTCGTGAAGGCGTGTTCGTAGTGTGTGGTGGCAGACCGTGTCGAAGGCGGCTGATAGGTCCAGGAGGATGAGGGCTGCTGTGTAGCATATTATCCTGGGTGCTAAGAAACGTAAGAAAGACAAGTGTCTTCTTGCGCCCATGATGAAACCGTTAAAAGGCCAAACTACAAGGCCCACATTGCAGCGACCACATGGTTGAAGAAAACTAAAATAGAAGAATTTCCACGATTCAAGAAGGTGGAAACTCTAGATTGCCAGTAAACCGTATGTAGTTGAAAGAGAGAACCATTTCGCAGCGAGTTTTCGTTTGACTTCTTTTCGGCTTCACTCTTACGGTTTATTAACAAAAGGCTCCTTCTATTTGTTTGAGTTACACAGAGTGACAGAAAAAACCAACATAGTTCATTTTAGTTCCTCCCACACCTGTACATGTGCGCCATAATTGCTACATCATTTTCTTCCAGCTGCAGGGAGGGTGACAGAAATATTCACAAAGTTCCTTTCATTTCTTCCCACGTCCGTGCATTTGTTTCATAAGCCACTGCTAAAGAGCTCAAATCTACTTCTGTAAAAAAACGTTGAGAACTTACATTTGAATTGCTGACGAAGAAAGACAGCCAGCAGCAGGTTGCACGAACATGAGAAACAGCCGTGGGTGCGAGCAGCACTGCACTGCACTGCACTGCAGAGCTGCGGTCGGAACGGGCACAATAAAACAAGTGATTGTCCGGTGATCCTGGGCAAATCACTTAATCTCCCCGTGCCTACCAAATAATGAATGTGTCCTTGTGTAAAGTAACTGGTGACCTTCGGGTCCGGTTCACGCTACATAAAACTCTATTGATGCCAGTTCATTGTAGATGAATGCACACATTATATATTTGTGCAATATATGTATTTATGATAGACGTATAAAAAATGTATTCTGACACGTGTATTTCTGCAGAGCTAGTTGCATTGGAGTAAAACGTTCTCCAGTGTAAACATATAATATTATTATACAGGCAACCTCTTTCCAATGTTCCACAAAGGACACCGTGCGAGAACACCTCCAGGCTGACTCTACCTTGCGCAGGCACTTTACAACTTTGTTTGTCAGGGATACTTTAAGATTGTGGTGTTCACATATGAATGAGATAATACTGCAGAACCCCAATTTAGAGGCACCAGAAAAACACGACCATGGTAGGACAAGTCAGCGATTTAACCATGATACTTCCCATTCTGTCTCAACAAATCTAAATATTTTTTTAAATTGGCATAGCTGTATTTCACAATATGGTAAATGCTTTCTTTGTAACTGGCAGCAATTTGCCTCTTTGTGTGAAGCTCTTTGCCGCGGCAGGCTCTCCTTTGTGGCGAATACAATGAAACAAAATCTGTGATCATTCTCTGCATAAAGAATTTTAATTTTAAAATAACACACGCTGATTTTTGGGATGTTTTGTAAAAGATGTCATTTTCTTTATTCCTGTAGAAAATGTTAGTTTCTTGGAAACTTTATCACATGTTCTCCTTGCCCATCGAGAAAGTTTCCACAGTGCGTGTAAAGCGAGGTTGCTCATACATTCTCCACATGCTGTAGTGTCGCGGACTCTGACATAGGTTATGGTGGTGCTCTCTGGTTGATATTCATGCGAAGGGGGTTGTGTCGTCTCTAATCCCAGCAGCACAGTATGATGTGCTTACTTCACCTGCTCTCTGGTTCAGTGGACACGGCCCACCGAGGGACAGCAGCGCGGCTGCGCCGCTTCTTTCCTTGGCTTCACTCCATCGCATGTGTGCTCTGGCCAGTGGCGGCTGGTGACATTTGAAAGTGGTGAGGCGTAAATACTGCAGTGTGGCGAGCGAGCGAAAATTTTGAAAAAAGATTGGGCAAATGGTGCATTTTCAAGCAAATTTGAGAAGCAAGAAGGTTAATAAAGCAATTGTGAAATAGCAGTTATTACATTAATAAAGAGATGTCATAGGAGGTGGCGGTCTCTTTCCCTCCCATTACAGAGTTCCCTTCGTCTGACACTGGAGTTGGCTGTCTCTTTCCCTCCCATCACAGAGCTCCCTCTGTCTGACACTGGAGGTGGCAGTCTCTTTTCTTCTCATCACAGAGCTCCCTCCGCCTAACACTGGAGGTGACGGTCTCAATCCCTCCCATCACAGAGCTCCCTTTGTCTGACACTGAAGGTGGTGGTTTCTTTTCTTCCCATAGCAGAGCTCCCTGTGTCTGACACTGGAGGTGACTGGAGCTTTCCTTTCCGTCCCACTGCTGCATGTGTCTCGCAGTGAAGGCAACTGTTCGGGTCTCATAGCTCCTTTTGTCTCTCACTGGAGATGGAGGTTTCTTTACCTCTCTTCCCACCGCTCCCTTGTCTGCAACTGGAGGAAGTCGTACCCCTCTCAAACCAGGGCTGTCACTCCAGTGTAGTGCCTACACCTACCCAGAGGCAGGTTCATTCACAAACATGTAGAAGTGAGTGGCAACTTACGGGACCTGACTTCCACACTTTTATTTTTGCTATTTACTTGTTAGACTTCTTCTGTTTTCAATATTCTGATGCCAATTTTTGGGGGGAAACTGTTTTCGGAGCCTATAATTAGGGTGTTAACACCTGTAACTGTTGCCTCCTCTACCGCTATAGGCCCAAGGCGAAGGCAAGGGCATGTGAGGGGGGGAGGGGTGAGGGGTGAAGTTCCGTTAACCAGAAACTTAAGTGGATGCTTAAGTTAAGGCCGGCTCTTCCCATAAGCTGGTCTCTGATGTGTTCACAAAAATCACGACCTGCGTCAGCCTTGGACAATCCGTCTTGCAGGTAATCCATTCCATGAGGCTGCCCTGTCAGCCTCCAGCGGTGAGAACAACCAGTGCTTCATTAGCTAAATATATACCTGCATAAATAAATAAGTGCAGGGTCCAAAGTGTTTCTTCCAGGGCAGTGATTCATACTACAACACTTGCAGCTGTTGACTTAGTTGACTGCTAAAAAACTCTTTGTGTCCAAGCTACGTTCAGAAAAATTTAACAGAGGAATTTACCAAATTAATATTGGGATACACTGGACAAAACAATTGCCCCTCACTTGAAAGTAGTAGGTTTTTCCCCAAACTCAAAGGACAAATTACCTGATTTTCTTTAACTCTACCAGCATATCATGATGACTTTCCTCATCCTCTTTCAACATCTGATAGAAAGTCAAATGCAAGACCAAAGCTTGCCCTTTGTTCTTTGAAATTAATTTGCCTCCCCGATTTGGCCTTAGATTTGACAGTATTTTACCTAAGTCACACTAGACACTAGCCTTTGTTGTTAAAATAGCAGATGCCCCAGAGGGTAATTTGTGCTTCTTCTCAAGGCCTCCACAGAGGTGTTCATCGCTTTGGTTGTATCCAGAGCGGGGTGGCTGGTTCTAAGTCATCTCCGCTCCCTATTGAAGGAGATGATAATGAAACAGAAACTCTAGAGTTTCAACGATGACACTAAGCACAGGTTAGTAAGGAAAGGGAAACCTTCTGAACCCTCAGAGATGATCACTGAGCCTTTGGTGGTAAATGTCTACCCTCTTTCCTTTAATAGTATAATGCCAAGGGTAATTGTGAGAAGGTAAAGGCAAGTGAAGAAGTCACATGTCAGTGGCCCTGCACAAACTCAAAACCACCAAGACAGACACCTTTCAGACCAGCCTGTAAATAATCATGTTATTCTAAGAAGTACCTAAAGGGTACCTAAATTGTGGTGGGGAGTTGCCTAATAACATTTAGAAACGTAAATGTATGACACACTGATTTTATTATACAACAAAAATCTTTGCAATATTTGAAAACGTTAAATAATCCAAAACATTACAGTGAATAGGAACTATACATACAGGGATTGCAACAAACCCGTATTGTGCACCTCAACAACAGCCATTGCAGGGTCTTGCTGATATTCAAAAACACTATTAAAATTACCACAGAGTTGCTGTACAAACAAGGTTTACAAGTTCCAATGTTTCCAAACGCCTCCATTAACCTTCACAAAAGTCAATACATGTTTTGTGGTACCACATTAACACTTGTTTAAGACTGTCTATAGTTACAAAAAAACGAATTACAAACTACAAAACAGGAACTTAGTACAGAAATACAGGAACTAATTAAAAAAATAAGACATTTATCCTGGGGCTGAGTAAAAAAAAGACTTCCATAAGGCACTGACAGGTTGCAGGCAAAGGACCATATCCGTTTTAAGTAAGGATGTAGGATGTTTAAATATGTTAGTAATAAGCACCACGTACCTAGCAAATGGGATCTTCTTATACCAGCTAACAAGAGAAATACTGAGGCAGCAAAAAAGGCTGCAATACACCTACTGATTAAAACTTAAATCCAGAGGGGGAAAGGCTAATACATGCTTGTTTTTGGTGTATTGGGAATTAACCATACCTCTAATAGGGAGCAGCAATAAAGACGAGTGCCAAACACATTACTAGAAACATTGTGAGGCAAATACCAACACAACACCATTGCTATTTTCGCAAACGCGAGTACGACAGGCTGGCTCCATATGTGGACGGGGTAGCATCCTCACCTGGGGATAGGTCTTTACATACTGGTGCTTTTTATACACTGACGGAGTTGTTGCTTTCCATGCTAGGGCATTACCAATACCGGCCTAGTATGAGTGCAGTACATAAGGTTGTGTTCCTTAACATGCAGTGACATCGCAGATAGTAGGAAGGACATAATGCACAGAGCACTGACAACAACTCAGCCTAATCCAAAGGATGTAGCTAACTCTCCTCATAGGCTGAGCCCCAGAAAGCCAGTGACTGAACACAGGTGAGACGGGCCAGTGAGGGGGGCAGCGGGGGGACAGCCGAGGAGAAGGGCACGGGGAGAAAGTGACAGGAGAGACGGCAGGACTGGGTGGGGGTGCAGAGTATAAAGGGCGAGGGGGGTGTAGAAAACAGAGAGATAAAGTAACAGGACAAAATGTAAGCCGGGGAAAAGAAAGAAAGACCCAGGAGCTTCGGGTATAAAGTTGAGCCGGAGAGAAATACTGGAGACGGCAGTGTGTGCCACAAGTGCCCGGGCAATACCAAAGGGGATGATGGACAGAGCGTTAGAGCAAATCAAACACTCACCCCCAGTCAACTGATCTGGGTTTAATCCATCATCATTCTTTAGCTCACTCCACCACCCCAGTTCAGACATGGCCATATGCAAATCAGTCTGACCCTGTGCCTCATGGGAACAGTCCAGCCCGAACTGCCAAGCCATGTCTTCCCTGGACCGGAAACAAGCATCCTGGGACCGGTTTCGGGTTCATAACCCTCATCAGCCAGGCTATCTTGAATCCAGTGGCAAAGTGAGCAAGGGGCCCACGTCTGGGCATACCCTGCCAACTTCGGGCGAACAAAGCGATACCAAAGGGGATGATGGACGGAGCGTAAGAGCAAATCAAACACTCACCCCAGTCAACTGATCTGGGTTTAATCCATCATCATTCTTTAGCTCACTCCACCACCCCAGTTCAGACATGGCCATATGCAAATCAGTCTGACCCTGTGCCTCATGGGAACAGTCCAGCCCGAACTGCCAAGTCATGTCTTCCCTGGACCGGAAACAAGCATCCTGGGACCGGTTTCGGGTTCATAACCCTCATCAGCCAGGCTATCTTGAATCCAGTGGCAAAGTGAGCAAGGGACCCACGTCTGGGCATACCCTGCCAACTTAGGGCGAACAAAGCGATACCAAAGGGGATGATGGACGGAGCGTTAGAGCAAATCAAACACTCACCCCCAGTCAACTGATCTGGGTTTAATCCATCATCATTCTTTAGCTCACTCCACCACCCCAGTTCAGACATGGCCATATGCAAATCAGTCTGACCCTGTGCCTCATGGGAACAGTCCAGCCCGAACTGCCAAGCCATGTCTTCCCTGGACCGGAAACAAGCATCCTGGGACCGGTTTCGGGTTCATAACCCTCATCAGCCAGGCTATCTTGAATCCAGTGGCAAAGTGAGCAAGGGACCCACGTCTGGGCATACCCTGCCAACTTAGGGCGAACAAAGCGATACCAAAGGGGATGATGGACGGAGCGTTAGAGCAAATCAAACTCTCACCCCCAGTCAACTGATCTGGGTTTAATCCATCATCATTCTTTAGCTCACTCCACCACCCCAGTTCAGACATGGCCATATGCAAATCAGTCTGACCCTGTGCCTCATGGGAACAGTCCAGCCCGAACTGCCAAGTCATGTCTTCCCTGGACCGGAAACAAGCATCCTGGGACCAGTTTCGGGTTCATAACCCTCATCAGCCAGGCTATCTTGAATCCAGTGGCAAAGTGAGCAAGGGACCCACGTCTGGGCATACCCTGCCAACTTAGGGCGAACAAAGCGATACCAAAGGGGATGATGGACGGAGCGTTAGAGCAAATCAAACACTCACCCCCAGTCAACTGATCTGGGTTTAATCCATCATCATTCTTTAGCTCACTCCACCACCCCAGTTCAGACATGGCCATATGCAAATCAGTCTGACCCTGTGCCTCATGGGAACAGTCCAGCCCGAACTGCCAAGCCATGTCTTCCCTGGACCGGAAACAAGCATCCTGGGACCGGTTTCGGGTTCATAACCCTCATCAGCCAGGCTATCTTGAATCCAGTGGCAAAGTGAGCAAGGGACCCACGTCTGGGCATACCCTGCCAACTTAGGGCGAACAAAGCGATACCAAAGGGGATGATGGACGGAGCGTTAGAGCAAATCAAACACTCACCCCCAGTCAACTGATCTGGGTTTAATCCATCATCATTCTTTAGCTCACTCCACCACCCCAGTTCAGACATGGCCATATGCAAATCAGTCTGACCCTGTGCCTCATGGGAACAGTCCAGCCCGAACTGCCAAGCCATGTCTTCCCTGGACCGGAAACAAGCATCCTGGGACCGGTTTCGGGTTCATAACCCTCATCAGCCAGGCTATCTTGAATCCAGTGGCAAAGTGAGCAAGGGACCCACGTCTGGGCATACCCTGCCAACTTAGGGGCGAACAAAGCGATACCAAAGGGGATGATGGACGGAGCATTAGAGCAAATCAAACACTCACCCCCAGTCAACTGATCTGGGTTTAATCCATCATCATTCTTTAGCTCATTCCACCACCCCAGTTCAGACATGGCCATATGCAAATCAGTCTGACCCGGGCAGTTGTTTGAGCGTGGAGAGGGCAGACCCCCAGAGAGAGCGCGCCGGGTGGGTGACCAGAGTGTAAGAGGTGGCAGCTAAAGACGGACTTTCGAGAAGCAGGGGAGAGTGAATGGGTAGGGTGAAACAATGAGGGTGGAGGGCAGAGACACTCAGAGAGAGGGACGAGGTCAGCCAGAGTAAGGGTCGGGAGGGGTCAGCAAGGAATCCGAGGCAGCAGACACAGCTCGAGCCCCTCCTCCTTGTTTGTGTGGGGGAGGGGAGAGCTAGGCACAGAGTGAACTCTTGTGAATAGAGTTTTGGAAAGTGCGTGACTCCTGGTGATAGTGCTTTGGCCATGGACGCCCCTAAAGTCAGCGCACAGGGCAGGGGAGTGAGTCTCAGACACTAACGGAGGCATTGTGACCCCAGCCCTTCGAAAATATCAGAGATCTGTCTGAGCGCCCCGGCCGTGCCTGCCAGACAGTATCCGATCAGATACTGTACCTCAGTCTACCAGAAAGTGCCCCCCCAAGTTCCCACAGCCACGCTTTCTAGTAGCAGAATCATGTTCATGGAGAAGACAGGCGCGACCACTACGAGCCTCTGCAAAAAACTGACTAAGAGGTCGCAAAGTTGGAAGGGAACTTCAACAGCGTGCATTTTACACAATAACTACTTCCCAGCAAGGGCTTCATTTCAGAAACTGCTCTAAAACTCACCCTCCTTGTATGTGGACTGACTGACCCTTCAACCTCTGCCCGGGGAGTACGCGCGGGGGGGGAGGCGTTTATTTTAATGAATAAAAATAAATAAACTTACCAGGCATCTCCTCCGGTCCCACGTTGCATGACGTCTCCAGTCTCCATACAAGCATTGGCATAGCCAATAGGTCTCGCCTTTGGGACCTTATAAGTGTTTAGTTATCCAGCACAATATCCTTGGTGCAACAACATCAACTGTTGCATGGCTAAACACTTATAAGGTCCCAAAGGCGAGACCTATTGGCTATGCCAATGCTTGTTAACAATGGAGGTTTGGGCAGGTATAATGCTGCAGTGCGCTTCTGTTGCCTTTGCGTAGATGATAAAATCAATTTTGTGATTGGACTCCACAGTTCTTGCCTGCTCAAAATGAAGACTTGAGTTTTAATCTCGTCTTTCCTCACTCGATTAATTGTGCGACCATGGCCATTGAACTGTAATGCGTTTTCCAAAATAACTTCATTTGTCAAAAATTGTGAGCACTCTGGAAGAGCTCCACCCCTCAGAAGCGCTGTGGTTGCATTAATTGGCGTTTAATCGCTTCACCCACAGAAGGGTGTTTGCAGGTGTGTGCCAAAGGAGCGCGCAAAAGATTATACATTCCAGCAAACCACGCTCGCAGAAATACCACTGCCCCCAAAAGCATAACATGGATTTAAAACCACAGTTTATGAGATGTAATAGACGGCTGCTTACTAAGTAACATTGGTAATTTATGATGCACAGTTTCACAAACTGACTGCGTCGTGGCACTTCAGTAATCACAATGAGGACGGGGTGAAAGGGTATATAAGGGGCTCTGATATATTTATTCATTTTTTATTACTTTGATGTGTTATGGTGTTTAAATAAGATGTTGATCTCTGGTGATTGTAATGATGGATATTTGTTTTATTGTTACTTACAGTGACCCCTGACGAAGGGCGCTTCTGGCCCGAAATGCATTGGGTTTTAAATAAATGCTGCTTTGGATGAACTTCTGCTTTTGTCATGTTTTAGCGAGAGGTCCGGATGGGCACTGCTTTAACATAAGAAACTTGAAAATGGCACAACATCCCGCGTGTGGATTTTGAGTATAAGTCGAAAAATATGGAGACATAAGAATTGAATAGATGTTTAAAAATGGATTATAAAGGAGAAAAAATGAATAATTTGCCTAATTGGCACAAAGTAGCTGTGCGGTCGGTTTGGGGCAAGTGAATGCCCCACCCAACCATGTTGTCAATAACTCAGGTGCCTACAGGGCATGGCACCTTGCCGATGAGCACGCATTCTTGGATAATCATGGACAAGTATAAAAAAATACGAAAATAAGGTGTGCACCCCACCACTTTCTTTGTAACTTCAGTAATGGGTGCCATGCATTTACCTGCGCGGCATGTACTCAGAATACGGGGTCTTGTGGTGCAGTTGTCACCTGTGGGAACAAGAGAACTAAATTTGATTAGTGTATGGTGCCCAATCCTGGACGGCTGCCTGTGCCTCGGTTATAGCGGCTGGAAGTGGAGGTGCGTAGAAAGAGAACAAACCCCGGTAAACCCTGGAGCATCAGTTACAGCGCTAAAAAAAGGGCAAGTTTGGGGTTTAAAGTACCATATAAAACTAAAGTTAGATGTAATAGTAGGAGGTGCACCTGATGTCACGCCATGCAGCTCGCTTCATTGGGCTCAGATGGAAGGAAGACGAACATGGGACGTACACATGTGCATTTGTGTGTATTCATAAAGCACTGATAAGCCGGAGACTCTGTCTTCACCAGGCGCTCAACAAACTGAAATAATTTACACACATGATATGTCCGCGGAAAATCGTGTTACAGAACCCCTATAACTACAAACCTTGCAGGCAACTGCGAAGCGACTGCCACGCGCAGGATAAATGATATCCCAGCTGAAATAATGGCTGACCGCAAAAGCAAGGGCATTGCAGCACATTGTTTTCAGTATTATATCATTTTCAGTTATTAGCGCTTCAAAGCCTGCTCCTGTTGCTCCTAAGCACTGGACGTACCCAGCCAAGTAGTGCTCTACACTTTCAGCCACACAGCGAGCGAATGGGTGAGTGCAGAAGAAAGGCTCAGCGAGAGAGGCAGAAAATAGAATAAAAAGCAACGGGTGAAAGAGGAGGATACCTGAATGGTAGGGGAGACGCGTGCAGGCTGCAGCAGTAGGGACGTCAGAGGGGGAGAGAGAGGTGGAGGGGTGCATGGTTGGGGTGCCAGGAGGAGGGAGTGATTTAGGACGAGGAAGAGGTTGTGAGAGAGAGGGGGAGCAGGATGTGAGCCTGCGAGTGGTGCGCGCGTTAGAGAGGGGGAGCAGGAGGTGAGCTCGCGAGTGGTGCGCGCGCGCTTGGCAGAGCAGTCTTCACTTTTCAAGCACTGCTCTCGTGCTTGTGGCGCGCCGCTGCTCGCTCCCGCAAGGTGGATGTCGCCACAAGCACGAGTGCAGTGCTTGAAAAGTGAAGACCGATGGCTAAAGGCCCTCCGAGAGCAGCGCAGGTGCGCTGCCTAGGCGAGACCTAACCAGTCAAAAACAGGGACCAAGGAACATTTCAAGAGGTGTGGAAAATTACTCCTTTCACAAACAAAAAGAATAAACAGTGCAACAAAAGCCAAGAACCATCACTGCTGATTTAATACATTTTTCTTTAATTTTAGGGCTCATTTTACCCTAACCTTTTAGTTTAGTGTGAACTAAAATCTGATGCTGACTTACAAGATGATGTAAATGACTTGTGATTCACCACCCATCTCCATTTTGTTTTCCTCAATAACTTATCATCATGTGCAAACAGTAAAGATAATATACCAGAAATGGTGGAATCGCAATTCAAAATACAGCAATTTTTTCTAGATGTAGAAATTTCAAGGTCAACTAGATCTTAAAGCGGTATTACAGCCACAATGAATGCCTACAAGAACAAACATCGATAGAAAGTGAATTGAAGATGCCTTGATAACAATTGAAATATTACCAGCACTGACATCAGTGATGACTATAGATGTCACATCTTTTTATTTATCATCCTCAACCCGACTGGAGACTCAAACAATTTTTTTAATATATCTGATAGCTGACAGTTGAAATACAGGTTTGATTCCACATCCTGTGCCCAGAACACCTTGATCATTGTCAAAGCAAATGAGCTACCCTGTAGGATCAAAGAGAGGAAGACTGGGCACAGAGGCCGTAGGCCATCTCCTGCCTCTGGTTCAATGCCCAGGTCCAGGGGTCTGGAGGCAGGCAGACTGGAAGCAGTTCAAACACCCAGGGCCCACAAGGATTGGCTCAAATCTGAGAACTGTTGGCTGTGGTTATAAAATAGGATGTGGCTAAGACCACTTTAATCACCCAGAGTTGATTCCCATGTTTGAAGACCAGCACACTGGGTGTAGGGTGTGGCTGAACGCCAGGCTCAGTAGGCCCTGGACTAGGTTGACTGGGCACAAACAGAGAACTGTTAAAGGTCAAGCGTTGCACCCTGCGCCAAAGTCCATATCTTCCCCAGTATACAGTGGTGGGAAAGATATGGTTGTGTAGCAAAGCATAGCTTGAAAATGTAGTGGATTTAGGATCATATCTTGACATCCATTCAACTCCCTTAGTTACAGTGTTTCTTGTAGTATCTTCATAAAATGTCCAGTTGTTTTTTAACTCTTTAGTTTGTAATATTCTACAGTTTTTGTCGACTGTGTTCAAATGATGATGAGATGTACTATGGTGCACAAAGAGGACTACTCCACTCCATAATTCCAGGAAAAGTTCATTTAGCACTTTTTACCTTAAATCAAACAGGGATTTTAATAATTTTGTAGTATCACCTCTCAGGTATACATCAGCAGAAGCCCCTTAGCTGAGAACATTTTTCTAGGAAATCAGCCATGTCAGTACTTTGGCATACAAGAACAATGGCTTGGCATACATCTTAGATATATAGTCAATCTCACCTGTTCCTAGCCAATAACTTACTTTGATACAATGAACTTGCTAATTTTTGTAAACATTCAGTTCGGTGGGAGGATGAGAAGCCAGAGTAGACATTGACAGAGTTGCAGACACATGCTCTAGATCTGTTACCGAAACCATATCTTAATATCTACTTAACCTAATTAAACTAAAGCTCTGTGCAAATCCAAAACTAAAAGCCTCTGGTACTTTAAGATTAATTTGTGATAAGACCTGAAATTTCTTCCAGTATCACTGAACATGAAATGATCAAATGATCCTGGACCGAGTGATCGACTGAGGTACGGGATGAGAAACTTGAGAGCTCATACAGAACTGCTCAGAGAAAAAGTTTGTGAATCTGGTCAGGAGTGGATAACTTTGGAGAGTTAATCTACGATGGTAAATTATGACCTTCCTTCCAGTCCATTAATGTGTGAATCAATAAACTCTGGACCAGGCTTATGGAGCAGATGTGATTTAGTGGTTAAACAGCAGGTGTTTGAAACTGGGTACCCTGGTTCTAATTATATCTCTGGAAAATGATCCTCCTTGAGTCTAAAATTGTTAATATATCATATACATTTGTTCAAGTGTGTAAAATTCCCTTCAAATTACCTCGCTTTGCTGCTCTCCAGTTAGGCTTGTGCCATTTAAATACCAATACTCACACAGGCCTGAAATGTGGGTAGTTTATTCAGCATTTAACTATATATTGTTTGGATTTACTATGAGTTAATGTTTGGTGAGGGTGGTAGTAGGGCTTTACGTTTAGATTGTCTTTGAATATGAAAGACACATGGGTTTCACATTACATCGTCCAGGCACCTTCCCATTGTCCTCTGCAGGACTACACAAGTTCATAGCCATCCACTGACCACTTGTCTGTCTTTTGAGATGCATACATCAAGTCTGCTATTTTTACCACTAGCATGTTGCATTCTGGGAGATATAGTTTCACTTTTAACAGTGAAAGTAGGGACAGCAAGCTCCCTACCTATATAATTTATCGTAGGCTAAAAGCCATCACATAGTGAAGGTATCACACTTGACATGCCTCACTTGGCAGCTCTACATGCTTTTCACCCTAATTTCTTATTTTTCTCACCCTCAGGCAAGGCTTTAAGTGGGATGGGTCCTACCAGGTCTCAGATCCAGTAATAAAACACTGACTATGGAATGGGTCCTATATATATGTCCTTAACTTGAATTCTTAACAGTGACCACAAAAAAAGTCTCTGATGCAGTTGCTGTTTACATTTCACATATTTTACTTCATGATGTATTCCCAAAGAGTATTTGTTTTTTCTAGGTTGTGTGTGGGAGTTAATGGGGCATGGTTGAGAGCTTTGGAGCTGAGGTCAAATGCAGTGTGAGTTGGTCACAGTGCCTGTCAGCAAGTCATAACGAGGTTCTGACTACATGCTCATCCAATCCTTGGCCTCTCTGCAGACCTCACTGAGCGATGGTCACATATGTGCCAATTGTAATTGTGATTCTGTAGGAAAGTGTCTGAAGGTGATACACAGTTTTTCAAATATTGATAACACCAAAGAAAAAGAGAGTGCTTGAAGGTGAGTGGGTGGGTTGTGTGGAGAAGTGAAGTGGAGGAGGTGAATGGAAGTGCATCCTGGAGGATAGAGTGTGAAGACAGTGCTGAAGATGAAGGCAAAGATGTGTGAGATATGCAAACTGAGGATTTCAGAAAGATGTTGGGAGCCTAAAAGGTGTAAGTGTCTAACAGAGTGAGACACGGGAAGGAGAGTTGTGTGAAAAGGAGAATAGGAGTGAATGAGATTCTATGAAGACCACTAGCCCTTTCACAGACTTTTGAAATATTTAATTCGCATTCTTCTGTTCTCAGAATTTAGACGTTTTTCAGCTCAAATTATTCAATTGTTATTCATGTATTAGATACTACTAACAAGCATTGGCATCGTTGGCAGGTCGGGCATGTTTTAGGTGTATGTCTGTTGTTGTATTATATGTCTGGATACAATAAAAGAAAACCTACAGAGAGCCACACAAATACTTGCCAGCTGGCACGCTGTGCGAAGCACAGAATGTTATTTCACGTGTCTTAAGTTAGACCCTTAGCTGTTGTTATTTGGAAAGACTTTCTAGTCATGCTTCTTTGGCCACGCCCCTTTTAGATAGCCTCCACCTTTTTTCAACCCACTTAAGCACTGCAGGTGCTGGAATTCGCCACTCCGTGCACTGGCCACATCAAGCCACCCTTGCTGTTTCACTGCACGCCACACATAAACAGCAGACCTGCTCTGCATAGTACAGGTTCGCCGCCATCTGGTGCTATTGAAATCTGGACTCAGATCTATTTCCAGCCGTGGCACCTCTGAATTAACCCTGCGTTTCCGTTACACACTTCCATCCACTTAAATGTAACTCCTGCAGATCTCACCTTGTAAACCGAGGCCAGCCTGCGTGCCGCTGCTCTGAAGCAATGTCTGTGCCATACAAACGTGTGCCGGCCCGGCCGGCGCAGCTCTTGCGTGAAAAGAGACGCTCTATGAGAAGGACGCCCCCCCCGTAGAGGAGACCAGCCAACTTGAAAAAGTATTTTACTAATAGGATAAAACTTTGCGGCGCCTCACCATTCCTTTCACAGTTTGCCTCGGGCCCACCTGCAACCCGCCGGCTAAGCTGCCGCCAAAACCAATCTCAGGGGCGCTGCGGGAGGCCGAGGGGCGGCGCTGTTCTTTGGTTGCAAATAATGGAAGGGCAAAGGGCAGACTGCGGGCGGAAGGGCGTTAAGATGTCCCTATCAGATCATAGTTTTTCTAATTTCACTATTTCGTTTAGCAGATAGGGTTACTTTGCTAATGTTATTGGTTTTCCGTTAATCTAAGGGCTATTCCACTGGTACATATTGGTCCCAAGTCATGTAAAACAAACGCGCGCGCCTCAAGTGGGGGGAGTGCGGCCGAAAGCAGGGACGCGCAGCGTTTCCCTTGCGAGAGCGAGCGCGATAATTGCTACCAGATGGAGCCGCTCGCTCCCGCAAGTGAATCGCCAAACGTCCACGTGTTGCCATTCAAAGCAATGCAACGCGTGCACGATTTTGCCCGAAAAAGGGAATTGATGGCTAAAGGTCTTTTTCCTATGCAGCGCATGCGCGCTGCGTAGGCGAGACCTAACAAGTCGTGGAACTAACTTCTCCCCGCTCTTTTGCTTGACTGGCAGTGGCAAATGAGAAGACTGGATGCGACTGGGGGCGGCTACTCGGCTGTATCCTGGTATTTGACAGGTCATGGAGCGACTGTACGTCACTGCCCGGCAGGATCCTATCTACAGACGCCTGCACTACACTAGGCATGCGCAGCATACCTAATGTATTGTGAATGGCGTGGGGAGCTGAAATAAAGATCGCTCTTCTCGCAGATGCACAGTCCATCTTCTGGACTCATGCTCTGAGTGCTCTCGCCTGCGTGCGCTGTGGTTCTGACCAGAGCACTTTCACCTGTGAAGCAGCTGCCAGCACAGGCCGGAAATGTAAACAGACGAATTGTCAAAGCTGTCAATTCGTCTGCTTACATTCTTGCTGCCCGAACTGCAGTGAGCAGTTTCTTTTGTGTTGATTTGCCTAGTGGGGCGCCGCCCCGGCGCCCCTATGGACCAGCCGCCCCTGGCTCTGGCTGCCGTGGGCGTCGGCCCAGCTGCAGCGCCTCCATCAGTTTATGAGGTGACGGGTGGCTTCATATCAGGTGTCTGAGCCGACGAGCTGCCCTATCTGGTGCTTGACTCCGGAAGTCTGGTCTCACTTGGTGAACGTGGGAAGTGACGATGCCAAGCACCCATTACTAAACAGGGCAAACACGAATACGGCTTCAAATAGCTGTGCTCACAGACAGCAACAATTAAAAGCAATTTCCGGGGCTCATCTGTAACACAGAAATGTCTTTAGCACGGCACAAACTTGAGAAACCAGCCGTGAGCACACTGCAGATCTGCAATCGGACCGAGCTCAATAAAACAAGTGATCGTCCGGTGATTCTGGGCAAATCACTTAATCTCCCCGTGCCTACCAAATAATGAATGTGCCCATGTATAACGTAACAAGTGACCTTTGGTCCCGTTCACGCTATATAAAATTACAACAACAAAAAAAACGCTCAACCTGCAATAGCCAAATGGGAGGATGGAAGAGAGCGAGGCTATCATGCTGTACTGTGTGATGGCCAACCAAAATGCTCTCTGAGTGAAATCGCTGGAAAGAGAGCTAAACACATAAAGGAGGGACTTTTACAGAAATGCACCTATAAGAAGCCAGCATTTCTGAATGCCACACATAGGAACCAATGACAATCAGTGGGTTTGTCAAACCCCACAGAAGAGATATAACAGGTCGATCAAAGCTCGACCTAAAAATGACACTTAACCCAGTAATTTAAAATAAATTAGAATCTCGGACAGTGATTGTCATGAAGTGTGGGCAGGTCAATGAGTAGAGCGTGGTGAGGCTTCACTCAAATCTTCATTAAAGTCTCCAGGAACTTTTCACTACTAACTCACAATCTCAGTTTGAATTTCCTCAGCCATAAGGTTCTAGACTTCATTATGGTTACTGTTTCTATTTCCTACATTACAAGGAGGCACTTCTCAGACAGATCAAATACAGCCTTGTAATGTAACACAGGTGGTACCACTCATGAAAGACATCTTGGGGCATATTTACAATAAAGTGGCGAAGCGTGTTGTTAAGCCAAGAAGGCTAACGGCACGCTTCGTCACTTTACAAATGCAGGGCTGCACCATATTTACTAGAATATGGTGCAGCCCTGCGTTTCCCCCTGCGCTGGCGCTAACTTTAGCTGCCTAGCGCCAATGCAGGCCCCTGTGTTGAGGGGAAGATTGTTTATGTGCAGGAAGGTCCCCTTTCCTGCACATAAACAATCTTTAAATGCCATTTTGTAACTTCTATTTGTGCTGCTTAATGCAGCACACATAGAAGTTGCAAAACAAATTGTTTTTAAAATGATTGTTTATGTGCAGGAAGGGGGACCTTCCTGCACATAAACAATCATAGGCAATTTGCTGTTTCTAAGTGTGCTGCACAAGGCTGTACACAAGGAAACAGCAAAAACGAGGAGAAATAAAGCATTACTCCTCATTTCGCCTGTTTAAGACCAGGTTATCCCTGGTCTTAATTTTGGCGCTGCCTCCTATTTACGCTACCCTTGTAAATAGGAGGCAGGGTCAAAATTAATGGGTGTTGCGGCGGAACGCCCACCACAACACCCG
The DNA here is from genome assembly GCA_963921515.1 of Calotriton arnoldi. Taxonomy (NCBI): domain Eukaryota; kingdom Metazoa; phylum Chordata; class Amphibia; order Caudata; family Salamandridae; genus Calotriton; species Calotriton arnoldi. Next base: position 596,761 of record CAWUFW010003939.1, read on the forward strand.
TTGTCCTCCCCTTTCACGCTAAGTACAGCGAGAAAGGGTGCCTTATTTACAAGGCAGTACAGTGTAGGGTGGTCCCAGTAAACAGTATTTTGCCAACAAACACAGTAAACGTACATTCACAAAACGTAAAAAGAAGCAATGCATAAATTAAAATGATTGACCAGTGTTATTTAATCACACCGTCATATTCTCTGATACATAAGTAACATCATAAAGTTCTATACACAAAGTGCCCGGAAGAAAAGGAAGGGGGTTGTAGGAAATGTTGGTGGTTTCCGTGAGGATGAAGTGATAAGGAAAGGTAAAGAATTTGTGCAAGCAACTGCTTCACAATTAGCATCAAAATTAGGCTTGTTATTTCGCCACTAGTACACAATAGTTGGCATAACTTATAATAGCCATGCTACACAAGAAAACACAGTAGAACAATCTCCGTTATTTTTAGGCTGGCTCAAAGAGAAGTGTCGACGTTTCGACCCCGAATACTTGTAGGTTCATTAACACCTTACGTGGGGGTCTTCTTCAGGACTGTCATAAGGGAGTGGGCACCTAGGGGTCAAGTGAAAAAATTAAGCAAATGCCTAAGGGGAAGGGGACAGTATACACAACAATGAAGGGGCCAGTGGTCCCCAGAATTACCATATAAAGCCCTACAGGGAGGTCTGAGTTGTGAATAGATCGGGCGCGTAGGCTCCAATACAACGAGAGCGGGATACCTGGACCTGCAAGTGTAATGTGTAGTTTAACACAGGAGCCCATCCAACTCATGGGACAGGGGCAGGGGGTTAGGAAAAGCCTCAAAACAGCAGTGAAAGTATGACACTTACGCTCGGCGGATAAAATCTGACATGTCCCATCCACACTAGTCAGAGTTATTTACAAGGCAGCATTAAGCCACGTTAAGTGGCTTAACGCTGCCTTGTAAATAAGGCGAGGACCCTATTGCCACCACAACGTCACTTCAGTGACGATGTGGTGGCGATAGGGGCTTGTAAATATGCCCCCTCAACTTGGTTGTGCATCAATTTGTGGATTTCGGTTTTTCTTTATCACTTCTTAACCTGCAAATAACAGTAATTAGTCACATCTTATGGGTTTTAAGGGCTCAAGAAGCTTCTACCCTTCCAAAGAGAGCACTTTTTCTGACAGAGCCACTCTTTTCTTTTGATATCTATTTCGTATAAATATGTCTTCGTTTTTTCTCTGGCGGCCACACTCTATTATTGCAGGACTCAGCAGCCACATTGTAATAATATATTAAATACAGCATTGCTGTATCATAAAGGAGGTGCTTGGAAATGTAAACTAAGAAGAGATTTAAGCTATTTATATGTTATAAAACAGAAATCAAAGGCTAATAAATCAGAGAGAGGAGTTGGCCTAACGGCTAGGGCGGTTGACCTCGAATCTGGGGAACCAGGTTCGAGTCTCGGCAATGACGCTGAACATCCTGTGATTCTGGGCAAATCACTTAATCTCCCCGTGCCTAACAAAAATGAATGTGTCCTCATGTAATGCAACTGGTGCTATGTAAAGCGCACTGATACCTTTGGGTAAAATTTGCGCTATATAAAACTCCGTAAAAAAAATAAAAATAATAAGCAATGTAGAAGGCAATAGAATTTAGTTTTTGTAGATAAAAGATAGTAGAAGGAAAGAGTAAAAGGAAAGTAGAGAGAAAAATGAGTCAAATGTATAATAAAACAACAGATATAAATTAGAAGAAAATATGGCAGAGCATAAAACATTCCAAGTACAATGAATACAACTTAGTAATGCATACAAATGATTAAAAATTAATAATATAACTATAATGCGAAGAGGCATTATTCATAGCAATATGAGATAGATATTCAGTAAGTGGTCACCATATCCTCTTGCGCTTGACTAATTCATTTTAGAGAACTGAGATTAAGTTGATTCAGTCTATGATGGTGGCACACTATATTCCACCAGCATTGATTAGAAATAGTGTCTGCAGAATTCCAGTTGGAAGTGATAACTTGTGTGGCAATTGAAAATAGAAGACCAACTATTTTCCCAAGCACCTTATTGGTAGACCAGACATCATGTATACCACCCAGAAAAAAAACACATATGAAAAAGGTATGGAAACCTATGTTATAGCATTAATCTTGTTTCAAACCTGAGACCAGAAAGTTGAGAGAACTGAACAAGAAAACAACATATGTACACAAATTCCTGTATGGGAATGGCAGTGCCAACATGTGTCATGTTTAATAAGCTTAGCTTTGAAAAGGCTTACTGGAGTATAAAATAATCTATTTTAGAAAAAATATATTGTTTGTGTTAAACCCTCAGTGAGAGCAGTGGAATGTATTTTCTCCCAGATGTTATCCCACAATGAGATAGACCATACAGAGTGCAAGCCAAATTCCCACTTTGTTTTTCTGATAGTGGATTTTTCTCAGTCAGGGTTAAGTGATCTGGTCTGTTTATATATGATTGCAGCTTTGGAATGTATATTCGATGAAATTTGATGAGAAGGTGAGCCGCTGCAGGAAGTAGCGATGAGATGAGGTGTGAAAGAGCGTTTTGGATTATGGTAGACAACTCATTGTACATGGGAGATTGTATGAAGTAGAGAGAGTACTGAATGGAATAATGGAACCTGGTGAAAGAGTTGTGAGATGAGGAGCATGCCTTTGTTAATCCATGCCTTCCATCGCAGAGTCCTGCCATTTTTCAAAAGCCATGTGTTATGCCAATTAGGGCTGTTTAGGAAATGATTAATGGGGGTGTGGTGAGAAACTAAATATGGCTTTAATAAGGAACAAGAATGTGATACAGTAGTTGGAAGCCAAAACCTAGGCAGATTTGGCATGAAGAGAATGTGTTTGTACATAAAAGCAGAAATCATTGCACATTCCAGACTGAACCATAAGTTCAGTCTGGAATGAGTAGAAGTGGAACAGTTAGACAAAAGACACTGTATTTGTTTAATGCCAAAAGCCTTATGGTAAGCAATGAAGTCAGGGAAATTAACTCCATTAGATACCTTGGGATGTTTTAATTTCTGTAACAAGATTATAGGCAATTTACTGTTCCATAAAAATTTGGAGAGGATTTCGTCAACAGACCAAAAACCCTTTAGAGATTCTGACAGGCACCATCATGAGAAAGAAACTAATAATAAGAATGAGCATCATTTTAATAGTGTCTAAGCGGCCCCACCATGACAGGTATAATGGTGACCATTTGTGAAAAGAATGGCAGAGCTTAGAAAGCAGAGCTTCTGGGATAGTCTCAAGAGTATCCCTGATATTGTTACAGTACCGTATTCCCAAGCATTTAATTTTAGTTGAAGTCCAGGAAAGACCCGCCTGAACAAAAGGTTGTTTGATACAGTATTTATTTAATGGCGTTACTTCAGACTTATTTAATTTATAGCCAGAAACTTCAGAGTAAGTTTTGAGTTCATGGAGGAATAGACGAATCTGGGTTTAACATAAACAGAAGGATTTCATCTTCATAAGCAGTAAATTTAATGTGAATATCCCTGGCCTTAAATCCAGAAAAATCACTAGAAAGTTTAATTGGTAAAGGGATGGTTCCAGAAAAAGAAATGAAAGCAGTAGGGGCAGGGGGCAGCCCTGTTTGGTTCTTCTGTTAAGAGGGACATATATCGATTGTAAGACTGAGGAGAGGGGCGAAGAATACAACAGAGAGATGAGTTTTAAAAAGTTGGGACCAATTCCATGGCAGTGCAACGCCTTCATAAGGAATCGCCAGTTTAATCTGCCGAATGTTTTTTACGCATCCAAAGTGAGAGCTGCTAAAGAGTCCCTTAGCTTATGTGCTTTGTTAATGATATTCAAAAAGGTATGGGAATTATCCCTTTTGGGGATAAAGTCAGATTGCTCTGGGTCAATTAGATCTGTAATCAAAGGAAGTAATCGAAGGGCTAGTGCCTTGGCGAAATTCTTACAATCAGTATTTATTAAAGAGATGGGTCTTTAGTTTTTGCATTGGATCAAATCCTGATCCTTCTTAGGGATTAAGCATATCATGGCTTCTGGAAAGGAACCAGAGGAGTCATTCATAAAAGAGACATAATTGATTAATTTAAGCAGCTTGAGAAAGATGAGTTTTGAAAAGTGGAATTAATAATCAACAGTGAAACAGTCGGGCCTTGGTGCTTTGCCCATCGGAAGATGTTAACTGCTGAATAGAGTTCCTCGATGTGTAATGGTTGCACCCGAGTAGACAGATCTTGTGGAAGTGAAGGTTTGGGCTTGAGTTTGGAAAGGTAAGTGGAGAGGGTTTCCTCTGACGGGGAGATTTCAGAAGAATATAAGGATTTGTAATATGTTGCAAAACAGGCAGCAATGTCAGCATTGCTCACTGCATCTAGACATCTGTTATGTACCCTGATTACCATCGGAAAAGTGGGTATCTTAATCAACAACAACCTCACCACCTCACCTTAACACCCCAGCTGTAGTCAGCAATAAAAGCACAGAGCAGCTGTTAAGGCAGACAAAGAAATTCACCTATTTCGTCCTCTTAAAAAAAAAAAAAAGACTTAATCTTTCAAGTAAATATAAGAGACCACATTACCGATTGCTGAAATTGCTGCACCGGTTCCCCTTCTCCTGCAGTGTTTTTTTTTTTTTAAATCTCTATTCATTTTCCAAAACAATATACACAACAAAAACAGTGCAGTAGCATAGAATTACGCATCATCTCAACAGTAGAGCGGTATCAATAAGATTGTGATGGGGAGGGCGAGTGGAGGCCAGGAAATAAGAGGCACAGACCAACATCAGGCAAACAAACACTGGGGCATATTTACTAGTAAAGTGGCGAAGCATGTCGTTAAGCCAAGAAGAGTAACGACACGCTCTGCCACTTTAGAAACGCAGGGCTGCACCATATTTACAAGAATATGGTGCAGCCCTGCGTTTCCCCCTGCGCTGGCGCTAAATTTAGCTGCCTAGTGTAAACACTGGTACCCTTGCACCATAATGCAAGAGTGTCTGTGTTGCAGGGGAAGATTGTTTATGTGCAGGAAGGTGTCCCTTCCTGCACATAAACAATCTTTAAATGGCTTTTTGTAACATCTATGTGTGCTTCTCAATGCAGCACACATGGAAGTTGTAAAACTTCATTTTTTTAAAATGATCGTTCATGTGCAGGAAGGGACACCTTCCTGCACATAAACAATCATTGGCGTTTTGCTGTTTCCATGTGTGCTGCACAATGCAGCACACATGGAAACAGCAAAAACGAGGAGAAATAAAACATTTCTCCTCGTTTCGCCAGGGTAAGACCAGGTTTTCCCTGGTCTTAATTTCAGCACTGCCCCATATTACATCACCCTTGTATATATGGGGCAGCATCAAAATGGGAGTTGCAGTGGAATGTCCACAGCAACACCAATTGCCCTTCCTTTTCACGCTAAGTATAGTTTGAAAGGGTGCCTTATTTACAAGGCAGCATTAAGCCACGTTAAGTGGCTTAATGCTGCCTTGTAAATAAGGCGAAGCCCCTATTGCCACCACAAGGTCCTGAAAAGTGACATTGTGGTGGCGATAGAGGCTTGTAAATATGCCCCTCATTCACTCCAGTGCTGAAGCAGAACTACTGTGCAGAAGGAAGTCACCCACACCTCTTGCGGGGACCCACTAGTGGTGAAGGGAGTCGGGGAGTTTGGACGGAGGGGTGGAGTTGCCTGTTCATACAGCTCGGTCTCATTCCCAGACAACCTAGAGGGATCAGCAGCATCTGCAGCTGGTGCATCAGACTCTGAGTAGTCGTCCAGTTCCGGGTCCCGATTACCCAACCTGTCTAACATGTTCCCCCAGATCTCAAGGTCACGCTCTGCACTGTTATCAATGCGGACCTTCCGAAGCCGACATTCTTCCACTAGTGCCCTTTCCAGGAAGTCTGCGAGCCATTAAGACACAGTTGGAGGGGTCGGGCCAGCCCAATGTATGGCTATGCGCCATCTCGCCAACACTAGTCCCAACTGTGCAAATATTTACAGCATTTTTTTACCCTTATTGGGAAAAGACAGCAGTCCCAGCAGGCAGTGTCGGGCTGTTTGCTCTGCAGTCACCTTTGTCACTCTACGCACCTCCTGTAGGACCTCGCCCCATAACTCCTGAATCTGCATGCAACCCCATTAAACATGTCCAAAATCTGCCGGGAGTGCCCCACACCGAATGCAGCCTAAGTAGTCGCTGTGGTGTCAGGTAGGCTCTATGTAAGTAATACAAATGTACTGATTTGAATCGGACATGCATTGCTGGCTAGTTGACGGACCTGTGGTCCATTCTCCATCCACGAAGGGGGGTCTCCAACTCCCCATCCCAAGCGGCACACCTAATAGCGACATTCGTCTGCCTATCGCTCTTAAGGGCAGCGTTTAGCCAGGAGATAATGCCCTTGGAGGAGCCGGGGTCTAGGATCACCCACAGGACTTGGGACTCAACAGGCTCATCTGAGAATGATGTCAGATCTCTCAGGTCGTGCGAGATATGCTCGCATGCTGTTAAAATTGTCCCTGATTTATGCCATAGTGAGTTTCAACCTCCTCTACCGACATAAAGGTGCCATTCAGGAATAGGTCCCCCAGCCTCTGGCAACCACCCTCCATCCATTTAGTAACATCCATGGAGGCACAGATATGTTGGAATGGGAGCAGCCACCAAATCGGGAGAAGTCTGGCATAAGGTTCCTGTCTCTGAACCTGCGTGACAGCTTTTTCCCATGCCTAAGTCACTTGTGTGACGATAAAAGGAGTCCTCGCCAGGATTTGTCGTCCACACATGAGCAGCTTGGGAAGCTCAGCCAGTACGGTCAAGCCAGATAGTAATGTCTTCTCCCAATTAGGGCCATCTTCACACCGCAGAGCAGCGCACTGCAACAGCCCTGCCATGTTGTATAATTCTAAGTCTGGGAGACCAAGTCCACCTCTGCTAGGATCAAATTTCAAGATCTCAAGGTGGACCCTGCACCTTTTCCCTTCCCATATCAGGGTCACTAATAGCCCATCAAGCTGCCGAAACAGTGTGGTTGGCAGCATACAGAACGAATTTTGCATCACATAAAGGCAGCGGGGTAAAAGGACCATTTTGCTGAGGGCCACCCTACCTATCACTGACAGAGGCAGCGTGATCTAGAACTGAACAGAGGCTGTGAGCCCGTCCAACACCCTTCCCATATTCAAATCATGCTGTAGGCGAGGGTCGTGGGACCCCAGGTTGGTGGGGTCTTTGCCTGATTTGGGGAGCATAACTATAAGGGCTTCCCTCATATGGGCCAGCAATTTGCCCACTTCACGTGCCTCTAGTAATGTGTCAATGAGTACAGGAAGCAGAGTCCCAGAATATGCCTGCAAGTACTCAACTGTGAGACAGTCGGGTCCCAGGGACCTCCCCCTGCAAGATCCCGAAGGGCCTCACCTAGTTGCTCCATTGTGATGGCTTCTCTGAGTCCCTCTGCCTGGGCAATCCGAGCTAAGAATCCCTCAACCGCAGGGGTGTCGGCCTGCGCCAAGGCCACATACACTCCCGCCAAGTGGTCGTGTAGGAGCAGATTAATTGCTACTTGACCCATGGTTATCGCACCATCTTGTCTATGGAGGGTGAAGATAATCAGAGAGGATGTTCGTGTTTGAGCAGCCAGGCCAACATGTGGCCGCATTTATTGCCTTCTCTATGCAGACGCTGCCTATAGTCTTTCCAGACGCGACAGTCCAGTCTGACCCAGATGGCCGCCATTTTCCTATGCGCTTCTGATAGGGCCACATGTCCCACCTCATGGCCCAATATTTGTCTCTGTAATCCCATAAGGCGCTCCTCCCTTTGCCTCAGTGCTCTCCTCTAGTTTCTTCCTGATCCCATAGGTCTTGTCGAGGTTTTCCCCTCAGACTACCACTTTAAGAGCCCCCACTCCACGGCGCGTGTCAGGGCGGTAGTCCAGTTCATAGCAAAGAAGCCCTGCAAAGTTCCCATCATGTCTATGTGATATTCTGGGTCACCCAATGCCTCGAGTCGCAACCTCCATAAGGGGATGTGAGGTCTCAGTCCCCGTGCACCGCCCTCCAATAGCAGATGGGCGTGGTCAGAAAGAAACGGCACCTGATAGCTGACCTTTACGACATTAAGGACACCCTCATGCATTAGGAGAAAATGGTCCAGACAACTATGGACCCTGTGAGTGGGAAAGTAACAAGAAAATTCCATGCTCAAGGGGTGAAGCTCCCTCCTTATGTCAACTAAGCGCGACCTAGTCATGGTTTCCTGCAATCCCGCCACCATATGAGGCTTTGTGCCCAGCAGGGGCAGATACAGGTCCAATCTTCCATCTAAAATACAATTGAAATCACCCACCCAAATGATAGGCATACCAACGTAGGGGAGCAATTCAGTTTCCAGAGCTCCGAAAAACAATTCTTTGTCAGCATTAGGTGCATATACATTAAGCAAGCAGAGTTCCCGTCCGCCCAGTACCCCATGTAGAAGTATATATCGTTCTGCCACATCAGCTACTTAACCTCGCAACTGGAATGGGACCCCCGGGGCCACCCATTGAGACACCCCTCTGGCATATGAGGAACAAGTGGATGAATATAATTGTCCCCTCCACTTTTTGTGTAGCTTCCAGGTTTCAGCATCTAGGAGGTGCATCTCATGAAGGAGCGCAATATGCACTCCCGTCCTCCTGAGATAGGTGTGGGTCCTATATTGTTTTACAAAGGAATTTAACCCACACACATTCCATGTGAGTATACCCACTGAGTCAGTCATGAGAAAGTGTCACATCAGCCACAATCAACATCTCCGTCCCCCTCTTCCCCCAACCCTCTCCCCAAGTCAGACACACAATTGTCACTGCATGAACTATAGTTGTACACCATGAACAAAACCCAATCGCCCTCCCCGGGTAAACACCCCCAAACTCAAGTAGTTTCTCCCCATGCATTGTAATGTACCCACCCAACTAAACTAGTAACCCCAAGAGAACTTCAGTGTGTGTTGAGAACAGTATTGGGTGTGTAACCTAAGCTATAACCAAGGGGTGAGAACGAGCAGGTGATATCCCCATGTGAGGTCTGTTCGTCGTCCCACTCCTGTGTACCCTGTGATCCTCACTGCACTAAGTTCAGATATACACACACCACCTTAAAGAGGGGAACGGTGAAAAAAAGAAGACGGGGTGGTCAGCTCAGTGAACCAGTGTCTCGGCTCCATTAATAATAAAGTCCCCATGCCCCGTAAAGCCCGACAGTAGAACACCTTGTTGGTGCCATGACATTTCCACTCTCGGCTGTGGTCAACCAGCCACCCTACGTCGGGGGGAGCGGAGAGAAGGGTACAGAGAGAAGAAGAAAGGCGAAAGGAAACATGAGATTAGCGGGGGCAACCCAGTGAGTTTTGACCAGGTCCCAACACCGATACTGCCTCCGGGGTCTGCCATGTCCCACTTAAATAAAGTGCAGCATGATCTAAGTGGCCCCTGGGGCCCCAATGAATGGAGAAGTAGTCCCATCATCTAGGCCAGGGGTCGTACCCCTATGGGTGTGCTCAGTACCAGTTTTGTCAATCATCCACCACATCGGTGCTACCGGTGCCCACCAGCAGTTTGTCGCACATCGTCTCCCATAGGTCCTGGCTTTTCCACCAGGAGCTCACCACATGACCACTCCTGCTATATCGCAGCTGCGTCTCCGCTCGTTCGCCTGTGGTCATCCACCAAATCCGACTCCGTGCAGGACGATGCAGCGGAGGTGACTGCCTCCACCAGCGCCCTAGCCTCCTCACGTTCCTGTTGCTCCGCTTCTAGATCCAAAGTACCATCAGTCTGCACAATCACTCTCGTAGTGGACCTCGAGCGGCGTCTACGTCTGCTTCTCCTCCTAGATGAGAGCGACAGGCCTCCATCTTGTCGGATACCATCTCGAAGCCGTCCCGCAGGCATCACCGGGATTATATCGCCGCTGCGGATCTCCAGCCAGTCCCAAGTTTCCTCAGGTGCCGTAAAGAAATGCGAGCGGCTGTCCTGTATTATCTTCAATTTGGCAGGAGAGAGCAACATATATGTCTGTCCCATCGCTTTCACTTTTTGCTTGATACCACCTAAGGGTTTTGCTGTAGCTGGACAGCCCAAGTATAGTCCGGAAAAATGCAAATACTATGATTTTCAAATGTGGGGTCTCCATGTCTACGGACCTCTAGTAGGATTTTGTCGTGGTACCTATAGTTCAAAAACTTTGATATTACAGTCCTGGGTGGGGCCCGGAGTATGGGCGGCGGGGCCAAGGAACTGTGCACCCACTCCACCGCAAAGAATCTCGACGGGGTTATAGAAGGGAGAGCTGACTTAATCCACTCCTCCGGGAAGACCTCCGGAGCCCTCAGGGAATCCTACGAATCGCAGGTGACAGCGACTGGAACCACGCTCTGCATCTTCCATTCTAGCTTCCAGTCGGCTGGAGTGAGCCTTGAGTGCAGCCACCGAGGCCTTCTCCATCTCAGTGACCTGAGTTTCTCTCCACCACCTTTCGCAGGTCGGCCCTGAGCAGGTTAATGTCAATTGCCATGTGTGATATGCTGTATCTCATCCCTTTTCTAGATGTTTCCTTGTCCCTGTTTTCCATCTTGGTTGTAATTTATCCTTTGTCTGTTTCTATTGTATTCTCTGCTGCTGCAGAGAATTCTATATGGAATGTATATAGTTGAATCCCAGCTGGGGAGTGGCAGTTTACCCTTGACGCTTCCTGTGTGTGTGGCTGGAGTTTCTTCATTGTGAATAAAGCTTGTTTTTCCAGTATCCTAAGCCTCATGGATTACTGATGGCACCAACTTCACATTGGCGATGATTGTCTCTTCGTACCCATGTGCTCAAGAAGAAACTTCAACACTTCTATGCTGACTTGTGAGTAAATCACACCATTGACTTACTACTGGGAAATTTCAACTTTCTGGGCAGTATTACATACTTGTGCCCCTCTACTTCATTGACATTTGCGGGGACATACTTATCCTATGCCCTACGTGCTATGGCTAGAACTCAGCTTTTTTTTTTTGCCATATTGACTGTCAATAAGGATCTCGTGTCCTTTTCTTATTAAAGTGAGACTTTGACTCTGGGCTTATTTTTTTTGTGAGCGATTGATTTTTTTGTTTGAGGCCTTGTATGGTACCATTACTTGCGCTGTGCTTGTATTACGCTGCTTGGCGCTCGAGAAACGGCTCGTGAGGGAGTTTCGAGCGATCAGACCCTGCATGCGCTCCTATTATCATTAGGCTCGTGCCCTTCTCTGCTCACTTTGCCGCTTCAAGCTTATGACGCCGTGCTGCTCCTGCATTCTTCCATTTCGTGACAGCTGCATTATCAGGATCGTGACGGCTTCCGAGTCATTAGAATTTGGGATCGCAAGATGTCAATGTGGTGTGCTTAATACATGGGCCTTACCTTTGTTCCGATATCAGCTCTTCTGCCACTGGAAGGAAGGACTGGCTGGCATGATCTTCTATATAGCATTGAAATTTAAAGAGGACTACATTTTCTCTTGCTCTTCAACAGGGCATTGAAAGTGAAAGAGGACTACATTTTCTCCTGCTTTTTACATCGTGGGAACATATAAATGACAACAAGAATCTTCTATTCACGTGATCATTTAAAAAAAAAAAAAAGTTTTAGGAAAACTTTATTGATATTTACTTTTCTTATCTCACACTATTTTTTTTCTCTTTCTTCTTCTCAACCTTCTCTTTCTTGCTTCATTCTTCTTCTCTTTCCTTTGTTTTTCCCCTCACAGGTGGATTCGGGTATCATTTCGGATACCGGTGTGTTTCTATTGTTGGTTTAGTCACTACTACAGTTATATTTGCTAAGGTGTCATTTTGTTATTTAGTGTTTCAACATGCAACATATTTCGCCTCCCCTTTCTTTCTTTCCTCTCCTGGTGACCCACCCATGATTTGGTCCAAATGGAAAAAAGTATTTCTAAACTATGTAAAAGCAACTGGACCTAATTTGTCGTCTGCAAGAAAAACGTCTCTATTGGTTCACTGTTTAGTAGCTGAAGGTCAAGAAGTTTTTGAGAATCTGCCTGACTTAGTTGGTGAGGGGTATGGTGATGGTTTGAGTGAATTTGACACTGCGATGAAGAAATTAGACATACACTACTTACCTAAAGTCTCTATAATATTACAAAGGTTTTTATTTTGGCAAAAGAAAACAAAATGATGGGGAGTCTGTCGAAGATTTTGTTACAGCTCTTAGAAAACTTGCTGCTCTTTGCAATTTTGGCGAGAATATTGAAGAGAGAACTCGTGATCAATTCATGTAGGAATGTTGGAGTGATAAAGTCAGGGAAGAATTGTGGGGCAAGAATGATCCTGATCTTACTGAAGTACTCACCATCGCAAAGCAAATTGAGCATTCTATGGAGTGTATACGTGAATAGCAAAAGTCCAAGACTGTCGGTAAGAGTGGGTCCAAAGGTAAAGCGTCCGTTGTTAGTGCAGTCACATCCTCTAACGGTAAATTTAATGTATCTTCTAGGCCTAAGGGGTCTTGTTATAGATGTGGCAATCCCAATCATTTGGCGAATTCCAAGGACTGCCCTGCTGTGCGTGTGGTGTGCCGGTTGTGTGGGAAGAAGGGACATTTCGCTAAGTGTTGCAAGTCCCCTAATGCCAGTAAAGAGAGGGTCAATATTGTTGGTGAACTTGAACATGACATTGTGTTGCAGATTTCAGATATCAATGTCATTGACTTACACAATGTGGCTTGTTTGCATCCGTCTGATGTGGTGAGTGTGAATGGTTTGAAGGTTGTTATAATGATGGACTCTGGCGCCAGGTTGTCTCTTATTTCTGATAAAGATTTTGAGAGAATTTTCAAGGGGAATGTTTCTCTTGTGGCACCTGATGTCATGCCGTACACCTATGGTGGAAAACCTATAGACTTAGTTGGGTATTTTGAGGCTGATTTTGAATTTCGTGGCAGCAAGGCTACTGGGAATTTGTATGTACCTGTGAAGGGAGACTCCATTTTCAGTTGGCAGCAACAGAAAACGTTGGGAATCTTTTTGGATCCCAACCTAGATCCACCCGTACAGGTCAAGAAAGTAGATTCTATGGCTGAACAGTTGCAAAGGGTATTCCCCAGTGTTTTTGCGAACAAAGTGGGGTGTGTGAATGGGTGTGTACACCGCATTAAGATTAAGGATGGTGCTACACCTGTTGTGTGCAAGGTCAGGAATGTGCCCCTGAGTCTTCATGGTGCTGTGCAGGAGGACTTGAGAGTGAAGGAATCATAGAATAATTGGAGGCTTCGGAATGGTTGGCTCCCGTTGTTGCAACCAAGAGCTCGGGTGAGATTTGCCTCTGTGTGGATCTTCGCCATTTAAATAAAGAGGTCGTAGAGGACAAATTTCCTCTGCCTAACATTCAAGAGATGGTTGCGTTTATTGGTGGTGCCAAGTATTTCACTACTCTAGGCTTGATGTCCGCATATCACCAGGTTAGGTTGAGCGGTGAATCGAAGAATCTTACTGCTTTTATTACGCCGTTTGGTGTGTTTTGCTTCAATCGCATGCCTTTTGGACTTTGTTCTGCTGCAGCGGTCTTTCAGAGGCTGATGTCTATTCTGCTGAAGGGTTTGGATGGTGTCAAATTTTTCCAAGATGATGTATTGATTTTTAGTGACAATTTGTTGGATAGTGTGAACAGAGTGAAAGATGACCTGCGTATCTTTGAGGAAAAGGGTATTACTTTGAAATTGAGTAAGTGCAAGTTTGGTTTGAAGCAGATTACTTACTTGGGTTATGTAATCTCCAGTGAGGGTGTTAGACCCAAGCCAGAACTAGTCAGGGCAATTGTGGAGTTGTCTCAACGGTCTAAGAACGAAGACATTCAAACCTTTCTTGGAATGGTTGAGTTCTATGCCCTTTTGTTCCCAACTTGGCAAGGCGGTCTGCTGCAATGCGATATCTACTCAGAAAGGGTGTGCAATTTGTCTGGTCTGAGGAGTGTAGTAAGGGGTTTGATGAGCTTAAGGAGGCTCTTGCCTCTGTGCAATTCTTGAAAAGTTTTGTCCCTGAGTTGCCAAGTGTTTTGTACACTGCTGCCAGCATAAAGGGTCTCGGAGCTGTGTTGAAGCAGAGGCAACGCGAAGAGGAGGTGACCATAGAGTTTGCGTCGAGGTCGTTTCGTTAAGAGGTGCAGAAGAGTGGTATTCCACCATTGAGAGAGAGGCTCTGGCGATTTACTGGGCTGTTCGGAAATTAAGGCAGTTTCTGTGGGGAGTGAAGTTTACCTGTGTTCTGACCACAAACCATTACAAGAAGTCTTTATGAAGAAGGGCTTGGACTGCATTTCCACCCGGATTTGTAAATGGCTGGTTGCTTTACAAGATTATCAGTTTATTGTCACCTATTTGCCAGATGTGGAAAACAAGGTGGCTGATTGCTTATCTAGGTTGAGTTCCGATGCTAGTGTTTGTAAAGGGGAGAGTAACTGGTGGAAGGATGAAGATGTCAAGATTTGCAGTGTTACTAGTGGCTGTGTGTCTTGGGAAGAGTGGAGTCAAGAGGTAGAGAAAGATGCGGTGGTGAGAGACATGATCAATAAATGTCTTGTCTGAAGATGGACAATGGAAGTTATTAGAGCGCTTTTCTGGTTTCGTTAAGGTTTTTGATGAATTGTCAGTCGATAATGGCGTCCTGGTCAGATGTGGAAGGTTGGTTCCCCCATTGGGTGTCAGGGAATGTTGATTCAGTTGGCCCATGAGGGACATCAGGGTATCTGCAAGATCAAGGAGCACCTTAGGTCTGTGTATTGGTGGCCTGGGATGGATATTTCCATTGAAAGGTTGGTTCGAGATTGTTGTGAGTGTAGGTTGAGTGACAAGAGTCTCAAAACACGTACCTCTCCTATGGTTTGCAGAGATATTCCCACAGAGGTGTGGGAGGATATTGCTCTTGACATCGTTGGTCCCATCAATGTGGGAAGTACGTCCAAGTATATCTTGGTTGCCAAGGGCATGCTTTCTCGGTGGCCTGAGGTTGGTATTACTAGTGAGATCAATACTTCAGCTATCGTCAAGTTCTTAACTGAGGTGTTTGCCAGAGAAGGGAACCTGAGATCCATTCTGGCTGATAATGGCTGCAATTTATTTAGAGAGAGATGGTGGAGTTTCTGACTTGTAGGGGTATCTCTCACAAAAAATGTGCATTGTATCACCCAGAAAACAATGGCATGATCGAAAGGTTCAATAGGACCTTGAAGGAAACAATACCAATTGCTAGAAGCTGTGGGAATGACTGGATTCATGCTGTCTAAAGAAGTGTTGAGGAATACAGACTCACTCCACAGTTGACCACTGGTTTGTGTCCTTTTGAGTTGCTTAAAAAACGCAGGCTGTATACGTTGATGGAACCACCTTGGGTGAGGGGTCGCCGTATGAATGGATGGAGTAGTGAGGGGATGCTGGAGAAGTCATGTGAAAGAGAGCTGCATGTTCAGAGTGAGAGAAAAAGGGTTTATGATGGTTGTCATGCCGTAAAGCCTTTTCAGGTGGAAGTTGGCAAAGCTGTCAAAGTCAAGCTGCCCGTGAGAACTTGGGGTGTGTCTAAGTTCAGCAGAACTTTTGTTGTGACTAAAGTTTTTTGGGGTGCGGCAAAATTGGATGATGGGCAAATTTAGAACTTTAACCACTTGGTAAAGATAAATGATGTATAATGTTGTTTCAGGATGCTTTGTTATAGGGGGAAGATATGTGATATGCTGTATCTCATCCCTTTTCTAGATGTTTCCTTGTCCCTGTTTTCCATCTTGGTTGTAATTTATCCTTTGTCTGTTTCTATTGTATTCTCTGCTGCTGCAGAGAATTCTATATGGAATGTATATAGTTGAATCCCAGCTGGGGAGTGGCAGTTTACCCTGGACGCTTCTTGTGTATGTGGCTGGAGTTTCTTCATAGTGAATAAAGCTTGTTTTTCCAGTATCCTAAGCCTCATGGATTATTGATGGCACCAACTTCACACCTGGCCTCAATCTTGGCTTGGACCGCCTAGCCGGATGCCTCAATAGCGGCCAGGATCTGGGTCCCCGATGGCTCAGTTGCATCTGGTGATCTGCCGCCATCCTCCGTCTGCGGGCCACCACTCGTATCTGACACCGTGAATTGGTCCACTTTTGTTTGTTGGGTGCGCCTGGCTGACCTATCCTTGCCCATGATGTGATGGGGAGGGCTGAGTCGGTCGTGACCAACTTCGATGCCGCCTCGTCTGCGGCCTAGGTATACTCAGTAGAGTAACGGGTATGGCGGCGCCTCACAGCGCTAGAAGAACAGGCAATGCGCTATCGGGCTCGTCCAAAACAGCTGAGGACCCCCCCCCCTGGGTGCAGCCAGCAGCAACCCCCAAGATGCCATGTCCAGGGACCAAGTAGTGGTCACCCCCAGGAAGCACCTCCAGTCTTTGCGTGACACCACAGACTCCGCGCAGGAAGAGCACCCAAGGATCACCACCAGCAGCTGGGTGGCTGAAACAGGTGCCAAGGCCCCCGTTCAGGAGGCAATCAGTCACTTCCCTCGTCCCTGTAGCCGTGTGGGGATGGGGGGGTCGAGGCAGCCACCTCTCACCACCTCCCCCAAAGTCACATTATATGGACCCCCCAATGCAGGGACTGAATAAAGGAGACAGAGGCCTCACTCCGAGCTGTGCAGTTCCCGGGAGCTCTCTGAGATTGCCCAGCACAACAGTCACTTTTAAAAGGATCTATGTGGGGGGGGGGGAGCTCCCCGTAATTCGATCAGAGTCCTGCAGCTCCTTATTGTCACCCAATCCCCAGGGCAGGAAGAAGAGTCTCAAAGGCACATTCCACAGCAGGTCAACAACAGACGTGGGTGCGGGTGCTACGGGCGGTAGCTGGTGATATTCACTTTGCAGTAAGGCGACTCCTGCAGGGCCTCGTCACCGCAGCCTGGGGTGCCTGCCCTGTGGAGCAAGCAAGCAGCCCCCAGCCAGGGTGTCTCACTGTTCAATAGGGAGCCGCACCCCTTCGAGCAATCTAGGCCTGTCCAGGGAGGGCACACTCGATCTCCAGGGTCTCCAACGGGTAGCCCTGACCACACGGGCTCACTCAACTGCATCATGTAGAGAGAAGACCCCCGTGAGTCAAACTGGGCCCTGCAGCCCCATACTGCTACCCGTTCCCTGGGTCTGAGGGGGAGAGTCACCAAGGTGGGCCCATCCGGCAGACCAACAGCAGGTGCAAGTGCGGGTGAGATGGGTGGTCGCCGAGGCTCTGAACAGTGCACCAAAGGTGATGTCTATAGGTCCTCTCCACAGCCCGGAAGGCCCCCGTGCTGTCTCAATCAGGCCACTCCCCGCAGGCATGAGCCACTGGTCGATACGTCGCTTTGCCTCTCTGTGCGAATCTGGCCTTCCGACGGGGGTGAACTCTGCCTCCAGGCCACTAACGGGAAGCCCCGGCCAAACTAACTTGTACGGCCTCTGAAGTAAGGGCCTCATGGCCTGCAGATGTTGACCCGTGGGGGGACGTCACACCCCGGTCCGGCGCCTCACGGGATTCCAGCAACCCAGCCAGCCTCACCTACCCGGCCTTCCCACGATGCCTCTGTGGATGGTTTCAGGCACCGCACTCTCAGCGGGCCACCCAATGGCCCACGGCCGGCCGGGACGACGATCTCCGGGAGCCCAACCTCCGGAATTCCAGCGTGCTCAGTAGACCTGGGCAGAGCTTGGAGTTTCACTCTGCTGAATTCCGTGGAGTTACCAAAAAACTGGTGGAGTAAACAGTAACACTTTCAGAGAACACCTCAGCATGCAGTGACAGAAACGTCTGAGAAGCACTGCTCTCCTCTATACTATTCTGGCGCCTTGGCACCAGCCCTTCCAAATTTAGACACTGTGTTAAACTCATTTAAGCAAACATATTATTCAAAATGCAGTAGCTGTTTCATACATTTCATCGGATTATTAATATAGCATTTAACGCATAAACGTAGTTTCAATATATAATTTTTGCTGAATAGCAATTTAATTTACTGCCAATGGGAGTGCCAGTGAAAGAAGCCTTCAGAGCACAGAAGTAAATCTTAGCACTAACCAAATGCGCTTCTGGAGTAGCCGCAGTTCAGAACCCTTGTCTCCACTCGCGGCTGCTGCTTCAATCCACTTATTATTAATGAATGATAAGATGCAATCCTCCTAGGGATCCTGCTTGCAAGCCTCTACCAGGTGATGGTTGTTTGCCTATTCGGTTTCTTTACTCGTGAGAATTACTTTCCTCTTTATTTCCCTTCCCCTTTTTAGGTGATTTGAAACATTAGTAAGGTGGTCTAAGCGCTATAGAAAAATAAATACATGCATACATAATGTTTAACAATGTAGCACGCTCACGGGTTTAACCGAACGTAGGGCCCTTCAGACTTTGACCTGTTAGGGGGGGGGGGGGGGTGACCCTGCCCAACCCAGGATTTGTGTATATATATTATTTTAATATTTGCTTTTTATTTTAGATGTTTAATATAGTCCTGGCCCAACTCAAAGTACCTACAATATTTCTGCGTTTTAACCTACCTAAGTGTTGGCCCTCAAATAAATGTAGGTGGCCCCCACCGGCTCAAATTAGGCACTGGCTCTATGTAGCCAGAGGTGGCCGAGGGTGTAAAGAAAAGAAGTTATTTCCTGACAGGCAGCTGCCTTTGAAAGGCCTTTTGGACTGGGGTAGAGTCACTCGCTTCATTGACTCGTCCACTTGTTTGCCTCAGTTCTGCGCTCCATCATGTCAGGAAAAACCCCCATTTCGCTGCCTCCCACTCAGTCGGGGTCCATCCTGAATCTGCTGCGGTCTGTCCCAGTCTGTCCCAGCCGACACAATTCAATCCCAGTGTGCATCAGTCTGCCCCAGAATGCCCCACTTTACCACGTTCTGCCCCAGTCTACATCAGCTTGCCCTGGACTGCATAAGTCTGCCCCAGACGGCCCCCACTTTACCACGTTCTGCCCCAGCCTGCATCAGATTGCCCTGGACTGCTTAGTGTGCCCCAGACTGCCCTAGTCTGCCTGAGTCTACCACTCCTGCCCCGGTCAGTTTGCCCTGGACTGCAACAGTCTGCCCTGGTCTGCACCACTGTGCCGGTCTTCCCGAGTAACCTCGGTCTGCACAGTCTGTCTTGGACGGCCCTGGTCTGTCCAACTCTACCCTAACACTGCATCAATCTTTCCCAGTTTTCACCAGTATTCACAAGTCTGCCCCAATCTGCATCAGTCTGCCTCCAACTGCCCTAGTCTGCACAATCTTACCCCACACTGCATCAGTCTACCCCAGTATACATTGGTTCTACCCATTCTGTCCCGATCTGCACCGGTCTCCCCGGTCTGCTGCCATGTGCATGACTCTGTCCCAGACTGCCGAACTCTACCCCGGCATCCCTTTAATGTACCCACAGACTAAGCAGAGCTCTCTCCTTTCTGTTCCTCTCCCTGCAACCTCTTCTCTCCATTCATCCGCCTTCCCTCCCTCCCAGTGACATTCTCATATGAAAGGCCGGCAGGGCTGGCTCAGCTAAAGGCCTGTTGATGGGTAATAGAAATTCCTCCGATTTGCAGATGAAATGATGAATGTAGTAGGGGTCCTCCATATCGGGGTTTTATGGCAGGTCTAATGCTGTTGAAGGATTCTGCACCAGCAGCAAATCCTCCACCGAGAAAAGTAAACACTTAAGAGCCACCGAATGAGACATCTCAGCCCCGGTTGTCGGTCTCCGACCGTCAGCGGCGTACACCACTCCTGAGTTGTTGCCTAGGTTAGAGGTCTGTGCTCCTCTCCGTCGCTGGTCTGCTTACATGGGGTGAGCTCTAACCCCAGCAGGATTCTTTATCACTGCACCAGACAGAAGTGCAGCCATAGCAGCGTTCCCATAAGACAACAAAGCTGAGTCACTGCCGGAGAGCACCAGAAATGTAAGAGTGGGCAGAAAACTCTGCGTTGCACTGATTGGCAGAGTTTTTGCCAAACTTCCTGCTTCGCAAAACTCTGCAAACTCTGCCGGCGGAGCAAAGTGTGCTGCACACCCTTAGTGCTCAGCTCTATGACCCCTACGATGGGTGGCGTCAACGCCCGCTGACTCTGCCGCTGATGCAGGAGCAGATCAACCATCCAACACTCCTGCCTTTTCTCCGCAGTGTTTATGTTTATGGATTTATAAAGCGCATAGCTGCCCAAGGGCTTCCCAGCACTGTGGAGAGGCGGTGATGTGCAAGGGGATTAAAAGATTATCAGGGGAAGAGCCACGTTTTTAGTTTTTTTCTGAAACTTAGTTCATCTCTTAGCAGTCTC
Organism: Calotriton arnoldi; assembly: GCA_963921515.1. Taxonomy (NCBI): domain Eukaryota; kingdom Metazoa; phylum Chordata; class Amphibia; order Caudata; family Salamandridae; genus Calotriton; species Calotriton arnoldi. The sequence goes on from CAWUFW010003939.1 coordinate 617,112, forward strand.
ATTTCTTTGGGCAGGGAGTTCCACAACCTTGGTGCGAAAAAGATCTTCCTCTCCATCTGGATCTTTTTATTCTTGTCGTCTTCATGAGCAGGTCTGAGGAAGATCTCAAAGACCTTTTGGGCACGTATGGGGTGATGAGTGTTCTAAGTAGAGCTGGTCCCTTGTAGTTCATGGCTTTGTGGGCCAGACATAAAGATTTGAATTTGATCCTGGCTTGGATCGGCAGCCAGTAAAGCAGTATCAGTGAGGCTTTAGCTGATTCTTGTCTGGGTATGTCTCGGAGTATCCTGGCTGCCGTGTTTTGAACCACCTGTAGTCTGTTCACCACGTATTTAGGGGAGCCCAGATAGAGGGAATTACCGTAGTCCAGCCGAAAGACTACCAAGGCCTGTACAAAGGTTCTCCGGGTCTGTTCAGGGATAAGGGCTAGGATCTTGCGAAGCATGCGAAGTATTCCAAAGCAGGTGGCTGCCAGTTTCTTAGCTTGTATTTCCATGGAGAGATTGTGGTCCAACCACATTCCCAAGTTTTTTATGGAGCTTTTAGGGGTGGGGGGACTGCCAAGTTCTTATGTTCAGATGATAGTAACCCAGGGCACAGAATTGTTTTCTGAGGGCATCAGTTCTGTTTTATCGCCATTCAACTTTAAACTACACCCGGCCATCAATTTGGCTACTTTTTCCATGCAGGGAAGGGAGTTAATTGGCTGTAATTGGACTGAGGGCCCTCCGTCACTGATACTACCAGTTGAGTTTCATCTGCGTATGATACGATAGATAAGCCAAATTCCTGAACTATATTAGCCAATGGTTGCATATAGAGGTTGAATAAAGTGGGACTAAGGACGGATCCCTGTGGTACTCCACATGAGATCTGTAACACATCTGAGAGGTGTGCACCTTCAATTATCTGGAAGGATCTATCTTTTAAAAATGAGGATAGCCAGCTTAGGGCACTATCCCGGATACCTGTCTTCTTCAGCCTGTGGATCATGGTGTTATGATCCACAGTGTCAAAAGTCACACTAAGGTCAAGTAGCAGGATAGCGGCGACACCCCTCTGATCGAGAATTCCCTTGAGCCAGTGACTCAAACTCCCCTCGGGCCGCCTTCTCCTTTCGGGTCCCAGCCCGGCATTTGCCACCAGGCAGGCCTCCCCGCCAGCAGCTGGCAGATCGGCTCTGGGAAGTCTTGGGAGGGCTTTGATTCAATGCCTCCATTTGCAACCCACTATGCAGCACATTATGGAGCACTGTGGGGTCTCGGGATGTCAGGATGGGTGGAGCTCACCTCTAGTGCTGCTGCACGGCCATCTTGCTGACTTGATGGAACACACCTTCTAGAAATCAAGTCCTCATTCGTCTACAGCTCAGAGTGAAACATTGTCAACCTCATAAAGCAACTGCCAAAAGTGGACTCTCCACCAACCACATAATGAGCAAGTGTCAGAAGGTAGTTCCGACCACCTGAGCTGCCCGCTTTTTGATCACCTGATTTTTGACCTTTTACTGTCGGAGAGCCTCATAAGCTGGGACTCACCCACGGTAAACTTATGATAAAATGGACTGCATGTGTTTTCCATGGGTGTCCACCTTGTGAGATAAGGCCACTGCGCTGCAGCCAGGGTAAGGGGCACCGGGCTTGTTACAGGTGGACATGTGTGCACACGTGTGTGCACCTGTGTAAGGGCTGTGTGGGGAGATTCCTGTCATGCGCAGCCCAGGAGCTGGGTACAGATAGAATGGTGTAGAAGGGACTATGCAGAGTTGGGTGGTGACATGGAATAGGCCTTATAATGTGGGGGTTCACATGCAAGGGATAGTCAGTGTGCTTTACTGTTTCACTGTAGGAACACTCCATTATACTCCTATGGAGAAGGAGACCACATGGGGTAGTTTCAGTTCCCTTGGGCCTACAAACTCCAGACACGCACAAAAGTACACTGTAAGTTGTGTGAAAAGAACCATTCTGCTATGCCCAAAGGCATATCTGTACTGCTTATGGGTCATCCAGAAATGTCATCTTCCTCTGACTCAGCTCAGAACCAGAGCCCAGGCCTGGTGTGACCCTGCCAGGCTGGATTAATTACCTTCTTCCCCAAGCTGTAGCATCAGAGGCCTAGCCTTCACAGCAAGCATTCCCCAGAGTGGAGGTCTTCTCTCCAGGAGGGAGATTTGGGGGGAAGGTGCAGGACATCAATCAGCAGCTTTCACCCGGTGCCAGGCACCAGGCCTGCTCCAGGCTCTGGCCGTGATGTCAGCAAGTGGGAGAAGTGGGCTTTTCAGAGACCATGTGGCATGGAACACCATCTTGAAGTATCCCAGAGGCCTGTGCAGGAAGGAGGGATCAGGGGCAGAGAGGTGATGGGCACTGTAGGATAGGGCAGAGGTGCATTCCTGCCAGCATCCTCCACCCTTCCTTAAAAGGTTTTGCACAGGAAGAGAAGCTCTCTCTGAGATGTGGTCTTGCTGAAGAAGACTGGTGCTGGAGGCTGGCGCCATGGGCAGTTGGAAGGAGGAACACCATGACTGCCCCAGGACTCTGGACTGTGCCTCTGAGGGAGTCCAGGACCAGTGAGGAAGTCCTGGGTTTCTGCGCAAAGAGAGAAGCCCAGAAGAGGAAATCAGGTGAAAGGCTGGCGCAGGGAGCCAGTGAAACTTGCTTCCTTCTGAGTACATCCTCTGGGATGCCAGGAGGCAGAAGACGACTGCTCCCATTGGCTAGGGCTGGCCTCCAGGTGCGAAAAGAGGCCAAGATCGTCGAAATCGGCCCACGGGGGCGGAGATATGCCCCCAGAAGGTAGGCGACCTTTGACCTCTACTGGACCGACGACGAAGCACTTGGACCTCCGCCGCCGGTCTCTGATGTGCCCCCGGGGTGGGTCGGGTCAGGACAGGTCCGCGGGGGCTGCCCCCAGAGGAAGAAAAAGCCGGGAGCCCAGATTCCTGGGGGCCCAGGATCCCAACCCTGGGCTCCAGTGAGGTGGCAGACATCAGTGAGCACCGTTGTGCTCCCCGCGAAGATAACCGCGGGCTCCAGGATCCCAACCATGGCCCCAGAGTGGAGAAGGAACCCGGGGAGCGCCGTCGCGCTTGAAGCAGCCCCATGCGGCCGCTGGCCTGCCTGCCCAGAGCGCGTCTGCCACCGGAGCGGGTAGACCGGAGGAGAGGAGGCCAGCATGCATCTGCCCGCAGGAGCGGACAGACCAGAAGAGGAGAGGCAGGTTCTTGCGACAGCACGCAAGTGTGTTGGCTGCCCAGGAGAGCCGGCGAGAGCAGATGGGAGTGGGCTCCCTGAGCTGCTCTCCAACATCATACCTGCACGCGGGGTGCCCAGGTGGGATCGGCCCCGAGAAAAGGTGGAATGCGGCGCGAGGCCGCCAGGAAATACAGCGCAGCTTTCCCCGGAGCAGCGGGGGAGCCGCTGCTCAAAGATGCATGCTCCCGAGGGAGTGCCCCATAATGAACTGCAGGGTCTTCCCGCATTTGTGGGGAAGAACAGCTCGTTTTAGGCTTGTGGTGACCCCAGGAAGATGGGGTCACCACCCTCATGAAGCAATAGTACGGGGGAGCTGCAGGAGCAGCGCAGACTCTCCCCAGAAGAATGGGACAGTCTCCACCATAAGTCTCTGGGGATCACAAAAGAATAACCCCTCAAGGGCTTCGTTAATTTGTCAAGCTCCCTGGGTGCTGGAACTTTTGTTCTACAGCAAGGAAGATCTTTTCTACCAGGGACAAGGATTATGGTGGCACGGTTGGTGGCCAAAGTTAGTCCATGGAGAGATTTCATGTTGTCAGCCACTTTCTAGGGGTGGAATGTGTTAAATGCACAAGTGTGTATTTCCAACTAAATGTATCTTGTATGCAACATGGTTTAATGTGATTTCTCTATGTGGTAAGCACCTTTTAGGGGTGTAGGAATTATAAATACACAGCATTGCTATGATTCTTGTGGTGCCCTTTAGGGGCTGTGATGGAATTGCGTTATGTAGGTTATCAGTTATGATAAGTATACCATGCTCCCAAGTCCTGTTTAGACATGTATACTTGCTACTGCTTTAGTTGAATAACCAGACTGTCAGTCACTGTGGTTTAAGTGTGTATACTTTATTGTCAGTATTAGGTGCTCTCGGTCAGGGTTATATGTCACTATGGCAGATGTTCCCTTTATGAAATGCTTGATTAAATAATGTGGTGGTCATCAGTGAAGTCATCAGTGATGTCACTGACCATGTCATGAATGATGTAATATGTGACGTCATCAGCAGTGCATTGTGGGGGCGCGAGTTATAGTTAGCTGAACTGACTATTACGGCCGAATTTCACTGGTTTTGTACGAGTGAAATGTCCAACTAACTATAATGTCCCTGAAACCTATGTTTTTTTCAGTGAATTTCAAAGGTTTTTTAAATGCTAATTTCTAACTATAACGTGCCTGAAACCTATGTTTTTTTCAGTGAATAAGTATATATTTATATATATAGTATTAAATATTATTTACATTTTTAAAATTTATATTATATTATTATTATATAATAAAGTATTTAAGATCTACTATTTAAAACTATGTATATTAAAAGCAATATTTTTGCATATTTTTTTATGATAGTGTTTAACAATATTTGTTTTTGATATTTTTGTACTTGTTATTATAAGTATAGGAAACTATATTTTTGTAATCAATGTTTTTGACACAATATTTCTGTAACTCGATATTGTTGGAATCGATATTGTGTCAGTGATCCTCTAGTGTTAGCCAAGTCCTTCAAGTTTTGAAAACAAAAGTACTTCAAAATATATACATTTTCACATATGCATGCAGGGCCTTTTCAACAGCCCTCATCATCCATTGGTCTTTTGTAGCGTCATTCGCATTTTGTTTCTGCCCACCATAGAATACAGCAAGGGTCAGCCAACTTCAGCCACTGTTTACCTCCTGTGTGAGTGACTGCTTTCTGCCCCAAACAATGTCATCCCCAACATTAAAAATAGTCCGCTTCTGTGGCAGGGACTGCTGGGCCAATGTGTGCTGTTCCTTTTAAAAAAACTAGGCTTTTACTTTCCAAACCATTTTTTTCCTTGTGCTATACCCAGCAGCTCCCAGACACTACTAAAGCACCCTCACTACTGCTTGCATAGTGGGTGCATTGCTGGTAGCCACCATCTTGAGAATTGTTTTGTAAAATATCACAAGATCGACACCCATGCGTGCACATGTGTGCACATGGGCAGTCATCTTGGGGTAGTTTTTATTTTACTTTATCAAAAAACATTCCAAGATCTCTGTCAACACACACACACACACACACACAGACACAAATGCGCTGATATAGAGGTTGCCATGTTTGAACGGAGTTTGTAAATATTAATTATAAAAACCATTCCAAGATGGCCACTGGTATGTGTGTATGAGTGCGCTGGTTTAGGTAGCTATCTTTATTGCTAAAAATTTATAAAAACATTACCAAACAAAACAAGCATACATAGAGCCATTAAAATTGCATCCAAGGTCAGACCTATTGGCTTTGCCAGTCGTAGCAGTAACATCTCGAACATGAGGAGCTGTAAATAGAACATCATAGTTTGTAGGAGTTAGTAAAGACTAGATAACAGGAACCTGGGTTTAATGAGAGCATGTTATGTTATCTGTATTTGTAGAGTGTGCAATCATCTATAAGGGTATCCAGACGCTGGGCTGGTGTGAGGGCATAGCCAAGTGTAGGGCAGAGGGGTATTTGAAAAGCCAGGTCTTCATCTTCTTGCAGAATTCAAGAAGAGAGGAGGAAGCTCTGATGTGTAGTAGGAGGTCGTTCCATGCTTTAGGAGGGCTGTCACAGGTAAGTCCTAGGAAGCTAGGAATGGAACTCAAGGTGGGAGTGAAGATTACATTACTACATTTTTATACGTTTCAATTTCTGACCATTTGCAAACCAAGGGTGGTTAACCCTACCCTTCCCAAATATCATCACCTTGATCTTTCTGACATTAAGTGACTAGTCTGCTCTTAAAAGTATATTATACAAGTGAGTACAGAAGCATTGGAGGCCTACAGGTATGAGGCTATGAGGATTGAGTGATTGGGTATATATTTTCAAAGTTAGAGCTTTGTTCTTGGTGGTTCCAACCTTCACCCATCATTTCTCATTAAAAATAAGATTTCAAGGGTCTCCTCAAAAATTGTGACTATCCTTTGATCTGTTCACCATGGTCCTGTTCCAGAAAAAGTAAAAACCTACTTAAACATCAACTTACTCATACAATTTCTGTAAAGTTGCTTTTTGTAATATTCAGGAAATTCCTAGGTCTCTTCCTCAAAATCTATGAGAATTGTTCACACCCGCGTTGAATACTGAGGGCCTGATTCAGAAACTGCACTTTGTAGTACGTTTTGTAGTACTACAGTAGCACTACAAAACTTACTATGGAGCGGTTTTCACAAACTGCATTTTTGTAGTAATCTTACACTTTTGAAGTAACTTACACTTTTGTAGTAAGTCCCTACGACCATTATTTTCTATGGGACGGTTTTGCAGTGCCAGTGGCTGGTCATATGTAGTGCTGGGCTTACTACAAAAATGTAAGTTACTACAAAAGTATAAGTTACAACAAAAGAGTAAGGTATTACAAGAGTGCAGTTTGTGAGTTCCGAAAAGTAGTAAACTTCCTCAAAAGTGTACATTTCTTTAAAAGTGTAAGTTGCCTTTGTTAATCAGGCCCTTACTGCCTCTTTGTGAGTGTCACAGTTTTGGCCTGGTAGGGTAATTGCTCTCATGAAATTAGTGATACCAGGCAGATCAGTAACTCAGTAGGGGTAATTCCTCTTTAATCTCTGGGTTTCTCAAGTGCATTTAGCAGCTGAAGTGTTGAAGTGAAATGCACAGGAACTGTGAAGTTACAGAGAATCTTTCAATTTTGATGAGTCTGTGTAATTCTATTGGGGGTAAGTAACAGGAGTCACCAGCTCACTCGGAGGGGGTCACCAACAGGAGTTACCAGTCCCATGAGAAATACACAGACATGAAATGATGACTTTGGGCTCAAAGTCCTTTTTGTGCTAGACTCGTTATTACAAACCAGGTGAAAATTGAACCCTATGTTTTTTTTTTGCTTACATAATTTTTTACAGGGAAAACCTGTTGAAATCTAGTGGACAAATCGCAAGCATGGGCATTTTTGCATTGGTGGACTTTGTAAATGTGATTAAATATGCTATTAATAGAAAGCAGAATGGGATGTTGATTGTGCACCCCATAAAAACCAAACTTGGATTAATTCATTTTAATGGGTGCACAATTTTCTCTCAGAAATCTATGGTAATTGCAGGCTTATCATAATCGACGTCATAGCACAGGCATGCAAATTGAAGATGAAAAGCCATTAGGGCTATTGATGAATACCAGCAAAGTTAGGACCTTGTGAATGTTCACGAGTGGCCTGATATACATAAAGTATACAAAAAAGTGATGGAGGAAATGCTTGAATTAATCTCAGCCCCTGGTAAATACTCGGGCCACATCCCAGTCCATCGTTATTTTGTACTCCATGCCACCTCAGTTTGTCCCCAGCTATATGCAAATCAGTCTGGACTCTGCTCCAATGGGAATAGTCCAGCCTGAACTGCCAGGCCAGGTTCTCCCTGAACTAGAACAGAAGCAACTCAGGATGAGTTTCACCCTTATTAGGGCTCACCAGCCAGGTATAACGTAGTTCCAGTGGCACAGAGTGCACACAACCCACGTCTGGGCATACCTGTCCCACTTAGTTGGACACACTGAAGGTTGATTTGCATATGGCTGGGTCCAAACTGAGGCAGCAGACGACCATACTTCTCAAAACAGGATTTTTTCAGGAAGCAACCCATGTCCAATAAAAAAACAGGTGCTATTTAAAAAAAAAAATGTTTCTTGTTAGATAACACACCTCAGTAGAAGCATGCAGCCCCTTGGAACATTACTTTTCACCTCTGAGGCTGCCTGACAAGATTTCGAAAAGGGAAGTTGTCCCACAAGGACAACTTCCGCTTGATGAATCTGAAACCACATCCTTTAAGGTGTTGATATCTGATCAATGGGTAATACATTCAATTGCGACTCCCAAATAAGAGGGGACCGGCCCTTTCATACCCCCTCCTATTTGTGATATGTAATGGGTTCGCATAAGCCCTTTTTCGAGTTAGAAAGACTTTTCCCACTGGTAAAAGGGCCTTGGTACACATGTGGCCTGAAATTCCCAAAGGATACCATATGGCAGACCCCAAGGAGCACCCATTGTGCCACCACTAATCCTAAAAGCTTGACTTCAGGGATTTTGCTGTACATTTTTATTGGTTGTGAGTTTGAATGATGGGTATAATTGAACACCGATTTTTAGTCTATGAACCATCATTTGGTGCAACGCAACGTAGAAAGACAACTTGCTGCGCTGCATGAAATGGAGAGAGCAGGAATGCGTCATACTTACTAACAAATGGCACATTCCTGATCTGTCCCTGTACTTGTGGCTGCCAAGCGCCAATGAAGGTACCCTTGTGCCATCGTGCAAGAGTGCCTGTGTTACAGGCAGGCTTGCTTTTGTGCAGGAAGGGACTTTCCTGCACAAATACCATCCCCAGAGGCATTTTCCACGTTCTATGTGTGCTGCAGAATGCAGCACACTAAGAAAGAGGAAATAACAAGGAGAAATAAACATATTTCTCCATGTTACACCTCTGTTGGGATGGCGTGGCATTTTGACGCATTACCTAGTTTACTAGTCTAAGTAAATCTGTGAATGCTCCAAAAACCATGGGTAGATGAGTGGGAACACCCACGCATCCACCTATGGAACGCTTTCCCCACCAGAGTAACGCAAGGCAGCGACTTACGCTGCCTTGCGCTCCTCAAACTTTTCTATGCCACGCAGAGCCACACAAGGTGGCTCTGTGTTTCATAGTAAATCTGACGTAAGGGCTTGCGTTGCCTTGCGTAATGCAAGGGTAACGAAAGCCCTTGATAAATCTGGGTGCAGGGTTTTCCATTTCTGCAAGCAACCGGTGCTTACTACTCACTGAAATGAACCTAAAGTGTTCAAATGTTTTGAGCTTTGAGGGTCTTTGACTCCAGGAACATACCATGTGCCACACTGTTACTTACATGTGTAATGCATGCTGTTTATGAACGTGAGCTATACCTAATTCCCAATATTCCATTAAAACATAGAGAATTACTTGCATTTGACTAAGCATGCGATGCTAAGTATGTTAAAAACAAGTTTTTTCTGTACACTAGTGTAATTATGAAAATCAGCCTGGCTAGAGCTGGCAAGATAATTCTCTGAGTTAAATGGTCATTGCTCACATCTGCAGTAATCTGAAAATCAAGAATTCTTATCTCGTCCAAAGGTTGGTCATCTGAGGACTATTAAATAAAATAATAATAATTAGAAACACACATCACTTATCATGACCAACATTAGGCCAGTACAAGCGTTATCCCGAAGTTGGCATCATCATCATCACAACATACATACATACACACACACGCACACACACATACACACACACAAACACAGACACGTAGGCATGCAGCACACACGTGGCCTGTTGTGGCTGGCTTCTGGTTGTTCTGCAGAGCTGGCCTAAGTTTCCACTTTACTCACTTCCATCACTCCAAAGCATCCTCACCACCTCATGGTAGACCCCGCTTCACACGTACAGCATTACCCACAACACAGGAACTGATTGGAGGCTTTATGCATTCAATCACAATGTAAGTGTGATCAAGGGGCTGCCATTGATTTTATGCAACAGAATGGCCTATTTGTCTCTTTCTTACTTTAATACATGCATTTGTATATATGTTCGTTTGAATGTTCTCTAGAACCACATTCCAAGCCATGTTCTGCTCTGGTGAGATTTGGCATTCCATGCTTGCCTTTCAGTGGCTATAGAGGCATCATGAAGAAGTCCATCACAGCCGCTGCGATGGCATGGAGGCGGCCACTGGAGACGATAGGCAACTATGGACTGGGCTTATGGCATCTCAGCAAGCTCTTTAGCTGGTTCTCTTTGCTTTAGGATCTGGTCACCTTGTTCTAAAACCCCAGTTTGTGAACTGTTTATGAGGTTTGAGACCACCGTAGTTGGGAGTGCCGTACTAGATCCTTTGGAAATCGTTGCTTGTTGGGTAGGGGTTGTAAATTTGGCTTCCGTCTTTTGTGTATGTGCAGCAGGTTCTAGATAAATCCTCAACTTAGTAGGGTTGGTTGTAGAGCTACCACCATCTCCACCTATTAGTAACTACCTTATGCCTCTTATGCTTTAGGCACAACGTGCTGAGTCTGTCTAAGGGCATCGAAGATGTTGGGGTCGTCAAGTGGGACCTGGCACTCTGTCTCCTACTTGTCTGGGTCATCTGCTTCTTCTGCGTCTGTAAAGGAGTCAGATCTACTGGTAAGGTGAGTGACATTTTTCTTAAAGTCTGTTGTGGTTCTAGTAAAGCTCAGTAATATAAGTGACACCAATAAAATTCAACATTATGGGACAATTCTGTCCCCCACTCTCTCCTGCCAATTGTCTAAGGTCTAGAAATTAATGCACTTCTTGATCACAGTGAGTATGTTTTCTTTTTATTAAAGGAAACAAAACATCTCCAACATGGCCACCAAGCTTATCTGCTTATCTTTGAAATAGTGTGTAGAATTTTGCTGTAGTGTGCATTCTCCTTCTGTGACAAAACATCCAACCAAGTGCACTATGATCATAAAAATACCATAAAGGAGCTTGCAGAGCTGCTCTAAGCTGCCAGCTTAGTAAAAAACCATAAACTGTGTGGCTCCCTCACACTTCTTCAGCCATCACTTTAAGCTCTGCGTCCCATAACTTCCCACATAGGACCAAAACAAAAACAACACACTACCAACCACTCAACCTACCCGGTGTAGCGTACTACTGATGTAGGCAAGCACTTCAGTGCTTAAATGGTATATAAATGTTGCAATACAATGTGTTACACTTTACTCTCCTGGAACTTTCCCCATCCAGCCAGTAGTCTTAGCCATTTGTATCAAGCCATGCTCAGCTGAGTTTGTCTAGGAGAGAACAAGGAGTAGTATAAATTTAGCTGCTACAGATATCATGCTCCTACTCTGGTCTTATGATCAATGCTTGGACATTGCACTCTCTATCCAGAGTTTTGTTCCCAGTGGTAGGGGCCTTTTTGGTGCATGCAGAGCCTCCCACTGAGTAAAGGAAAATATCCAGCAGCTGCGTCACCTATATAGGTGTCACCTCCGTGCGCTGACATCAGTTACTTTTCACGACTTTCCATGCCAGAAGCGCAGAGCCATGACGTGCACTGACACTGGTGTGTCAGAAGTAGGGCCCTGAAAAGGATCATACCTGACCCTAGAAATCTGTCCACAGAGCGGTAAGGAATCGGTAACAAGCACAGCATAACATAACGTAGCATCAGTGCCTGTTTTGTAAAAAAAAAATATGGGTGCCAGTGCCCTCATCAAGAGGACAGTGCAGCTTGCACCAATAATTGTCCCTGCCACCACTGCCAATGGCAGTACCAACACGACTGCTAACCATCACACTCTTACAAATGTGGCAATACTATTCCAGGCTCCCAAAGCTATAAGAATGGCTTGGGTGGAGGTATTAGTCATCGTTAATGAATATTGAATGAATAAACAGCTTTTGTTGTACTCATACCTAAATTAGGCAGACAGCGCCACCATGTGGCAGACTGCCATAAGCACCGGTGCTGACAATTAAGTGCCGGTGCTGAGCACCGGAAACTACAGGCTCAAATTTAGCACTGCGTAGCATGCCATAACAAATACAACATATACTGTATTTGATGATGAACCTGCTTTGATGACTGTGCATAGACGGTATTAAGCCGCAGAAACATAGGCTCATCCAATGGTTTAGTACAACGAGGAGGCAGATTTGCACTTTGTAGACCTTGTACCTGTGGGAGGTAAATTGTCTCTTGTTTATTGTTAACGTTCATTGATCTGATGAACTCAGCCCAGCGACTTGCCAATTTGTCATTTTGTTGTCATGCTTATCTCCTTAATGACTGTGGCTGCCTTGCTAATTTACATGGTTATTTTGAATAGTGATCCTTTGTACTGTGAAAACTACTGGTCCTCCAGGATTAAAGGAGAAGGAAGTGGAAGGAGACTGTGTCTCATAGGGGTTCAACAGGGAATTACAGGGCCCATCCCTTCTTCATCCTCGGTTGGCATGTAGACCCTTTCTTAACATGGTGCAATTCACTATACCTTCTATTCCTGTACCTTCTAACTCTGACAAGCTCCTCTGCCTTGAATTTCTATATATCATCAATCAAGGTAAATATATGTGGAGTCAAGTAAAGTAAACCAATACTTACCTACTTACCTATGTAAACTTATCTTCACAATATTGTGGCCCTCAATATTTTTGCTACAAAATTCTGGTCTCTCTTCTCTCTTTTTTTCTCTCTCTCTTTTTCTCTCTCTCTGGGGCATATTATCAAGCCCTTTATCGCCGCGTTAGCAGCACTTTTCTGCCGCTAATGCAGCGATATTTCTATCACACTATTTACAAGCTGCAGCTAACAGGCCTTAGCGTGAGTTTTGTAGCGATAGCGGCCGTTTTTTTACCTCTAAGCATGTCAGCGATATATATCGCTAATGACATGCAAAGTAGGCATTCCTGACTAAAACTCCATTGAAACAGTCGCAAACACAACTTCCCCCTATTATCAATGCCCACTTAGCGATAAGAAAAGTCGCGCTAACCGCGCTTATCGCTGGAAATTAACGCCTGAAAAAAAGTTGCCTTAACCATCTTGTCAATGGGGGGTGGATTGTTGGGTTAAGTATACACTTGCCTATTAGCAAGCTTTTCATTAGCGCTGGAATTCTCACGCTATTGCTGGTTTTACACGCTATCGCTGGATTTCCTATCGCCTTTGCGATACGCGTTGATAATACCGCGCTATCACGGCGAGGAAATCCAGCGATAGCCGGCGATAAAAAAAACAGCGCTAAGCGCGCCTTGCGATAAATATCGCAGATCCTTGATAATATGCCCCTCTTTCTCCCCAAAACTCTAGTGAGGAAGGCATCAGGAATTCTTGCAGGGAACTGTGTATTCCTCAGTGACACAGAAAACTATGTGAGGCAGTTTGGTTATGGAAACTGTTTTGTCTTTTTAAAGAAACTTTCATGAACCCCAAACAGGTGATGGATGGAATGCATTAATTAATCTAATCCACTGGTGATTGCTCAGGGTCGCATTCCAGTTTATCATTTGTCACCCATTATCTCACTCTAGACAGAGACCTTTCTTAGGCAAATCAATACTGACCATGCTTCTCATGTGTACAGTCCACCCGAATTTCCAGGCAACGCTCCCTCCAGAAGGGAATACAAGCAACCCTAGACTGGTTTCCGCCTATTTGAGTCTCTTCAGTAGGGTGGATCTTTAGACCTGTGGCACAGTCAGCACAGGACTCGCGTCTGGGCATACCTTCTCACTGAGGACATTAACTACAACAAACAAGAAGGTGGGGGATGGAATGCTTGAATTAATCTCAGCTACTGGCAATCGCTTGGGACACATTCCAGTCTATTATTTTTCATCCACCATGCCACTCTAGTCCGAGGCCCACCTTATGCAAATCATTACTGACCTCTGCTCCTCATGGGAACAGCCTAGAGTCAAGACAGTGTGATAAAGATCAGAATGGTGGTAAGTGCCAAATCCTGCCCTACTGATTTAGAATAGGGCAGAAGGAAAGGCAAAGCAGGGAAAGTTACTCTGGATTTCTAAGTGTAGTTGAACAGTGTGTCTGAACATGTTTATCAGCTGGCAGAAAACATGAATAACCTAGGCTTGGGGAAAGAGAATGACCAGAAAGACAAGTCTGTGCAACAACGTACAATTCACAACAGGGAAGTGATATGTTTTCCTGGTTGTGACTCACCCATTGATAATATTGCAAGGGCTGGTTGTGAAAGGGAATGGAGTGGCAGGCATGTATCTTTATCAGATATTCATTCATATGCTAATAGAATGAGAAAACAGTTCTGGGTCACTAGTTTCTGCCACAGAATTAGGCATACTTGTAGCACTTTATGGGCCAGATGTACGACCATAGCATTTTGCAACTCGCAAATTCTGACAACTTGCGAGTCGCAATTTGCGAGTCGCAAAATGCTATGTACAACAGTGTTTGAGACAGTGTTTGCGATTCCCAAGGGGGTCACAAATTGCATGCCTCATGAATATTAATGAGGCAGTCGCAATTTGCGACCCCATTGGGAATGGCTAGCACTCCCAGGGATGGTGGCCGGCTGGGGTCAGCAGACCTCCATGACTCGGACTGCTTTTAAATAAAGCAGTTCCTTTTTTTTAAATGCAGCCTGTTTTCCTTAAAGGAAAACGGGAAGCATTTAAAAAATAAAAAATAAAACTTTTCAGTTTCATTTTTTAAGGGCAAGCAGTGGTCCCTGGGACCACTGCCGGCCATAAAAAATATTTGTGCATGCATTCCCAAAGGGGAAGGGGTCCCTTGGGGACCCCTTCCCGTTTGCGAGTGCCTTACCACCATTCTGAGAAGGGTGGTAAACTGCGAGTGTTTTGCAACCGCAATTGCCATCGCAAAACATTCATACATAGGTTTTGGAGTCACTATTAGGAAGGGACGCCCTTGGAACGCCCCTTCCTAATAGCAAATCGCTAACCCTATTTTGCGAGTCGCTAATTGATTAGCAACTCGCAAAGTAGGGTTGGTACATTGGCCACACGTTTTTTTGCAGTTGCAAACGGGCCTAAAACTCCTTTGCGACCGCAAAAAACGGTCGTACATCTGGCCCTAGGTGTCCAATAAATGTGTGGATCTTTTAAAATTGAGATACGATACAACGGCGATGCCAGTCGATCAGGATGTTAGTATTCAGAGTTTTGCATTAGCAGCAGGATGTGTCTAATGAAGGAACCTGCAGGGTTTTCAGCACTGAATTAAACTGATGCCTGATGAGCAGAGTAAAGCAAGGCGACTGCACAACTCATTTACATATATTGCTTGAGGTCGAAACCGATGCCAAACTTGGTAACTGAGCAAGTTTCAAAAGCATAAAAGACCTTCTGATCGCAGGTGATATTGAGGAATCCAAACAATTTGGCCGTTTACCAACTTCTACGCATCACAGTATTTCTTGTTAAAATATTTGAGCATTAAAGATTCATAATCATCAAAGGGTCATGGAATAACCATGAGAAAGGTTTTATCAAGGTGGCTGTCATCAGGGAAGTACTGCATCCAAAAACAGAGTTCAGCTTATCTCATGTTTGGTTTTATGCAAGTTGCTAAAAAAGAGAATTGATTTTGGTTGAGATGAACAGAAGCAACATAGTTTTGACACTGAAAACAAAGAATTTCTTTGCTTACACTGTATAACCACACAACATATCTGTACCATTTACTGTTCCAGTTGCTACAGGTGTGTATGCTCCTGGTACCATTCAGAGCTAAATCATTCAATCAATCAATCAGTAGATTTGCAGAGCACTACTTGTCACCTGTGAGAGTATTTAGGCGCTCCCAGGGTCCAGTTGATTATCCAAATAGCCAGGTCTTCAGCGACTTTCGGAACGCTGAAATATGTGGGGAGGTCTGTAGATAAAATGGTAGCTCGTTCCAGGTCTTCGCTGCCAATCACTGGAAAGAATAAGGGCAACATTGCATTTGGGCCAAAGACTGTCAAATCTAATTGGTATCAGAGCGCAAAGCTTTAGCCTGATCATTTGCTGTTTGAGATCTTTTCAAGGTTATGTAGGAGTCTTTGAATCGGGAAACTAAGTTGGTGCCATTAAAAAGTCTTAGTACTGTGTTGGTGCACTGGGCATCCAAGGCACATATAGAGACCACTCTATCCATGAATTTGTGAAAAAAGTCCTGGTGGCTGGGTATAGTTATAGAAATGGACTTGACTGTGAAGGGTTGTCCTATTTGTTGTTAGGTAGATATGAAACTTAGCATGCATGTGGAGCCCCTCCCTCTCACATTGAGGCTTGACAAGGTCTGAAGTTTGTTGTGCAAAATAAATACTAAAAATCCAGATAGTCTCTCATCAGGTCAACAATATGCTATCAATCTCAAAACTTATTTTTCCAAGTGGTAGCAAGTATAGTTTGTGGTGATTTGGTATTAAGTTTCTTAGGGATGTTTTTGGACGGGTTTCCTTTGAGAAATTCTGAATAACAGTGGGGTATGTTTCACTTCCTCAAACAAGGTGACTTTTTATGAGAACTGGCATAGTACACAGCATTTTACCATTCTCAATATAATGACAAAGCTCAGAGGTATAAACATGCTGTGAGGAAGTGTGTACAAGCTGTGCAGCCAATGTTGTGGTTATATGTAGTCCTGGGTGGTGAACTCCACTCCGTTCGCAGAGTTTGCAGAGTTTTCCGCACTCTGCACAGCACGCAGAGTTCCCAGAACTCCGCTCCAGAGAGCGGAGTTTTTTTCCTTGTGTTCGTCAACGTCAAGTTGGTGAGCGCAAGTGAGGAAAACCCACCTCCCGGCAAGATTTTTCCTCGCTCACACACGCCAACGTCTAGTTGGCGAGAGTGAGCAGGAAAATCAACCTCCTGGTGAGATTTCTCAACGCGGGCGGTTGGATTTCTCAGTGCGAGTGGTCGCAGCAGGTCGCGACCGCTCGCGTTGAGAAACCTTCCGTTCGTGTTGAGAAAGCTGCCGCTCGAGTAGAAAATCTACCTGAGCGGCAGAAAGGAAGCTGCGCCCTCTTGCGCTATGTATGCAAACAGTTGGCGCTGAAAATCACCACAAACGGCATGACTCTAAAGCACTACGCCGCTTGTGGAACTCTGCGTAGCGCAGCGGAGTTTTTTTGTCACTTCGCAGAGATCCGCATAGCGGAACTCCGCCCAGGCCTAGTTATATGACTTTCCCTATTTCACTCACGCTCATAGACCCTTCTGTTTTTCAAGCATCTTGAGAGTTATTTGTAGTCTGCATGGATGAAAACAAGTTCTTGAGTTCAAACGTTATCCTCCCTTTGCTAATGTTTTTATAAAGAGGAATGATGGTAGGCGATGGTCGTTGTGTTGTGAAAGCCACAGAGGACATATAAGTTCTCAAAAAAGCAATGCACTAATCTGAATCATGTAGGGTGTGATGGGGACAGAGTGCAAAGCCATAGTCTACCGTCAACCAGATTAATGAAAGATATCACAGAATGAATGGTTTTGGGAGATGGATTCTGTTGATGGAAATGTTGTAAGTTATTCTAACTTGAGTGCATCTGGTGTGGATGCATCAAGGAAAACAAGTAGATTTGGATGTCAGTGGATACGTGCGGACGATGGGTGCTCAGAGGCTTGTTTAAGCAGACTGCATTCAATATTCAGTAAATTTATACTTTATAACTGAAATTTATGTTTTTCTGACCTGTACATTTAACATCCACCTTATCACATGTTATTTTATTGCAAGAGAAAGGATATATATTATCTGCCAGGTTGGGCCTTATGCCAGAATTCTCACATGCTATCTGGCACAAGTATCAGAGAAGATTCTTTGATTGATAGCTGGAGTGAAAGAGGTGTTGGAGAGAGATCCTGTGATTAAGTGACCCTTACTCTACTCACATATTTGTTTCTACTGCTTACGAGTGTGATCTAGGACTGTGCACCTCAGCTCCTTATGTAGAAGATACTTAAACTGCTATTTTGTGAATGAGGCCGGTTTGGTTTTGCACTGGCATGACCCTCTCTCCATCAAGCCAGATCACTACACATCCTTAGGGCTCGTACAAACAGAATTAATTTGGCACTTCAGGCATGCTGTAAAACTCCCAGCCATTCCTAGGTAAATCAACCAATCAATATAGCTCGACTACTCACTAGTAAGGGTCTTATCACAGCAGCTCTGATTCCACTCATTTGGTCAGACCATTTGGCTGTTCCTTTTTTTATTAAGAAACCACAGCAACCGATTACTGGCGCTACAAAATCCATAGCCAAGTTCAGACACTGGTGCAAACTAGATGTTCAAGCGTTTAATAACGCACTTTGCAAAGCTAAACCTAACCTAGTACAATGCACGGAAATTGATGATTGTTCAGTGGACAACTGGCTCAAGGAGGCCTTAGAAGTCTCTCTTCCTCTCATGGCTAAAACTACTAGTAGAATATATCCTCCGGTTCCCTGGTTTAATGACACACTCTATCTAGAAAGAAAAAAATGCAAAGGTTTGGAAAGACTTTGGAGACAAACTTATGAATTGGAAGCCAAAATCAATTATAAATCGGCGATTAAGAATTATCACACTCTCTGTAGAATGGCAAAAGCCCCCTGCTATTCAGATAAAAATTCAAAGGCCCAGAACTGTTCAAAAACCCTATTTGAAGTCGTTAACGAGTTGGCAGACCCCAGCAAAGGGTCCCCAGCTGCTCGACTGTCTTAGCCCCAGGGCTCAGAATTAGCACAATTTCTTATTAACAAAGTGACTACCATTCAAACGCAGTTAGAGGTGAACTTGAAGTCTAGGGTTCTCGAGGAGGAATTAGAGAATACTCTTCTATATGTCTCTACTCAAAACCCACCCTCTCCTCTGGGTACGTCTCAGTCAGCTCAAACAATGGCAGCCTGGCCATTACTGGACTGCGATGGTTTCCTGTACATCTTACGGGCTATTAAATCGGGATCCCTTCTGGCCCCATTTCCCTCGGCCAGGTTGGAGCTTCTTGACAGGGATCTGCTACAAGTGGTGATGCTTAACGGTTCAATCAAGGAGGGCTACATGCCACAAACATGGGAACATGCCATGGTTCTTCCGCTACTAAAAATCCCAATCTTGATCCTACCACATGGGTAAATTACAGACCCATCTCTCTGTTGCCTCTCTTTGCTAAAATTTTAGAAAACATGTAAATGTAAGCTTAACCACCTATACTGAAACCCACCAACTCCTCCACCCGTCTCAGTCAGGGTTCAGAAGGGGTCATAGCACGGAGTCTGCTTTACTAGGGGCCACAGAGCATCTAAGATGTCTTCTGGATGAGGGCAACACTGTAGCCTTGATATTGCTGGACTTGAGTGCAGCTTTCGACACTGTGTCTCATCCTATTTTGATGGACAGACTGAGATCAATCGGCCTGAAGGGCACCGCCTTTGAATGGCTGGTCTCCTATCTGAAAACAAGATCCTTAGTTCCTCAGGGTTCTGCACTTAGGGCCATATGTAGGTAATTTCTATTTACCGATTCCTAAATACCGAATTTTACGATTCGGTATTTAAGAATCGGTAAATAGAAATATAGGTAAACATTCAGTAAATTTTACCGATTCGGTAATATTCGTTATTACCTATTCGGTATTTACCGAATCGGTAATAAGGAATACCTTCCCATTCATTCCTATGGGCCTGGAGGCCCATAGGAATGAATGGGAAGCCATTCACTATTACCGATTCGGTAAATACCGAATCGGTAATAGGGGGAGCATATGCAAGGGTGGCAGGGTGTCAAATTGACACCCTGTTGCACCCTGAATCATGCATGTGTGCACATGTGGCGCACATACATGCCCTAAGGGCATGTATGTCTGCCACATGGCACTTTTAAAAAAGCACAAAATTGCTTTTTAAAAGGTATTCGGTATTTACCACCAACTTGTAGTTGGTGGTAAATAACGAATCCTTAAACCAAAAATGCACTCACTTGAGTGCTCTCTACATAGGATTTAAGGAATCGGTAATTTACCGATTCCTTAAAATAACGAATCGGTAAATTACCGACTCCTTAAATCCGGCCTCCTACATCGCAAAGGGCTAAATACCGGTCAGTAACGGGAAATTTACCGATTTTCGCCCGTTACCGACCGGTATTAGCCCACCTACATATGGCCCTAAGTCCCTTGTTATTTAATCTTTACATGCGTCCATTAGCAGATGTGGTGGACAGCGGCGGCCTCACACTTTTTTCGTACGTTGAAGACATCCAACTTATTTTTTCACTATCTTCCCATCAAAAACACCAAGCTGAGACAATTAATTATGGTCTCAAGCGGATTGCCGCATGGATGGATGGCAATCTGCTTAAACTGAATGGTGACAAAACTGAGGTTCTGATCTTGGGAAACAATCCACAACTGTGCGGTCCGGAGCACTGGCCGGCCTCCTTAGGCTCTGTCCCGACCCCTTCTCCAAAAGTGAAAAGCCTGGGTTTCTGGTTAGATGAAAACCTGTCTATGCGTCCCCAAGTAGCCATAGTTGCATCGTCTTGCTTTGCCGTCATGAAGTGGGTGAGGAAAATTAATTGGATCATTCCTCATTCAGCAATGAGAGCGTTAATTCAGGCCCTTATTCTTTCGAGATTAGACTATGGAAATGTTTTGTACATGAGCGCAGATAAGGCAGCAATCCGTCGCCTTCAGGTGGTAAAAAACTCTGCGGCCAGGCTTCTCGCACGTTCCCCAAGTAGGACTGTGACCTCCCCTACTCTCCGAGAGCTACATTGGTTACCGATTGGAAAAAGAATACAATTCAAAGCCCTCTGCTTCAAGTTCAAAGCTAAGGCAGGGCTTGACCCCAAATATATACAAGAGCTGGTCTCTTTGTATATTCCTTCCCGAAACTTAAGATCCGCTAACCAAGGACAATACTCTGTACTGAGAATACATCGGGTACGATCGGGCGGTCGCTCTTTTGCCTACCTAGGTCCAAAACTGTGGAATGCCTTGTCTCAGTATATGAGGAATTGTACCTCACTAATGCAGTTCCGCAAACTTTTAAAAACACGGATCTTTTAATGGTAGTGTCATCAGTAACGCCACTGTTGTGCTTAGCACCGGGAAACCCGATGGGAAGCTGTGCCCTTTACAAATGGCAAATAATAATAATAATAAGGGTCTCAAGGCGCCGAGGTGGGGGGGGAGGCTGCTGATCCATCTGGGCATGGAGATTCAGTCGAAGAGCCAGGTCTTGAGATCCTTCCTGAACTGGGTCAGCGAGGGTGATTGCCTGAGGTGGAGAGGCAGGGTGTTCCAAGTCTTGGCGGCGAGGTAGGAGAAGGATCTTCCTCTGGTTCTGGTCTTGTGGATCCGTGGGACAGTGGCATGGGCAAGTTGGGCAGAGCGAAACTGTCTGGTGGGTGCGTGGAAAGAGAGGCGGTGGTTCAGATATGCTGGTCCTGCGTCATGGAGAGCGTTGTAGGCATGTGTGAGGATCTTGAAGGTGATTCTCTTATTGACTGGAGGTGTGGAGTGATGTGGCTGTGGCAGGGGATGTCGAGGACCAGTCTGGCGGCGGCGTTTTGGACATTCTGAAGTTTCCTGAGCTGTTTCTGGATGATGCCGGCGTAGAGTGCATTGCCGTAGTCAAGTTGGCTGGTGATTAGTGCGTGGGTGACCGTCTTTCTGGATGCTGTGAGGATATATCTGAATGTCTGTTGGAGTAGGTGGAGTGTGTGGAAACAGGATGAGGATACGACGTTGATCTGGCAGTTCTTTGAGAGTGAGGAGTCCAGTACGATGCCGAGGTTGCTTGCGTGGTCCGTGGGCGTGGGAGGGGCGGCGTGCCACCAAGAGTCGTCCCAGGTTGCGGGCGGGTCATAGGATGAGTACTTTGGTTTTGTCCGAGTTGATCTTGAGGCAGCTATCTTTCATCCAGGTGGCCACAGCCTTCATCCCGCTGTGGAAGTTGGTTCTGGCGGCTGTAGGTTTGTTGGTGAGGGAAAGGATCAGCTGGGTGTCGTCGGCGTAGGAGATGATGTTGAGTCCGTGGTTTCTGATGATGGCCGCAAGAGGGGCCATGTAGACGTTGAAGAGGATGGGGCTCAGGGAGGAGCCTTGTGGTAATCCGCAGCTGATCTCTGTAGGTTCTGAGAGGAATGGAGTTAGTCTGACTTGCTGTGCTCGGCCGGTAAGGAATGAGTGGATCCAGTCCAGGGCCTTGTCGCGGATGCTGGCGTCGTGTAGTCTCGTGATTAGGGTGCAGTTGGAGATGGTATCGAAGGCGGCCGAGAGGTCCAGTAGGATGAGGGCTGTGGTTTCGCCGTGGTCGAGGAGGGAGCGGATGTTGTCGGTAGAAGCGGGGAGAGCGGTTTCGATGCTGTGTTTGCTTTGGAAGCCACATTGAGAGTTGTCCAGGACTTGGATTTCCTCGATGAACTCCAAGAGCTGGGCGTTGGTGGCCTTCTCGATGACTGTGGCTGGGAAGGGGAGGAGGGAGGTGGGTCTGAAGTTCTTGAGGTCTGTCAGGTTGGCAGATGGCTTCTTCAGCAGGGGGTTGATCTCTGCGTGTTTCCAGTCATTGGGGAAGGTGGCAGTTTCGATGGAGCAGTTGATGGTGCGGCAAAACTCTGGGGAGATGGCGGTGGTTGCTCTATGGAAGATGTGATATGGGCAAGGGTCAGATAGGGCTCCGGAGTGGATGCTCTTCATAGTCTTGAGTCTTCTGTGGTAAGCGGAGTCCAGTTGAGCAGGACCTGTTGTGGTACGGCGTGGTTGTTTGAGGTGGTGATGGGTTTTGAGGCAAGGTCTTGGTTGTCAAAGCTTTCGGAGATCTGCCAGATCTAGTGGTGGAAGAAGGTGCTGAGTTTGTTGCAGAGGTCTTGGGAGGGTGGGACGTCTCTGGTCTCGCTGTTGGGCCTAGCGAACCCCTTGATGATGGTGAAGAGTTCCTTGCTGTTGTGTGCGTTGGCGTTGATTCTGACTTGGAGGGCCATTTTTCTTTGTGGCTTTGAGGAGGTGGTGGTGTGCGTTGATGGCGGTTTTAAAGGCTGCGTGGATTTCCGGGGTTTTGTTGTTCCTCCATCACTTTTCGAGTCATCTGCAGGTGCGTCTGGACTCATGGAGGGTGGGAGTGAACCAGCTGGCTTTCTTGGAGTGTTGCTTGCTTGGGGCCCTTTTGAGGGGGGCCAGAGTGTCGGCGCAGTTGGAGATCCATTGATGGAGGTTAAGTGCTGACGTGTTGGCGTCTGCTGATGTCGGCAGTGTGGTAGTGCTGAGGAAGGCGGTGAGGTATTCCTCAGTGGCCTTGTTACAGATGCGAAGGGGAGGTGGTGAGGGCGGTGGTGGACAGTGGGGGTGGCGAAGCTGAAGTGCATGCAGTGGTGGTCGCTCCAGAGGAGTTTGGTAGTGTGGCTGTAGGTGATGTTACCGCTGGCGGTGAAGATGGGGTCAAGTGTGTGTCCGGGTGCTTGGGTCGGGGTGGTGACTAGCTGCTTGAGTCCGATGTTGGCGAGCATGTCCAGCAGGGAGGTGGTGTTTTGGTTGCTGGGGTTGTCCAGGTGGCAGTTGAGGTCGCCGAGTAGGATGTAGTCAGTGAATGTGAGAGCCTGGGGCGTGATGTGGTCTACAATGGCATCGGTGAAGAGCGGGCTGGGTCCGGGTGGCCTGTAGATGAGGGTGCCACGGAGAGTGGTGTTGGGTTCGTCTGGATCTGGAAATGGAGGTGTTCCATGGTTGTCGTAGGGTTGCTAGTGTGGGTGGTCAGACGGAGGGTGTCCTTGTGGACGATGGCAATGCCTCCTCCTGGTTGGTTGGTGCAGTCCTTGTGGGTTATTTTGTAGCTGTCGGGGATGGCGGTGGCGATGTCTGGGCCGGAGCAGGGGTTGGTCCAGGTTTCCGTGAAGAAGGCGATGTTGGGAGAGGCGGCGTCAAGGAAGTCCCAGATTTCAGTGACGTGTTTGTGGAGGGATCGTTCGTTGAGGAGGATGCAGTTGAGCCGGTTGGGTACGCTGTTGGACGGCAAGATGATCTTGCATGTTGTCGTGGATGAAGGTGTGGCTGCAGTTCCGGCAGGAGAAGGGTCCTTGGGTCTCCTTCGGCAACGCGAGGTGGCAGGGCATCCTGAGTTGAGGACGAGCAGGGTGCTGGCGTTGTAATGGTGGAAGGTCTGAGAACCAGGGTCCGTGGTGCTGGGCGTGGTCCAGGCGCAGACGGGCTTGCCTTTGGCATGCCTGCAGTGTGCGCCCGCTGCGCAGCAGCCACCATTAAGTAGTGTGAGGGGGAGGGCTGGATAGCTGGGAGGTGGGAAGGGGGAAACACAGTGCTGGAAGGGGGTGGGGCCGCGAGCAGCAGCAGGGGCAGGGAGCAGAAAAAAAGAGAGTGAAAAGTTACAAAAGTATGCAAAAGGGGGAAAAAGAGAAAAAGTAAAAAAAGAGTGCAAAGAAGGCAGAGGGGAAAAAGAAGCAGAAGCACAAGGACAGAAGGCAAACCAGCAGCAGAGCAAAGATGCTCCCCACTAGACCACCAGGGATGAGGCGCACGCGGGAGCCTGCGGGTGGAGGAGGGCGTCAAACCACCAACCAACAAGGGTCAAAGGACCTGCAAGGGGCAACAGCTACCAGGCAGAGCTGCACAGGGAGGGAAGCAGATCACTGACAAGGTAAGTGAAATTGCTCCTTTCCCGGCGCAGCGGCCATCATTAAGAAGTGTGAGGGCTGGACATCTTGGAGGAGGGAACCGCAGGAGCGGGAAGGGTCACTGGAGGGGGTTGCCAGATTTTGGGCTATAAGGAAATTTCAATCCATTGATTATCATCCCTATTAAACATTTCAGTCAATAAAGTAGCTTTCTGAAAGTCCCATAAAGACCGCAGTTTAAAGAAGAGAGATCAGTTTTGACTCATGCAAAACATAACTGCATGTGAAAACAAATCTACCAATGTTTTCTCATCATTCATGTCCCCTTCTTCCTTTGCTCTGGTATGAGACTTCCCTCTTTGATCCCTTACCTGTGATGGAGAGACTTTTGCCAGATAGGTCCTTGGCATCCTATACTTTCTAAGATGACCTAGAACTGTGTCATTACTTTGTCTTCATACACCTGTTGGCTGAGTTTTCAATAGATACTTTTCAGGACATGACCAATATTTAGCTCCTTAAGTAAGGATTCCATTTTATAAAGGTAATGTTCATTATTCGGGAAACAATTCTTTTAATCTCTATGAAAACTTTACAAACTATGAGCTGTTTGGCAATAGAGGATCAAGCAACTCTACGTATAATAAGCATCAATCACTCACCAAATGAACCAATTAGGTCCAACCATGAACATTACTTTTCCTATTTTTAACTTTTAAAGTAAGTCATTGAATCCTTACTTTGTTTAGGATTTTAATTTCAGTGAGATACATTTTGAACAACCCTTCTGTTCCTAACAGCACAGGGTTGAGTAGTCCAGTTCACGGTCAACCTGTGACACACAGTCTGATAAACTGGCAATGATTACTGCATTGTGCCAGGATTCTTCTTAAGACATTGATACTCTTCATTCCAAACTACCTCAAGAGACGAAATTTTACATGAAGTGCTTCATTGTAACTATTCTCTCCTAAGGAGAAGGGAGTCACAAAGACAATGGGGGATATTCTCAAGAACGTGTGATAATTATAGCAAATTTAGCTTAACGCAACTTTGCACATCACAGTCTATTGCGGGAAAATAACACTGTGTTAACGTTGTATTCTCAACCCTGCGGCACCATGCGATAATTCCACGACAACGCCCCAAATGAACGCGTTAAAATTAACGCCACACCGAAAAAACGCGAAACACGAAATCGAAAAAAGTTGCGATGTGGCCAACCGCGATAAAAAAATCTGCATTAACCAGCGACAGGCCTGCAATTCCCACGCGTCATGTGGGAAAATGCACTACAAAAGCACAGAAAAACACAATAATTTAAACTGTGTAGCACCATGGAGGAAGCCGGAGCAAGTACAGAGGATGACCAGAACCCCACAAGCCCCCAGGAGGACCAGCCTGGGACCTCGGGGTCACAGAAGGGCAAGGAGAAGAAGACGAGGAAGACGAGGTTCAGTCCGCAGGAAAACAGGATCATCATCACGGAGGTGATAGAACACCATCAACAACTGTACGTCACCTCCAACGTGTCATTGGCAAATAAAAATGCAATATGGCAGTACATCCTGGACAAGGTGAATGCAGTTGGAGTGAGGAGGAGGACAATTGGAGAGTTCAAGAGGCGCTGGAATGATGCAAAGTGCAAAACCAAGAAGAAACTCGCTGACAACCATCAGGCAGCAATGCAGACTGGAGGTGGCAGTCCAGCGGAACACCAGGAGCTGGATGAGATGGAGGAAATGGTGGCCACAGTCATCAGTGGGGAGACGGTGGCAGGAGTTGGGGGTCCAGACACTGCTCGACATGACCTGACACAACAGCACCAGGGTGAGTACCGAACAGGGACTGTGGGGACGGGGGAGATGGGCACAATGGCACACATGCACAATTAAGTACAGCACACTGCACACCCCCAATGACTCTGGATCATGGTCCCTGATCCCCTTGGCACACTGCAGCACACATACAAACAGCAAGTAGGCCCCCGTCCACTACGGGCACAAAGGGGTCCCTCCCCACACAGCACCAATCTCACAACCAACCCATGCACACGTGTCTAAACCAGCAAAGCTGCGTGTCTGTGAGCCACACTGACAATGCAAGTGACACCGCATGACAAACAGCATGGCTGCAGTCCAATTAACATGACATGGTACACGCCACAACACTGAGGTGGCTGAGTGTGGAACACATCCGTAAAGGAGCAGGTCACACTCTGACACATCCACGTGCACAAACAACCCCTGACGTCAACAACACCTCTGTGGATAAACCATGTCCAAGAGTCCAAAATCCGAACTCGAGACAAAATTAGCCAAGTCTGCAACATCTCAGCACTGTAGAAGCACAGAAGACAAAGGCCCACCGCCTCAAAGGGATAAGGGGCAGCAAAATCACAGCTGCAGGGGCGACTCTCCCACAATGCAGCACACACACATAGCAATAACAGCACATCAACATTGACGACAATGTGGTACAAAGTGTAACACTTTCACTACAGAACAGAGGACACAACTGGTTCCGCTTGTGCGTAGAAACTGGCCAATCACATCTGGCATAGCAGGAAACCATGAGATGATAATGTACGTGTACAACCTCACATCCGTGATGTAGTTCAAATGTCCACTGTCAAGCATCAAATAGTCAGCTCCTCCCAAACAGTCACAATGTACATTGTCATGCAGTCTGTATGTAAACTTGAACAATTCGTCAACATACATGTCAACACAATGTTAAAATGCATCTCCCCTTCACATTGCAGAGGGACAATCAACACCTCCTGCAGAGCAGACCAGACAACTCATCAGTGATGATGAAGAGGACCTCCACACCTTCGACAACGACGCCCTACAACAGCTCATGGACAGCTATGGCAACCCACCTCCAGGAGCAGGGCAGCACAGCTGCATCGAGGAGACCCCACCCCATGCACCGACCACACAGCAGGAAGCACCCACCTCCACGGCTCGCTCCCAGCACCTCACCGAAGAACACATCACATTCCAAGGCCATGTGTTAGACTGCCAGAAGGAGGTGTCTGAACATGCGCGGGTGGGGTTCGACCTCATGGCAGCCAAACTAGATGACATACGTGGGTGTCTAAGTCCCATCAGGGACCACTTACACTCCCTAACGGACACCCACAGTTCGCTCCATGATGTCCAACAATCCATGCCCAACATCGCTGGAATCATGGCTCTGAGAGGAGAACAACTGCCTAGTCAGAGTGGCCTCAGCGATGTCAGCCGAGAGTTGGCACAGATGCTGAGGATAATGGAGAACATGGAGCGGATGCATGCGGAAAGAATGGCTGCCACGGATGCACACCAGCGAAAAGTTGTTGGGATCTTCCATGCCCTGCAGATCCTCATCATTGCATTGCTGCCACTAAGGCAGTCGCTGATGAATGCTGCTGGTACTTCTACACACACATCTCCGGCCCCTGATGTGTCAGTGGCACACAGTGCTGCAGACCAAACATCAGCACCCACATGTCAGACAGATGACATAGAGGACGAAGATGCGGGTGATTCCACCTTTGTAGTAAGAAGGAGCCAGTAGCATTCTTCTCCGCCATATGTCCTGTTTCAGCTTGGTTCTGCCCTCTGCATCATGCCCTGTAACAACACCTCCCACTGTCCCCCGAAACACTCTGCGACACTCACCTTGGACCTCGACATGGACTGCCATATTTTGTTTGCTTACCAATGACACAGCAATCAGACTGCGGACTGTACTCTTCCTCTTCCGATGTACTTGTCAATCCCTAAATGACTCTGGCTGGCCCTCCACTGGGCTACAATGTAATGTGGGGTTTGCATGGCCATGTACTGCTCCAGCTCCGACTCTCCACCGAATGTGAATAAATCATTCAAATTCACACAGATGTGTCATGTCCATAATCGATCAAGTATGAAAGTATGGATGAATGTAAGGACATTGATTGCCCAAAAAGGTACACCCTGGGAAATGAAAGCAATGCACATGTTTGACCGTGACACACATAGGAAGTGAGATGACTGGGAATGTGTGCACTAGCTGTGGCCTCATTGCTCTGAAACAACAATCTGCCAATTTCTCAGCTTTGCCCCACGCAATGTTAGAAATAGGGCTGGGTATGAGATGTCAAAGTCGTTGGCAGGCCTAAAGTAGTGTCCACCATCACATTTGACAATAGAACATCTCTTCGCATACCTACTCACACTCAACTGGGTGGACACAGCCTGTAGTGATGGATCACATTGATCCACATGGCAAGAATATGGTCACCATACTCACATTGCTAAAGACACGTAAGAGCACAGGTCTATCAGCAACTATCCCAACCACTATGTCTGGCTCACAGAGGTGGAGCTGGCAATAGGGACTTACCCCTAAGTGAAATGCGTCAGTCAGTCCCTCCCTGTGTACGGACAATGCTCATTGAGGCACACAATTTGTCATTCTAATCAACACTCATCACAGTTGAACACTAGTGAAGTTGCGTAGACTTTATTAGCATGTGCGTGTCAGTACGGGCAAGACAAGGGCCACAACATGCAGACCAATGCATCAGACACTAACAGGCAGCATTCGGTCATGGTACAGTTCCACGTGACAGGCGCTGTGCATGCGCCCGGGATGTTCTGCCGTTGCGTTGGCGGCTCTCGTAGAACCGGCACTCTTCTGACCTGCGGCAGTTATATGGATGATATGCCACAGCTCGGAGCAATGAGTCGTATGTGTGTGCAACGTTTGGACGTATGGGTTGTTGTGTATGTAAGTGTCAAGGGCATTCCATGCAAGAGTACCTCGAGCAAGAACTTCTGTGTGTGGGGTGTGGATATGTTGGTCTTTCATTAGCACTGTGCGTAGTGTGGGACTCGTCATCATCTGCTATGGTATCTCTCTCAGGGGGTGCCTGCTGCATGCAAGACCAAGGTTGGAGGCGCAGATGTCCTTCCGCCTTATGTATTGAGACAGAGGAGCTTTCGCGCTGCAATTGAGGCTAGGCCTTAGGATTATGGTGCACCAATGGCGATACACACACCACAGTTGGCATGCATGTGCCAAGAGCCCGAGCGGCCTTGCGCTCCTTGTCCAATCCCTTCGTGCGCGGCCGCCCTCTGGGTGCATGCAACATTGCAACATTGTCGATTACGGGCCGTGTGGCACAGACACTGCAACAGAGACACACGCATCAGTTGGTTTCGTGTCCAGCCCAGAAATGAACCACCCCCAGAGCCCAGGGATAATAATTCACACCCCTACACTGTACTTGCATATGCTGGCCCAGTCCACCCCTCTTACGTATTAAGGGGGGACGACAAAGCTACATGTCCAAGGTCTTACCCACTGCCTGTGGTGACATGGTTGCGTTCGCTGTACACAGCACAAGACTCAATCAGACAGGGTGCATGAGTTGTGGTGCACTGAGTTAGTGGCACCTGAAGAGCTGAGCAGGGTATCAAGCTGATGATGGCATCCAAGACAGGTGTGAGCAACTCTGGTAGTCTGGCTGTAAGACTCTTCCGACTCTTGCAGTTGTTGGTTCGAGGTGGTCCTGGGGGTGGTGGCGTGTGCAGCCAGCGGTGATGCGTCGTCCGGGCAGGTCAGGACTCAATTTGATGTGTGAGCCCTGGTGGACCGCAGTCGAGGCGGGAGGCAGCGGTCAGCGCAGGGCCACAGACACATGGCGTTGATGGCCCCCAGGCCATCGACTCAGAGGCCATCCAATATTCAATCAGACAGGGTCCATGACTTGAGCTTCACAGAGTTAGTGGCCCTGGATGCAGTGCAGTCAGCACAGGCACACCACCACGGGACGGTGACTTGCGGTGCACTGAGGTAGGGCCACGAGAGCTGAGCGGGTCCTCGTCGATGTCGAAGGTGAATGTCGCGGAGTGTTTTGGGGGACAGTGGAAGGTGTTCTTCCAGGGCATGATGCAGAGGGCAGAACCAAGCAGAAACAGGCAATATGGAGGAGATGAATGCTACAGACTCATGTTTAACACCAAGTCAGTAACAGCCACATGATGATGAAGGCATCCCCCAGGCCATAGACTCAGATGCCACCAAAGTTAAACCAGAGAGTGTCCATGAATTTCGTGGCACAGAGTTAGTGGCACCAGAGCTGAAAGGGGATGCAGTCTGTGATGAGGCCTGTACAATGGTATAAACTCTGCCATAAATAAATCAAGACTCAGTTCCAAATGTGTGACCTAGTTGACCGCAGTGTAGGCCGGAGGCAGCTGTCAGCACGGGCCCACAGCCACGTGTCGTTGGCTTGCGATGCACAGAGTTAGTGGCACCAGAGAAGTTGTTGGTACTGTTCGATCACCTCCATAACGATGATCCTTTTATCCTCCGGACTGAACCGCATCTTCCTCTTACTCCTCTCCTTGCGTACAATGATATGTACTCAGCCATTGAATAATCAAGACTCAGTTCCAAATGTGTGACCTACTGGACCGCAGTGTAGGCCGGAGGCAGCTGTGGAGTACGTCAATGATAAAGGAGTGCTGGGGGCCTGTATCGCAGAGGCCGTGATGGTCTGAGGAGGCTGCCAAGGTTGCGGACCTCAGGCTTGGAGCTTGCACCAGCACGTGGTGGGCCCTCTTTGACACACGCCGGTGTCGGCAGGTGAGCAGTGAGACCTGGTTGCGCAGGGGTGGCCATGACAGGTCTGGGGACCAGCGGCCTGGGGTGCAGCAGGTGCACAGGATCGCAGGCACCGCCGCTCATGGCGTCGGCCTCGTGGCGGGCTGAGAGGCACCGCCCTGGCAGACACATTGGCCATTCCGGAAGAGAACCACGCCCGGCGCAACGTTCTTTTTCTTCACACCCCTACGCTGGCCTGGTGTACGCCAGGCCAGCCCACTCCGCTCACGCTTACAGGGGGGGACATAACAAGCTACATTTCCGCGATCTTCCCCACTGCCTGGGGTAACATGGTTGCGTCCACTGTCCACTACACTCCAGACACCAGCAGTATATGTCGACATGGACATGTCTGTGGTCTGCATTCTGCAGTCTGGCCAGCACATCCATGCCACACTTGGCATTGTGTACATTCTCATTCATGGGTCACTTGCCTCCTTCGCACATGACTGGTTCCCAACTCTCCCCACATTCTGCTATTGTGTGGCTGAGGTGCCATGCCGTTCATGGCTTGTGTACATGGCTGGCCCAGGTTACCACAGTAAGTTGTGCTGTCGTGTCTGGTAGGTGGGCATGTTGTTTGGCACGTTGTATGTGGGTTTGTAACGTGTGCATTCCCAGAGTCGTGAGTTGCATGACTGTGGAGTTGAGGTGTGTAGTGTGTTCATTTGGTACTTACCAACGAGCAATGCATTCCCATAGGTGCCAGCCTGAAAGCGCTGGTTGATGATGGACTGTCGGATGATGAAGGAATCATGCACACTGCCTGGGTAGTTGGCGACGACCTTGATGAAGAGACCCAGGTGGTCCACTATTGCCTGCACATTGATGGAATGTGTGTGCTTCCTGTTGTGGTAATTGTGTGCAGTGGCGGCAGGGGGCACGAGGAGTACATGTGTGCAGTCGATTGCCCCCAACACGTGCGGGAAGCCAGCTATGGCGTGAAAGCCTTGCTTGGTCTCCAGCTGTTCCTGCGCAGTGTGTGGGAAGTAAAGGTGCTGGGGTACCAAGCTGATGATGGCATCCAAGACAGGTGTGAGGAACTTTGATAGGGCTGGCTGTGAGACTCCTCCGACTCTGGCAATTGTTGGTTGGAAGGTACCAGAGGCCAACAGGTGCAGCACAGCCAGCAGCTTTGTCTGCGGAGGGATGTTGGTTGTCCGCTGTGTTGGTACCGTCAGCCTGTGGGCAATGATGGTCAGGATGCGGAGGATGGTTGTCCTTTTGAGCCTGTAGTGGGCAATGACATCCTCTGCTGTTAAGTCTGTGGGGCTGGTGCGGTTTCTGAAGGTCTGCTGTCTTTGTCTGCACTGCCTCTGTGGTAGTCCAGGGGGAGGGGGGTGGGGAGGGTCTGGGGGGGTGGCGAGCCTGGGTGTGGTGGCGGTGGGTGTTGTGGCCCTCTTGGGGCTCCGAACTGCATGATCAGTAGCTCCATGGCATCTGTTGTTCTTCAGGTGTGGCTCTGGTCTGGGTTCCCTTTTCTGGTGCGGGTTGTCATCCGACTTTACACCAGGTAAGAGCAGGTGTTAAATCCCTGCTGCTAACGCGCCTTATCGC
This sequence comes from Calotriton arnoldi, assembly GCA_963921515.1. Lineage (NCBI taxonomy): Eukaryota > Metazoa > Chordata > Amphibia > Caudata > Salamandridae > Calotriton > Calotriton arnoldi. Next base: position 649,683 of record CAWUFW010003939.1, read on the forward strand.
CTGTTTTGGGATCTTATCGCCGATCTGGCTGGTTGTTGTGAATATTGCGATTGGTGTTATCGTGGCTTTTTGCACAGGAACGCCTACTCTGCATCTCATTAGTGTTAGTTGCCGGTGTCATCCGTGGCAATGTTTTTTCCGGCTGCTATCGCGGGAAAACTGGCGATGTCGGCTGTTAGCACCAGCTTGTGAATAGGGCGATAAATCTATCGCCACTTTGGCTGAGATAAAGTGCCGCTAACTCGGCGATAAGTCCTTGAGAATATGCCCTAATGTTGCCTGATGATGCAAAAGAGACAAAGATATCCTCTTTACTGAAAACAAGAGGGTTGCATTAGCTGGCTGACCCTTAATAATCAGATGCAGCCAAGCAATTGAAATAGAACTCTGGCATGGTCCACTTCCATACTGCGCAAGGTGATGAAGAATTGGAAATCCCTGTTTTCCGTAATAGAGAAACGTTCTTGAAATGTGATTGGAGCGCTGTATAAGTTCTCCCCTATCACCCTACTCTTTAATTTCTATGTGCATCGACCAGCACATATAGTAAAAATTTATCAGGATATATATATATATATATATATATATATATATATATATATATATATATATATATAGATAGATAGATATTCTTTTTTTAAACAAAGGGCGCTGCACTCCGGAGCTCGAAATTCAGTTGTTTATTTCGCAATGATCCACCAACGCGTTTCAGCCTCCCACAGGCTTTTTTTCCACGGTTAGTGAGTCCTTTATCTACTGCACAATTTATACCTCACCTGGCCTTAATGTGACATTGTGGGTAATGTGGTGCATTTTCAATACAACTTTATTTACAAATATTTACAAGAAAAAGACATTTACTGTTGTCAGTATTTTTCAGCATTTTCTGTATTGTCACCGAGAACGTCAGTGGTTTTAGTTCTAAATATTGTATTGTCCCCCACAGTTTGATATTGATTTTGTAACACACGGTGTGTTCTTCGGGTATAGTACCTTAGGAACGTGAGCAGTTAAGTACTTATTTTCTGATCTTATATCATTACTCACAGTTTTTCATTAGGGTTATGACGTAGGGTTCATATTTTTAGTAAAGTACCCAGATTCCTTGTAATCATGTTGTCACTATTCAGTGGTTTGCACCTTAATTGGTATAGTACCCAATTTAAAATTAAACCAACATTATATATCTTCCCTAATTCATCTTGTGTGTTCTCTCTATTTCCTTACATTCAGGGAAACCATTGTGTAGTTCCAAAATAGTTTTTACTATCATCTTTATTCTAAATGTACAAAAAGTTCTTCGTCATTGTTCATTCCTTGTGGTATCTTGGTTCTTAGTCTTATTATATATCGCGATTCCAGTTGGCGTAGTTTTTTGATTCTGTCTCCTCCGCTCTTATTAGGTGTTATCGCATGAATGCCGTTGTAGCTCATCGCTTTCCAATTGCTGTCTTGGCACTGAGCCATGTGTTTCGCAGTGGCATATGTCATGTCCTTGTTCTTGACAGCCCTGATATGTTCGAGAATTCTTTTCTTCAATATGCAGATTGTGCTCCCTATGTATTTTAATACACAATTGCATTCAATGATGTATATGACATATTGAGTGATACAGGTGATCTTTTGAGTGATGTTTATAATTTTTCCATCTCGATCAGTGATGGTTTTCTGATTTGTCCCTATTTTGCATGCTTTACATGAATTGCATTTTTTGAACCCTCTTTGTTGCTCAAGAAGCCAGTTGGATTTTGGTAATTCTTGAAAGTGACTTTTAACTAAAAGATCTTTTAACGACTTTGTTTTTCAATAAGTCACTAGCGGTCTGGATCCCAGAAGTGAGCCCACATCTGGGTTGTTTCCGATTAAATGCCAGTACTTTTGTATTTTATTTACAATTTTGCCACTTTCCTTGCTATGTGTTGTTATAAACCTAGGGATTTCTTGATTATCCTTTTTGTTTTCAACTATCTCCCTTTTCGGTATCAGGGTTTCTTCTCTTGATTTTTTGCTGATTTTCTTTAAATTTTTCTGTAAAGTTGCCTCTTTGTACCCTCTTGTTTTCAATCTTGATATTGTTTCCACAATTTTCTCTCCTGCATCTTTTTCTTTTGAGCAATTCCGCTTCATCCTTACAAACTCTCCATAAGGAATACTGTCCAACAGTGATTTAGGGTGGAAGCTTATTCCGTGTAGAATGCTGTTCGTTGATGTTTCTTTTCTAAATAGTGTTGAATGGATCTGATCTTCCTCTATGTATATTAACGTGTCTAGAAATGCAATTTCTTTTCTATTTGTTGTACACGTGAAGGACAGACCTACATCATTCTCATTAAGTTTTTGAAAGTACGCCTTGAACTCCTTTTCTGTTCCATTCCATAATATGAAAAGGTCGTTGATGTATTGGACCCAGAGAATTATTTTTTCCAATTCATTTTGATACTCTGTGCTCCAGGCTACTGTCTTCTCCCACCAGCCCATTGTGATATTAGCATAGTTTGGTGAAAAGGATATGCCCATCGCAGTTCCGCAGTTTTGTTTAAATAGATCTTTATTGAAGAGAAAGATGTTATTTGTCAGACATGTTTCTATCATTGATAGCAGCATTTGTGTGTTTTAATTCTGTTATCCGCCTCTGTCTCAAAAAGTAATTGCATGCTTTCAACCTAATTTCATGCTTGATTGATGTATACAGAGATACTACATCTATAGTCACCAATAGGTATTTTGTATTCCAACTGATTTCTGTTAATATTCTTAGGAAATCTCCTGTATCTCTGATATATATGAACTGAGGCTTTGTGCTATTGGGGCTAAGAATTGATCAACATATTTTGATATGTTTTCATAAAGTGAATCACATGAGGATACAATGGGTCTGCCCGGAGGATGTTTGAGTGTTTTGTGGATTTTTGGTAAAAAATATATTGTTGGAATCAATGGGAAATCCTTTGTTATAAATTGAAATTCATCCTCACTGATAAGGGTTGTTTTATGCCATTCTTGTAATTTTTGGTTTAAATCCATCGTCATTTCATTAATCGGATTAGTTTGGATTCTGCAATAATTCGTAATGTCATTTGTCTTTCAGCTTCATTTATATAATCTGTTTTATCCATAAGCACAATATTGCCCCCCTTATCAGCGGGTTTTATTGTAATCTCCTGATTTTCCATTAATTTTTTCATTGCTGTTCGTTCTTTACAACTTAGATTTTCCTTTTGCATTTGATGTCTTATTTTTGACATTTTATCGAGTTCTCCAATGATGGCTTCTGCAAAGAGATCGAATTTATTGCCTGGTGATAAGGATGGACAGTATTTAGACTTCTTTTGAGACCAATTACGGGATGTTTGTCAGTTTCTATTGCTAGTTGTTGCAATACTTGTTCTTCCGTCATTTCATCATATATATATATATATATATACTACTGACATTAAAATTCACACCCAAGTGGAAAATTAACTGGGGTTGGAGGCAAATATTACCAAATGTCTAGACGGCACATATAATTGGAAGAAAGAAATCTTCCTCTGATTGGGAACAGAGAAAGCAAAGTGAGATCTTCGCAATGGGAGTTGCAGATCCAGAAGGGCTACTTTATAGCAAGCCTACAAGTCTTGTGTCATCAATGAAGATATAGTTTGAAAGCTTGAAATCTGAGAGGGTACAGATCTATTGTTCACATCTCAAAGGAATTCAGTGGCTAGAGGCATCAACTTTCAAATGTTCCGGCTTCTTCAAGCTGACCTTCAGATACAGCTTATGAGGATTGTTGTGATGGCATAACTGGACCATTGCAAAGATATCTACAAATCAGGGTGCATGGCTTTCATTTTCTGGGTGAAGTGCAGTACGGGAATGTCTTATTTAGTATGAGTATAGAGAGTGGTGGGATTCCAAAGACAAGAATTGTGAGTTTGGCTACTTCCACACGACAAAAATATGATTTTCCCTGGAATATATGCCTCTTGAAGGTGGAATTTGTGCTCTGAGCAATCATGACGTGTAAAGATTCCATCTACCCGTATGTGAATTCTAGGTATTTTGCTTTCTCTGCACCTCAATTTTGGCCTCCACTGATGGCTGAAGCTTTTATTTTGCGTCTCATTTCCCATGTGTTTTTGTTAAATGGGCATACATGTCGCCAGTGTGAAGACCACAATGGTAAATGGATGTCACTTGCTGGCAGAAAAGCCTACTGGTGCGCAGATGAAGTGCCAAGTATTGTGTTACTTTCAGAGTAGGCTATAGACAAATGTAATTTCTCTCCAAGTTCATTCTTAAGGTCATATGATGGACTTTCCTTAGGACAGGGATGTGTAGATGTCTAAAGACCAGCCCATCTGATAACTGCTGCAGAGATTCACCTCCACAGGTATCTAAAACATGTATAGTATTGAATAAGCCAGACCTCCCTCTATCTGAACATTTCAAAGACAACAATCATACTCACAGGCCAGGTTGACCCAATATCCATTCCTTTTGAAACACTACCATCTTTCCACGCTGGTCAAAGAGGCATGGAATCTGAGGAATGTACCACTGTAACCACTCATTCATTATTGAACTACATATTATAAAACTGCATGCCAACGTCTTTGCCCTACTCTAACTATAATAAAAAATTGTCCAAATTCTTGTGATGGTAATTTCAGTCTGGATTATATTAATATCTATGCCTAGCATCTAGCTGGGCCTCTCTTCAAGTTCCAGAGAGCACAAAATCACACAGCTATTAGCTTGTATTTAATTTTCAAAGCCATAGCCACATCACACGCATGGAAGACCCTCGCCAAGCTCTAAGTTGGGGAGAGATTGCTTTTCTGTGTGGGCACTCCCTGTCATATTACTGTAAGGTTTTCCAACTCTACCAACTAGCTCGCATCTGAGTTTGGTCATGGCAATCTCTTCTGAATTTGCAGAACCAAATCAAAGTGTTTTTGTGGCAGATCACTGCACGTCAAAGTCTCAAGTATCTAGGGGCATATTTACGAGGGCCTTGCCTCATGCTTGCACCACGTAACGTGGTACATGCACGACGCAAAGCTCCAAGTCATAGTTATGAACCCACGTAAAGCCACTTTGCTTGGCTTTGAATGGCTTCACAAATATGGAGTAATGCAACGCAGCGCAAATCGGTGTGTTGCCTTACTCTGTGCAAGGGAGGCATTCCATGGGCATTGCGGTGGGTGTTCAAAATCTTACGCCTCCCTATGGGAGACGTAACAAGGAGAAATACGTTTATTTCTCCTCACTTTTTTTGTGGAAGGAGGTGCCCGTTCCTGCACAAAAACAATCCTGCCTACAACACATGCACCCTTAGTGCAAGGGTGCCTGCATTGGCGCTTGGCTGCCAAAACGGCACCAGCGCAGGGGGAAAGAACAGGAATGCACATATTGGATGAATACGGTTCATTCCTGCCCTTTCACTGTGACGCAGGGCAGCGCGGCAGGGTAACTTGCTGCACTACCATGCGCCACTAATCCCATAAAAATGCCCCCTAGTATCTACCTTCCTCATTATATGTGACTTGAAGATAACTTACTGAGTTTCCACAGATGCCTGAAAACACATATTTTCTGCATCGACTACGGGATTCACCAAGACCCACTCTTATTAACTCACATAGCTGGCAATGACTCTACATTGCCTCCACCTCCAACCCTACACTGGACATCATATGCCTAGTACTGACCACACGTCCTATACTTAACCTGGTAGTTGCATAACCTAGTTGTAACTCATAGCTGTGAAGCATCTCCAACATGCACTTTCTCATTTAAAAGGACTCCTCAAAACCCCAGATAAGTCTTCTAATTTATTTGTCTGGATCGCCACAACTTAGAACAGATGCCTAGTCCCCAACCTTCTTGGATGTCTTTTTTGAGATCCCCTGCTCTAGTTTTGCGCAAAGGCTAATGGAAGCAGCTTTAAAACAGCAATCATAATTACAAAAATGAAATAAAAATAAATTAATAAAACAAATACAGGATGATTGCATATGTTTGGAAGGTATATGTATTTTATTCTGAAACTCATGAATTTGTAAGACATTTGGTGAATCATAGTTTAAATATAACTTTAAGTCAGTGAGATCACATGTCTAGAAATCCTTGAATGGGTGATATATTATAGGCTGATAAAGAGAGAAGTGTGAGTGTAATTTCATACATTTTCCATACCTAGGGAACTCACCATTTTGCTAATGAGCCCACTCGGTAGAGTAATTGGGGTGGATTTAGTAGTGGATGCCCTTCCGCCCTATCTAGGGTACATTAATGCCTATACACTCTAAGTAGAGCGGACAGGACATGGCTGGTGTCTCGCTTTACCAAACTTTAATTCAGGAACTTTGTTGTAACTTTTGACTTTAATGGTCATGATACTATGGTATGTAGTACAGTTGGTGCTACAGTTAAGATGTCATCCTCCTGTGGGATCTAGTCTGCTCCCCGACAGAATAAGTGGCAACCTTGGGGTCTTCAGTGTCTTCCAGTTGTCCCTTTTACAAGAGCTTCATCTTGACACTAAAGATGATATTCACCACATAAGGCACCTGACAGGTGCATTCCTTCTCCTGACAACTCGCATTGGTCCTACAAGTGGTAAAAGCACACCTTTACTGACGTAATATAAGTAACCTGGGGCAACTTGACCCCAGTCTGTGCTGAACTTGTTTGAAGGGACCAAGGCTCTAAATATTCTTTAAGTTATCTGCATAACTCATTGTTCACATCTTGTAAATGGAAGAATTTATTCTTTCTTCTTTCAATTTTGTTATGACCATTCTCTATACATCCAACAGAACCAACAGATGCTATTATTACTCAATCCTTTCATGCCTCATGGCAGTTTTTTGAAGTTTTCCCTTAAACAGCATTCTTTATTTATGCATCTTTGAATGAAAATCAAACAACATTTAGACATTGCCCATTTCTTACCATACTTACCCTCCAATAATTAAATCATTCTGAAATTACTGTGCATACTTGTGCACCGTATTTCGCATCTCTCGAATTATCAACCATTCAGAAACACACCAATTCCTACAATTGAGTGGTACGTCGATGGGCTCATGGTTTGCAACATCAGAGGGAAGTATTTTTATATTGATATTTTAGATATCTTCTAACTATTTAATTAGTGATGCCATCGGCTTATACTCCATTTAGTGATTTACAGTTCTTCTAAAATGTGCCATTGTTTGTTTCAAAGCTATGAGTAAGTTATACATTTTTTATAGGTTTAAATAATGATTAAACTTTTTGTTTAGATGTTTTATAAATTAATTGCATTGTTTTAAATGATGGAAGGTTTTGTCAAAATGACATTTAAATGTAAATTATTTAGATTTATAGGAACTAAATTTGTTAATGAAACTTTATGAACATTATTTAAGCGATATAAAAAAGCTTCTCATTTTCTGTAGGCATTTTAACATTTTTACATTGTTGCCTAAAGTTGTGACTAACTTTTTTTAAACTTCTAACATCTTTATGAGCCATTAGTGATGTTTTTAATTAATAACAGGAACTTGTATGTAGGGTCCTGTTTTCAGGAGCAAGTTAGGTTGACAATTGTTTTGTATCTGCTTTTTAGGTCTCGCCTAGGTAGCACATGCGCTGTCTCTTCGAGACATGTTGTATCTGGAATATGGGATTGAAGCACCGCTCATCTTTTTAATTGGCTCCTTTGACTGCTCTGTGTAAATGCCTGTTTTTCGTTGGTTAATTTGCTTAATAGTCACTCCTTTCCTACTGTTGTAACCTCCCATGAGGACTGTCCCTGTTACATGTGCTCTTACTCTTCATGTTTTATCACACTTTGTGAATCACTCTTTTTTGCTTGCATTGGCTGGCGCTCAGCTGATGGCTGCATTTCCTTTCTTCAGTGCGGCACCACGCCTGCCAATTCATTTTCATCTCACCCGTTGGGATGCCCCCCTCTTCCCACCACCACCTCCCTCCTCGTTGCCTGCCTCGGCTCTGAGTGGTTGCACCGAGAGGGCAGAGAGAATAGGCAGCCCCGCCTCTTGATGGGCACTTGTTTTTTATTGATGTTGTTGTGCTTACAGCCCAGAGCTTAGGTCCGCGCCACGCCTGCCAATTCATTTTCATCTCCCTGTTGGGGTGCCCTCACTCCTCCCACCATCACTTTCCACCCATTACCTGCCTCGGCTCGGAGTGGTTGCACACACAGGGCAGAGAGGAAAGGCGTGTTTTGCGGTGTTATATAGCACAAACTTGACCCAAAGGTATCAGAGCGCTTTACATGACCACCAGTTGCATTACAGACAGACACATTCAATTTACAGCCAGGACTAACACAGAGACTCAAACCTGGTCCCCCAGCTTGAAGGTCCACCGCTCTGGCCGTTAGGCCACATCCGATCGCTGCTCCCTCCTCTCCTGTTCCTCACACTTTCCTCCTCACATGGTGCCGTCCATCATTGGCTACACACAAGGAAGGGTGGAGACAACGGGTCATGGCAGCAGCTTGGTTTACTCGCTCTCTTGAGTTGCTCGACCCATATCCATAGCTTTGCTAAGCAGCCATGTACCCTGCTTTTGACTACAACCAAGTGAAAAGGCTTTTGTGCCATTCCTACACCCTGGAACCTGTCTAAGACTGAGGGACCAAAAGCAAATACATTCTAATCTCTCCGCCAGCCTCTTTGCCTCAGCTGCTTGCAAACTTCATTTGCTAGGACCTTCAGAAAAGTGGGTCCATTTGCATGGATCCCAAGTTGAGATTGATTAATGTATTTCCTATTTTCTTGGTGATAGTGGCCTATACTTTCCTATGCCGTGATCTCAGAACGAGATCTCCAGGCTTCATACCACATTTCCAAGGGGCCAGTCTACACTTTAGGGCCTAGGAGGGCAAGATCGATCTTGCATTCATTTAATGCCCAGATGCCTACACGAACTAGACCCGAAGGTATCAGAGCAGTTTACATTACAACCAGTTGCATTATAGATGGACACATTCAGTTTACAGCAAGGGCCGAAGCCGAGACTCGAACCTGGTTACCCAGCTTCAAGGCCCACTGCTCTGGCCGTTAGGCCACATTTGATCGCTGCTCCCACCTCTCCTGTTCCTCCCACTTTCCTCCTCACATGGTGCCATCCATCATTAGCTACACACAGGGAAGGGCGGAGACAATGGGTCATGGCGGCAGCATTGTTTGCTCACTCTCTTGGGCTGCTCGACCCATATCCATAGCGTTGGCTTGTTATTTCAAGCTTTCCAGTCAGCTGCTCCCAACCTTGTGCCGCTACAAACTGCCCCTTGTCTAATGAACACATCAGTTTTTGTATGCTGGAATTTGAAGGTCTAGTGTATTTAACTACACACCCTGCCATGGAGTTTGGGTCCTCGGGGGTGTGGACACAGAGCTACAGCACTTTACAGTGATCACAATAGTAAGCACTATGCTGCACCTCCAGACAAACAGAGATGTGTGGGTGTGTGTTTGTGTGTATGTGTTTCTGTGTCTGTGAGCGTGTGTGTACTCCCAAATGCATGTGCCTTCGCCTCTCAGTCCAATTTTCCTCATGATCCGAGTGGAGTGCTCTTCTTACTTGTTGACAACGGATGACGCCTGGTGTCAGTGGTTCTGAAACATCTGTTACGTGTTTGCCACTTCATTAGTGCTGGGAAGTAACAGTCTCTTGTCATGAGGAAAAGTCAGCTGTTTTGAAGTAAAGGCAGGGCTGGAACATTACTGAAGTGATAGCTTGCATCATGCTTGCATTAGTGCCTTGTTCCAGTTGTGATGTTATAGTGGTACATGTCATAATTGTACCTAAAAAGGCAGTCAGTCGCTTATCCCCAAGAAGTGTTTTTTGTGTGTGTTTTTTCTTACTTTTTCTTGCACCCCCTCCCTCCTGTCATTGTGCAGCTAGTTGGAAAGCAATGCGAGGCAACTCCAATAATCTGCGTGGCACATTAGGGGTGCAGTACCTTATGTGGCTAATAGAGGTCCCTTTAGAACTCCAGCCGGATACCTAGTAACAGCCTGTGGCACTACACCCTTTCCTTGCTTCTTGGATTTTCTTTTATTCCTTATACTACTGCTGGGATATTGTTTTACAAAAAAACATAACTAACAAACATTGGGGCATATTAGCAACAACTTGCGATAATTATCGCAAAGCGCGCTTAGCGCGTTTTTTTTTATCGCCGCCTATCGCTGGATTTTATCGCGGAGATAACACGTTATTAGCAACGTTTATCTCCAATGCGATAAAATATCCAGCGATAGCGGCGAATCCCAGCAATAACGCGAGAATTCCAGTGATAAATTCCCATCGCTAAGGAAAATCTCGCTAATAGGCAGGTGGGGACTTAACCGTAGAATCCACCTCCCTTAGACTATAATGGGTAAGTCAGGTTTCTACCAGGTGTAAAAATCCAGCGCTAATCGTGGTTAGCGCGCGTTTTTCTATCGCTTCACGGGCCTTGCTAATAGGCGATAGGTATGTTAGCGACTGCTTTCAGTCGCTGTTAGGTTGGGAACGCCTCCTTTGCATGTCATTAGCGATAAATATCGCTGACATGCAAAGCGGCACCCAAACCAGTCGCTATCGCCTGGAAGCTGTCGCTAACACCTGTTAGCGACAACTTGCTGATAGGGCGATAAAAAAAAATGCTGCTTTAGTGGCAAAAAGTGCCGCTAAAGCGGCGATAAAGCCCTTGCTAATATGCCCCATTGTCATTTGCAACACCAATAGCTCTAACTTTCAGGCATTGCAAATGCTTGTTAAAATAAGAGGCTGATAATAAATAATGTTTCCTCAAAGAAGAATATGGCTTATCTTAGGAATTTATCATGAAACTACAGTTGCATGGCTCTACAACAAAGTGCAAAGATGGAGTCCAAGTATAGCCTTGTAAGTTTAAAGTTGTCCAAGGTGTAGGTCAATTAGACAGATTAGCTGGTGCTTGTCTATTCTCCATGCATAATTTCTTCATGTACAGCAGTCAATGCTTGGTAATTGCAGGATAATCGAAGTCCACCTAAAAGGATTTTTAGTCACAATTTAAAATTCATTCTCAACCTTGACCCATACTAGAACGAGCTTGCATGATCAGTGGGGTGACATGAGCAAGCCTGGAGCCTAATGAGTGCATTCATCAATGAATAGGGCCTGAACATCAGGCACAAAATGAATGTCTTCCCAAAAGGCAGGTATGAGACTATCTTAACTGCTGCCTATGCCAGAGTGATAAACTCTGCAGATATAGAAGAGTTTGTTTATTTCATTTATTTTGTTAATTAAAAAAATTATAATGCGCAAAATGACCCCGAACATCATCTCTCCACAAGACGAGTTGTGTATAACAGTTGTTAAGATTAGTAATGTTCTACATGTAATAATTTTCGTAATCTCCTTTCTAGGTTGTGTACTTCACTGCAACGTTCCCCTTCATCATGCTGTTGATATTGCTAATCCGTGGAGTCACTCTGCCGGGAGCCGGCACCGGCATCATGTTCTACCTGTACCCCGACATCACACGCTTGGCAGATCCGCAGGTAAGCAGTGGGTAGTTTCCACTGTTGTTATAAAAGTGCATGTTCTTTCCAGAGTTCAGATGGAGAATCTGGAGGATTCATGCTAGAAAATAAAGACAGTCACTTCCTATTTCATAAGCTGCAAAGGTAATGCCAGTGCTGGGGATGATCTTGAGTTGACAAAATGACTCTTTTTCCTTGAAGGACAAGTTTTCTGGTAGCTGCGTTGAGGAAAATCTAACATTCCTTGCTGACACTTGGCAGCAAGGCTGTATTGGCCGTACTGGGCATCGGGCGTTTCCCGGGAGGTCGGAAGGGTGGGGGGACGTTTTTTTTTTGTTGCTAGGGGTGAGTTTTGTAGGAGTTCAGCAGTTTTAAAAGCACCCACTGCTGAGTTCCTTGTATATCTAGCAGTTTTCAGGTAAAAATAAGAGTGTCAAGATAACTCTGGTGACTAATGTACCACCTGGAGAAAGATCGAAATTTGTCTAGGGGCAGTTTTGACGCATTAAAGGTCGAGCAGAGGGTTAATATGACTGCTGGAAAGAACTTTACCATGCAGATCACAGAACAGTATTTTATGTAGATAGCTCAGTGGGTTACTGCATATGTCACAGAGATCCTTTTGTTACTGTGCAGTTCATAAATTACAATTGCAATCTAGCACAGTGAGCTATGAACATTCATCAAAGAGCCGCATGCAAACTGCATGATACAGTTTAGAAAGTTATGTTTTTCCCAGTCTTTCATTATCTTAATGTTTCTAAAAAGGGTTTGTTTGGTAGAAATAGATTTTTATTAGTAAAGCCAACCCTAACCACTTTGTTATGTTCTGAATCCTGGGTTCGTGCTTCTTCAAACCAAGCACCCCTCGCCCACGTCGCCCGACAGCACAACCTCAACATCATCTCCTACGCCCGCGACACCCAGCTGATCCTCTCCCTCACCAAAGACCCTCACACCGCCAAAGCCCACCTCCACGAAGGAATGAAGGCCGTCGCCGAATGGATGAGGACCAGCCGCCTGAAGTTGAACTCGGACAAGACGGAGGTCCTCATCCTTGGTTCCAACCCTTCAGCCTGGGACGACTCCTGGTGGCCAACATCACTGGGAACAGCCCCGCCACCCACCAACCACGTACGCAACCTAGGGGTCATCCTCGACCCCACCCTCTCCATGACTAAGCAGGTCAACGCCGTTTCCTCATCCTGCTTCAACATCCTCCGAATGCTCCGCAGGATCTTCAAGTGGATCCCCACCGAAACAAGAAAAACAGTCACCCAGGCCCTCGTCACCAGCAGGCTGGACTACGGAAACGCCCTCTACGCAGGAACGACGGCTAAGCTCCTGAGACGGCTGCAACGCATCCAGAACGCCTCTGCACGTCTTATCCTCGACATCCCCCGACTCAGCCACATCACACCCCACCTGAGAGACCTGCACTGGCTCCCTGTCAACAAGAGGATAACCTTCAAGCTCCTCACCCACGCACACAAAGCACTCCACAACTCCGGACCAGCCTACCTCAACAGACGACTCAGCTTCTACACTCCCACCCGCCAGCTCCGCTCGACCAGCCTCGCCCTCGCCACAGTCCCCCGCATCCGGAAAACGACCGCCGGCGGCAGATCCTTCTCCCACCTCGCCGCCAAGACCTGGAACACCCTCCCCACCAACCTCCGACAGACCCAAGACCTACTGGCCTTCAGAAGACTCCTCAAGACCTGGCTCTTCGATCAGTAGCAGCACCACCCCCCTCTTCCCCCAGCGCCTTGAGACCCTCGCGGGTATGTAGTGCGCTTTATAAGTGACATGATTGATTGATTGATTGAAGCACTCTTAAAAAATGCCTACCAGTATCTATGACATGAATGCTACACCTTGTAGTCCCCTTGCCTTATGCAATATTTTCTGTACACTGATTTACACATGCAGTGGAGTAACGAAAGTTGAGGGGGCCCTCCTGCAAGGTACATTGAGGGGCCCCCGCTCCGGATTTAATCCGGAGCCCCAAGCCTGAGTACGGTGCTGAGGGGGCCCCCCTGCAGCTCGGGGACCCCCCGCACCACGGGGGATGCGGGGGCCTGTGTTGCGCCACTGTACACATGCATGATTTATTGTTTCTGTATGTGTGTGTCATGTAAAGTGCTCCGACACCCTACACCGGTAGGAGAGGTACTATGAAACAAATTAAATACATGTAACAGAGGACCAATGGAGAGTTGACAGGCACAGTGGGAGGGTGATAGTGAGGGATTAATTGAAGAGCCCCAACAAAGATTGTCTAATCCTGGTGCACTGTAAGGTCATCATTTACTATGCTTTAAAAGCTAATATAATTTAATATACAATGAAAAACCTGTTGTAGAATGCACCATTTAGTCAGTTTTTGCCAATTTGTCTTGGGGGGAGAACCCCACCAAACCCCCTTGTAATGGTCAGGCTTATATGCTTCTCTCGCTCGCTATGCAACGCACGGGTCCGGTCTGACAAAGTTTGGCAAATGGCAGTTGTGGACAATGGAGAAAGTAATCTGCGGTCCCTTGGATCATGGCAAACGTCTTTGATGTCTCTTAATATGGTGCCATATTTATTTAGTATTGCTGACCTTTGAAGGGACAGGGGCTGAAATATAAGCATTTTGCAAATATCATGCAGGTCTGCTGTCCCTTGCAATCTTTCACAAGGATTCAAAGCAGGAATCCTGCCTCACACATATTAATGAGGCACAAATTCTGTGAATTTTTGCAAATCGCCTGTTTCGCAGTTTATTACATCCGGCCCACCGCAAAGAATTTGATGGGTCACATAACATTGAATCTTTCCACTAGCACATCTGGCCCGTGGTGTTTGCTAATGAGGTGGCATGTGTGGAAGTGGCCTAACATGCTGGCTAGGATGTATATGTGTGCTTAGTGTGTAGGCTAGTGATATAGTGTTAATTAGTGATTAGTGAGATATTGTGTTTCTTACAGTATGTATGTTACCAAAAGAAAGTTTGTTGCAATAATGTTGTGTGAGAGTGTTACTCAGATACTGTATGTCTGATAATAAGATAGCATATGGCATGTGTTACCATGAGTGTGTGTGTGTATGTTACTGAGACATTTGTGTAGTGCAGCATGTACCATGTCCATTGTTTCTTGGGATGCAAACCATTGTTTGGGTGCTGTTTGGGACTCTGCAGGGGCTTAGGTCATCTGACCTTCAATCAATATTGTGTGAGTGGAATCAGGAAGGTTTGGTTATGGTCCATGTGTGACACATAACTCTTTCTTATTCTTGATCTAGACAACTGCACCACCATTGTGTGCTTTAAAACTCTGCCTGAGAAGGGATGGAGGAATGGGAAGTTTAGTGGGGCTACTGGTTTCTCCTCTATCCTTTATTTCATTCACAGATTTCCAGTGCACAGACCAACTGTAAAGAAACTACTACAATGAATATCAGAATGATGAAAAATTGTCCCAATGGTACTAACCATTGCACTTACTGTTACCGAAAACCATAACACTGGACTAACTCAAACCCAAACCCTAGTTCTTATATTAAATTTAAAGTGGACCAGAAACCATATCCCAGCCACCCTTCACAGCTCTTGCCACTAGCTTTAGTCTATCCTAAGTATCTACTCTATCCCTATCACGAAGCATAACCATAACCCTACTTGTAACCATACCTCTAAACATAACACTAACCACAAGTCGAAACCTTAACCATAACTGCTACCGAACGGGGGTGGTCGAGCGAGGGGCAGGGGAGGGAGCGGAGCGGGGGGGGATAACAATTTTAAAAAATGCACTTACCTGGGTACGGCCGTCTTCCATCTCTCCTCCGCCCTCTTCTGTTTTCCGGCAGCAGGAAGCACACAGCCTCCCAGAATCCCCTAGCCAATCACAACGCTGCCGTACAGCAGCATTATGATTGGTCTAAGCACTGTTGTTCTGCACTCAGAGAGGGGCTGGGAGGCTGTGCATGTTCTCCACCCAGGCTGTGCAATACCGTCTGGTAGAGAACATGCAAAGTGCACATGACTGTTTGGCCGGCCCAAGATGGTCGGCCAAACTGTCATGCGCACTTAGAAAGTGCCTACCACTCCTCCCCCAGCAATGAACAGCCCAGCCGCGCCCCCCTCCCCCACCAACTAAGCCAGGACGTAAAATAAAATGATAACTTTTTGTTACTATCATTTTGTTTTTCCATTTTGAACTGCTCAGTGAGCAGTGCGGCGACGCTCCTCCGCCTTAGCGAAGGATCCGCTGCTGACATCTGTCCTTTACCTTAACCTCACTCTTTAAAGCACCACTAACACTAATTCTACTGTGCCTAAAAATAATGAAAAACATTATCAATGTTGGCTTGATTTTCTTAATTACTCAGAATAAAAATTCCTCATAATCACTTTGTCACTGAATGTTTGTCATTTTACTGTTCTTAACTGTATGTTCTTCACTGTCACACAAAGCTTGTGTTCTAAGCCCTCTTTTCTGTTCCCTCCACCAGGTCTGGATCGACGCTGGAACACAAGTCTTCTTCTCCTATGGGATCTGTCTGGGAGCGATGGCCTCCCTTGGCAGCTACAACAAGTACAAATACAACTGCTACCGGTACGTTGACAGTCTATGGGGTTACTGCCTAGATTGTGTGGTGTAAATAGGTGGGGACTTAGTCTAAACCTTTCTCCCTTCATTAACACACTCTGTGACATGTGTCTGATTTAGGGACTGTATGTTGCTGGGATTCCTGAACAGTGGTACCAGTTTTGTGTCTGGCTTCGCCATTTTTTCCGTCCTGGGCTTCATGGCACAAGAGCAAGGGGTGGACATTGCTGATGTGGCAGAGTCAGGTACGAAGGTGTCGGAGGCAGTGATGGTGGGCACTGCCACCAAGTGTAAGAAAAATCTACACATACCTATGCACGTGTTATCTGAGCAATTTTCACCCACAAGCATCAAGCTGATAAAGCTAGAACTTAGGCGTGTAACCTTTAAAATGACTTTTTATTTAAAATGCATGGCCTTAATTAATGTTGTTGTATTTTACATCAGTTTTAACACAAAATATATTGTACAGTGTCTGTACTTGCACCTTGAGAATGTGCATTGACTCAGAACAGCATTTCCAGTATCCCTTCTTGTTACTGATGAATTCCCTGATAGTGGTCAATTGACTAATGTTCTACATGATTTTCACAAACATATAGCATCTCTTAAGCGATCACTTTTTCAAAGTTACAGACAGAGATAATGTGGGAGAGGAGTGGGTATCTGGGTACAGCCTCAAATTGAGCCATTGGCCGGAGAAGGAGTTGTACAATTGTTCTCAGTATTGTCAAACAGAAGAGCCTGCGATCAGTGTAATGGGGTGTGGTCAATGGCAAAGCGTGTGATCCAGAGGGGGGAGAAATAAGCCAATGAGAGAAGGAGTGAGCTAGTGGGAAAAGGTATGGTTGAGTTGATGGGTGAGTTGGCCAGACAGTTGAAGGCCTCGTTTGTTGAATGGAGGTGAGACTTAGAGGGGAACGTGTGATTCTGTAAAATAGTAGGAGATACTACTTGAACTAGGGGAAGATGGTGTGATTTGGTGGAAAGATGTGCCTTGCGGGAGCATATCTCGGTAGGGACATGGTCAAATTATTGTGGAATAGAGGTGGTATTGTATGTAAGAATGCGTGCTTCAGTGGGAAGATGCATGCCTACCAGCAGGATGCATCATTCAGTGGCAAGAGGAACAGGCTATTAGGAAGAAGACCAATCAAGAGGATCAATGATGCATGATGCAGTCTGAGGGGGTTGAATCGATTGGTGAGCAGTATGGGGTTCTGTCTGTCACTGAAGCCTTATAGAAAGAAGTGTGGCCTAGTGGGGGAATTATTTTCTCTAGTGGAAATGTGTTGTCTGTTTAAAGCCTGTGTGGTGTGCTGAAGGCAATTATATGTTGTAGTGAAAAAGTTGTAATGTAGTAGAAGAATGCATCATGTAGGGGAAATTCCATAAACTGATGTGATGTTACGGTATTACCATATCACAAAACATCTGGCAGATGTGCTGTAATCTGGTTACCACACTTTTATTTCTAGGCAGACTTTGCATGTACATCTCTCCTTGTTCACCTATGCATATGTATGTCTTGTGCCTCTGGGTGTGACGGCATGCATGTGTGTGTGCCTTACGTGGAGAATTTGGCAAATGGATCAATATGTGCTTTGTGTCGTTTTCCCTATTACAGCCTAAGGTGGTAATCTTTACTAGATCAGTGTAGAAACTTGTAAGGCAACATTAGTTTTACTGGGTAATGTGAAATTAGACATGGTTACATGTGCTTCAATTAATCAATCAGTACTTGTTAAGCACGACTACTCCCCCGTGAGGGTCTCAAGGCGCTGGGAGGGGGGCTGCAGGTCCGATTGGGCGATAATACATCAAGCTGAAGTTCCACTAGTCGTTACTAGATGTCCCTCACAAGTCAAATGCAAAAGCTTCATGAAAGGGTTTCAATGCTTTTGCATTTGACTCGTGAGGGACATCTAGTAACGACTAGTGGAACTGCAGCTTGATGTATTATTAATTTCAATGCTTTTGCATTTGACTCGTGAGGCACATCTAGTAACGACTAGTTGAACTGCAGCTCTTTGTAGAATTATTTTGATATTGGATACTATAATATTCACTGCCCACTGCTAATCTCGTCCCATAATGCTTTGCAGGGCCTTTGGTGGGGATTGTATTTTTGCCAATAACTGTGCTTGGGGTGGTCCTAAGAGGATGGGACCACCACCGAATCGTTCAATAAGATGTGCTTTTTGTTTTCAAGGCATCTGCTTGGTTCTCCCCCTAGGTTAGGGAGGATCCCAAAATCATCACGTCTCTCACTGCTTGTTAATTTATTGTTTTCACTTTTGTGAAATGACTATATGCGTTTTAGCATTCGCTTCTTGGCCTTTTGGCTAAGATCAAGTGTCAGCTTGGTTGGTGCTGAAGGGCAAGAGGTGATTCCTGATCCCCGACGGGCTGGGCCTGCGTCTCTCTGGCGTGTCCGGAGCCAGGCTGCATCTTTAGGGGTGAAGGGTGCCTTGAGGAGTGTTTCCTGCCGTTTTGCCTATCCTAAGGGGCTGGGCCTTCATACCCTGGCTTGCCCGGGGCAAGGCTGATTCCTCTGGGTGTGGTAGACGGGTGGGGGCTTTCTCGCCTGGAGACTTCTGTGTTTCCCTACAGCTGAAAGGACGGGCCTGCGACTCCTGGCCTGCCCTGGACCTGGCTGTGGCTGCACTCCTGGAAGCTGGTGGGTGACCCTGCATTTGTCCAGCCTTGGCGGAGAACAGACTGCTTCGGTTCCGGCCTGCCTTCCAGACATCTTTGCTACACTGTTGCAGGATCGGCGGAGCCGATCTTCCGCCACATTGACATCTTTTCCTCGTGCCTTCACGTTGGTGCCTCTGCGAGCGGAGCTGCCACTTGTCCAGAAGGGGGGAGGCCTTTGTGGCTGCTCCCGGCCTCCCCGGCTGTTGTGCTTCGTGTTGCCACGGACGCTGTGGTAGCGCGCTGAGGGCTCACTTGCCTGCAGCGTTCTTGCGCAACAGCACCATCTACTGCCCTTTACACTTCCCTCGAGAGGTAAGCTTTGCATGAAACTTACGTGTCGTCTCTTTTCTCACTTCCCAGCACTGTGCATTTGAGTGGCGGTGGCCGTCTTTTCTTCAATTTCACGCCTACCACCTTGTGCCTTTCCATTTTGACTCTTATGGGGGTGTGGTGACTCTCTCCACAAGACTTTCCTCATGGCCTCATCTTCCCGCATGGCGGGTGCCTCCCGCATTCATGATTTTGTCCCTAATACAGTACGTGTAGAAGTGAATGAGATGCACCGTAAGGAGAAGAATGTGCAATTTCTTGTTGAGAAGATTATCAAAAAGGAATGCAATATTTCTGAGTGTGCTATTGAATGTATTCAGGACTTTTCCAGCAGAGGTATTGTTGATGTCACATTTTCCAGTGATTCCATTTGTCAGAGTTTGTTGCAACATGTGGCGGACCATACAGATAGCCCACCTTTACGTGGCCTCACTGTTACTTCCATATCTGCCCCGAAGGAAGTCATTCTAGTAGTTCACATGTATAATCCTTACACTGATCCTCGGTTGATTGAGGTATTTTTGGCTCGTTATTGCAGCACCATCAGGGGTGGGAAAAAGATAAAAAATATCTGTGGTTTCTGGAATGGTAAACGGAAATATACTGTTACGTTTAAAGAAGACCCCACAGGTGTCAGGGGCCTGGCGCACCCTCCGCAGACTTTTTCCCTGGGGGCCAATAAAGGTTTTTTGGTATATTCAGGCCAGCCCCTCTTCTGCAGACTTTGTCAGCAATTCGGCCATGCTAAGGAACAGTGCTCTGGCATGGTCTGCAGGAATTGTGGGGGTGCTGACCATAAAGCGCAAGATTGTGTGGTTCCCAAAAAATGCAATTTATGTGGTGGTACTGACCATTTGTTTAAGACCTGTCCTAAGGGAAAGTTCTCCTATGCCTCTGCTGCCAGTGTGCAGGGACCTCCACCTACTCCATCTGCCCCGCGCACTATAGCAGGCCCATCTGATGCACGCCAGGATGTCACGGACTCTGAGATTTTGGGGTTTATTGATGGTCTTGAGATCCAGCGATGTGGGGTGTCTCAGGGGACTGATGAGGACAATGCTGAGGCATATGGCGCAGACCCCTCGGACCCAGAGTTTGACCCTGCTCTGCAGTCTCCACAGGTGGAAGAGGTGGATGAGGCAGAACGTGTGGAAACCCTGCGCCTTAAACAAGAGGCCTTAGCTAGAAAGGCGCAACGCGCAAATGATGCTTCACAGTCTGCCTCGGGTGTGGTTCCCACTCCAGGTGTAAGCCAGGCACCCTCCACTCCTGAGGCTTCACTTACAGTTGTGCCTGAGACAATCCCTTTGGTCATTTCTCCCACAGTGCAGTCTGCTCCGAAGCCACAACGTTCGGTGAAAGTGGTAAAATAGGCAGGCAAAACCTCAGTGTTAAAAAAAGCCCAGCCTGCGGTAGTCCAGCAAAAGGAGAAAGAAATGGACCATAGTGGCTGGTCTACATATACGTCAAATAAGCGGAAAACCCGTACATCTCAAAATGTAGTGGATTCCTCCTGTTCTACAGGTGCTAAGCGTCGTACCTCCTCTCTAGATCGCTTTTCTGGAGGGGGACGGTTTGACGCTCTTCTACACCTCTCTGACTCAGAGGAGGTTATTCAGGACATAGCCAAGGTTCTAGAAATTTCTGATAGTCCAGTGCTGGATCTGGAGTGCACGCCGAACTTGGAGGCCCTTTTTTCGGCGTCCACTCTCCAGAGTTCAGCAGAGGTTGCCGGGTAGAAGATGATGATTCTGGGGCCCATGGTCCACTTTAAACAGTATGACTGGTTGTTCTCTACTAATCATAATGGCCATATCCCTAGCCTCTTGTAATGTGAGAGGTTTGGGGACAGCTTTGCGTAGGAACACAGTCCTTGATTATTTTGCACACACACGTTTTGATGTCATTTGCTTGCAAGAATGTTGTCTTCCTTATCAACCGAAATATTTTTCCTTGCAGCAACATTGGCCCTATGGACCCTCGGCGTGGTCTGGAGGTGCCAACAAGAATGATGGGGTCGTTGTTCTTTTCCAGCATAAGCATTGGCAAATCACGGAGGAAAAAATCTTATGGCCCGGACGGGCTATATTATTGTCTGTTTTGATGGATGGTTTGCCGCTCAAAATATGTGCTGTATATGCTCCTGCCCTTAAACCAGAAAGGGAGCAGTTGTTTCATCTTATTAAACCATTTCTTGCAGGTGCCACACCAACCCTTCTGGTGGGGGATTTTAATTGTATTCTGCATTCCAAGGACCGACAGGGTGCACAGGCAACCTATACTTTGGATGTGACTTCAAAACTGCTGTTATCCCTTGTTCATGATTTAGACTTTTATGATACTTATAGGAAGCACCATCCTCCTGGTTCCGGCTTCACGTGGGAGGCGGATCATGGGAATGCCCGCTCCCGTCTAGACTTTGTATTTCCATCCAAAACTTTAAGCGCTGACAAATGCAGTCTCACACCAGTCCCCTTCTCGGATCACCAGGTTCTGGCTGTCTGGCTCACACCACCAGGACGGCCTCAAAGGGGCCCTGGCTTTTGGAGACTTAATAATGACCTGCTCCAAGACGAACTCATTTGTGCTCGGTATGTCAAGCGATACCATACATGGGCTGCACAGCAAAATCGTTTCTCAACTAAAAATAAATGGTGGTGTTGGGTCAAACATAAAACGAAACTGTTTTTTCAGGAACAAGGCCGGCTTAAACGCCGCATTGAATGGGATGCCTACCAGAAGCTACATCGCCGCCTCATCCTTCTCCAGCAATTGGGTGCGGCGGGGAAAGATGTGAAAGAGGAAACTCGTTTAGTTACGCTGGACATGAATACTTGGTTGGCAAAAAGAAATAAAGCCACAATATTTCATTCTAGGGTCAAATACTACCAGGAGAATAAAAAATGTACATCTTTCTTTTTTAAGAAGGCGAACTCTTCCCATAAATTACTCACAACACTCCGTGATCAACATGGTACCATTTTGCATGGCACTGAGCATTGTAAACAGATCGCTTTTGATTTTTATTCTTGTATGTATGCTGCACCCTCTAATACTTCTTCTTCTCAGGATATGGAAGAATATTGTTCTGGACTGGAAGGAGGTCTCACTACAGATCAAATCACTCTCTTGGGGCAACCCTTTGATGGGGAAGAATTTCTGTCAGCCTTGCAGTCTTCCCCAGAGGTTCTAGTCCTGGCATTGATGGGCTTACATGGGAATTTTATCGTAAATTTTGGGCCTTGTTGTGTCTTGACTATATGGCAGTTGTGCATGAAGGCTTTACTAATAATACCTTTTCTGCAGACTTCTCAGCCGGTATCATCACTCTGTTGTATGAAAAGGGGGACGAGACCTCATTGCAAAATTGGAGGCCCATATCTCTCCTGAACGTTGATTACAAGCTTATAGCTAAGGTGCTGGCACGCCGCCTTCGAGGAGTTATGCATTCTTGCATTCACCAAGACCAAGCTTGCGCCATCAGAAGGCGCACTATTGTAGACAGCCTGGTGACCTTGCGTGATGCTTTATGGTACAATCAGGATTGGGGCCTTCCTCTGGGTCTTTTGAGCCTGGATTTCCATAAGGCTTTTGATAAAGTTTGGCATGATTTTTTGTTTTTGATCTTAACAAAAATGAATGTCCCCCCTGCTTTTGTTCACATGATCCGCACCTTGTATCATGGTGCTTACAGCCATGTGAGTATCAATGGATTCCATACCACTGCATTTCCTATACACACTGGAGTCCGTCAAGGATGCCCCATGTCTCCCATTCTGTTTGTTTATGTGCTCGAGCCTTTTTTGTGTAAACTCAGAAAGGACAAACTGATCAAAGGTGTTTTTGTTCCTGGCGGTTCTGGGGTCCCCACCAAGGTTACCGCCTACATGGATGATGTCACTGTATTATGTCCTGCCACCGCCTCTCTCTTTCAGGAGGTATCAGGGTTGAGTCTGAACATGGGAAAGAGTGTTTGTCTGACCACTGGCCCTTGGGATTGGCTGGCGCACCTTCCACTCACTGTTACCACCGAACCTACTAAGATTTTGGGGGTCTATTTTGGGGCGCACGGGTATGTGGAGAGAAATTGGGACGAAGTCCACGCTAAGATTTTAAAAAAGCTCTCTCTCTGGTCCTTGCGTAAACTTACACTGGAAGGAAAAGTTTTAGTTATTAAAGCAGTTTTGTTTCCTCTGTTGTTGTATCTTGCTATGGTTTTCCCTCCACACCACCGTACCTTGCAGAAAATTCAAAAAATTATTTTTACTTTCCTCTGGAGTTCTAAGATGGAAAAGCTCAGTCGTGCTAAAGTTTGTAAAACATGGAAGAATGGGGGAAAAAGTTTACCTGATCTTAAAACCTTTTTGTTCTCCAAGTTATTATGTTATGTAGTATCCCGTACTGATGAAGATCTTGTTTCAGTGCCTGCTTTATTCACCCGTTATTTTTTAGGAGCCATGTTGTGACGTTTTGGCCTCTTTGCACCTTCTAACCTGTACCCCTTGGCAACCATTGTCCCACCTTACTACAAGGGGCTTCGCTCCTTTTTGCAGACTTTGGACACTGAACTTTTTGACCGGGATGTATGTATTCACCCCACTAGACTGAAGCAGGAACTCTGGAAGCAAGAGCAACCTGTTGTGTTGAATACCCTTTCCGAACCGCAATCCTTGCGAGTGTGGAAAATGGTAGGACACAAGGACATTACTCACAGTCAGGCTGATCAGGCCTGGATGGCTGTGCATGGCTGTCTTCCGGTGAAAACCTTTCAGCATCGGCGAGGATTGGCCCCAACAGCATGTTGCCCACACATCAGATGTGGCAATGAAGAGACTGTTTATCATTTTATGTGGGGTTGCTTCTATGCCAAGGAGTTTTGGACCTTATTACAGCCTTTCCTGTTGCATATTGCAGGTATTTCTGCTTTATCTTTCCACGCCCTGCTCTATGGACAAGGTCTTTCTACTCAGCGTCCTCCCACGGGTTGGCGGCTTTTAAACTCTGCTAAAGAGGCTCTCTGGGATGCACGTAATTTACTTCTCTATCTCCACAAAGATATGGACACCAAAGCCTGTCACAATCTTTTTCTAGATAATCTTATGACTTATGTTCATATAGACCGTGCCACCTTAGGCCTAGAAGACGCTAATACGTTGTGGCAGATTACAAATTGGAAAGGTTGGGTCACTTAAAAACTGTTTTTTTTCTGCCTTTGCCACCAGGCTGCAATCTAACAAGGAGCTGCAGAGGGAATCTAAATGCCAGGCCACCCTCCAATCAACATATAATCCAACAACAAGGACCTGGCATTAATAGGCACTTTTTTACCAATTTGTATATATAAATACGTAGGATTACTTATAGGGCGATATATTTATCTTTTCCCAAACTCAGTAGTTCTTTTCATGAACTCTGACCTAATCCCCCGTGCCTTAATAATTCATAATTTAAAAATCCCACAGTGGAGAAAAGGATATACCAGTCAACAGTCAATTCACTCAACCAGCACCAGTCAACAATGAAGTATATACATATTACAGAGACAGAAAGGTGCCAAAAAGTGTAGGGAAATGAGAAAGTATCTCACGTGCGCACCACCAGAGGAGCTACTGGCAGGTTCTCACCATTTTCTGGGAGGGATGTATAATGCACCATGATGATTACGACCATGCTTTTTCACATGCTTTTTTGTATCCTTGTATGACCATTGTTTCATTGTAACTATGTAAGTGTGCCTTTATCAAACTAATAAAGGTTTTTGAAACAAACAATATAAAGACAGAGATACTTATTTAACCCCTTCGATGCGCGTGACGAGCTCAGCTCGTCATGCTGCGCGGTAGCGCTGTGCGCATGACGAGCTGAGCTCATCACGACCGCACCCGCGATCGGAATGTCCAGCACACGAGCGGAATTCCGATCGCGGTCAAGGGGTTAACTTGCACTGTGCAACATGCCTTTGGCAATTGTTGTACAGTGCAGTCAAGCACACAGCTACGCACTACGCGATTTGTGTAGCTACGTGTAGTTCAAACTGAACTTCGCGTAGCTACGTGTAGTGCTACTACGCAAACTACGCCCAGGGTTATTGGAAAACCATGAGACAAATATGAATAGATGTGCCTGATGCATGTTAATATAATAAGTGATAATATAAGTGATAGTCTAGGTGAATACTTACCATTCTACAGAATGTATGTACTAACCTAAAGGGGAGGGGGGGAGGAAAGGTTAAACAATGTTAAATATTACAACCCCATTGGTATAATGTTACGGATCCAAGGGGGAAAAGGTAAAAGTAAAGATTAATATGAAGAGAATGGTGATATAAAAATAAATAGTAATTTATATAGAGAAGGTACAGGATAAATAGTTCAAAACATTGTCAATCAAACCATGTGGGAATGGAGAAGAATAAAGGTGGATCCATACACATACACATAAATACTTATATATGTAAACATATACATATACACTCATAGAGAGAATCTCCAGAAGCGATGGAGGATAATAATTAGATATGATATGTGCTAGGAATTATCTACTAGTAGTCAAAACGATCACTGATTAATTTTAGTTATTCACTGCAGAAATTAATTATTATTGGACCTAGAAAAGGTGACCATACTTGAACAAACAAATCAGTCTGGTCCTGTATATTGTATATGATACATTCATAAGAAGCTGTTTGAATCATGGCTACCAACCAATTTTCCTGCGACAGTTGGCTAGCTGATTTCCATTGCCGCAATATACATATTTTTGCAGTAGCTAAAGCTGTGTGCAGAAGTCGGCGTTGAGGTTTAGAGAGTGTTTGTGATTGTCGTGTATCATGCAAAAGAACAGTAGCATGCGAGAGCGGAAGTTTCAAAGGCATCGTGGAATGTAAAGTTTTACCCACATAATTCCAGAAAGATTGTATCAACAGGCATTCACAGATGATATGAGATATGTCACAAGCATTACTATCACATCTCCAGCAATTAGCATGGTAAATCAAGCCAGCTCTATGTAGTTTTGTTGGTGACCAATGCCAATCATGAAGGATTTTGAACAGACAAAATTTCAATTGTGCTTCACGTGCACCCTTATTTAGATCATCTAGGATCTCTGCCCACTCATCATCCTTCTATGAAATTGATTATTTGGCTTGCCATCTAATACGCAACTCCTGCGAGAGAGGTTGTGAGAAAAGGTGGGATGTGAGTGTTTGGTATAAACCAGACGTAACCCCTTTATTCTTTCCCCAGGTATGGAGATATGTTACTACTGGTGAAGCCTGTGGCAGCCAGGGTTGTGGTCCTAAGCTCCTCCGCAAGGATTGTCCAAGCTGTGTATATTTTGCAGATTGTATGTTAGACAAGTCAAATACCTCTTGTAATTGTACAAATGTCTTAAGTTCCCCATCAGAGAGGAGTTTATCTAGGGTATGAATACCTGCTGCTTTCCAGAGGGGCCAAGATATTGTTTGTCTATTAATATGTATGCTCGCATTGTCCCATAAGGGGGCCTTTCTATGGAGTCGGGGTGTGAACCCAATAATCGGTGCGCTCGTTGCCAAGACCCACGCATGGCTGATAAGATCGGATTTATGGAGTCATTATGATGAGTCCCTGTCCCATATAAGACGGAAAGGCCTGTTTCTGTTGATGAAAGATATCTTTCTAGATGTACCCATTGTGGTACGTCGGAGGTTTTTGAAGTCATGCAAGTCATTTGAGATAGCTGCAATGCAAGGGCATTATGTTATGTTCCACTGAAGGTAAGCTCATTCCTCCATAGGAATGGTGAGCCTTTAATTTCAGGTCTGAGAGACTAGGTTTAGCTGAGTTCCATACAAAGGATTTTATCTTAGAATCTATTGAACGTAATGTGATTAAAGGGATCTGAACGGGGAGCATACCAAGAACGTATAAAAAGCGTGGGAGAGTAACCATTTTAATGGCTTGTACTCTACCCCACATTGAGAGTCCCAGTACTTTCCCTTTTTCAAAGTCACGCTGCATCTGGGTAATGAGGGGGTTTAGGTTGTCCATAGTCATCCCTTCCAGACCTTTATTCACCAATATGCCTAAATATGTGAGGCATGAGGGTTGCCAGCGGAAGGGAAATCCATGTATTGCCGCTTTTGTAGTCCCATCTGAAATGGGTAGTGCTTCACTTTTGTCCCAATTAATTTTGTACCCGGAAAAGGAGGAGAAATTATCTATAATTTGAAGTATGGACGGTAAAGAATTAGGCAAATCTGTAAGTGTATGTAGGATGTCATCCGCATACAAATAGATTTTCGATTCCCCTGTCGGAAGGGGTATACCCGTAACATTGGGAGCTTGGCGTATTGTGGCTGCCAAAGGTTCCATAGCTAAAAGAAAAAGGAGTGGAGAAAGGGGACATCCTTGACGAGTGCCTCTGCGGATTGGAAATGGTTCTGACATAAAACCCCCGCAATTTACCTGTGCAGTAGGATTATCGTATAGCAAGCGTATTTTGGTTATGAATTGGACACCCAACCCGTATTTTTGCAACACTTTAAAAAGATATTCCCATTCAATACAGTCAATCGCCTTTTCCGCATCAAGTGACAAGGCTAGTGCATCATTCTGAAGACTTTTGTCATATTATAGTGTGTGGGCTAAAGTGCGAAGATGGTTCCTAGAAGAACGTCCTGGAACAAATCCAACCTGTGTATGATGGATCAAAGAGGGTAAAACTCTACGTAAGCGAGAAGCTAAAATGCTAGCTAAAATTTTGATATCACAGTTCAATAGTGATATGGGACGATAACTGCCACAAAGTAAAGGGTCTCTCCCAGGCTTGGGTAATACGGCAATGATAGCTTTATTAGATATGAGACCTAAGGAAGCCTCATGTTCTGCTTCCTGGAACGCAGATTGAAGAGAATCAATCACTTCCGTCCCTGCCCATCGATAAAATTCTGCAGGGAAACCATCTTCACCCGGGGCCTTATGATAGGGTAAATTAGCTATTGCATGTGAGATCTCTTCCTTGGTAATTTCTCCCTCTAGTAAATCTCTATCTTCATCTGATAGACAGGGTAAATTTGCTTGTGTAAGGAAAGTATCTAATTTATCACCTTCAGCTTGAGTTTCAGCAGTGTAGAGAGATTTATAGAACAGAGCAAATTCGTTAACAATGTCTTGAGGTCTAGTAATGTAATGCCTCCCACTGATTTTATAGCCGGGATAGCCATGGCAGCTTCTCTTTGTCGTAACTGCGCTGCCAGTAATCTACCCGCTTTTTCCCCCTGTTCATAATGTCTCACTTTCATTCTGTGTAAGGCATATTCTGCCTTAGAGGTAAAAAGATTATTTAGAGCCATGCGAGCTTGTTCCAAGGATTTACGGTACGAAAGTGTTGGATTGTCTGTGTATAGACGAGTATAGGATGCAATATCTTGTTCCAGTTCTTTCTGTCGGATAGCAGTTTGTTTGTTAGCTTGTGCTGCATCTCTCATAAGCTGCCCACGTATAGTAGCTTTTGCTGCTGCCCATAGAGTTCTGCCTGAGTTAACAGATCCTCGATTGACGGAAATATAATCTTGAAGATGAGATTGTAATAGAGCTTTGTTCTTAGGGGTTCTATAACGCTGGATGTTCATACGCCAGGGCTTGCGTCCCGGCCTGGCCAATCCAATTTCCAGTGAAAGTAGGACTGGAGAATGATCAGAAAGTGCTGCCTCTAAGATTTGGGAGTCTTGTGTCAGTTGAACCACGTTTTGAGAGATTAAAACGTAATCAAGACGAGAAAGTGTACCATGAGTAGATGAAGTAAAGGTGTATTCTATATCTGCCGGATGAGAGAGACGCCAGTGATCTACCAAGCCATTTTCTGCCAATATGTCATTCATCAAACCTCTGGCTGCCGCGTTAAACTTATCTAAAGGGCCTGTTTTGTCCAGAATTGGGTCACATACTAAATTCAAATCTCCGCCGATAAAGAGTTGAGAGGCGCCTATCTCAGTTAAAAGGCAGTTCAACTGAAGAAAGAATGACTTTTTCGCTCCAGTTTTGAACCAACGCAAATATGAGTTTCACCAATTCGTAGTTTGGTAAAGACATATCGCCCATCTGGATCGGTCCAAGTTTTAAACACTGTCGCCAGAAGGGATTTACGGATAAGGATCGCAACTCCACATTTACGAGTAGGATTCGCTTCTGGATCTTCTCCCTTTCGCATACTCCTAAAAATCACCCTTCCCACCCAGTCTCTACGTAGTTTTTCAGATTCTTTAGTATCAAGGTGGATTTCTTGGAGGAGAGCTATATCCACCTGTTTTGATTGTAAATAAGAGAGTATTTTTTTCCTTTTAAAGTAGTGTGTTAATCCATTGACATTCCATGTTACTACACGAAGGGCGTGTGAGATAACCATGCCAAACAGAGAAAGGGAAATAGCTAGTAGTAAGTGACTACTATAAATGTCAGTGTGTGTTACGATAAATTAAAAGAGTTTGTGAGGTATTGTTAGGTATGTGAAAAAGGGAAAGGAGAAATACGAAAAGAGAAAGTAAAAAAGGAGCAAGAAGAGAGGGGAGGGGGAGGGAAAGAGTGGATAGCAGAGGAACCCTGGTCCGTAACAGGAGTCAAATGAATAATGGACTAACCAAAAGAGAATGATAATTGTTAACCAAAGAGGGCATGTGTGTATGAAGTTGGGTGTGTATCAGCAAGAAGAATAGTACGTAATGCAAGTTGTTAAAGGGAGAAAGAAAAGGTCGGGAATAAAGGAGGATGACAAGGAGGGGTAATGGGGAGGAGGGAGTGCCAATTATTAGATGGCACAGGGGACCTCAAGCTTTTAACCGTGGGTCCAGACACTTTGGAGCATCGCTACGAGGAGGGGCCCCATCGGGAGAGTGGAACAATGATTGACAAATATAGAACCAAAAGGGCCATTATAATGCATAGAACAGAGAGTATAATATTATTGATAGAGAATATAGCATTATGTTATGATATCAAAACGTATTATTGAACTATTAAGTTAAAAGGATTTACATGTATATAAACAATACAATCAAGATAAAAGAGATTGAATTATCAACAATAATATTAACTATTTCATGTAAAGCTGTGGTAACAACAATCATAAAATCTATTAATAAATATGAAGAATACCTATCATGTATGTGAGAATAAATGAAGTAATAAACCTGTTACTCAAAGTTAATACGATTAATATAATAAATATAATAAAAACAGATTTAATATAAACAGATCAACAGTTGCAATACTCAGCTATCCGATTACTGGGCGTCTTCGTTTTTCTCGATATTTTGAGTTCATTGAGTTCGTTCATTTGCCTAGAAGGAGATGAGTGTGAACACAGCTGTGACTCTGACCAAGATTGTAAAGGAGTTCTAATTCATCCACATTCTGCATCCAAAGTAGATTTTAACGGAGAGCGGGACTTATCCCTATGTTGCTCCTTAGTAAAGGTAGATACAGTTTGAAGGGCTGAAGCCTTGTCCTCATGACTTCTATTAGTTCTTTCGAGATCTTTGCCTCACTGTCGAGGACAGTTGACATTCCGTCGTGCGTTGCCCAATGTTTGTATAGAGGAACTGGATTGTGTTAATTCTGGGATAGAGTGCTGAGTTTCCATATCTTGCGGTTTCCAACGTTCTATGAATAGACGGAGGTCTTCAGGATCATAGAAATCTTTGGAGATTCCATCTTTGGTGATGCAGAAATGGGCAGGATCAAAAAGACCATACTTAATGTCCATTTGGCGTTAGTGAGGTCTCAATGAGAGGAATGCCTTGCGGCGATCATTAGTCTCTCTAGAAAAGTTGGCTGCAATACGAATTTCACGTCCATCATATGTGAATGGGCCATGAGTGCGTGCAGATATTAATAGTTGTCTTGTCTGCTCATGCCTTAAAAAGCAAGCAATGAGAGGACGTGGGTATACTGCAGATTTCTTGCGTAGTGGACCAATTTGATGTGCACGTTGTATCTCCAGTGGAGGATCAAAAGTAATGTCCACTAAATTTGGAAGAATATTTCGGAGGTATGCTCTAGAGTTTGGACCTTCTATTTTTTCCGGAAAACCGAAAAAGCGAACATTATCCCTCCTACTTTGATCTTCCAAGTCAATCAGCTTACTGGGTAGAAATAGCAGCTCTTGGTCTCTGCTTTGTGTCGATTCTAGACGTGTTTCCACAACTGTTAACCTATGGTCAAGCCCTTCTGTTTTTGCATGGAACCCTGCAATGTCTGCTCGTATTGATTTAGTTTCTGCTGCTAAAGAGGACATATTTGAATCCATTCCTTCATGTCGTCGACTGACCACAGAAATTTCTTGTAGTATACGGTCCATAGTTTCTCCTTGCGTGGTTAGATTAGTCTGTAGTGAGACTTCTGCTGTAGGAGGGGTACTTTTTGCTGTTGCGTTTTGTGGCTGTTTAAGTACATCCGCGAAAAGAGGTTGTTTAGAAGGTTTACTTCCATGCTTGGCAGTAGACATTTTGACTTTCGTTCTTTTTTTCTAAAAAAGGTCCCAGAACAATGTACTGAGTCAATGAGTTAATGCCGAAACACGAAGTGGCGACAAAATCACATGCAATTAATCACTTTAAATTATCAGACTCTCAATATCTCAGTTCTACTTCGAAAATCGTCCGTTTAGTCTGCTTGATTCTGAAATTTTATAAATGCGACGACAAATGTTC
Source organism: Calotriton arnoldi (assembly GCA_963921515.1). Taxonomy (NCBI): domain Eukaryota; kingdom Metazoa; phylum Chordata; class Amphibia; order Caudata; family Salamandridae; genus Calotriton; species Calotriton arnoldi. The sequence goes on from CAWUFW010003939.1 coordinate 681,527, forward strand.
TGTGACAAATGACTTTGAGGAGGCTTGAGGACAATTCTAATACCTCTTATATTGAAGCGGCCGATCGAACAATAATTGCGTGTATAAACTGGAAAAAAAAAAACCCTCCTGAGCATTTTAATAAAGCGGTTGAATGTGAAAACTAAAATGTAAATAGTGTGTGGCAACCGCAGAATTCAACCATGACACAAAATCCGTTATTCAGTCATTCCAACTGGAACTGTGAACTTTATCAATAAGAGTAAAGTTTTAATTTAATCACTTCACGAACGTCTCGAGTTGGTCTGAGTGGAAAAGGACGATGACTTTTAGGCGTCAATCAGAAAACGGAGTGAAAGTGTGCTATTTAAAGTCTTCCAATACTAAGACCAAGAATGTGTGTCGTCTCCTCAGAAGCAGCACTCCGCATTGGTCATCAAAGGATCAGAGTGCCAGTTTTAACATCGGTGATAGCACTCACCCGCTTTAAAGCTGCTGATGCTGATGCCTCTGCAATATTCAGGCTTCATGGGAGCGTCGAGGCAGCGCTGTCGTCGACCAACAACGTAATGCAGCGCACAGGCCCAGCTGCGTCACAGAGAAGCCGGGGGCTTAATTAGGAGCAATGGAACATTGAGAGCGGAAGGCTGCGGAACTCCAGAGTTGAGGCTGCAGGCACGCTCTCAGGCCCAGAGTCTCTCATAATGCGCAGCTCCCGCTGTTTATGAACCGTGCCGCCGTCACTCCGAAAAAATGGGTTATTCGCTTCCCGGGTTCATTATAACACCTGCAACACCGAAACTATGTCGCGGGTCATGCATACAGTAGATGCCGTCACCGTCTGAAGCCCCCCCCTCACAGCGGAGCTCGCAAGTTAGGCGGCCATCTTTGTCCGCGGCCAGACCACGCCCCCCTGATCAAGTCTGTTTTGAATATTTTTTAAAGTTTATTGAGAGCAGTTAACAGCATTAGTAAAGACATAAGCAGTAAGAACGAAATACAATGAAAACTGAAAAATATGAAATGCATCTTAAAGTGTACTAAGGAACTACTTAAAATGATATAGATATGAATAAATATACAGCTTATACTGTAAAAAACTGGTAAAATGCATTAAATACAATATGAGGGGATCATTATGTGGGAGAGCTGGGATTGAGGGAAAATACTATCTGAGTAATATAGATAAAAATACTAAATAAAAACTGTAGACATATTTGAAAAAGAGAAAAAAACATTGGATATACGCATTTATAAAAGTATAGGAAAGTTTATGAAAAAAGACAGAGAAATGAATTCAAGGTGGTTTCCGTACCTCAGCAGAAACATAAATGGTTTTGCTGGCAAGTAAGCTAGATTGGGATAAAAAAAATAGTTACTGGGAGCCATTAAAGATTTCTCTTTATAGTTAAGGAAATGGGAGAGACATAATTAGTATCCAGCTGGTGATGAAAACAGAGAGCATTCCACCAAGATTTGAAAGTAACATTGTGAGCCTATTTCCAATTAGACATTAAGTGAAAAGCAACAGCCATCAATAAATGTTTGACCTTGAGCTAACTGAGACCAGTGAGGAGCTAAACTTCCCAAGAAAATATTTGAAAAGGAAAAGGGAATAGCAACCTTGAAGATCTTGTTGATTTGTTGCCATACCAGCTTCCAAAACTGGAGCATAGAAGGACGCTCAACAAATAAGCATTTGAACAAGGACAGGACCAGCAAGATGAACTTAAATCTATAGAGAATGATTTTAAGTTTATGAGAGTAAATAATAAACGATGATAAACAAAATATAGAGTCTGCAAAGTGTTTGCAGCACATGTACATTTATGGAGTTTAAGCCAAATCTTATCCCATACAGCAATAGGCCAGCACTCCAGCAAATCTGTTTCCCATGCCAACTCAGTCTTTGATTTAATTCTGTTAGTAGTAGTGTATAGTAGTTTATAAATAGTACAAGCTGTAGGATTGGTAGTTAACAGAGGAAAATATTTATCAGATTTAGGGGAGGGAGAAGACGTTTGAGGTAATTTGGAGATATAATCAGTTAAGAAAGTGTGGAGGAGTTCATATTGTGTTTTAAATGTAGAAGGCAAGGACAATATAGTATGGAGATCAAAAAAAGTGAAAAATCTGATTATTATTGAAAAGCTGTGATAACCAACACAATCCTCCATCTCTCCACGTTTTCCAATATATAGAACGATTTTTAATTCGAATATGTCTATTATACCAAATGGATTGTTGTTGAAAAGTAGCAACCGAAAGATAGGTAGAAGGAAGGAGAGGAGTCAAATGTTACGAGAATGGGCAATGACTGGAGTATTCATTTGAGAAATATTCGCCATAAATGCCAATATTTCTATAAAGTCAAAAGGGAATATGAGATTTTTCCCAAAAATATCCATTAAGGAGTATGGGAAAGGAAATCCTGAGTGAGCAAGTAAGCAGATAGTTTTAAGGAAAATGCATAGTGATATTGCTTAAAAATTGGAAATTTAAGACCCCCTTCAGATTTGTCTTTTTAAGGTTGATAAAGCTATACGGGATTGTTTCCCTTTCCAAAGAATTTGTACACAAGAAAGTCGATTCTTAAACAGGTATATGAGTGGGAATCATGCAACAGATGTAGAGTATGATAGGAGTGAGCATCATTTTAATAGAGTCCATCATGCCCTACCAAGAAAGAAAGAGTGGGTCCCACCATATGAGTGTATCATTTAAAGTCTTAGTAATATGATCAAAGTTGAATTTAATTGTGTCTTTAATTGTCTGAGTAAACCATAATCCAAGATATTTTATTTTGGTGGTTGTCAAGTGAAATTTGAATGAGCAAAGAGTTGTTTATTACATAAAGTATTTAAGGGTAATATTTTAGATTGATGAGTATTTAGCCTGTATCCTGATAATTGGGAAGAAATAGAAAATTCTTCCAGGAATGGAGGAAGGGATGTGGTAGGTTTGGAACAATATAAACACAATATAAAAGGATGTCATCGGCATAGACTGACATTTTGATTTGCTGTTCTCCAATTTGAAATCCTGAAATGTTTGGGTCTTGTCGAATTTTGGTTAAAAAGGGTTCTAGTGCTATAATGAATAAAAGGGGAGACAAAGGACATCCTTGATGTACTCATTTTAACAAAGGAAAATAATCTGAGAAGAGACCGTTAACAAAATTTGCAGCTTTAGGACCTATATACAATAAAGAAATTAAAGCAAGCAATTTAGGTGGAAACCAATCCATTTCAATGCAAGAAACACAAATTCCCAACCAATCCTGCCAAATGCTTTTTCTGCATTCAAATCAATAGCAGCCAGAGGATAGTCCAATACGGATGCTTTACTTAATACATTGAAAAAGACACAGGGCCTCATTTTGAGGCACCATCAAACCCATGGTAGAACCGGCCGCCAGATTAGGTGTTTTCTCCTGTCTGGTGGGCGGTTTTTTGGCATTCCCACAGCGGTGCCTATGAAATAGGCACCACAATGGGAACACTAATATCAGTACCTGCATGGCATGGACTGCTGCAGTCCATACCGTGCAGGTACCGGGGTGCATGCACAAGTGCCCCCTGTATGCACCCCATGGCACAGAGGCAACACCTTTGTTTCTTCATGGCGGTCACACCACCATGAAAAGTGTGGTGATGAGAAAACTCATAATATGCTTGGCGGGGCCGCAATGGCCCTGCTAAGCATATTGCGGCCTCAAGACCTCCGCGCCACCACCAGGGATCTCCTCTGATCCCTGGTGGTTGTGGCGGTCCCAGGGCGGCCTGACCGCCCTGTTCATGGACCGCTAGACTCGTAATAAGGCCCACAAGCCTTATCAGATGCCAATCGGCCCTTGACAAAACAAGATTGTTCTGGACCTATGAGATCTGGTAGAATAGGAGCAATGCATAGTGCAAATATTTTGGCAAAAATGTAGTCAGAATTGACTCGAGAGTTGGGACTGTAATTTTTACATTGTGTAAGATCTTTATTTTCTTTTGGGAACAAACAAGTCATTGTTCCTTGAAAAGTGGCTTGAGAGGTGCCATGATTGATAAAAAATTAAACAAAAGTAAAAGGTTAAGGAGGAGGATTATGACAAAGTGACTGTAATCTTCAGTGGTGAAACCATCTGGCCCTGGAGCTTTTCCTCTGCGTAATGTAGAGACTGCATGAATGATCTCTGAGAAAGAGATATCTGCACCTAGTGGTTCAAAATCAATATGTTGGGATTAGGGAGATGCAATGGATTGAAAGTAGTTGGTCAAATCTTATTGAGAAGTTTGTGTTTCTGAGGAGTATAGATTTGTATAAAAATTGACAAATTTGTTTCAAATATTCTTGTCCTTAAAGAGAACAGCCCCTTTGTTATTTATTAAAGATTCTGGGCCAAAGAATTTGCGACTCGCAAATTGCGAGTCGCAAATTGTTATGTACAACAGTGTCCTCATTGGGAATGGCTGGCCCTCCCAGGTATGGTGGCCTGCTGGGCTCAGCAGACCTCCATGTCTGGGACTTCTTTTAAATAAAGCAGTTTTTTTTTTTTTAATGCAGCCCTTTTTCCTTAAAGGAAAACGGGATGCATTTAAAAATAGAAAAATTATATGTTTTTGTTTCATTTTTTAAGGGCAGGTAGTGGTCCCTGTGATCACTGCCTGCCCCTAAAAAATATTTCCCCCTGCATTTGCAAAGGGGAAGGGGTCCCCTGGGGACCCCTTCCCATTTGCGACTGCATTACCACCCTCTTGAAGAGGGAGGTAAATAGCGAGTGTTTTGCGACCGCAATTAAGGTCGCAAAACATTCTTACATAGGGTTGCGAGTCGCAATTAGGAAGGGACTCCCATGGAACGGCCCTTCCTAATTGCGAGTCGCAATTCCTATTTAGCGAGTCGCAAATAAATTGCGAATCGCTAAATAGGGGTTGTACATGGCCCTAACAGTTTTTGCATGCGCAAACGGGTCACTAACCCGTTAGCACGTGCAAAAATGGGTCGTACATCTGACCCTCTATTTTAGTTCTTTTTTGACTTCTAAATAATTTGCAAGTAGCTTCCCCATCCTATTTTGGCCACCATAGTAACTTGCACTACTTTTTAATAAATAAGTATAAGCAGCATTTGTAGTTAATCAATTAAAAGTTAATTTAGCATCTATTAAGTCTTGTAGGGAAATCTCAGTCTTTGAATGATATGTGCATTCCAGTTTTTTTTATTTTATCAAGAAGCTGGTTCAACTGAACTTCCATGAGTTTTTTGTTACACAAAACAAAATTAATATTAAAACCTCAAGCTGCTGCCTTAAAGGAATACCAGATCATGGCAAACGAGGAGTCAGTTGTGGTTGTGACTTACAAAAGCTCATAATCATCACCTCAGACTTGGCTAATGACTTGTCGTCTAACAGGTCGTCAGGGATGATCAGACTTACTCAAGCCCCTAACTACCACTCTAAGCTGCCAGCCTTTCCTTCAGCTTAGAGGATCAACCCTAATTGGGAATCTCCCTTCTGGAGTTAGAGAACCACTCCCTACCCGAACGCCGCCTCCAGAACCCTTACATTTAAAAATGATCTAACTGACACGGACATTCACTCCCTCCTCCTACCATACAATTCAACACACACAGGCAAGCCAGACAAGCAGGGCATTGTACAAACTATTCCGATGAACCCTCATAGAGCACCCATACATAACTCTAATGCTATAAATACTTCCAACCTTAAGCAAGTTCACATCAGACAGACTACTTCCACTGACTCCAAAACTTACGTGAAATGCAAGCTTCTCAACTGTAGATCAGCTATGAAATATGCCACGGACATCGCTGACCTAATCCTAGTTCAGTAACTTGACCTCCTAAACCTTACGGAAACTTGGCTAAATGATTACTCGGGTCCTGTCCTGGACATCCTAGTCCCTCCTAGCCACAACATTATCAGACTAGAAAGAGCTAAGAGATTTGGTGGAGGCATCGCCTGTATATACTACAATAGTCTTATAGCGAAACAGTCACTGCAATTCTTTCCTCTTGTGAATATGTTTGCATAGACATCACCAGAAAACACAGACCTTTATGCAACCTGCATGTCTTTTACCATCCACCAGGAGACAACCTCTCTTTTCTAGAACAAATTATGGAAACCATCTCATACATCTTGGGACACCATTGTCCACAGATCTTCCTCAGAGAATTCAACCTACACTGGAATGACCCGAATGATCCAGCTGCGAATAGCCTTAAAACCTTCCTAGCTCACCTCAACCTAATTCAACTTTGTGACAGCCCCACGCACACCTTGGGTTCGATCCTGGATCTAATCATTTCTAATCCCAATTCCACTCATCTGTAATCGATTGCCCCTTTGACTTGTTGGATCACCACTACATCACCTTCCACATCATAGAACCGTGGACCAAAAAAAATCCCAACCAAAGAAACAGAGACATTGGAAAAGATCCTTGCAAAATGAAAACTTGAAATAAATCATATCTCATAGCAATAAGACCTTGCCTCCTCCTATTGTCATGTCTGACGCCCATGACCTCACTGAGCACTACAACAATTCCATGTTTAACATTCTTGATGCAGTTGCCCCCTACAACTATAAAGAAAGTCCAACAAGACTCCAAACCATGGTTCAATGGTAGTTTAAATTCAGACAGATGCAATTTGAGATTAGCTGAATGATCTTGGAAAGGCTCTCCATCCCTTGAACACCTTAAGCTTTTGAGATCGAGAAAGAGTATGTACAATAAACACATCAGAAATGCGAAAGCATTCTTCTTCAGAAGCCAACTTGACAAAGACAGAAATCGCCCAAAAAACTGTTTGCATTAATTAAACTTCAATCCAATAACCTTCCCATTCTATCACCAATGGTTTCCAGTCCACAGCCAAACTGTGAGGACTTTGCCTCCTTCTTCCTTGAAAAGACGAATAAGATCAAATCAGATCTATTGACTGCCATGAGCCAATTAACATTCCTACCCTCCTCCAACTCCTCCTCCCGCATTCCCCCGCAGCCTCATCCTGCAATAGGTCACACCCCCAAAAACAGTGCCTATCTGAGTCAATTCACAATCTTCGACGATACCTCCATATTCAACATTCTTTCAGCTCTGAAACCCTCAAATCACTTCAACGGTCCCCTTCCCTCTAATTGCTTTAACAAGATGAAGAGGCCCTTAGTCCCACTCTGGACCAAGATAGTAAATGCCTCCCTACTACAAGGTGAGAACCCGGACAGTCTAAAGTCGGGGCAGGTTATGCCCATTCTTAAAAGGCAAACTGCAGATCCGGAGGACCTTAATACCTTCTGGCCAATCACTAACACCCCAAATCTGTCGAGTTCCTTGAGAATGTGTACATGTCCAACTATGTAACAACATTGATAAATACCAGCTTCTTGATCAATTCCAATCTGGCATCTGTCATGGTAACAGCACCGAAACAACCCTCACTCACATAGTCGATGATGCGGTTACAATGCTTGATCGGAACGAATCCTGCCTTCTAATTCTCCTCGACCTCTCGTCAGCTTTTGATACTGTCAAACATGACAATCTCCTGTAGGATGGGGCTTTCTGGCTCAGTGTTAAAATGGTTTGCCTCGTTTCTCCACAACAGAACACAAAGAATTAAAGTCAATCAATCCCTCTCCAATTCTACTACATTCACACTGGGGGTACCTCAGGGGTCCTCTTTCTCACCCACACTCTTCAACTTATTCATGGAGCCTCTTACTGAAATCCTCAAAGCATCTAACATCCACTATCACCCGAAAATTTCTTCCCCTGATCATATCAAGACACTCAACACAACCCTACACAAAACCCAAAATTGTCTAACCTCCAACCATCTCAAGCTTAACTCCCTCAAAACAGAATTTCTTCTAATCTCCCCTCCCAAGCAATCCCTCATTATTAAATAATATTTGAAAAACCTAACTGCTCTCAACTGCACACCACACATCATAGACTCTACGAGATCTCTGGGAATAATACTGGATAAGAACGTGAACATGCAGGATTACATTAGCGCAACTACCAAAGGAGCAAACTTCCAACTGAGCATCCTGAGAAAAATAAAACCCTTCCTTCTCCCCAATGACTTCAAGTCCACTGTTCAAGCATTAGTCATCTCAAGGTTGGAGTATGGCAGTGCAACCCTTTGCGGTCTAACTAGCTACAAATTGGCTCCTCTTTGGGCTTCTCTGAACTTAGCTGCAAGGCTCATCACAGGATCCAAAAAACATGCAACCACATCTCTCCGGATTTGAAATCTGTAAATTGGCTCCCATATGAGGCCAGGATATAACTAAAAATTGCCTGCATGACCCATAAAGCCCTTCATTTCAACACCCATTTGTACCTTGCTCAAAAACTGGAACTCTCTGGCTCCAGCACCCTGCTGCTGAAACCAAAAAAATGTCAAAGAATGAAAACGTATAATCGGGCCTTCTCTGGTATTGCCCAGAGAATCTGGAACTCCCTGCCTCCGGAAACCAGATTGAATCCTTCAACAGTGTCCTTCAAAAACGAAGTGAAAGCTTTTCTGAACTATAATTTAGCCACTGTCTACTGTCTTGTCAGCCTGGCTCTGTTCGGGCCTCATCGCCCAAGCTAGCGCTGTTATATCCTTTATCATTCCTGAACATTTTTCTGTATTCAACACCCATGTTCTTTTGCTTCCTTATGCTATTGTATATTTACGTTATACTGATCCTCCTCCGTTAGTTTGGAGGTGACTGCCTGTATGTGTTACGACCATTTTGCTGTTTTGCCTCACTTGTCTCCATCTCATGTGTTCATGAATATTTGTAATGCGCTCTGATACCCTTTTGGGTCATGTTCCCGCTATATATAAAACTTTTTTAATAAATAAAAATAAGTACATTTAGTATCTAACAACAGGGAATTATTAAATTGCCATCTTCCTGAATGTGGTGATAAGGATATAAAATCTAAGTCAGTGTATACTGGAGCATGGTCTGATATTAAAATTGATCCTGTATCTGTATTAAGGGTATGCTGAGACAAGGCTTTACTGAGAAAGAGATCTATTTGAGATTGAGAATGATGAGGTGCAGAATAAAATGTATATTTCCGAATATCTGGGTGACATAGGGCCTGATTTAGATGATGGCGTGAATGATCCCGGCACTGCCCTTTAGATAGTCTTCCCCCCCATCGACCTGGCGGTCCTCCCACCCGATTTAGAAGTTGGCTAGCAATGGGAGAAAAGACCCTGTGGTCCTGCCAACTCCGCCGGACCTCGCTCCCCGTCCCTATGGCGGGATGGGCTGCAGGAGGCGGCGGTGGCGGGAGTCCAGCCAGGATTCCAGCCTTCCACATTTGGATGTGGCCTGTGTCGAAGTGAATTTCATCAGAAATGCCCCCTACTTCGGATCGGCGGAATGGGAAGAGAAGGGGTGAAAACTCACCTTTTTATGGGGTACAGGCTCCGATTTTGTCCCCTTCTTCTTTGCCCAGGTTCCCCCTTATCTGCTGCACATTGACTGTGACGGACCGGCACCCCGTTGTGATAGACCCGAAGGTAGGTGTTCATGGTGTGTGTGTGTATACATTGCATGGTGTGTATATGTTGGTGGGGTGCAATCCAGAATGTGCAAAATGTGCACACTATGCATAACCTATATACACATACACAACATACATGTGTTGTATGTCATAAAAAATTGTCACTTACTGTCTCCTAACCACCACGGGCACCCCACCCCGTCAGTACTCCGGTGACAGGACACCGCCAGCCCAATGGGCACATCCAAATCTGCTCAGCAGGACCCTGCTGTCAGGGCGGGAGGTTCACCAGCACATAAGACTACTGTGGCGGATTTCTGTGTCTCACGTATACATCTAAATAGAGTGGGCGAACTGCCATCAGCTCGACAGTCTTTCTGGGATCGCCGCCACGGCGGGCCGGCTGGAAGACAACCAAGATCTAAATCAGGCTCATAGTCTCCAAATATCGACTAAGGATTTGCGATGAAAGGTCAATTTAAATTGTGTATGCATTTCAGTATGAACGAATTTGACTTTAGAGTTTCTATCTAATATGGGGTCATTAGCTTGATTACAATCACCACCAAGTATAATATAGTCATCATCACATTAAAGGAATTTGTTGGAGATAGTGGACCAGAATGAATTGTTAACAGAGACTGGGCCATAAACATTGAAAATTGTAATGGGTTTGTTATTGATGAGTAATTTAACAATAATCCATCTACCTTTAGAATCATGCTCTTAGGTTATAACCAATATTTGTAATTTTTTATGACAAAGAATTAGTCCTCCATTCTTTTTCCCCATTGCAGGCGAGACAAAAACATTTCCAACCCACCATTTCTTTAGTTTGACAGCCACAGACTCAGAAAGATGCGAATCCTGAAGTAGTGCCACATCTGTTTTCAATTTAGCTAAATGAGATAGAACTCTCTGGGGCATATTTACAAAACAATCTCAGAGCGCGGTGCTGCACCAAATTCAGCAGCGTGCTCCAACATTTTTAAAACGCTGGGATGCGCCATAGTCATAAGAATACGGCGCACCCCTGTGTTTCCCCTAATAAAATGAAGTCATGGAGAAAAAAGAAGATAGATTAGAGCAACACAAAAGTACACATAAAAGAAAACAACAAAAAGGGGACATTGAGACAGTACAAGTCATACAAATGATAACTGAAAAACATACCTAGGCATAAAAATAAAAACAAGGGGAGGGTGGTAACACCGGAAGATGACAGCGACAACATCTTCACTACAGAGGACATGCAAGGCAGTTATGAGTTGAAAAGGGGCATCACACGAAATTGGGAACATAGGATAACTAAACAGAAAAACAATCACCTGTATAGGGAAAGAAAATTAATGCATAATTATAGCTTGTCATGAAGAGAGAAGTATACTACAAAACTAAGTCACGTACAAAACCATAGTAACCTATTTGATTATGAAAGAAAACATGCAAAAACAAATTAATATTTAAGAAGTTCTTGAAGTTGACACATCTTTTCCTCCATATTGTTGAAGAAATCTCCTGAGAGCATAGAATCTTCATAAGTAGAAGTTTTTTCTTTATAAGTCACCTTAAATAAGCAAGGATGGATTAAACCAAATCTGGTGTTTATGGCTCTCAACTGAGGACACATATCCAGGAATTGCGTCCGACGATCTGCCATAATTTTAGCCACATCCTGGGAGAAGTATAGTCTGTGACCAGCACAGATTATTTGATTTTTAGATTTAACATCAAACATCACCTACAGACGATCTGTATATTGCAAGAAAAATAAGATAACTCCTCTCGGTTTAGTTGAAACTACGGGACCAAGTCTGTGCGCCCTTTGGATGTTGAAATGAGTGGTTGTAGGCATATGCAGAAGCTTGGGGAGAAAAGACTGAAAATAGACGGTCCTATCAGAACTCTCAGTGTTTTTGCGAAGACCATAAATGTGAAGATTATTTTTTCGATTTTGGTTTTCTAGGTCTTCTGTATGTTTTTTTAAGTAGGGAGATCTCTGACTCCAAATGAGTAATACGTGAGGGTGTGTTTTGAAGACTATCAATACTTTTGCTCTACCATCAAAACTCGTGACTCCAGAGAGGACCATTTATCATCCAAATGCTGTAAAGTCTTGGCAGTCTCTTCCATGAAGGGTTGTTGCACGTATTTCCTCAAGTATCACTTCCATAGAAATCGGAGTTGATTAAACTGGTGATGGGTGGGGGCTTTTTTCAGTCTTATTTGATCCCAATGGTATTTTACTAAGCGTAGATGATTTTGCGTTTGTTACTGGGGTAGTATTTGACTTCTGAAAGGTATTGTCCTCCATATTGTTGTGGGTAGAGTCAGAGTCTGAGAACGAAACAGTATTTAATGTTCCAGGCAGTTTAAGGTTTCTCGTTTTCCTCATATAAGATAAGTTGGGTATAAGAGGGGTCAGTTTCAGTGGAATAAAAGTCATAGACGATATATTGAAGCAGGACCTCAATTGAATTGTAGAGCAAGAAATGGGAGGAACCCGAAAACAGCAATTATGAGCAAAGAGGAAAGAAAAAATCTTGAGCAAAAAAAATATATATAGAACAGTACTTGTCCTTTTGGTTGCATATAATTAAAAATGATATTGTATAGATAAACATCAGCACCTCAGCTATCTCTATTATGCTGAACGCATTGCTCTTTCTAGGAACATCTTAAAGGAAATCTTTTCCATTGTTCAAAGCTTCCTATCTCCCAGAGCAGAGGCTATTACGATTCCCGCCTCGGCTGCATGGTGTGATGAACTTTCTAGCTTCTTCATTGATAAGATCCAAGCTCTTCAGGCGAATTTTAACACCAGTAATCACGCTGCTGTAGGGAACTTGCCACCGAAAGGGTGGACTTTTGCCTCACAATTATCACCCACTCTGGTGGCTTTTATACCTATTGCTCCGCTAGACTCATTGATGGTCCTCTAGTCTCTGAAATCAGGTTCACCGACTGACCCTTGCCCAGCCAGGCTGTTGTCCTCAGTCGCAGAGAAGGTTAACCCTCTCTCTCTGAAGCAACGGTGCCTACAGTCTCGAAACAGGCCAAAATCCTGCCACTTTTGAAAAAACCTTCTCTGGATCCTTCGATCCTTGTCAGCTATCGCCCCATCTCTCTCCTTCCTGGTGTGGCGAACGTTTGTGAAAAAGTGGTAAATAAACAACTGTCCAACTATGTCGAAGGTCACGGCCTGCTTCACCCGGCCCAATCGGGCTTCAGAGCCACGTACAGCACCGCGATGGCTCTCGTCGAAGTTACTGAAGCCATTCGGGAAAGTCTGGATTCGGGCGGTAGGGCAGCTCTGATTTTGTTGAACCTCTCTGGGGCATTCAACGCTCTGCCTCATTCCTAGCTTTTGGACCGACTTTCAGATATTGGAATCTTGGGGTTGGCCTGGAAATGGCTGAAGTCTTTTCTAGAGGGCAGAACGCAACAAGTTTGGCTCCCCTCTTTCTCTTCCTCTCCTCAGATCATGACCAAGGGAGTGCCTCAAGGGTCTACTTTGAGCCCCCTTCTCTTCAATATATATGTCACTCCCCTGATACAGATGGCTGAGGAGCTTGAAGCCAAGAACATTGCGTATGCTGATGATACCCAGCTACTTTTCACATAGAAGAACAAGCATTGGAAATGCAATAGGTCTCGCATTTGTTGGAGCTGGAGCTATTGGCATTGTAAATGGCAAAGTTTTGTACATTGCAATAGGTCTTGTATTTGTTGGAGCTATTCACATTGTAAATGGCAATGTTTTTTTTATTTATCCTTGGGCTTTTATATAGCGCGAACTTAACAGCCTCAGTTGTGATTTTCGATTCATCAAAGTTTTGTGAGCCCTGAAATTTGCACAAGTAAAGTGCTAACAGTATAAATATGGGCACTGTTTAACAAACGAAGCCACTGCAATACAAGAGCAAAGGTGACCAAGTGACTGCTTCTGGGTTGACAGAGTTGCTTACAGTCACTGCCCGTTAAAGCTAGCTAGCCCACTACTATGAGTTTATCAAACTTAATGCTATGTTTTCTTATGTTATGTTATGCTATACTATGTTATGCTATGCAATGCTATGTTTTGTTGTGTTTTGTTATGCTATGTTTTGTTTTGTTATGCTATGTTTTGTTTTGTTATGCTATGCTATGCTTTGTTTTGTTATGCTATGCTATGCTATGCTTTGTTTTGCTATGCTATGCTATGCTGTTTTGTTATGCTATGCTATGCTTTGTTGTGTTTTGTTATGCTATTCTATGCTATGTTTTGTTGTGTTTTGTTATGCTGTGTTTTGTTATGCTATGTTTTGTTGTGTTTTGCTATGCTATGTTTTGTGTTGTTTTGTTATGCTGTTTTGTTGTGTTTTGTTATGCTATGCTTTGTTATGCTATGTTTTGTTTTGTTATGCTATGGTTTGCTATGCTATGCTATGTTTTGTTATGCTATGCTATGCTACGCTTTATGCTATGCTATGTTCTGTTATGCTATGCTATGTTTTGTTGTGTTGTTATACTATGTTGTGTTTTGTTATACTATGCTATGTTCTGTTGTGTTTTGCTATGCTATGCTTTGTTTTGTTATGCTATGCTATGTTTTGTTGTGTTTTGTTATGCTATGCTGTTTTGTTCTGTTTTGTTATGCTATGCTATGTTTTGTTGTGTTTTGTTATACTATGCTATATTTTGTTGTGTTTTGTTATGCTATGCTGTTTTGTTCTGTTTTGTTATGCTATGCTATGTTTTGTTGTGTTTTTGTTATGCTATGCTGTGTTTGTGTGTTTTGTTATGCTATGCTTTGTTGTGTTTTGTTATGCTATGCTATGTTTTGTTATGCTATGTTTTGTTATGCTATGTTTTGTTGTGTTTTGTTATGCTATGCTATGCTGTGTTTTGTTGTGTTTTGTTATGCTATGCTTTGTTCTGTTTTGCTATGCTATGCTTTGTTTTGTTAATGCTATGCTATGTTTTGTTAAGCTATGTTTTGTTGTTATTTGTTGTGCTATTCTATGCTGTTATGCTATATGTTGTTATACTATGCTATGCTAAGTTTTGTTATGCTATGCTATGTTTTGTTGTGTTTTGTTATGCTATGCTATGTTTTGTTATGCTATGTTTTGTTTTGTTATGCTATGCTATGCTTTGTTATGCTATGCTTTGTTATGCTATGCTATGTTTTGTTAAGCTATGTTTTGTTATTTGTTGTGCTATTCTATGCTTTTATGCTATATGTTATACTATGCTATGTTTTGTTATGCTATGTTTTGTTTTGTTATGCTATGCTATGTTTTGTTGTGTTTTGTTATGCTATGCTATGTTTTGTTATGCTTTTTTATGCAATGCTATGCTTTGTTTTGTTATGCTATGCTATGTTTTGTTATGCTATGTTTTGTTGTGTTTTGTTATGCTATGTTTTGTTGTGTTTTGTTATGCCATACTATAGTTTGTTATGCTATGCTAGGTTTTGTTGTGTTTTGCTATGCTTTGTTTTGTTATGCAATGCTAGGTTTTGTTGTGTTTTGCTATGCTATGCTTTGTTTTGTTATGCTATGCTTTGCTATGCTATGCTATGTATGCTATGCTTTGTTATGCTATGTTTTGTTATGCTATGCTTTTTGTTATGCTTTGTTTTGTTATGCTTTGTTTTGTTATGCTATGTTTTGTTATGCTATGCTATGTTTTGTTATGCTATGCTATGTTTTGTTTTGCTATGCTATGCTTTGTTATGCTATGCTATGTTTTGTTATGCTATGCTTTGTTATGCTATGCTGTTTTGTTGTTTTGCTATGCTATGTTTTGTTGTGTTTTGCTATGCTATGTTTTGTTGTGTTTTGCTATGCTATGCTATGTTTTGTTTTGCTATGCTTTGTTATGCTATGCTATGTTGTGGTTTGTTATGCTATGCTATGTTTTGTTATGCTATGCTATGTTTTGTTGTGTTTGCTATGCTATGCTATGTTTTGTTATGCTATGCTATGTTTTGTTATGCTATGTTTTGTTTTGTTATGCTATGCTTTGTTATGCTATGTTTTGTTTTGTTATGCTATGCTATGTTTTGTTATGCTGTGCTAAGTTTTGTTGTGTTTTGTTATGCTATGCTATGTTTTGTTATGCTATGCTATGTTTTGTTGTGTTTTGCTATGTTTTGTTATGCTATGCTATGTTTTGTTATGCTATGTTTTGTTGTGTTTTGTTATGCTATGCTATGTTTTGTTATGCTATGCTAGGTTTTGTTGTGTTTTGCTATGCTATGCTATGTTTTGTTATGCTATGCTATGTTTTGTTATGCTATGTTTTGTTGTGTTTTGTTATGCTATGCTTTGTTATGCTATGCTTTTTTTGTTATGCTATGCTATGTTTTGTTATGCTATGCTAAGTTTTGTTGTGTTTTGTTATGCTATGCTATGTTTTGTTGTGTTTTGCTATGCTTTGCTATGCTTTGTTTTGTGATGCTATGCTATGTTTTGTGATGCTATGCTGTTTTGTTGTGTTTTGTTATGCTATGCTTTGTTTTGTTATGCTATGCTATGTTTTGTGATGCTATGCTGTTTTGTTGTGTTTTGTTATGCTATGCTATGCTTTGTTTTGTGATGCTATGCTATGTTTTGTGTTTTGTTATGCTATGCTATGCTATGTTTTGTTATGCTATGCTGTTGTTATGCTATGCTATGTTATGCTATGCTATGTTTTGTTTTGTTATGCTATGTTGTGTTGTGTTTTGTTATGCTATGCTATGTTTTGTTGTGTTTTGTTATGCTGTTTTGTTGTCTTTTGTTATGCTATGCTATGTTTTGTTGTCTTTTGTTATGCTATGCTATGTTTTGTTTTGCTATGCTTTGTTATGCTATGCTTTGTTTTGTTATGCTATGCTATGTTTTGTTATGCTATGCTATGCTTTGTTATGCTATGCTATGTTTTGTTTTGCTATGCTATGCTTTGTTATGCTATGCTATGCTTTGTTATGCTATGCTTTGTTATGCTATGGTTTGTTATGCTATGCTATGTTTTGTTATGCTATGCTATGTTTTGTTATGCTATGCTATGTTGTGTTATGCTATGTTTTGTTATGCTATGTTTTGTTATGCTATGTTTTGTTATGCTATGTTTTGTTGTGTTTTGTTATGCTATGCTATGTTTTGTTATGCTATGTTATGCTATGCTAGGTTTTGTTGTGTTTTGCTATGCTTTGTTTTGTTATGCTATGTTTTGCTATGCTATGTTTTGCTATGCTATGCTTTGTTATGCTATGCTTTGTTATGCTATGCTATGCTATGTTATGCTATGCTTTGTTATGCTATGCTATGTTTTGTTTTGCTATGCTATGCTTTGTTATGCTATGGTATGCTTTGTTGTGGTTTGTTAAGCTATGCTTTCTTTTGTTATGCTATGCTACGTTTTGTTATGCTATGTTTTGTTTTGCTATGCTATGCTTTGTTATGCTATGCTTTGTTTTGTTATGCTATGTTTTGTTATGCTATGCTATGTTTTGCTATGCTATGCTTTGTTATGCTATGCTATGTTTTGTTATGCTATGCCTTGTTATGCTATGCTGTTTTGTTGTGTTTTGCTATGCTATGCTATGTTTTGTTGTGTTTTGCTATGCTATGTTTTGTTTTGCTATGCTATGTTTTGTTTTGCTATGCTATGCTTTGTTATGCTATGCTTTGTTGTGGTTTGTTATGCTATGCTATGTTTTGTTATGCTATGCTTTGTTGTGTTTTGCTATGCTATGCTTTGTTATGCTATGCTATGCTTTGTTTTGTTATGCTATGCTATGTTTTGTGATGGTGTTTTGTTGTGTTTTGTTATTCTATGCTATGCTTTGTTTTGTTATGCTATGCTATGTTTTGTTTTGTTATGCTATGCGATGTTTTGTTTTGCTATGCGATGTTTTGTTTTGCTATGCTATGCTTTGTTATGCTATGCTATGCTTTGTTGTGGTTTGTTATGCTATGCTATGCTTTGTTATGCTATGCTATGCTTTGTTGTGGTTTGTTATGCTAGGCTATGCTTTGTTATGCTATGCTATGCTATGTTTTGTTATGCTATGCTATGTTTTGTTATGCTATGCTATGTTTTGTTTTGCTATGTTCTGTTGTGTTTTGCTATGCTATGTTTTGTTGTGTTTTGTAATGCTATGCTTTGTTATGCCATGTTTTGTTTGGCTATGCTATGGTTTGTTATGCTAGGCTATGTTTTGTTTTGTTATGCTATGCTATGTTTTGTTATGCTATGTTTTGTTATGCTATGCTAAGTTTTGTTGTGTTTTGTTATGCTATGCTATGTTTTGTTGTGTTTTGCTATGCTATGCTTTAATTTGTTATGCTATGCTTTGTTTTGTTCTGCTATGCTTTGTTTTGTTATGCTATGCTATGTTTTGTTGTGTTTTGTTATGCTATGTTTTGTTGTGTTTTGTTATGCTATGCTATGTTTTGTTGTGTTTTGCTATGCTTTGCTATGCTTTGTTTTGTGATGCTATGCTATGTTTTGTGATGCTATGCTGTTTTGTTGTGTTTTGTTATGCTATGCTTTGTTTTGTTATGCTATGCTATGTTTTGTGATGCTATGCTGTTTTGTTGTGTTTTGTTATGCTATGCTATGCTTTGTTTTGTGATGCTATGCTATGTTTTGTGTTTTGTTATGCTATGCTATGCTATGTTTTGTTATGCTATGCTGTTGTTATGCTATGCTATGTTATGCTATGCTATGTTTTGTTTTGTTATGCTATGTTGTGTTGTGTTTTGTTATGCTATGCTATGTTTTGTTGTGTTTTGTTATGCTGTTTTGTTGTCTTTTGTTATGCTATGCTATATTTTGTTGTCTTTTGTTATGCTATGCTATGTTTTGTTTTGCTATGCTTTGTTATGCTATGCTTTGTTTTGTTATGCTATGCTATGTTTTGTTATGCTATGCTATGCTTTGTTATGCTATGCTATGTTTTGTTTTGCTATGCTATGCTTTGTTATGCTATGCTATGCTTTGTTATGCTATGCTTTGTTATGCTATGGTTTGTTATGCTATGCTATGTTTTGTTATGCTATGCTATGTTTTGTTATGCTATGCTATGTTGTGTTATGCTATGTTTTGTTATGCTATGTTTTGTTATGCTATGTTTTGTTATGCTATGTTTTGTTGTGTTTTGTTATGCTATGCTATGTTTTGTTATGCTATGTTATGCTATGCTAGGTTTTGTTGTGTTTTGCTATGCTTTGTTTTGTTATGCTATGTTTTGCTATGCTATGTTTTGCTATGCTATGCTTTGTTATGCTATGCTTTGTTATGCTATGCTATGCTATGTTATGCTATGCTTTGTTATGCTATGCTATGTTTTGTTTTGCTATGCTATGCTTTGTTATGCTATGGTATGCTTTGTTGTGGTTTGTTAAGCTATGCTTTCTTTTGTTATGCTATGCTACGTTTTGTTATGCTATGTTTTGTTTTGCTATGCTATGCTTTGTTATGCTATGCTTTGTTTTGTTATGCTATGTTTTGTTATGCTATGCTATGTTTTGCTATGCTATGCTTTGTTATGCTATGCTATGTTTTGTTATGCTATGCCTTGTTATGCTATGCTGTTTTGTTGTGTTTTGCTATGCTATGCTATGTTTTGTTGTGTTTTGCTATGCTATGTTTTGTTTTGCTATGCTATGTTTTGTTTTGCTATGCTATGCTTTGTTATGCTATGCTTTGTTGTGGTTTGTTATGCTATGCTATGTTTTGTTATGCTATGCTTTGTTGTGTTTTGCTATGCTATGCTTTGTTATGCTATGCTATGCTTTGTTTTGTTATGCTATGCTATGTTTTGTGATGGTGTTTTGTTGTGTTTTGTTATTCTATGCTATGCTTTGTTTTGTTATGCTATGCTATGTTTTGTTTTGTTATGCTATGCGATGTTTTGTTTTGCTATGCGATGTTTTGTTTTGCTATGCTATGCTTTGTTATGCTATGCTATGCTTTGTTGTGGTTTGTTATGCTATGCTATGCTTTGTTATGCTATGCTATGCTTTGTTGTGGTTTGTTATGCTAGGCTATGCTTTGTTATGCTATGCTATGCTATGTTTTGTTATGCTATGCTATGTTTTGTTATGCTATGCTATGTTTTGTTTTGCTATGTTCTGTTGTGTTTTGCTATGCTATGTTTTGTTTTGTTATGCTATGCTATGTTTTGTTGTGTTTTGTAATGCTATGCTTTGTTATGCCATGTTTTGTTTGGCTATGCTATGGTTTGTTATGCTAGGCTATGTTTTGTTTTGTTATGCTATGCTATGTTTTGTTATGCTATGTTTTGTTATGCTATGCTAAGTTTTGTTGTGTTTTGTTATGCTATGCTATGTTTTGTTGTGTTTTGCTATGCTATGCTTTAATTTGTTATGCTATGCTTTGTTTTGTTCTGCTATGGTTTGTTTTGTTATGCTATGCTATGTTTTGTTGTGTTTTGTTATGCTATGTTTTGTTGTGTTTTGTTATGCTATGCTATGTTTTGTTATGCTATGTTGTGTTTTGTTATGCTGTTTTGTTGTGTTTTGTTATGCTATGCTTTGTTGTGTTTTGTTATGCTATGCTTTGTTTTGTTGTGTTTCGCAATGCTATGCTACGTTTTGTTTTGCTATGCTATGTTTTGTTGTGTTTTGTTATGCTATGCTATGCTTTGTGTTTCGCAATGCTATGCTACGTTTTGTTTTGTTATGCTATGTTTTGTGCTATGCTATGTTTTCTTATGTTATGCTATGTTTTGCTTTGTTATGCTTTGTTGTGTTTTTTTATGCTATGCTAGGTTATGCTTTGTTGTGTTTTGTTATGCTATGCTTTGTTATGCTTTGCTATGCTATGTTTTGTTATGCTATGCTTTGTTATGCTATGTTTTGTTACGCAATGCTATGTTTTGTTTTGTTATGCTATGCTTTGCTATGTTTTGTTATGCTATACTATGTTGTGTTGTGTTATGCTATGCTTTGTTTTGTTATGCTATGTTTTGTTTTGTTATGCTATGTTTTGTTGTGTTATGCTATGCTTTGTTATGGTATGTTTTGTTTTGCTATGCTATGCTTTGTTATGCTATGCTATATTTTGTTGAGTTTTGCTATGCTATGTTTTGTTTTGCTACGCTATGTTTTGTTTTGCTACGTTTTGTTGTGTTTTGTTATGCTATGCTTTGCTATGCTATGTTTTGTTATGCTATGCTATGTTTTGTTTTGTTATGCTATGTTTTGTTATGCTAAGTTATGCTATGCTTTGTTATGCTATGCTATGTTATGCTATGCTATGTTTTGTTAAGCTATGTTTTGTTATTTGTTGTGCTATTCTATGCTGTTATGCTATATGTTGTTATACTATGCTATGTTTTGTTATGCTGTTTTGTTTTGTTTTGTTATGCTATGTTTTGTTGTGTTTTGTTATGCTATGCTATGTTTTGTTATGCTTTGTTATGCTATGCTATGCTTTGTTTTGTTATGCTATGCTATGTTTTGTTATGCTATGTTTTGTTGTGTTTTGTTATGCTATGTTTTGTTGTGTTTTGTTATGCCATACTATAGTTTGTTATGCTATGCTAGGTTTTGTTGTGTTTTGCTATGCTTTGTTTTGTTATGCAATGCTAGGTTTTGTTGTGTTTTGCTATGCTATGCTTTGTTTTGTTATGCTATGCTTTGCTATGCTATGCTATGTATGCTATGCTTTGTTATGCTATGTTTTGTTATGCTATGCTATGCTTTTTGTTATGCTTTGTTTTGTTATGCTTTGTTTTGTTATGCTATGTTTTGTTATGCTATGCTATGTTTTGTTATGCTATGCTATGTTTTGTTTTGCTATGCTATGCTTTGTTATGCTATGCTATGCTTTGTTATGCTATGCTGTTTTGTTGTTTTGCTATGCTATGTTTTGTTGTGTTTTGCTATGCTATGTTTTGTTGTGTTTTGCTATGCTATGCTATGTTTTGTTTTGCTATGCTTTGTTATGCTATGCTATGTTGTGGTTTGTTATGCTATGCTATGTTTTGTTATGCTATGCTATGTTTTGTTGTGTTTGCTATGCTATGCTTTGTTATGCTATGCTATGTTTTGTTATGCTATGTTTTGTTTTGTTATGCTATGCTTTGTTATGCTATGTTTTGTTATGCTATGCTATGTTTTGTTATGCTATGCTAAGTTTTGTTGTGTTTTGTTATGCTATGCTATGTTTTGTTATGCAATGCTGTTTTGTTGTGTTTTGCTATGTTTTGTTTTGCTATGTTTTGTTATGCTATGTTTTGTTATGCTATGTTTTGTTGTGTTTTGTTATGCTATGCTATGTTTTGTTATGCTATGCTAGGTTTTGTTGTGTTTTGCTATGCTATGCTATGTTTTGTTATGCTATGCTAAGTTTTGTTGTGTTTTGTTATGCTATGCTATGTTTTGTTGTGTTTTGCTATGCTATGCTATGCTTTGTTTTGTGATGCTATGCTGTTTTGTTGTGTTTTGTTATGCTATGCTATGCTTTGTTTTGTTATGCTATGCTATGTTTTGTGATGCTATGCTGTTTTGTTGTGTTTTGTTATGCTATGCTTTGTTTTGTGATGCTATGCTATGTTTTGTGTTTTGTTATGCTATGCTATGCTATGTTTTGTTATGCTATGCTGTTGTTATGCTATGCTATGTTATGCTATGCTATGTTTTGTTTTGTTATGCTATGTTGTGTTGTGTTTTGTTATGCTATGCTATGTTTTGTTGTGTTTTGTTATGCTGTTTTGTTGTGTTTTGTTATGCTATGCTATGTTTTGTTGTCTTTTGTTATGCTATGCTATGTTTTGTTTTGCTATGCTTTGTTATGCTATGCTATGCTTTGTTTTGTTATGCTATGCTATGTTTTGTTATGCTGTTTTGTTGTGTTTTGTTATGTTGTTTTGTTATGCTATGCTATGTTTTGTTATGCTATGCTATGCTTTGTTATGCTATGCTATGCTATGTTTTGTTTTGCTATGCTTTGTTATGCTATGGTTTGATATGCTATGCTATGTTTTGTTATGCTATGCTATGTTTTGTTATGCTATACTATGTTTTGTTATGCTATGCTATGTTTTGTTATGCTATGTTTTGTTGTGTTTTGTTATGCTATGCTATGTTTTGTTATGCTATGCTATGTTATGCTATGCTAGGTTTTGTTGTGTTTTGCTATGCTTTGTTTTGTTATGCTTTGTTTTGTTATGCTATGTTTTGCTATGCTATGCTTTGTTATGCTATGCTTTGTTATGCTATGCTTTGTTATGCTATGCTATGTATGCTATGCTTTGTTATGCTATGCTATGCTTTGTTATGCTATGCTTTGTTATGCTATGCTTTGTTATGCTATGCTATGTTTTGTTATGCTATGGTATGCTTTGTTGTGGTTTGTTAAGCTATGCTTTGTTTTGTTATGCTATGCTACGTTTTGTTATGCTATGTTTTGTTTTGCTATGCTATGCTTTGTTATGCTATGCTTTGTTTTGTTATGCTATGCTATGTTTTGTTATGCTATGCTATGTTTTGCTATGCTATGCTTTGTTATGCTATGCTGTTTTGTTATGCTATGCTGTTTTGTTGTGTTTTGCTATGCTATGCTATGTTTTGTTGTGTTTTGCTATGCTATGCTATGTTTTGTTGTGTTTTGCTATGCTATGCTATGTTTTGCTATGCTATGTTTTGTTTTGCTATGCTATGCTTTGTTATGCTATGCTATGCTTTGTTGTGGTTTGTTATGCTATGCTATGTTTTGTTATGCTATGCTTTGTTGTGTTTTGCTATGCTATGCTTTGTTATGCTATGCTATGCTTTGTTTTGTTATGCTATGCTATGTTTTGTGATGGTGTTTTGTTGTGTTTTGTTATTCTATGCTATGCTTTGTTTTGTTATGCTATGCGATGTTTTGTTTTGCTATGCGATGTTTTGTTTTGCTATGCTATGCTTTGTTATGCTATGCTATGCTTTGTTGTGGTTTGTTATGCTATGCTATGCTTTGTTATGCTATGCTATGCTTTGTTGTGGTTTGTTATGCTATGCTATGCTTTGTTATGCTATGCTATGCTTTGTTGTGGTTTGTTATGCTATGCTATGCTTTGTTATGCTATGCTATGCTATGTTTTGTTATGCTATGCTATGTTTTGTTATGCTATGCTATGTTTTGTTTTGCTATGTTCTGTTGTGTTTTGCTATGCTATGTTTTGTTTTGTTATGCTATGCTATGTTTTGTTGTGTTTTGTAATGCTATGCTTTGTTATGCCATGTTTTGTTTGGCTATGCTATGGTTTGTTATGCTAGGCTATGTTTTGTTTTGTTATGCTATGCTATGTTTTGTTATGCTATGTTTTGTTATGCTATGCTAAGTTTTGTTGTGTTTTGTTATGCTATGCTATGTTTTGTTGTGTTTTGCTATGCTATGCTTTAATTTGTTATGCTATGCTTTGTTTTGTTCTGCTATGCTTTGTTTTGTTATGCTATGCTATGTTTTGTTGTGTTTTGTTATGCTATGTTTTGTTGTGTTTTGTTATGCTATGCTATGTTTTGTTGTGTTTTGTTATGCTATGTTGTGTTTTGTTATGCTGTTTTGTTGTGTTTTGTTATGCTATGCTTTGTTGTGTTTTGTTATGCTATGCTGTGTTTTGTTGTGTTTCGCAATGCTATGCTACGTTTTGTTTTGCTATGCTGTTTTGTTGTGTTTTGTTATGCCATACTATAGTTTGTTATGCTATGCTAGGTTTTGTTGTGTTTTGCTATGCTTTGTTTTGTTATGCAATGCTAGGTTTTGTTGTGTTTTGCTATGCTATGCTTTGTTTTGTTATGCTATGCTTTGCTATGCTATGCTATGCTTTGTTATGCTATGTTTTGTTATGCTTTTTGTTATGCTTTGTTTTGTTATGCTTTGTTTTGTTATGCTATGTTTTGTTATGCTATGCTGTTTTGTTATGCTATGCTATGTTTTGTTTTGCTATGCTATGCTTTGTTATGCTATGCTATGTTTTGTTATGCTATGCTTTGTTATGCTATGCTGTTTTGTTGTGTTTTGCTATGCTTTGTTGTGTTTTGCTATGCTATGTTTTGTTGTGTTTTGCTATGCTATGCTATGTTTTGTTTTGCTATGCTTTGTTATGCTATGCTATGTTGTGGTTTGTTATGCTATGCTATGTTTTGTTATGCTATGCTATGTTTTGTTGTGTTTGCTATGCTATGCTATGTTTTGTTATGCTATGCTATGTTTTGTTATGCTATGTTTTGTTTTGTTATGCTATGCTTTGTTATGCTATGTTTTGTTTTGTTATGCTATGCTTTGTTATGCTATGCTAAGTTTTGTTGTGTTTTGTTATGCTATGCTATGTTTTGTTATGCTATGCTATGTTTTGTTGTGTTTTGCTATGTTTTGTTATGCTATGCTATGTTTTGTTATGCTATGTTTTGTTGTGTTTTGTTATGCTATGCTATGTTTTGTTATGCTATGCTAGGTTTTGTTGTGTTTTGCTATGCTATGCTATGTTTTGTTATGCTATGCTATGTTTTGTTATGCTATGTTTTGTTGTGTTTTGTTATGCTATGCTTTGTTATGCTATGCTTTTTTTGTTATGCTATGCTATGTTTTGTTATGCTATGCTAAGTTTTGTTGTGTTTTGTTATGCTATGCTATGTTTTGTTGTGTTTTGCTATGCTATGCTATGCTTTGTTTTGTGATGCTATGCTATGTTTTGTGATGCTATGCTGTTTTGTTGTGTTTTGTTATGCTATGCTTTGTTTTGTTATGCTATGCTATGTTTTGTGATGCTATGCTGTTTTGTTGTGTTTTGTTATGAAATGCTATGCTTTGTTTTGTGATGCTATGCTATGTTTTGTGTTTTGTTATGCTATGCTATGCTATGTTTTGTTATGCTATGCTGTTGTTATGCTATGCTATGTTATGCTATGCTATGTTTTGTTTTGTTATGCTATGTTGTGTTGTGTTTTGTTATGCTATGTTTTGTTGTGTTTTGTTATGCTGTTTTGTTGTCTTTTGTTATGCTATGCTATGTTTTGTTGTCTTTTGTTATGCTATGCTATGTTTTGTTTTGCTATGCTTTGTTATGCTATGCTTTGTTTTGTTATGCTATGCTATGTTTTGTTATGCTATGCTATGCTTTGTTATGCTATGCTATGCTATGTTTTGTTTTGCTATGCTATGCTTTGTTATGCTATGCTATGCTTTGTTATGCTATGCTATGCTATGTTTTGTTTTGCTATGCTATGCTTTGTTATGCTATGGTTTGTTATGCTATGCTATGTTTTGTTATGCTATGCTATGTTGTGTTATGCTATGTTTTGTTATGCTATGTTTTGTTATGCTATGTTTTGTTGTGTTTTGTTATGCTATGCTATGTTTTGTTATGCTATGTTATGCTATGCTAGGTTTTGTTGTGTTTTGCTATGCTTTGTTTTGTTATGCTATGTTTTGCTATGCTATGTTTTGCTATGCTATGCTTTGTTATGCTATGCTTTGTTATGCTATGCTATGCTATGCTTTGTTATGCTATGCTTTGTTATGCTATGCTATGTTTTGTTTTGCTATGCTTTGTTATGCTATGGTATGCTTTGTTGTGGTTTGTTAAGCTATGCTTTGTTTTGTTATGCTATGCTACGTTTTGTTATGCTATGTTTTGTTTTGCTATGCTATGCTTTGTTATGCTATGCTTTGTTTTGTTATGCTATGTTTTGTTATGCTATGCTATGTTTTGCTATGCTATGCTTTGTTATGCTATGCTATGTTTTGTTATGCTATGCCTTGTTATGCTATGCTGTTTTGTTATGCTTTGTTATGCTATGCTATGCTTTGTTTTGTTATGCTATGCTATGTTTTGTTATGCTATGTTTTGTTGTGTTTTGTTATGCTATGTTTTGTTGTGTTTTGTTATGCCATACTATAGTTTGTTATGCTATGCTAGGTTTTGTTGTGTTTTGCTATGCTTTGTTTTGTTATGCAATGCTAGGTTTTGTTGTGTTTTGCTATGCTATGCTTTGTTTTGTTTTGTTATGCTATGCTTTGCTATGCTATGCTATGTATGCTATGCTTTGTTATGCTATGTTTTGTTATGCTATGCTATGCTTTTTGTTATGCTTTGTTTTGTTATGCTTTGTTTTGTTATGCTATGTTTTGTTATGCTATGCTATGTTTTGTTATGCTATGCTATGTTTTGTTATGCTATGCTATGTTTTGTTTTGCTATGCTATGCTTTGTTATGCTATGCTATGCTTTGTTATGCTATGCTGTTTTGTTGTTTTGCTATGCTATGTTTTGTTGTGTTTTGCTATGCTATGTTTTGTTGTGTTTTGCTATGCTATGTTTTGTTTTGCTATGCTTTGTTATGCTATGCTATGTTGTGGTTTGTTATGCTATGCTATGTTTTGTTATGCTATGCTATGTTTTGTTGTGTTTGCTATGCTATGCTTTGTTATGCTATGCTATGTTTTGTTATGCTATGTTTTGTTTTGTTATGCTATGCTTTGTTATGCTATGTTTTGTTATGCTATGCTATGTTTTGTTATGCTATGCTAAGTTTTGTTGTGTTTTGTTATGCTATGCTATGTTTTGTTATGCAATGCTGTTTTGTTGTGTTTTGCTATGTTTTGTTTTGCTATGTTTTGTTATGCTATGCTATGTTTTGTTATGCTATGTTTTGTTGTGTTTTGTTATGCTATGCTATGTTTTGTTATGCTATGCTAGGTTTTGTTGTGTTTTGCTATGCTATGCTATGTTTTGTTATGCTATGCTAAGTTTTGTTGTGTTTTGTTATGCTATGCTATGTTTTGTTGTGTTTTGCTATGCTATGCTATGCTTTGTTTTGTGATGCTATGCTGTTTTGTTGTGTTTTGTTATGCTATGCTATGCTTTGTTTTGTTATGCTATGCTATGTTTTGTGATGCTATGCTGTTTTGTTGTGTTTTGTTATGCTATGCTTTGTTTTGTGATGCTATGCTATGTTTTGTGTTTTGTTATGCTATGCTATGCTATGTTTTGTTATGCTATGCTGTTGTTATGCTATGCTATGTTATGCTATGCTATGTTTTGTTATGCTATGTTGTGTTGTGTTTTGTTATGCTATGCTATGTTTTGTTGTGTTTTGTTATGCTGTTTTGTTGTGTTTTGTTATGCTATGCTATGTTTTGTTGTCTTTTGTTATGCTATGCTATGTTTTGTTTTGCTATGCTTTGTTATGCTATGCTTTGTTTTGTTATGCTATGCTATGTTTTGTTATGCTATGTTTTGTTGTGTTTTGTTATGCTATGTTATGTTGTTTTGTTATGCTATGCTATGCTTTGTTATGCTATGCTATGCTTTGTTATGCTATGCTATGCTATGTTTTGTTTTGCTATGCTTTGTTATGCTATGGTTTGATATGCTATGCTATGTTTTGTTATGCTATGCTATGTTTTGTTATGCTATGCTATGTTTTGTTATGCTATGCTATGTTTTGTTATGCTATGTTTTGTTGTGTTTTGTTATGCTATGCTATGTTTTGTTATGCTATGCTATGTTAGGTTTTGTTGTGTTTTGCTATGCTTTGTTTTGTTATGCTTTGTTTTGTTATGCTATGTTTTGCTATGCTATGCTTTGTTATGCTATGCTTTGTTATGCTATGCTATGTATGCTATGCTTTGTTATGCTATGCTATGCTTTGTTATGCTATGCTTTGTTATGCTATGCTATGCTTTGTTATGCTATGCTATGTTTTGTTATGCTATGGTATGCTTTGTTGTGGTTTGTTAAGCTATGCTTTGTTTTGTTATGCTATGCTACGTTTTGTTATGCTATGTTTTGTTTTGCTATGCTATGCTTTGTTATGCTATGCTTTGTTTTGTTATGTTTTGTTATGCTATGCTATGTTTTGTTATGCTATGCTATGTTTTGCTATGCTATGCTTTGTTATGCTATGCTATGTTTTGTTATGCTATGCCTTGTTATGCTATGCTGTTTTGTTGTGTTTTGCTATGCTATGCTATGTTTTGTTGTGTTTTGCTATGCTATGCTATGTTTTGTTGTGTTTTGCTATGCTATGCTATGTTTTGCTATGCTATGTTTTGTTTTGCTATGCTATGCTTTGTTATGCTATGCTATGCTTTGTTGTGGTTTGTTATGCTATGCTATGTTTTGTTATGCTATGCTTTGTTGTGTTTTGCTATGCTATGCTTTGTTATGCTATGCTATGCTTTGTTTTGTTATGCTATGCTATGTTTTGTGATGGTGTTTTGTTGTGTTTTGTTATTCTATGCTATGCTTTGTTGTGGTTTGTTATGCTATGCTATGCTTTGTTATGCTATGCTTTGTTGTGGTTTGTTATGCTATGCTATGCTTTGTTATGCTATGCTATGCTATGTTTTGTTATGCTATGCTATGTTTTGTTATGCTATGCTATGTTTTGTTTTGCTATGTTCTGTTGTGTTTTGCTATGCTATGTTTTGTTTTGTTATGCTATGCTATGTTTTGTTGTGTTTTGTAATGCTATGCTTTGTTATGCCATGTTTTGTTTGGCTATGCTATGGTTTGTTATGCTAGGCTATGTTTTGTTTTGTTATGCTATGCTATGTTTTGTTATGCTATGTTTTGTTATGCTATGCTAAGTTTTGTTGTGTTTTGTTATGCTATGCTATGTTTTGTTGTGTTTTGCTATGCTATGCTTTAATTTGTTATGCTATGCTTTGTTTTGTTCTGCTATGCTTTGTTTTGTTATGCTATGCTATGTTTTGTTGTGTTTTGTTATGCTATGTTTTGTTGTGTTTTGTTATGCTATGCTATGTTTTGTTGTGTTTTGTTATGCTATGTTGTGTTTTGTTATGCTGTTTTGTTGTGTTTTGTTATGCTATGCTTTGTTGTGTTTTGTTATGCTATGCTGTGTTTTGTTGTGTTTCGCAATGCTATGCTACGTTTTGTTTTGCTATGCTATGTTTTGTTGTGTTATGCTATGCTATGCTTTGTTGTGTTTCGCAATGCTATGCTACGTTTTGTTTTGTTATGCTATGTTTTGTGCTATGCTATGTTTTCTTATGTTATGCTATGTTTTGCTTTGTTATGCTTTGTTTGTTTTTTTATGCTATGCTAGGTTATGCTTTGTTGTGTTTTGTTATGCTATGCTTTGTTATGCTTTGTTATGCTTTGCTATGCTATGTTTTGTTATGCTATGCTTTGTTATGCTATGTTTTGTTACGCAATGCTATGTTTTGTTTTGTTATGCTATGCTTTGCTATGTTTTGTTATGCTATACTATGTTGTGTTGTGTTTTGTTATGCTATGCTTTGTTTTGTTATGCTATGTTTTGTTTTGTTATGCTATGTTTTGTTGTGTTTTGTTATGCTATGTTTTGTTATGCTATGTTTTGTTTTGCTATGCTATGTTATGCTATGCTATATTTTGTTGTGTTTTGTTATGCTATGCTTTGTTATGGTATGTTTTGTTTTGCTATGCTATGCTTTGTTATGCTATGCTATATTTTGTTGAGTTTTGCTATGCTATGTTTTGTTTTGTTATGCTACGTTTTGTTGTGTTTTGTTATGCTATGCTTTGCTATGCTATGTTTTGTTATGCTATGCTATGTTTTGTTATGTTTTGTTATGCTAAGTTTTGTTGTGTTTTGTTATGCTATGCTGTTTTGTTATGCTATGCTATCTTTTGTTGTGTTTTGCTATGCTATGCTTTGTTTTGTTATGCTATGTTTTGTGATGCTGTTTTGTTGTGTTTTGTTATGCTATGCTTTGTTTTCTTATGCTATGCTATGTTTTGTTATGCTATGTTTTGTTTTGCTATGCTGTTTTGTTATGCTATGATTTGTTGTGTTTTGTTATGCTATGCTTGGTTATGCTTTATGCTATGCTTTGTTATGCTTTGTTTTGTTATGCTATGCTTTGTTATGCGATGCTATGCTTTGTTATGCTATGCTATGCTATGTTTTGTTATGCTAGGCTATGTTTTGTTATGCTATGCTAAGTTTTGTTGTGTTTTGTTATGCTATGCTATGTTTTGTTATGCTATGCTATGTTTTGTTATGCTATGCTACGATTTGTTGTGTTTTGTTATGCTATGTTTTGTTTTGTTATGCTATGCTATGTTTTGTTGTTTTGTTATGCTATGCTATGTTTTGTTATGCTATGCTTTGTTGTGTTTTGCTATGCTTTGTTATGCTATGCTATGCTTTATTTTGTTATGCTATGCTATGTTTTGTGATGGTGTTTTGTTGTGTTTTGTTATTCTATGCTATGCTTTGTTTTGTTATGCTATGCGATGTTTTGTTTTGCTATGCGATGTTTTGTTTTGCTATGCTATGCTTTGTTATGCTATGCTATGCTTTGTTGTGGTTTGTTATGCTATGCTATGCTTTGTTATGCTATGCTATGCTTTGTTGTGGTTTGTTATGCTATGCTATGCTTTGTTATGCTATGCTATGTTTTGTTATGCTATGCTATGTTTTGTTATGCTATGCTATGTTTTGTTTTGCTATGTTCTGTTGTGTTTTGCTATGCTATGTTTTGTTTTGTTATGCTATGCTATGTTTTGTTGTGTTTTGTAATGCTATGCTTTGTTATGCCATGTTTTGTTTGGCTATGCTATGGTTTGTTATGCTAGGCTATGTTTTGTTTTGTTATGCTATGCTATGTTTTGTTATGCTATGTTTTGTTATGCTATGCTAAGTTTTGTTGTGTTTTGTTATGCTATGCTATGTTTTGTTGTGTTTTGTTATGCTATGTTGTGTTTTGTTATGCTGTTTTGTTGTGTTTTGTTATGCTATGCTTTGTTGTGTTTTGTTATGCTATGCTGTGTTTTGTTCTGCTATGCTTTGTTTTGTTATGCTATGCTATGTTTTGTTGTGTTTTGCTATGCTATGCTTTAATTTGTTATGCTATGCTTTGTTTTGTTCTGCTATGCTTTGTTTTGTTATGCTATGCTATGCTATGTTATGCTATGTTTTGTTGTGTTTTGTTATGCTATGCTATGTTTTGTTGTGTTTTGTTATGCTATGTTGTGTTTTGTTATGCTGTTTTGTTGTGTTTTGTTATGCTATGCTTTGTTGTGTTTTGTTATGCTATGCTGTGTTTTGTTGTGTTTCGCAATGCTATGCTACGTTTTGTTTTGCTATGCTATGTTTTGTTGTGTTTTGTTATGCTATGCTATGCTTTGTTGTGTTTCGCAATGCTATGCTACGTTTTTTTTGTTATGCTATGTTTTGTGCTATGCTATGTTTTCTTATGTTATGCTATGTTTTGCTTTGTTATGCTTTGTTTGTTTTTTATGCTATGCTAGGTTATGCTTTGTTGTGTTTTGTTATGCTATGCTTTGTTATGCTTTGTTATGCTTTGCTATGCTATGTTTTGTTATGCTATGCTTTGTTATGCTATGTTTTGTTACGCAATGCTATGTTTTGTTTTGTTATGCTATGCTTTGCTATGTTTTGTTATGCTATACTATGTTGTGTTGTGTTTTGTTATGCTATGCTTTGTTTTGTTATGCTATGTTTTGTTTTGTTATGCTATGTTTTGTTGTGTTTTGTTATGCTATGTTTTGTTATGCTATGTTTTGTTTTGCTATGCTATGTTATGCTATGCTATATTTTGTTGTGTTTTGTTATGCTATGATTTGTTATGGTATGTTTTGTTTTGCTATGCTATGCTTTGTTATGCTATGCTATATTTTGTTGAGTTTTGCTATGCTATGTTTTGTTTTGTTATGCTACGTTTTGTTGTGTTTTGTTATGCTATGCTTTGCTATGCTATGTTTTGTTATGCTATGCTATGTTTTGTTTTGTTATGTTTTGTTATGCTAAGTTTTGTTGTGTTTTGTTATGCTATGCTGTTTTGTTATGCTATGCTATCTTTTGTTGTGTTTTGCTATGCTATGCTTTGTTTTGTTATGCTATGTTTTGTGATGCTGTTTTGTTGTGTTTTGTTATGCTATGCTTTGTTTTCTTATGCTATGCTATGTTTTGTTATGCTATGTTTTGTTTTGCTATGCTGTTTTGTTATGCTATGATTTGTTGTGTTTTGTTATGCTATGCTTGGTTATGCTTTATGCTATGCTTTGTTATGCTTTGTTTTGTTTTGTTTTGTTATGCTATGCTTTGTTATGCGATGCTATGCTTTGTTATGCTATGCTATGCTATGTTTTGTTATGCTAGGCTATGTTTTGTTATGCTATGCTAAGTTTTGTTGTGTTTTGTTATGCTATGCTATGTTTTGTTATGCTATGCTATGTTTTGTTATGCTATGCTACGATTTGTTGTGTTTTGTTATGCTATGTTTTGTTTTGTTATGCTATGCTATGTTTTGTTGTTTTGTTATGCTATGCTATGTTTTGTTATGCTATGCTTTGTTGTGTTTTGCTATGATATGCTTTGTTATGCTATGCTATGCTTTGTTTTGTTATGCTATGCTATGTTTTGTGATGGTGTTTTGTTGTGTTTTGTTATTCTATGCTATGCTTTGTTTTGTTATGCTATGCGATGTTTTGTTTTGCTATGCGATGTTTTGTTTTGCTATGCTATGCTTTGTTATGCTATGCTATGCTTTGTTGTGGTTTGTTATGCTATGCTATGCTTTGTTATGCTATGCTATGCTTTGTTGTGGTTTGTTATGCTATGCTATGTTTTGTTATGCTATGCTATGTTTTGTTTTGCTATGTTCTGTTGTGTTTTGCTATGCTATGTTTTGTTTTGTTATGCTATGCTATGTTTTGTTGTGTTTTGTAATGCTATGCTTTGTTATGCCATGTTTTGTTTGGCTATGCTATGGTTTGTTATGCTAGGCTATGTTTTGTTTTGTTATGCTATGCTATGTTTTGTTATGCTATGTTTTGTTATGCTATGCTAAGTTTTGTTGTGTTTTGTTATGCTATGCTATGTTTTGTTGTGTTTTGTTATGCTATGTTGTGTTTTGTTATGCTGTTTTGTTGTGTTTTGTTATGCTATGCTTTGTTGTGTTTTGTTATGCTATGCTGTGTTTTGTTCTGCTATGCTTTGTTTTGTTATGCTATGCTATGTTTTGTTGTGTTTTGCTATGCTATGCTTTAATTTGTTATGCTATGCTTTATTTTGTTCTGCTATGCTTTGTTTTGTTATGCTATCCTATGCTATGTTATGCTATGTTTTGTTGTGTTTTGTTATGCTATGCTATGTTTTGTTGTGTTTTCTTATGCTATGCTATGTTTTGTTATGCTATGTTTTGTTTTGCTATGCTGTTTTGTTATGCTATGATTTGTTGTGTTTTGTTATGCTATGCTTGGTTATGCTTTATGCTATGCTTTGTTATGCTTTGTTTTGTTTTGTTTTGTTATGCTATGCTTTGTTATGCGATGCTATGCTTTGTTATGCTATGCTATGCTTTGTTATGCTAGGCTATGTTTTGTTATGCTATGCTAAGTTTTGTTGTGTTTTGTTATGCTATGCTATGTTTTGTTATGCTATGCTATGTTTTGTTATGCTATGCTACGATTTGTTGTGTTTTGTTATGCTATGTTTTGTTTTGTTATGCTATGCTATGTTTTGTTGTTTTGTTATGCTATGCTATGTTTTGTTATGCTATGCTTTGTTGTGTTTTGCTATGCTATGCTTTGTTATGCTATGCTATGCTTTGTTTTGTTATGCTATGCTATGTTTTGTGATGGTGTTTTGTTGTGTTTTGTTATTCTATGCTATGCTTTGTTTTGTTATGCTATGCGATGTTTTGTTTTGCTATGCGATGTTTTGTTTTGCTATGCTATGCTTTGTTATGCTATGCTATGCTTTGTTGTGGTTTGTTATGCTATGCTATGCTTTGTTATGCTATGCTATGCTTTGTTGTGGTTTGTTATGCTATGCTATGCTTTGTTATGCTATGCTATGCTATGTTTTGTTATGCTATGCTATGTTTTGTTATGCTATGCTATGTTTTGTTTTGCTATGTTCTGTTGTGTTTTGCTATGCTATGTTTTGTTTTGTTATGCTATGCTATGTTTTGTTGTGTTTTGTAATGCTATGCTTTGTTATGCCATGTTTTGTTTGGCTATGCTATGGTTTGTTATGCTAGGCTATGTTTTGTTTTGTTATGCTATGCTATGTTTTGTTATGCTATGTTTTGTTATGCTATGCTAAGTTTTGTTGTGTTTTGTTATGCTATGCTATGTTTTGTTGTGTTTTGTTATGCTATGTTGTGTTTTGTTATGCTGTTTTGTTGTGTTTTGTTATGCTATGCTTTGTTGTGTTTTGTTATGCTATGCTGTGTTTTGTTCTGCTATGCTTTGTTTTGTTATGCTATGCTATGTTTTGTTGTGTTTTGCTATGCTATGCTTTAATTTGTTATGCTATGCTTTGTTTTGTTCTGCTATGCTTTGTTTTGTTATGCTATGCTATGCTATGTTATGCTATGTTTTGTTGTGTTTTGTTATGCTATGCTATGTTTTGTTGTGTTTTGTTATGCTATGTTGTGTTTTGTTATGCTGTTTTGTTGTGTTTTGTTATGCTATGCTTTGTTGTGTTTTGTTATGCTATGCTGTGTTTTGTTGTGTTTCGCAATGCTATGCTACGTTTTGTTTTGCTATGCTATGTTTTGTTGTGTTTTGTTATGCTATGCTATGCTTTGTTGTGTTTCGCAATGCTATGCTACGTTTTGTTTTGTTATGCTATGTTTTGTGCTATGCTATGTTTTCTTATGTTATGCTATGTTTTGCTTTGTTATGCTTTGTTTGTTTTTTTATGCTATGCTAGGTTATGCTTTGTTGTGTTTTGTTATGCTATGCTTTGTTATGCTTTGTTATGCTTTGCTATGCTATGTTTTGTTATGCTATGCTTTGTTATGCTATGTTTTGTTACGCAATGCTATGTTTTGTTTTGTTATGCTATGCTTTGCTATGTTTTGTTATGCTATACTATGTTGTGTTGTGTTTTGTTATGCTATGCTTTGTTTTGTTATGCTATGTTTTGTTTTGTTATGCTATGTTTTGTTGTGTTTTGTTATGCTATGTTTTGTTATGCTATGTTTTGTTTTGCTATGCTATGTTATGCTATGCTATATTTTGTTGTGTTTTGTTATGCTATGCTTTGTTATGGTATGTTTTGTTTTGCTATGCTATGCTTTGTTATGCTATGCTATATTTTGTTGAGTTTTGCTATGCTATGTTTTGTTTTGTTATGCTACGTTTTGTTTTGTTATGTTTTGTTATGCTAAGTTTTGTTGTGTTTTGTTATGCTATGCTGTTTTGTTATGCTATGCTATCTTTTGTTGTGTTTTGCTATGCTATGCTTTGTTTTGTTATGCTATGTTTTGTGATGCTGTTTTGTTGTGTTTTGTTATGCTATGCTTTGTTTTCTTATGCTATGCTATGTTTTGTTATGCTATGTTTTGTTTTGCTATGCTGTTTTGTTATGCTATGATTTGTTGTGTTTTGTTATGCTATGCTTTGTTATGCTTTATGCTATGCTTTGTTATGCTTTGTTTTGTTTTGTTATGCTATGCTATGTTATGTTATGCTAGGCTATGTTTTGTTATGCTATGCTAAGTTTTGTTGTGTTTTGTTATGCTATGCTATGTTTTGTTATGCTATGCTATGTTTTGTTATGCTATGCTACGATTTGTTGTGTTTTGTTATGCTATGTTTTGTTTTGTTATGCTATGCTATGTTTTGTTGTTTTGTTATGCTATGCTATGTTTTGTTATGCTATGCTATGTTTTGCTATGCTATGCTTTGTTATGCTATGCTATGCTTTGTTATGCTATGTTTTGTTATGCTATGCTATGCTTTGTTATGCTATGTTTTGTTATGCTATGCTATGTTTTGTTATGCTATGCTTTGTTATGCTATGCTATATATTGTTATGCTATGCTGGTTTGTTTTGTTATGCTATGCTATGTTTTGTTATGCATTGCTATGTTTTGTTAAGCTATGCTATGTTTTGTTATGCTATGTTTTGTTATGCTATGCTATGTTGTGTTTTGCTATGCTTTGTTTTGTTATGCTATGCTATGTTTTGTTATGCTATGTTTTGTGTTTTGTTATGCTATGTTTTGTTATGCTATGTTTTGTTGTGTTTTGTTATGCTATGCTTTGGGTTTTATTATGCTATGCTATGTTTTGTTATGCTATGTTTTGTTATGCCAGGCTATGCTTTGTTATGCTATGCTATGTTTTGTTGTGTTTTATAATGCTATGCTATGTTTTGTTATGCTATGTTTTGTTGTGTTTTGCTATGCTATGTTTTGTTATGCTATGCTGTTTTGTTATGCTATGTTTTGTTGTGTTTTGTTATGCTATGTTTTGTTTTGTTATGCTATGCTTTGTTATGCTATGCTATGTTTTGTTATGCAATGCTATGTTATGTTTTGTTATGCTATGCTAAGTTTTGTTGTGTTTTGTTATGCTATGTTTTGTTATGCTATGCTATGTTTTGTTGTGTTTTGCTATGCTTTGTTTTGTTATGCTATGCTATGCTTTGTTTTGTTATGCTATGTTTTGTGATGGTGTTTTGTTGTGTTTTGTTATTCTATGTTATGCTTTGTTTTGTTATGCTATGCTATGTTTTGTTTTGTTATGCTATGCAATGTTTTGTTGTGTTTTGTTATGCTATGTTTTGTTATGCTATGCTATGTTTTGTTGTGTTTTGTTATGCTGTGCTATGTTTTGTTGTGTTTTGCTATGCTATGTTTTGTTTTGTTATGCTGTTATGCTATGTTTTGTTGTGTTTTGTTATGCTATGCTTTGCTATGCTATGTTTTTTTCGTTATGCTATGTTATGTTTTGTTATGCTATGTTTTGTTATGCTAAGTTTTGTGTGTTTTGTGATGCTATGCTGTTTTGTTATGCTATGCTATCTTTTGTTGTGTTTTGCTATGCTATGCTTTGTTTTGTTATGCTATGCTATGTTTTGTGATGCTGTTTTGTTGTGTTTTGTTATGCTATGCTATGCTTTGTTTTCTTATGCTATGCTATGTTTTGTTATGCTATGTTTTGTTTTGTTACGCTATGCTTTGTTATGCTGTTTTGTTGTGTTGTTATGCTATGCTATGTTTTGTTGTGTTTTGCTATGCTATGTTTTGTTTTGTTATGCTATGCTGTTTTGTTATGCTATGTTTTGTTGTGTTTTGTTATGCTATGCTTTGTTATGCTTTGTTTTGTTTTGTTATGCTATGCTATGCTTTGTTATGCGTTGCTATGCTATGTTTTGTTATGCTATGCTATGTTTTGTTATGCTATGCTAAGTTTTGTGTTTTGTTATGCTATGCTATGTTTTGTTATGCTATGCTGTTTTGTTGTGTTTTGCTATGCTATGCTTTGTTTTGTTATGCTATGTTTTGTTTTGTTATGCTATGCTGTTTTGTTGTGATTTGTAATGCTATGCTTTGTTATGCCATGTTTTGTTTGGCTATGCTATGGTTTGTTATGCTAGGCTATGTTTTGTTTTGTTATGCTATGCTATGTTTTGTTATGCTATGTTTTGTTATGCTATGCTAAGTTTTGTTGTGTTTTGTTATGCTATGCTATGTTTTGTTGTGTTTTGTTATGCTATGTTGTGTTTTGTTATGCTGTTTTGTTGTGTTTTGTTATGCTATGCTTTGTTGTGTTTTGTTATGCTATGCTGTGTTTTGTTCTGCTATGCTTTGTTTTGTTATGCTATGCTATGTTTTGTTGTGTTTTGCTATGCTATGCTTTAATTTGTTATGCTATGCTTTGTTTTGTTCTGCTATGCTTTGTTTTGTTATGCTATGCTATGCTATGTTATGCTATGTTTTGTTGTGTTTTGTTATGCTATGCTATGTTTTGTTGTGTTTTGTTATGCTATGTTGTGTTTTGTTATGCTGTTTTGTTGTGTTTTGTTATGCTATGCTTTGTTGTGTTTTGTTATGCTATGCTGTGTTTTGTTGTGTTTCGCAATGCTATGCTACGTTTTGTTTTGCTATGCTATGTTTTGTTGTGTTTTGTTATGCTATGCTATGCTTTGTTGTGTTTCGCAATGCTATGCTACGTTTTGTTTTGTTATGCTATGTTTTGTGCTATGCTATGTTTTCTTATGTTATGCTATGTTTTGCTTTGTTATGCTTTGTTTGTTTTTTATGCTATGCTAGGTTATGCTTTGTTGTGTTTTGTTATGCTATGCTTTGTTATGCTTTGTTATGCTTTGCTATGCTATGTTTTGTTATGCTATGCTTTGTTATGCTATGTTTTGTTACGCAATGCTATGTTTTGTTTTGTTATGCTATGCTTTGCTATGTTTTGTTATGCTATACTATGTTGTGTTGTGTTTTGTTATGCTATGCTTTGTTTTGTTATGCTATGTTTTGTTTTGTTATGCTATGTTTTGTTGTGTTTTGTTATGCTATGTTTTGTTATGCTATGTTTTGTTTTGCTATGCTATGTTATGCTATGCTATATTTTGTTGTGTTTTGTTATGCTATGCTTTGTTATGGTATGTTTTGTTTTGCTATGCTATGCTTTGTTATGCTATGCTATATTTTGTTGAGTTTTGCTATGCTATGTTTTGTTTTGTTATGCTACGTTTTGTTTTGTTATGTTTTGTTATGCTAAGTTTTGTTGTGTTTTGTTATGCTATGCTGTTTTGTTATGCTATGCTATCTTTTGTTGTGTTTTGCTATGCTATGCTTTGTTTTGTTATGCTATGTTTTGTGATGCTGTTTTGTTGTGTTTTGTTATGCTATGCTTTGTTTTCTTATGCTATGCTATGTTTTGTTATGCTATGTTTTGTTTTGCTATGCTGTTTTGTTATGCTATGATTTGTTGTGTTTTGTTATGCTATGCTTTGTTATGCTTTATGCTATGCTTTGTTATGCTTTGTTTTGTTTTGTTATGCTATGCTATGCTATGTTATGTTATGCTAGGCTATGTTTTGTTATGCTATGCTAAGTTTTGTTGTGTTTTGTTATGCTATGCTATGTTTTGTTATGCTATGCTATGTTTTGTTATGCTATGCTACGATTTGTTGTGTTTTGTTATGCTATGTTTTGTTTTGTTATGCTATGCTATGTTTTGTTGTTTTGTTATGCTATGCTATGTTTTGTTATGCTATGCTATGTTTTGCTATGCTATGCTTTGTTATGCTATGCTATGCTTTGTTATGCTATGTTTTGTTATGCTATGCTTTGTTATGCTATGTTTTGTTATGCTATGCTATGTTTTGTTATGCTATGCTTTGTTATGCTATGCTATATATTGTTATGCTATGCTGGTTTGTTTTGTTATGCTATGCTATGTTTTGTTATGCATTGCTATGTTTTGTTAAGCTATGCTATGTTTTGTTATGCTATGTTTTGTTATGCTATGCTATGTTGTGTTTTGCTATGCTTTGTTTTGTTATGCTATGCTATGTTTTGTTATGCTATGTTTTGTGTTTTGTTATGCTATGTTTTGTTATGCTATGTTTTGTTGTGTTTTGTTATGCTATGCTTTGGGTTTTATTATGCTATGCTATGTTTTGTTATGCTATGTTTTGTTATGCCAGGCTATGCTTTGTTATGCTATGCTATGTTTTGTTGTGTTTTATAATGCTATGCTATGTTTTGTTATGCTATGTTTTGTTGTGTTTTGCTATGCTATGTTTTGTTATGCTATGCTGTTTTGTTATGCTATGTTTTGTTGTGTTTTGTTATGCTATGTTTTGTTTTGTTATGCTATTCTTTGTTATGCTATGCTATGTTTTGTTATGCAATGCTATGTTATGTTTTGTTATGCTATGCTAAGTTTTGTTGTGTTTTGTTATGCTATGTTTTGTTATGCTATGCTATGTTTTGTTGTGTTTTGCTATGCTTTGTTTTGTTATGCTATGCTATGCTTTGTTTTGTTATGCTATGTTTTGTGATGGTGTTTTGTTGTGTTTTGTTATTCTATGTTATGCTTTGTTTTGTTATGCTATGCTATGTTTTGTTTTGTTATGCTATGCAATGTTTTGTTGTGTTTTGTTATGCTATGTTTTGTTATGCTATGCTATGTTTTGTTGTGTTTTGTTATGCTGTGCTATGTTTTGTTGTGTTTTGCTATGCTATGTTTTGTTTTGTTATGCTGTTATGCTATGTTTTGTTGTGTTTTGTTATGCTATGCTTTGCTATGCTATGTTTTTTTCGTTATGCTATGTTATGTTTTGTTATGCTATGTTTTGTTATGCTAAGTTTTGTGTGTTTTGTGATGCTATGCTGTTTTGTTATGCTATGCTATCTTTTGTTGTGTTTTGCTATGCTATGCTTTGTTTTGTTATGCTATGCTATGTTTTGTGATGCTGTTTTGTTGTGTTTTGTTATGCTATGCTATGCTTTGTTTTCTTATGCTATGCTATGTTTTGTTATGCTATGTTTTGTTTTGTTACGCTATGCTTTGTTATGCTGTTTTGTTGTGTTGTTATGCTATGCTATGTTTTGTTGTGTTTTGCTATGCTATGTTTT
Organism: Calotriton arnoldi; assembly: GCA_963921515.1. Lineage (NCBI taxonomy): Eukaryota > Metazoa > Chordata > Amphibia > Caudata > Salamandridae > Calotriton > Calotriton arnoldi. Next base: position 722,403 of record CAWUFW010003939.1, read on the forward strand.
GTTTTGTTATGCTATGCTGTTTTGTTATGCTATGTTTTGTTGTGTTTTGTTATGCTATGCTTTGTTATGCTTTGTTTTGTTTTGTTATGCTATGCTATGCTTTGTTATGCGTTGCTATGCTATGTTTTGTTATGCTATGCTATGTTTTGTTATGCTATGCTAAGTTTTGTGTTTTGTTATGCTATGCTATGTTTTGTTATGCTATGCTGTTTTGTTGTGTTTTGCTATGCTATGCTTTGTTTTGTTATGCTATGTTTTGTTTTGTTATGCTATGCTGTTTTGTTGTGATTTGTAATGCTATGCTTTGTTATGCCATGTTTTGTTTGGCTATGCTATGGTTTGTTATGCTAGGCTATGTTTTGTTTTGTTATGCTATGCTATGTTTTGTTATGCTATGTTTTGTTATGCTATGCTAAGTTTTGTTGTGTTTTGTTATGCTATGCTATGTTTTGTTGTGTTTTGTTATGCTATGTTGTGTTTTGTTATGCTGTTTTGTTGTGTTTTGTTATGCTATGCTTTGTTGTGTTTTGTTATGCTATGCTGTGTTTTGTTCTGCTATGCTTTGTTTTGTTATGCTATGCTATGTTTTGTTGTGTTTTGCTATGCTATGCTTTAATTTGTTATGCTATGCTTTGTTTTGTTCTGCTATGCTTTGTTTTGTTATGCTATGCTATGCTATGTTATGCTATGTTTTGTTGTGTTTTGTTATGCTATGCTATGTTTTGTTGTGTTTTGTTATGCTATGTTGTGTTTTGTTATGCTGTTTTGTTGTGTTTTGTTATGCTATGCTTTGTTGTGTTTTGTTATGCTATGCTGTGTTTTGTTGTGTTTCGCAATGCTATGCTACGTTTTGTTTTGCTATGCTATGTTTTGTTGTGTTTTGTTATGCTATGCTATGCTTTGTTGTGTTTCGCAATGCTATGCTACGTTTTGTTTTGTTATGCTATGTTTTGTGCTATGCTATGTTTTCTTATGTTATGCTATGTTTTGCTTTGTTATGCTTTGTTTGTTTTTTATGCTATGCTAGGTTATGCTTTGTTGTGTTTTGTTATGCTATGCTTTGTTATGCTTTGTTATGCTTTGCTATGCTATGTTTTGTTATGCTATGCTTTGTTATGCTATGTTTTGTTACGCAATGCTATGTTTTGTTTTGTTATGCTATGCTTTGCTATGTTTTGTTATGCTATACTATGTTGTGTTGTGTTTTGTTATGCTATGCTTTGTTTTGTTATGCTATGTTTTGTTTTGTTATGCTATGTTTTGTTGTGTTTTGTTATGCTATGTTTTGTTATGCTATGTTTTGTTTTGCTATGCTATGTTATGCTATGCTATATTTTGTTGTGTTTTGTTATGCTATGCTTTGTTATGGTATGTTTTGTTTTGCTATGCTATGCTTTGTTATGCTATGCTATATTTTGTTGAGTTTTGCTATGCTATGTTTTGTTTTGTTATGCTACGTTTTGTTTTGTTATGTTTTGTTATGCTAAGTTTTGTTGTGTTTTGTTATGCTATGCTGTTTTGTTATGCTATGCTATCTTTTGTTGTGTTTTGCTATGCTATGCTTTGTTTTGTTATGCTATGTTTTGTGATGCTGTTTTGTTGTGTTTTGTTATGCTATGCTTTGTTTTCTTATGCTATGCTATGTTTTGTTATGCTATGTTTTGTTTTGCTATGCTGTTTTGTTATGCTATGATTTGTTGTGTTTTGTTATGCTATGCTTTGTTATGCTTTATGCTATGCTTTGTTATGCTTTGTTTTGTTTTGTTATGCTATGCTTTGTTATGCGATGCTATGCTTTGTTATGCTATGCTATGCTATGTTTTGTTATGCTAGGCTATGTTTTGTTATGCTATGCTAAGTTTTGTTGTGTTTTGTTATGCTATGCTATGTTTTGTTATGCTATGCTATGTTTTGTTATGCTATGCTACGATTTGTTGTGTTTTGTTATGCTATGTTTTGTTTTGTTATGCTATGCTATGTTTTGTTGTTTTGTTATGCTATGCTATGTTTTGTTATGCTATGCTATGTTTTGCTATGCTATGCTTTGTTATGCTATGCTATGCTTTGTTATGCTATGTTTTGTTATGCTATGCTATGCTTTGTTATGCTATGTTTTGTTATGCTATGCTATGTTTTGTTATGCTATGCTATGTTTTGTTATGCATTGCTATGTTTTGTTAAGCTATGCTATGTTTTGTTATGCTATGTTTTGTTATGCTATGCTATGTTGTGTTTTGCTATGCTTTGTTTTGTTATGCTATGCTATGTTTTGTTATGCTATGTTTTGTGTTTTGTTATGCTATGTTTTGTTATGCTATGTTTTGTTGTGTTTTGTTATGCTATGCTTTGGGTTTTATTATGCTATGCTATGTTTTGTTATGCTATGTTTTGTTATGCCAGGCTATGCTTTGTTATGCTATGCTATGTTTTGTTGTGTTTTATAATGCTATGCTATGTTTTGTTATGCTATGTTTTGTTGTGTTTTGCTATGCTATGTTTTGTTATGCTATGCTGTTTTGTTATGCTATGTTTTGTTGTGTTTTGTTATGCTATGTTTTGTTTTGTTATGCTATGCTTTGTTATGCTATGCTATGTTTTGTTATGCAATGCTATGTTATGTTTTGTTATGCTATGCTAAGTTTTGTTGTGTTTTGTTATGCTATGTTTTGTTATGCTATGCTATGTTTTGTTGTGTTTTGCTATGCTTTGTTTTGTTATGCTATGCTATGCTTTGTTTTGTTATGCTTTGTTTTGTTATGCTATGTTTTGTGATGTTGTTTTGTTGTGTTTTGTTATTCTATGTTATGCTTTGTTTTGTTATGCTATGCTATGTTTTGTTTTGTTATGCTATGCAATGTTTTGTTGTGTTTTGTTATGCTATGTTTTGTTATGCTATGCTATGTTTTGTTGTGTTTTGTTATGCTGTGCTATGTTTTGTTGTGTTTTGCTATGCTATGTTTTGTTTTGTTATGCTGTTATGCTATGTTTTGTTGTGTTTTGTTATGCTATGCTTTGCTATGCTATGTTTTTTTGTTATGCTATGTTATGTTTTGTTATGCTATGTTTTGTTATGCTAAGTTTTGTGTGTTTTGTGATGCTATGCTGTTTTGTTATGCTATGCTATCTTTTGTTGTGTTTTGCTATGCTATGCTTTGTTTTGTTATGCTATGCTATGTTTTGTGATGCTGTTTTGTTGTGTTTTGTTATGCTATGCTATGCTTTGTTTTCTTATGCTATGCTATGTTTTGTTATGCTATGTTTTGTTTTGTTACGCTATGCTTTGTTATGCTGTTTTGTTGTGTTGTTATGCTATGCTATGTTTTGTTGTGTTTTGCTATGCTATGTTTTGTTTTGTTATGCTATGCTGTTTTGTTATGCTATGTTTTGTTGTGTTTTGTTATGCTATGCTTTGTTATGCTTTGTTTTGTTTTGTTATGCTATGCTATGCTTTGTTATGCGTTGCTATGCTATGTTTTGTTATGCTATGCTATGTTTTGTTATGCTATGCTAAGTTTTGTGTTTTGTTATGCTATGCTATGTTTTGTTATGCTATGCTGTTTTGTTGTGTTTTGCTATGCTATGCTTTGTTTTGTTATGCTATGTTTTGTTTTGTTATGCTATGCTGTTTTGTTGTGTTTTGTTATGCTATGCTATGTTTTGTTATGCTATGCTATGTTTTGCTATGCTATGCTTTGTTTTGTTATGCTATGCTTTGTTATGCTATGTTTTGTCATGCTATGCTATGTTTTGTTATGCTATGTTTTGTTATGCTATGCTATATTTTGTTATGCTATGCTATGCTATGCTATGTTTTGTTGTGTTTTGTTATGCTGTTTTGTTATGCTATGCTTTGTTATGCTATGCTATGTTTTGTGTTTTGTTATGCTATGTTTTGTTTTGTTATGCTGTTTTTTTGTGTTTTGTTATGCTATGCTATGTTTTGTTGTGCTTTGCTATGCTATGTTTTGTTTTGCGATGCTATGCTATGTTTTGTTATGCTATGCTAGGTTATGTTTTGTTATGCGATGCTATGCTATGTTTTGTTATGCTATGCTAAGTTTTGTGTTTTGTTATGCTATGTTTTGTTATGCTATGCTATGTTTTGTTGTGTTTTGCTATGCTATGCTTTGTTTTGTTATGCTATGTTTTGTTTTGTTATGCTATGCTGTTTTGTTGTGTTTTGTTATGCTATGCTATGTTTTGTTATGCTATGCTATGTTTTGCTATGCTATGCTTTGTTTTGTTATGCTATGCTTTGTTATGCTATGTTTTGTTATGCTATGCTATGCTTTATTATGCTATGTTTTGTTTTGTTATGCTATGCTATGTTTTGTTATGCTATGTTTTGTTATGCTATGCTATATTTTGTTATGCTATGCTGTTTTGTTGTGTTTTGTTATGCTATGCTATGTTTTGTTATGCTATGCTTTGTTATGCTATGCTATGTTTTGTGTTTTGTTATGCTATGTTTTGTTTTGCTATGTTTTTTTGTGTTTTGTTATGCTATGCTATGTTTTGTTGTGCTTTGCTATGCTATGTTTTGTTTTGTTGTGTTATGCTATGTTTTGTTATGCTATGCTATGTTTTGTTATGCTATGCTATGATTTGTTATGTTATGTTGTGTTAGGCTAGGCTATGTTATGTTGTGTTAGGCTATGATATGTTGTGTTAGGCTAGGCTATGTTATGTTGTGTTAGGCTAGGCTGTGTTATGTTGTGTTAGGCTAGGCTGTGTTATGTTTAGGCTGTGTTGTGTTAGGCTAGGTCGTGTTGTGTTACGTTACATAATTATGTTTATAAGAATACTTCAGGCAAATTAATTAAAAACTTCAAGCAGAACTGCCTTGCACTAACATTTCTCAACGCAAAGTAATATGTTTAGTGAGATTAAAACATTTTCATAGATTACTTTTTTTCCCTCTGGTTTTTAGGCCCCTCTAAGTACTACGCGCCTTTGGTTACAGTGTTATAAAAAAACGTGTTATGTGCGTTTTCAATTACTTGGGAAAACAAGCCGGTGTTTTCCGTCTTTGCCTGCAGAGCAGCTGGGTCTCACAAAGTGGGTCTCTCAGCACAGACCTGCAGCTCCACTCCACGGCGTTCTCTGCCCCGCCTTCTCAGAGCATCCTCCTTTGAGACACGTAGCCACTTCCTTGTGTGGGGCCCTCTGGCAGCTGGACACTGACAGACCAATGAGAGAGCTGACTGGCGCATGCTCCAGGCGTGAAGCCAGCGTGGTTGCAGGACGCCTGGTGCATGCTCCTTTACGGCTCTCGTGAAGACATTTCTTATCAGCTTGTTAAATAAACAAGCTGATAAGAAATGTCTTCACGACAGACGCAAAGCAGGCAAGCCAGTCCAGCTCGGAGACAAAGGGCGTGAACAGAAAACCCTTATTTCCAATGGCAGGCCACCGTTTACCATAAACGGTGACGCCAGCCAATGGAAATGAGGGGCGGGACTTAAAGCCCTTTTCTGAAAGTCCTCTCCTACAAAATCTCTCGCGGAGGCGGAGCAGCGCTTTGCGCTGCAACGCACGCGAGACCTAAAAATGACTCTTCTACCTCTCTAGCTAAAACCTGCTTCACGGCCGTCTTCCAATGGCTCTCCTCTCCACAGTTAAAAGTGCATCTCCTCTCCACAGTTAAAAGTGCAACGAGGATAAAACGGAGATCCTTCTTTATGGGAGCTTCCCCCCTCAGTTCCGGGAATCGCTCTGGCCGGCTGAATATCTCATGCCAACCTCCGTGGGCAACCCACCAAAAATCTAGGGATATGATTTGAAGCTACTCTTCTCTACTCAGATCAAGAGGCTTACCCGGCAGTGCTTCGGCACACTTAAATCCCTTAGAAAATTTCTACCTCTCCTCCCTAGGTTAGCTAGGGAAACGGTTATGCCCTGATACTATCACGTGTTAATTATGCTAATGCCCTGTACGTAGGCCTACAGGGATATCTTTTGAACAGACTGCAGTTAGTCCAGAATGCCGCAGTGAGAACTCTTCTTAACATCCCTATAAGAACCAGCATGAGGCAATACTTGCATGATCTCCACTGGTTACCTGTGTCAGAAAGAGTTCAGATCAAATCCCTTGTCCTTTCTCACTCAGCTCTGTATGGACATGGTCCTGCCTATCTGAGAAAGCGCTTCAGGTTTTATGTTCCCTCTAGACAGCTGCGTTCAGCGACGCAGCTTCTTGCTCGCGTCCCTCGTTTTCGCCTCAAGAGAGTTGGAGGGAGCTCTCTTGCTTTTAAGGCGGCCTCTGTCTGGAATCTGCTTCCCTTGGACCTCCGCAGTACTCAGGCCCCCAAGCTCTTCAGAAAGAGACTGAAGACGTTTCTTTTCATCTAGTGGCCCTCTCCTCCTCTCCTCACGTTTGCGCCGGGACACTCCTTGAGTAACAGTGCGCGTTATAAATTGTACTAACAACATAACATAACATCTCATGATATCAGAAAAAATGTCTCAGGAAACTAAGTTAAACACTGAGGAAGTTGGTGGTTTGACAAGCATATTTTATGTGCTTATGGAAAGAATCCCCCGAGATCAGCCTAGTGAAATCAAACATGCTGCTGCAGTGGCTGAAATTCTTATTCGAGAAACTTCTGAAAAGAGACGCGCTCACCTCCTCACAACATGGTGGGTGCGCTCTCTCATGTTCATTAAAAAGCCCCCGTGGCTGGCCGCACTTGTTGAAAGGGAGTCGGCAAATCAGAAACAGGTTGAAGTGGCCCGGCAAGTGTTGTTATAAAGAGACGCGCTCACCGCATCACAAAAGTTGATTGAAAAGCCCCCGGGGCCGGCGCACGCTTTCAAGAGGAGCCGGTAAGTGAAAATTCACTCCAGGAACTCGCTAGGTGTTCCAGAGGAGACGCATGGATGTCTCTGCTGTCGGAGAGTGCTGAAGTAGACCAAAGCTGCCGGGAAGCTCCCCGCTCGGACTGGAGCTCAGCAGTGTGCTGCCATATTGGATGACGTTCAAACCACAAACCACACACCCTTGTTTTTTACTTTGAAATCTGGTACAAGGAGTTCTGTATTTCTAATGGGAGAAGCAACACAAACAACAGAATCTAAGGAAACAAATCGCCGCTAGGGCACTCGGTACGAGTTGCACTGTAGTGGCGAGGTGCAAACTGCCCTCCTGTAATTACCAGTCCTGTGCGGTAAGACCCCATGCAATTATGAATTAAACCATGGACTGAGAAATAACTTAACTGCATGGACGCGGTTTTACCAGGCATACAGCCACATGCAGTTCACAGTTCCGTGGGTTTTAACCCTTCCAGTTAATACCTGCCATTCCCCACTCTAAGCAGGTGGTAAATGAGAGGCTTGCTTCTGTGCAGGGCAGCTGGGGAGGTAGAGGAGGGAAGGGGAAGAAGTGTTCGGTAAAGGAGGGAGCATTGCATGCTTCCCTCATATCAGAAAAGGAGGCCGAGCAAGGCCAGGGGGTGAGGCCTACTACAGCGGAAGCCTAAAATAATTTTACTGGCTTGTTTTTGTTGTCAGTAAAATCGGGTCAAGTTATGAAAACATCAGGCTATTCATGATTGGAAGGAGTAGAGTTCCATATGGTAATTTTGATCCGCCTCATTCGTAATGAGGGCCCAAATAAGCCACTGATCCTTCTCCCACCTCGCCGCCAAGACCTGGAACACCCTCCCCACCAACCTCCGACAGACCCAAGACCTACTGGCCTTCAGAAGACTCCTCAAGACCTGGCTCTTCGATCAGTAGCAGCACCACCCCCCTCTTCCCCCGGCGCCTTGAGACCCTCGCGGGTATGTAGTGCGCTTTATAAGTGACATGATTGATTGATTGATTGATTGACTGACAAGTTGAGATCTGTTTCACTGTTCCTTTGAAGTGGGCATCTAAGCCTAAAAAAAGAAAAGTAAGTTAATTCCTGAGATTGGCATCTACAGTTCAACTTATGTTGTCCTGTTGGCCCATGTAATGTGTGCTTTTTGTTCCCCTGCACTCTGGTATTTGTTGTTTTCATATTTTTATTAGTAAGATAAAATTACACATCCCTGGATGCAAACTAAGAAATAGGACTATAGATGTCGACACTGTACCACTTTTCTGATTGCAATAAAGTATCACATGGAACATGCAAACATCATACATATACACACTGAAAACCTAGCAATCTCTCCCATGTGCATACTGTATCCTGTTTGTCCAGTACCTAGTGGTAATTGGACTCAGACGCAGACCGGCAGGCAGCAGCACGAGTGATCTGAGCACTCCTTGTCTCACTTTTGAGGTGCCTGCCGACGTGTATGTATGTGTGTGGTCCTATGTGCTTGATTGATTGACATCCAAGTCTGGATAATGTGGAGGCAATGTTTGCAGCTTGGATGTCTGGAGCAGAGAATACTTTCAAGTAGAGTTGTGTCTCATCTACATATTGGTGAATCTTGATGCTGTTGTCTGTGAGTAGAGCACTCTGTGGCTCCCTATAGAGTTTGAAGATGATAGAGGATGGTATGGAACCCTGGGGAACTCCAAAAGCGATAGAGATCTTTTGGAAACTGAAGGTGCCCATGTGAACACACTGGTGTAAGTTGGAAAGGTAAGCAGGAGAAGGACATTGTTGGTGAATCCCATTCTAGACGCTAGGGTGTGCATGAGGATGTGATGGTCAACTGTGTTGAAGCGTGCTGAGTGGTCCAGCAATATCAGGAGGCAAAGGCATTTTCATCTGTGCTTAGTCACGCATCATCCGCAATGTGTAAGATAGCCAAATGATCTGAAGCCAGACTGATAGTTGTGCAGAAGATGGTTAGCATTAATGTGATCTTGAAGTTGAACATAGACTGATTTTTCATTGATCTTGCCGATGAGTGAAAGGCGAGTGATGGGCCATTAGCTGGTGAGGTCATCAGGGCCTAATGTATGTTTCTTTAGAAGTGGGAGGATCTGTTGTGATAGCTTCTGGGAAAATGCCTTGAGTGAGGGAAGTCTTGACTTTGGTTAGTAGAGGTGAGAGAGTGTCCCCTGAGAGATCTTGGATGAAGGACTAGGGTAAAATATAATCTTCGTTAGAAGTGGCTTTGAGGGACTTGAGTATTCTGGCAAAATCTGTGAGAGATGTGGCTTTTGAGGGCTGACCATTGCAGGATTCTACAGGAAAGGTTGGGCATAACAGATGAAGCAGCTTGGTGGTGTTGATGTGCTGTTGGATGTTCTATATTTTTTCACTGCAGAAGAGGTTGATGGTATTGCATTTTTCTGTGGAGTAAGGAATAAGTGGGTCTGGTAGGGGGTTTGATGCAGTGCTTGATTGTCTTGTAAAGCATTCAGTTTCTCTTGGTTGCTTCACTGATGGTTTTGGTGTAGTACTTTGCTTTGGTTGATCTGAAGAGCTGGCTGCATGTTGTGCAGAAGGTCGTCAATATCATGAAGTCATTGGGAGTTCTAGTTTCTTCCATTTTCTTTCCTGTCTGTGGATGGATCATGTATTGTCAGCAAGGTCTTAAGAGTAACATGATGCTGAAGGATTTAGCTTGACTTGTATACTTTACTCATATAGTTTTCCAAAACAATTGTTGAAGTTGTTTAATAGTGTATTGGTGTTGGACATGAAGTTGATTGGGTGAGAGGTGAGTTGCTTTTGGTTGTCTATAGAGAAGTGTTTGAATGATCTGAAGGTTTGGACTTCTCTTATGCTGGTGTTTTGGTAGGAAGCTGAGCAGGGAGATAGGGAAGGCAAAGAAGTAGGTCCAGTCGAGGAGTTTGGGTGGTTTGCATTGGATTGTTAGAGATGTTGAGAAGACAAAGCTGAGGGTGTGTCATTTAGAGTGTGTTGGTTGTGTGACATGCTGTGCAAGTTGAGTGTATCGATGAGGTTGAAGATAGTGTCTAATGTTTTTTTTTTAGCATGTTGTCTAGGAAGTTGAAGTCACTCAAGAAGGTGGTGTGGGCATGCTGGATGGAGAAGGTGGTGAGGAGGACTGCTGAGAATTCCTCAAAGAAATCCTTGTCTGTGTGTCACGATGCGCTGCACATGCAGTCGCTGGTGCTGCATCACACAATGGACCGTTAGGTGGCAGACACCCACCATCATAACATCAAAGACTCAGACCCGCCTGAGCTGTTCCATGGGCAGGGATGGATTGTGACTGCCTGACAATTTAGTATTAGTGCAAGCAGAACCACTCCAGTGCTTGAGGAGTGTAGAACTGCATGCATGCTGTGCACACAGGAGAACCGCTTCTTTTGGGGTAGTGGCTCAATGCAGGAAAGGGATGAACCAAACAAGGGGCATTCCACATCCTGATTGGTCTGCATGTTGTATGCTGCACATTGTGGTCTGGCTGAAACCTCCTACTTTCTGCTCGACCAAAATGCCCTGTGTTTTGCTTCCTACACTATTTGTGTATTAACATACCATGTGTATTTGTAAAGCGCACGTTTACCCAGAAGGGTATCTTGGCGCTGAATCACAGATGTTTATTGTTACCCAACTCAATGGTACTCATTTTATCGACCACAGAAGGATGAAAGGCTGAGTGGACCCACTGGGATTTGAACCTGTGACCATCGTTCCCTGTAACCTGCGCGCATGCGCGCGCTCTGTGCACTTCACCAGCGCGCACAGACTCTTGCAAAGCGCGCATGTTGATTAACGTGCACCAGCCATGGTCTTTAAATTTGAAATTAACTTTGAAGTGCAGTGGTATAACGGCACAGGCACGACTTTCAGGTTACTCTTGACATGGGCCTTTGGAATGCCTCGGGGGGTGGGGTGGGGTAATTCTTCCAGCAATAGGCATAGTGGAGATGCAGGGGCTCTAAGAAGGGGTGAAAAAACAACAAAGCCTCATTAACACGAGAATGGCCTTTTAAAGACCTGTGAAGTACTCGGTGTGGCTGGCAGCTCAAGAACTGTCTTTGTGTGCCCGGGAAGCTGTCTCAGCCCGGGCTGGCACACACGACGGGGGGGCGGGGGTATCGAGGGGGGTGCCTGTTCACAATGTAGGATTGGGGCTGCTTTTCACTTACATTTTTGAAAGTGTGCTGTACAAATGGCTCTCTCTGGTCGAAGCTGCTAAAAATAAAATAATTAAATTGTTATGTTTTCCCATAGGACTGGGAGCTGGTTCCATGTACTGACCAGCACAAAGACGTTGGTGAATAGTGCTGTTATTCGAAAGCTCATGACTGATTTTTTAATGTTTTCTTTGTTTCACAAAACACAGGATGGATTAATGCCGTTGCTGTGTGTGTGTTCAATCAGGGCCAGCTTTAGGACGTTTGTGCAGTCGCACCTGGCACTGACCTTGGGAGGGGTGTGGGGTGGGGTCACTGTGTTTTTACAATAACTTTTAAGTTTGAAAGCAGGTGCTGCTATTTTCCTTGGGTAGCCATCAGTCTTGAGGCAACATTAAAAATGTCAAGATAATGACAGTGATTAATGCTCCTGCTGGAACCCTCAATGGGTTCAAGTGCCTGCTGCAAAGAACGTGTGACTGACATGTATCATGATCACAGAACTGAATGTGAGTGAACAATAAGTGAGTGAACAATGAGTAAACCTATAAAAAAATAAATGTATGCCAGAGATAAGCTTTGGAGATGTGAAGGGTACTGTTGGAGGATGGTAGTAAGGGAATTCATGGAGAAGGTGGTCAGTTGGGGGCTGACAAAACGATTGTCACACTGGGCGCCAGCAGCGCTAAAGCCTACCTGTTTTTCAGCCTCATCCAGTAGTCCCTGCGTTACATAACCCACCACCATTTGCAGCAGAAGGAATAGCTCTTACCATAGTTTTCAGGGTAGCATGCATATTGTCCCATACTCTTTCATTCTTTTAATGGGAAACCATGTTGTGATACATTACGTCATCACAGACTAGAAGGTCTGCTTGTTCCTAAGCACATGGCATATTGCAGCATCACAAGTACAAGGTATTACCAGGGCCAATGGAATTATGCGTTATATTTGCATAATTATGGATTTGCCACATAATCCATCATCTGAAACCGAAATCTGTAGATTTAAACCAAGTAAAAATAGTTTCTAGCTTAACACCTTAACCGCGGCGGCAATTCCGCCGCGGTGCGGGGCGTTCCATTAAGTGGGCGGGGCCGCGTCGGCCAACGGACGTGCGCAGCACTACCGAGGTAGTGCTCGCGATGGCCGTTGGACGACGGGCGCACTTAGAGGGTTAAACAAATCAAAAGATCAAAAGTTACTTAAAAAAGTTGAGACATATGTTTGCGTGCATGGAAGGCCCTTCGCAAAGGTTGGCTGGGCATCTTTCAGTTGCTTACGTCTGTATTTGGTTTCTATACCGGTCCTAAGGAGGTGAAATATTTGCGTAGACAGGATTACAATGTATAAAAAATTATAAAAGAATGAAGTAACACTATGAAAGCATGTGCTGTATTATCCCACATAATTTGCCTATTCTTGTTCCATAATTTAGCCAACACTGCTGCATAATTTGGTGCTTTCCTCTGCTGCAGAATTCCAGGGGCCCTGGGTATTTTTGTTCAGCTTTTGTACAATACACAATGTGCCATTACTATATTTCCATTGAATGTATAGACACTGACAAACGTTCTCACACATTTTCACTCACCTTCTACGGTCTTGCACCACATACACACACCTTCAGGGCATATACTGTCTGTGTCTGGGAATGCACCCTGCATTCAGACAACTCACTCCTCATTCTCGCCCTTCACTTTCCCGCTCACCCTGCACTCAGTGATCACAATGCACTCACACTGATCACAATGCACTCACACCATTCACCTTCTCACCTTGCACTCACAGTGATCACTCTGCACTCACAATACAGGGTGCTGTTCACCCTGTACCTCACCCTGCAGTCACAGGAGCACACTACTCACCCTGCACTCATGTGATACTTCACTCATCTGTGCCCCTCACTGCTCAATCTGCAATCTCACTCAAACAAGCCCATCACTAACCATGCATTCATTCGTCCCACTCTGCACTTACATCCGCACCCAAATTCATATGGTCACCTCACTCTCCCTGCAGTCACTCCTCTTACCTTACTTACTCTTACACTGTCGCACCACTCACCGTGCATTCACATGGGCACGTCTGCCACCCACACAGTGCAGAGGGTTAATGTGTCTGCTACAAAGAACGTGTACCATGCAGATCACAGAACTGAGTGTGAGTAAACTAGGAGCAGTGTTATTAAAGAAGGAAATGTTTGTCAGAAAGGTACTATAGAGAGATGAGGTGCATTGTTGGTGAGTGGTGGTGAGGGAATTCATGGAGGAGGAGGAAATGGGGGAGGGGTGCCAAAAAAGACTGTTGCACAGTGTTCGACCAGTGCAGGGCCAGCCCTGGCTGGGAGTGTTAGCCCCCCGAAGTTCAGGACTAGTTGCTCCCCTGATCACAGCGTCCGTCATTGGCTGCATTTAACATAAATTCTTTCAAAAGGCAAACCATCAGCGCCACATTTAGAAAAGAAATGCAGCAAGTTTTATATAGTGCGAACTCAACCCAAAAGTTTTGGAGCGATTTAAATGATTTATTTATTTATTTTTGTATGCATGGGGTGATTAATTGATTTGCTGAGAATCACAGGATGTTAATCTGACCTGAGACTCAAAACCCATCTCCTAAGTTAGCAGCTCGAGCATTAAGCCACAACCTCTACCACAAGAGCGAAGCATTTTCAATATTATATACAACTTTATGCAACAAACAACCATTGACAAAGCCAATAGTCCTGGCTTCTTGTAGGTGTAATGTTACTTGTATTATATATCTGGATGCAATGACAGAAGAAGCAAAATATCAGTCAGGTGGCACACTATGCTAAACACAGATTTTTAGCTTAATTGCTTTTAAGCCATGCCCTTAATTGCATCGGTCACGCCCCTTTGAGAGACCCCCCTAGTTTTTTCATCCCACTTAAAGCCTAGGTCTACATGTGCGGTCGGGTTCTTGGCGCACATAGCCTTGGCTGCAGCGCACAGAGACCTTACTCCGCTGCACACTGAGGAAAACAATTAGAGGGATTATTGCCTGGGACTATGAGGTCAAACACAGGCACCTACAGTGGACTCATTAGTCCACTAAGCCACCAGACCCGGCTACCTAAAAGCTGAATGTTGCTTCATTCTGCTATTCTGTTGAAACAGAATATGATAAACTATTACTCTGTTGCCAATGAACACAGTCCATTGAGAATATGAGCCACATTGTTGATGAATCATAGAGAAACCAGCAGTGCTACTGCTTATGCTGTATGTGGTGTGCGTCTACAGATAAGTCTGTTCATGATAGTGGATGGGTATGGGATCCATGTATAACATCGAATTATAGATGGGTATCCATCAATTATAGTAAAGTTTGAGTGATGTTATAAACAACGAGAAGAAAGCTCAAGTTGTCTGTCACTCAGAACGCAGAGGGGAAAAACATCCCCAAAAATGAAGGTTACCCATCTCTAATTTTATGTTATATATACCTCCACTACCCTTTCAATATTTGTGAACATATTTTTCCAAAAGTGATAACCCACTATATTTACAAAAAATGTTGGAAAATTCAGATTTTATATAATTTTATGATATAAATTTATAGTGTTAATTACAATCCTGAAGTTAAATGTTGTAGTTTTCTAAAGTTTAAAAGTTGGTGGCCTCTGGATTCGTGCCTTTTCACACTGAAAGTGTAACTGCAACAAATGTTGGACGGAATGCTGAATGATTCAAACATTCTCCCCCAGACAAGAGATCTGGGTTAAATCCATCGTTCTTTTGCCCACTACGCCACCCCAGTTTGGACCCAGCCATATGCAAATCAGTCTTGACCCTGTGCCTCCTGGCAACAGTCAAGACCGAACTGCCAAGCCAGGTCCTCCCTAGACCGGAAACAAGCATCCTAGGACAGGCACAGGGTCAAGACTGATTTGCATATGGCTGGGTCCAAACTGGGGTGGCGTAGTGGACAAAAGAACGATGGATTTGGCCCAGATCTCTTGACTGGGGGAGAATGTTTGAATCATTCAGCACTCCGTCCATCATTTGTTGCTGTTACACTGTTCGCTCTAAGTTGGACTGGTATGCCCAGACATGGGTCCCTTGCTCACTGTGCCACTGGATTCAAGCTAGCCTGGCTGATGAAGGGTGACATAGCCCGAAACCGGTCCCAGGATGCTTGTTTCTGGTCCTGGGGGACCTGGCTTGGCAGTTCGGTCTGGACTGTTCCCATGAGGCACAGGGTCAAGACTGATTTGCAAATGGCTGGGTCCAAACTGGGGTGGCGTAGTGGACAAAAGAACGAAGGATTTGGCCCAGATCTCTTGACTGGGGGAGAATGTTGAATCATTCAGCATTTCATCCATCATTTGTTGCAGTTACACTTTTCGCCCTAAGTGGGACAGGTATTCCCCAGACGTGGGTCCCTTGCTAACTGTGCCACTGGATTCAAGCAAGCCTGGCTGAGGAAGGGTGAGTTACCCCGAAACTGGTCCCAGGATGCTTGTTTCCGGTCCAGGGAGGGCCTGGCTTGGCAGTTCAGTCTGGACTGTTCCCATGAGGCACAGGGTCAAGACTGATTTGCATACGTCTGGGTCCAAACTGGGGTGGCGTAGTGGGCAAAAGAACAATGGATTTGGCCCAGATCTCTTGACGGGAGGAGAATGTTTGAATCATTCAGCATTCCGTCCATCAGTTGTTGCAGTTACACTTTTCACACTGAAAGGCACTTTGCTAATTAATGTATTTCATCCAGTTAACTACTTGCCTGAGGCAACTGTGAGGCAGCGTCACCTACTTTCAAATGCTTTCTTTGAATTGTTGCTGTAGAGGCTGACACGGATGTTGCCTTCTCAATGCAGCATGAGGAAGCAGGCAACGTGATGTTTGTTTATTTTTTTTCGGCTTTCCTCCTTGAAGTCTCCTGTGGAGTGAGGCTTCGTGACTCATTATGGAGTGCTTGTTGACTTTCCCCTAAAGGAACAGAGCTTAATGCTTTTCTGTTCTCTGTTAGACTTGTGGCCGACAGTCCAGTGAGTGACGCACCGGAACTGTAGTACGACACAACGGTGGATTGAGTTTCATTAACCACTGTTGTGACACACTAGTAGTAAGTTATGGCTTTCAGAAAACCCTGTTCACAACAGAAAAAGGGTACTGGAAGTATATATACACCATACAGAATTATAGATGGGTAGCAGTGAATAATGTGGATGTTTGAATAACTTGAGCGTCGCACTTGTCTATTTGATGCAACTCAGAACCATGAGGTCGAAAACGTCCAGTTATTCACTTGTGCCCATGTTTAGCTTTATGTAATGTATCATCCCTAAAATCATCTACCCCTGTTTTCAACTGATACACAGGGGCAGTGGAGTAATGGGGAGCCTTACGTAACATGGATTTTCGTCCTTGTCCCAAATGTAAAAAAAATAACTGGTCTCAAGCCATCCAGTCCACCAACCTCTGCGCCATTCCAATCCCTCCCCTCGAGAGGCTGTGTCCTCTTATCCATAAAAATACAGCGCAAGTGCTGCCTTGACAGGCTCCCAGAGAATCCTGTCAGAGCAGCCAGGAATTCCTTTATGACTTTGCAAAAACTGGGTAGCACATTTCATTTTGTTACCCACTGTTACGAGGCCTTAGCAGTAAATAACCAGATTTAGAATTTGGTGTTCACACCAGTGGCACTCAGTGACAGCCATACATGAATACTTCTCTGTTGCAGGCATAAGACTCAGTAAACTATCCTAACTGTTACAATTATCTGCTTACACAGGCATCACAGTTCTTAGCTTGTAGGAGTGTTCCCTATTATGACCTGGTTAATGCTCAGAGGAGGGATGCAAAGACTGGGATGTGCAATGAGAAGAAATAAAAGCAAAAGAGAACAACTCACTCAATACAGAGCCTCTTTTTTGAAAATAAACAAAAATTCAATGAATTTTACTTAAATAGATTGCTATATTTTTTTGTTGTTGTGAACAGTCGATTCACCAAAATCTCATGGGTAGTGTCTGGGGAATCATACACCATTTGACCCTGAAAAATAACGGAAATTTGAACCCTTGTACCACAGCGGAACAACCCTTAGCCACATGACAGCTTTGCATGTGCTGCTGAAAGGTCATGGGAAGGGCTAGGAATTGCAAACACAGGAAGTCTAAAGGACATTTAGAACCAGATTTTTTTTAAAACTATTTTTAGGTCGAGCCTAGGCAGCGCATGCGCTGCTCTGCGAGGCATGTTGTATCTAGACTGTGGGCTTGAAGCACCTCCCATCTTTTCTATAGGTTCCTGTTTGTGCCCTTCATAAATGCCTTCTTCTGTTTGGTCAGTATGCTTAATTAGTCCCGCCTTTTGGTGTTTCTGACCCTCCCAGGAGACTGCCCCTGTTACATGTGGTCTTACTTTTTTTTAAAGTTAGGTTCCTTTGTGCCCACTACTTTTTTTTATTGTTTGCCTTAGCTCGTGTATCAGTATGGTGCCCACTTCAAGAACGCCGTGCTTCGTGTTTCGGTTTCATATTGCAATTAAAAACAAAGCTGCGGGAGCGCTGGCCCGGCTTGAAAACAAGCCTGTAAATCTTTCTTTCGAGGAATTTTCCTCTGCCGCCCCCTCCCGTCACTGCCTGTTATTTTCAGTGCTTCAGCGCACGTTGACGTCACTTAAGATTCCCGTGACATCCCCTCCCCCAACACCACCTCTGCCCGTCGCTACCTGTTAATTTCAGTGCCATAGCATTGCCTATAACATCCAGTACACGCCGTTCTTCAAAAGGTCCTAAGTGATGGCGCTTTGTCATAAAATGCAGCCTCAATGATGTACTGGGAGGCAATTTTGTGTTTCCTAAGTGCCTTGCCGGCGACAACCCACCTGAGAGCACCGAAGCATGACCAACTCCACCACAGAACTGCTAAATTTCATGCACAGCAAACCGAAAAAAAAACAGATAGATAAATGGTCACATCTCAAAGACAGTCTGCTCAGCCCGTGGCAATACTTTTCAAACGTAAACTAAAACGAGCTGATGGCTGCATTTACGTAATTTAATTCTTAAGGAGAGCAAAGGGACACATTACGGAGGTGTAAAACAATCTGCACTGCAATTAAAAGTATATATTTTCGAGAAGGGACCATTAGAAATTTGGAAAGAAGAAAATGGCTGCGTTTGTTTGTCCCCTTAAGACGTAGCCATGAACTCATCGCAGTATCACACATTAGTCATGTCAACTAAAGACAAAACCAACTGCAACTTTAGATCTGTTTGCGTATTATATTACTGGTGAAAATGTGCAGAGCATATGCCATATTGATCCATAATAGAGCGGTACGGTCATTACATATGCCGAGAAGGGAAATGGCTCCATGACCTTTGCTTTCTCCGTTGCTCTTTCTGCCTTCAGCCCTCTAGTCATCAATAAAGTTTCCATTTTGTTTGGTGGCAGCAGACATCCCAAACACTCTTTTTAGTACCTTGGCCCGCAGTAAACCTTCGCAGAAGAGCAAGTGGTAGCACATTAGACGTTTGCAAGTGTTTATAAATGAATTTTGAGTATTTCTTTGTTGAACATTTGTAATACATTCTTAAAACCACACGCTTTTGCATGCACATATTGATTTACAGGAATGCTTTTTTAATATAAGTGAAATAGAAAATGGTTAGCTTACTGTTAAATATTTTCTGAGCAGGGGAATAGTTAAAAAGCAACGAATTGTAAACTATTATGTGAAAACGGATTTGTTTTTCAGTTGCTTTAAAGTACCTTATCAATAAAAGTGCAAACTAGCACTCTTTTTATCGTTTTTGGCATGAAAATTACATTTTACCACTGAAATTATGAATGAAATATTAACATTTCAGATGATTGAACTGCAGCGTGTAGATCCTTACACAAACTAACAATTACTCTAATCCACTCCACTACAAACAAAAAACCAATGCAAAAAACAATATCATTTACAACGCCAATAGCTCTAACTTTCACAAACGTGAGACCGATTGCATTGCAAATGCTTGTTATTAGTTTTCTGCTTAGTATATGGTTTGCAGGAGGATAACAATCCGGAAGCATTTATATGCAACATTCAGCTTGATATTAGCATTTGTTTGTCAGGAGCATTCGGTTCATTATTGCATAACAGTAATACAAACATTAACATAATCTACTGTCAGATCGCAACAGGGGGGTATTCACATTTATCCCTATGGGATAGCAAATCAGTTATCTTCGTAGAAGTAGTGTTTCCTCATTACCTTCCTCCCTCCGCCCAGCAGTATGGAGCTCACCTAAGTCTCCGTAGGGGAAAGGGCCTCACCCCTAGCCCACCACATCTAAAGGGCCAGTGAGGCCCATAGCCAAGCCAGAGGAGCCAACCAATCAATATGGCAAAGCAATATGTAGAGGAGTCATCTCACAGGGTAAGAATGTTACCCAGTTAGGGTGTAGGGGAATCTTTGTACGTCCGGAGCTCATGTAGTAACCCCTCCCACAGGGCTGCTACAGGGACCCTCTGAAATCCCTGGACCTCCTCCCGTCTTAGTGCCACTGCTTCAGCCTTGCCCCATTAGGGCTATGTGGAGTGCCAGATCTAGGAATCTATTTGTTACCATTTGTGTTTTCTTCCATGCAAATGTGCCCAGCAGAGCCCACTCCATAATGAGGAGTCCCTCATGACCCGTCACTTCAAATAATGCTGCAGTAACCCCTTGCCATAAGGCCATAGCCGCAGGGCAGCTCCAAAACATGTGTGCCAAGTTGGCCTTCGGTGCACAGCACCGGGGGCAATGTGGCTACGTCCTGAACATTCTATGTAAGCTTTCGGGGTGAGGTAAGCGCGGTGGAGGATGTTGTGTTGTATGCATTGGAACTTGGCGTCTCGGGACACCTTCCTTGGGTAGTGTAAGACTTTGTCCCATTCTTTGGATGTGAAATCTCGGCCAATGTCTCTTTCCCAGCAGCGGCGCGTCGCCTGCAGTAGGTCACATGTGGTATACGCTAGTGCGCGTGCAAACCACGTGTTAAGCCTTCACCCATTACCCATAACATGGAGGGTGTGCACGAGCAAGTGCTGTTCTGGTTCCGAGTCCACAGTGTCCCTTAGCCTTCCTAGCTCGGCCACCAGCCTACCAAGCGCTAGGAAATGTCCGGCTGGTAATTCATATTCCTCTCGCAACTGGTCAAAGGGGATGAGTACACCCTGGTGAAATAAGTCGCTCAGTCTACCCACTCCAGCTGCTGCTCAGAACGGTATGCCCTCTCACACAATTGAAGAACTGAATAGCACTATGTTGTGTAGGCTAACCTCTGGAGGGTATAAGGGGATTGATGGCATACGTCTGAGCCCCCTGCAGTAGCTCGCATAGGCCATGCGCAACAGGTTATTGGACTCCCTGGGGGGGGGGTCTAGCTCGTGGGAGCATCATATTACCTATTAAACTCTGTGTCCGAGCCGCTGATGACCGGCCCAGCTCCTCCGTCAGTCTCCACGCCAGCCATCTCACAGGCCACTGCAGCTGCGCTGCTAGATAATAATGCTCAAGGTTGGGTGCCCTTGGTCCCCTTTTATCCACAGGCACCTGCAATTTCCTCAGTGCCACTCGTCTCCTTCCCCTGTTCCATATGAAAGTTCCCAACATGGTATGTAGGGCCCGAAAAGTGGCCAGTGGAATGTGCACTTGGAGGTTATGGAAGTAGTACAAGAGGCGGGGCGCATTACCATCTTAGACTGAAATCCACCCTTGGGCTGTATGGGGTAAGGTGCTCCAGAATGTCATCTGGGGGTGCAGCGAGGAATTGACTCTAGTGAGGTTCCTCTCAATGAGGTCCTGCGTGGCATGGTAAATGCAGATCCCTAAATAGCGGAATGTACAAGGCTCCCATGGCAGTAGGTGGGCGTTCACCATCAATTGTTGGGGGGGGCAGTCCGCGTGGAGTGGGAAGACACACAATTTGGACCAATTCACCCCTAGTCCTGAGGCCTTGCAAAATTCTGCAATCTTGTGAATCCCTTCCGGATGTCACAAACATAGATGAGTAAATCATTGGCATATAGGGAAAAAATATGCACCTCTTCGTTCAAGGGGATTCTCCACTCTCCACCCCATTGACGGAGCTGCTGGGTCAGTGGCTCCATTGCTAGTGCAAACAAGAGTGGTGAAAGGGGGCATCCATGGCGTGTTCTCCTGCTCACACCGAAGGGAGGTGAGATGAGCTGGCCAAGTTTCACACACGCTATGGGTGCTGTATAGAGGAGCCGGATAAGTCTTTGGAGTCTACCGGTGACACCCAGTTTGCCCAGGACGGAGAAGAGGTGGCCCCAGGCCACTGTATCAAAAGCCTTTTCAAAGTCCAACACCAGGCATACTGCATACGGCCAGTGGGCTGGAGACAGCTGCATCACTCTGTACAAACGCCCAACATTGAGGGTAGTACAGCACCTGGGGATGAAGCCGTTCTGATCTGGGTGTACCAGATGCGGCATGTACCCCAACAACCGGGTCGCTATGATCTTGCTGATGATTTTATAGTCTGCTCCCAGCATAGATAGAGGACGATAACAAGTGACTTTCAGTGGGTCTCGATCCGGCTTTGGTAGGGACACCAATAGGGGTTCTCGTAGAGTCTGCGGAAGACTGCCTTCTGTAAGTGCAGCCTGGTATAGCTCCAGTATTTTGGGGGCTAGGAGCGACACATAAGTTGTCTAAAATTCAACTGGAAGGCAGTCAAGGCCTGGGGTCTTTTGCGTGGCAGCACCCGTGATAGCCCCGCGGATGTCCTGTATTGTGAGTAGGCCTGGGCGGAGTTCGCAGAGTTCTGCACAGTGGTAAAAAAAACTCTGCGAGTTACATGGAGTTCAGCGAGCTGGTGGAGTTGCTTGCCACACCAGTCCGTGTTATGTTTTCTGTCAAAAGTAATGCAACGTGCGTTCTCGTGTTGGAAGTCGCACGTGAACGGCACCACGGGGTTCGCATGGGCGCGGCCATCTTGGTTTTTGCTCTGTTTATGGTGCTGGGCCTATTTTCATTCTCCTCCTAATCTTCTTAATCCTACCCTCTAAAACCTATCTACCCCTCATTTTTTATTATATCCTCACCCTGTGTCTTTGTGTTTTTGTATTTTACGATTATTTCAAAATTTGTGTTTTTTGCTTGACTTTTTTACTTTATTTTTCACTTTACTTTCTTTTTCCTTCCTTCCTTCCTTCTTTTTCATTCTCTACTTTCTTTTCTTCCCTGGCCCCCACCCAGCACTATGGCCCCCCGAACCACCAGCCACAGCCGCCTACCTTGCGGTAGGCCATGCAGAAAAGGGGGTGCAGCCCTGCGCACTGTTCACCGAGGTGGCAGCACTGTTTTTTTACGTGCAGCGCCACCTCCCCTCCACCCTGGCAGCAGGCCTGGAAGCGGCTACGCCCTCTGGGAGCGGAAGCAACGATAGGAAAGGGTGCGCCAGGCGGTTCTCCGCTGTTCGGGCATCAAGCGTACCCAACAGCAGCTGATGCACCAGTGGGCAGACATCTTGGACTTGGACCAGGACCTTCTCGACCTGCTGTGCGTGGATGTTGCTTGGCTTTGGGAGTAATAATTATTTACTTATTGTGTTCTATGTATGCTAATATTTTTTGCCCATTTAGAAAGCATGCTGCTCACACTCAGGTAAGTTAAGTTTATGTTACAAATATTTTATTATCATCCTAGAGTAGACAGGTGCTCGGCAGCGCTACCTAATCCAACTCGTGTCATTGGCGCTTGCTTGGACTGTTTATTTAAGAAGTCATGCAGAGACTCCGCTGTCCTGTCATGAGATAGTGGTGTATTAGACAGTGAGCTAGCGCATTCTTCTTTCACTTCTTATTTGTAGCTCATACAGTCCCAACCCCAAGGGATTTCCCAGTGATGTGTAGAAAGTGTTAAGTAACTAACTAGTAACTATGCATGCATCAGCATGTATTCATTGAAAAAAATGCACACTGAGGTGACCCGTCAAAGGTTGAGACTGCGATACATTCAGAATGAGATGAGAAACAAAGATCAATCGTTGCAATTTATTAGTAGTTCCAATGTAGTTTAGGAAATTTGGAATGGGGTAGGGTTAGGAAATTAAGGAATAGGTACACAATAGTAATAGGAGAGGAGATCTGATTTATAAATGTTAAATAAAATGTTACTGTGTTTGCCCGTCCCAGTTAAAACATTTTTGGGGAGATTAACTGTACCACTAATCATTTTTTGATTTAATTTTGTTTATTTCTTACATCAGCATCCAGGGGCAGGAGGGATACAGCAGTGAGTACCACCACTGCAGCACAGGAGGATGAGGGGGATGGAGGTGCCTCCACAAGCACAGATGGCTCTGCTGGGTCCAGTAAGTCCTCCTGTTAATATTATTTATTTTGCTATCTTGATCCTTCTTTTACCGCTCCACATTAAGAATTATGTTTTTTCCTTTTTTACTGTGCCTGTCTTCTAATTCTTTTCCAACCCCACTTTGATCTATTTCATAAATCCTTCTTATCCCTACATTATCCCATTTATTACTTACTTTACTTTCTCTATATTTCAAGTTTCTGTACTTGACTTCAAAACTATCTGTACTAGTCTGTAGCTTCCTTTTTCTTCTGCTTGGTCAGTAAGCTTTCCCTTTCCCCTTATAGACTGGTGGTACGGTAAGACTCAGAGAACCCATTTTAGGTAAGGTACTCTACTGTGAAGATTGCATGCAGTTATGGTATTCTACACATGTTTGTTGAGAAGGCTTCCTTTTTTTGCTCATGTTCAAACAGTTCTGTAAAACAAGAGAGTGGCCATGGTCATGGTGGACCCCCCAGTGTTGTGCATGTTTGGTAATGGTATAACAGCAGGTAATGACTATGCAGCATGGCTGGAACTTGGAAGTATGATGAGGAGGATGGCCCCATTGCATTTGCCAACTAAGACCATATGTCCTTCATTGACCAATTATTGAACCACTGCATTGCGCTTCAATAACTCAGATTCATTATAGCTCTGCCCCTCCATAATTGCAAAAAGTTTTTGTTTGGCTTGACTACCTGGCTTTTCAATGATTGCCAACCAACAAAATACCCAATGTGATGTTTTGCATTTTGATAGAAGATTAAGAAATTGTAGGCACATTGTAGTGATGTTTTGTTTTGTGGTTATATATTGCTTAAAGAAAATCCGGGGAGGCGTATCTGGCATCTCAAATTATAAATGTGTAATTTTTTTTTCTAGCCGCACAGACCACCAGTGCCGGGGACTGCTGCGCCAGTGGAGAGGACGCAGCTGCAGCAAGCACAAGTGAGGGGGGAGATCCACCGGCAGCAGGGGCGGGCAGTGGTAAGTCACATTGCTTACTTATTGACAAATAGTAATACACTCACTGCGAGGGCGTTGATTGACTCGTTAGCAGATACAGTGGGAGTTGAGTAGTTATTATGTCCTTTTCTATCTGCAACTCAGCAGATAAAGGTTCATAAATGAACTTTAAGAAAAACGGGTTGATGGGAAAGACAAAACAGGATGGAAGGAGAAAGGATGGGTGACATGTATGTAATATATGAGTGAAAGGATACGTGTGTGAAAGTAATGATGCTAGATGGGTGATGGTGATATGAATCAATCTGCATGGCTGGGTGAAGGATGGTTGAAACTAAGGAATGCTTGGGTAGGTTAAGGCAAAGCAGGATGGGTGAATGGAATGGGTGAAAGCAAGGATGCATTGCTGGGTAAATGGATGTTGGTGAAAGTTTTGTTCGGAGCTATGTTTGGATGGATGGATAATGATTAGTTTTCTATGGCGAAAGAGTGGATGAGAGAATGTAAAGCTTAAATGGTGCATAGCAAAGCCATGGGTGAAGATTAAAATTACTAGAAGAACAATGCAATGCTGAAGGGATAATGTAATTTGATTAACTTCTGTGGATGGGATAGTCTGTGACGAACGTGCCAAAGCTATATCCCAGTCCTTCATTCTTTCACTGACTGAACTGCAGTACATCACTTTTCCCACCGTCTACTTCCTTAAAAAGATGTAGGTTATAGCTGAGGGACTTAAAGGTTAAATTGGCCTGAGGTGATAACAAAATTAACATGCACATAGTATAACAACACAAGGATTCTTGTTTGGCAATCCCTGCTGATTGTATGACCAGCTATTAAGATAAAATCTAACTACCTTGACCCAAGATCCAACCGGCTTCCCAAACCTCGCAGAGAGTGAGACAAAAGTCCAATCACCCTGGACAGTTTGTAGTGGACTGATCTCCTATGAATAATAAATAATAATTTAAAAAAAAAAAAAAAAAAAATATACACATGGAAAAGGTCAGACCAGAGAGGTTAAAAGAAAATTCAAGTTGTCTGATCATATCAGAGTCATTATTGTAGCTAACTTGACCATTCATTAGTAAATGGGCCTAATTCTTGAAGCCCCCAAACATCTAAGCACTTTACTAGGAAATCCTTCAAAATAAAAAAATATAGCAGTTTTATCAAACTGGTGTGTTGCTGTGTTTATTCTGCCTTAATTCCTTTCAGACAGTTAGAGCTTTTGACATTTGCCTTTAGTTTTATGAGAGTGGGTAATGGTGGCTGTGACACTAATCACATCAAATCTAATGGCCCTAGGGCACCATCAATATATACTGCTACTGTGCCACCCACTACATAATTTTAAACAAGTTTTTGGCACAGAGTGACAAAGCATTGTTTACAATTTGTCTTTTTTTTTCTTTCTAGCTACTCCTGGTCACCAGGGACCAGGGCACCAGGATGCAGCAGCCCGGATGCGGTAGCAGAATCTGGAGGCAATAAGGGTCGAATACCAGTGACTGGTGGCCCAGAAGGAGGAGGCAGTGGCCCAGGGCCCCAGGACCTCCAGCTTCCCACTAACAACACCGGCACCGCAGTCCGCAGGCAGCTGCTCGCCACCAAGACCACACACTGCTGCCCCCCACTCAGTCTCAGACCGCACCCTACTCCGCTAAGTCCTGTCAAGGCTGTCGCGCATGAATGCCCGGCAGAGAAGAATAGACAGGCACCTCGAGGATATCCCGCGCCGTGTTTAGTTTCCTCTGCCCCTTTTTTAACTTATTTTGGTGGGTGGGACGTGCTTATTGTTGTGGGTGGGGAGGGGGGGGATGCGGGATTTGCGATCAGGGTTTCTGTACTTTCTTTTTCATGGACAATGGTTGGGGACTGGGATATTTCATTTGTTTGCGAAAAGGGGTGGGCCAGTTGTTGTATGGGGTGGGTGGAAGGGGTGTTTTTTTGTTTGTCTAGAAAAATAAGATTCTTTATTTATGCCCAGGGCCGGACTGTCCATAGCGGGCACCGGGCGTTTCCCCGGTAGGCCGCCAGGGTGGGGGCCGGTTTTAGGCCATGGGGGGCCGTTTTTGTTACCGGGGGCCGGCAATATCGGCCCCCTGTAACAAAATCGGCCGAAATCGGCTGTCTCAAACAGCTCGGCCGCACCCCCTCCTCACCCCAGGGGGGCCGGCCGAGCAGTTTGCCAGGGCCGGTTTCGACCCCAGTCCGGCTCGGTTTATGCCTCTAATGTCTAATCAAGGTCTTTGGGGGTGTTTTACTTTTTAAAGCTGCCTTTTAGCGCAACGTATTTTTAAAATTTGCTGATAGTGTCTAACAACAATTAGGTATGTGCTATGCCTATGTGGTACTTTTGGCCTACTACTCTCCTAGTCTCTGCAGTCTGCAACTATATTGACCACTAAAGGGGATGTGGGGGTTTGCCAATGCGTTTCTTACAACAACTTAGTAGAACAACTATAGTTTTTTTACTTAATAGAAGAAGCAAGGTCTGCAGGGTTTCCCAAGGTGCCGTAGTGGTAGTAGTAGCAGGCTAGCGCACCAACAACAGTGCAGGAATCAGAAGTCAGGTTCCACTCCCACCTTGGTGATCTCCAAATGTAGGATTTTAATAAGAAGGATTATTCATCGCAAGCAACTAAATGGAAATAAAAAAACTGAGTTTATGTATTATTAGCTTTATAAACACTTGAGACCATACCAGCACACAACAAAGAATACCTGATGCAGAATAACAACTAAATTAGTCAGAGCAATGGTTGGTGAGCTAGTATTTTGAGGAAACAAAAGGTCCTTTTCACTGTCACAATGGCACTAGCAGCGCTGAAAACATGCTCAGTGGAGACACTGGGTACTGGGCAAGCTAGACAGTTTACTGCCAGCCTGCTGAGCACTGACCATTGGTGCCTCTTCCCATACCAATACACCAATGGGTTTTGATCAAGGTAGACATCTGTTGGGTCATCCTGATAGGCCTAGACCATCTGCTCAATGGTCATTGGTGCTCCACCTTGCTCAACCTCGTTTGCCTTCGCTTCTGCACTGGACTTAAGCCCTGCCAGAAGAAACCATTCTGTTACAGATTTTGGGGCTGATGTTCTGTTCTTGTTGTTGATGGTGTTCTTGCTGTTAGTTTTGGCTGCTGTGAGCCAACAGCACTGCCCTCAAGCTCTGAACTTGAAGGGTGCCCAGCAGAACTTGTGTCCTGGAGGAGTGGGCCTCTAATTCCCTGCCATTCTTTTTCTAGCTCACTGGCTTGCTCAGCTATCCATGTTTTGTATTTTGCAAAATCCCGGTCTGAAAAAGGAATGAAAGTGGACAGTAATGGTTTGTACCGTGGATCAAGAATTGTGGCACAGATGTAATATTTATATGATACAATGTCTTTTTGCACCCTGGCATTAACAGATAAGCGAAGGACTAAGCTCGCCACCAACTCATACGCATCTTTTGTTTCCTCCACACCTGCTTACATTGCAGACACCTCCTTTAGCTGTTCCTGTAGCATGTGCAACAACGGGATAGCTTGGCCCATGGTACTGTCCTCCATCTCTGTCAGGCATTTGACCAGGCCCCATTGGTCCATCTCAATGATCATGCCTTTTACAGTTGCATCCCCTCTTTGCATGACATATTCATTGATCAGTCGGTACTGCTCAAACAGGCGTTGAAGCATGTAATAAGTCGAATTCCAACGTGTTGGCAACTCCTGTATGAGTGCTTTAACTGGCATTCTGTTATCACGCTGAATGACCCTCAGCTGCTTCCAGGCTTTAAATGAATGGCTAAAATGAGTGTAGATTCTTCTGCAGGTGGACAGTAAATTGCTTACTTGGTCTTCTTTTTTAGAAAGTCCTGTACAATGATGTTGATGCAGTGCGCCAAACACAGGACCCTGAAATAGGCCATGGCCTTAACTATATTACTGCCATTGTCCATGGCAACAAATCCAATGTTAAGCCCTCTTAGTCGCAGCCATTCAAAGACCTTGTTGTTAAAGTCTTCCAAAATGTTTGCAGCTGCATGGGATTTCTCCATGGCGAACATGGCTACTGTTGCATGCTTCAGAGCGCCATTAAAAATCTCAGCAGTGTCAACACCTGCAGATATCTTTTCTCTAACCCCCACAAAAGAGATCCAGTGTGCAGTGATGCACATGTAATCAGTGGCTTGGCAACTGGTCCACATGTCTGTCTCAGGTGGATAGTGTGAACAGCACTCTGCTGCAAAGCTTGTCCAAGCAATTCCAGCACATCGTGATGTAGCACTGTAACAGCAACTCTGGCAAAATAGGACCGGTTGGGAACCTTCCATTTCGGGCAGATTGCTG
Organism: Calotriton arnoldi; assembly: GCA_963921515.1. NCBI lineage: Eukaryota > Metazoa > Chordata > Amphibia > Caudata > Salamandridae > Calotriton > Calotriton arnoldi. The sequence goes on from CAWUFW010003939.1 coordinate 751,048, forward strand.
CCACAAATTCAAGAAAACCTACCCCTTCCACAAAAGAAAAAGGGAGGAGGCTCAGTGTAACATTTTAGCCAGCTTGGTATTGTACAAACGTGACGTTGGGTTGTGCGTTCATACTGCCCCTCCTGCCTAAACATGCCAGGAATAGTAGCCTGGATTTTTAGGTCGAGCTTCGATTGACCTGTTAGATCTCTCTCTTCTGTGGAGACGCGAAGCAGGGGCCGTGTTAATTAAATACATCTGCGGGTGCCATTGTTCCCCCTCCCTCCTCCATCAATGCCCTTTGTGTGCCTTGTTGTTTTCCATGGGACGCAGTGTCCACTTTATAGTGTTCGCGTTTTTTTAAAATTATTTTCTATATTGGGGCAGCCCTCTCAATCTCTGCCTCTGCAGCACACACGGTGCTATGTAAACTCCGGTTGCAGCAAGTGCTCCTGCTCAACATCCGCCTTCATCACTTTCAGGCTCGCAGCCGGCCATGGACGAGGGGGAGGAGGAAGGATCTGTAAACTTCCCCGGGACGCGGGTAAGGTAAGCAGTCCCAATATAATAACTCTACATGGGAGGGGAAAGGTGTGTCTTTGTTTAAATAGCAGTAGTTTGTAATATTGAACAGCTCTTCACATATGTTCCTTTTCATTAGCGTGGCGCCTGCTTCTGCATGTCCAAACTATGCATTATAATTACTCAGCACCACTGGGGCAGTGTTTCAGTGCCTTTGTTTTGTACACCACAAGCCGTGGCTGTTGAGAGTTCATCATGCATGTTCCTCTTCATTAGCTGGGCGTATGCCCACATGTTACATTTTATTACTACACATGACTGGTCTTTCTTTAGTTCACGGCACGGCTGTGTGGCTGGTTTAATTTCTCTTAATTGACCCTGCATCGAGTGCAAATGAGTAGCTTTCCGACCACTGCACTTAGCCCGTTGTGAATTTATGTTCTGAAGTGTAAAAACATCTGATAATAATTTTATCAGCGCAGCATCCGTGTGTGTCTTGTTTGTTTCTGCCTATTTCAAGCTTAGGACCGGTTTCAGGTAAGGCAAGTGGATGACAATGTTATGAATGTGCTTTGTAAATACGTGGCGTGGTGCCGTTGATATTCGAGTTCACGTTTCTTGGGTATTCCCCTGTTTAAGCAAGTTAAAGTTTAATTTACATTTTTCACTTGGAGAGGCGAGTGATATTCTCTACTTTTCTGTTTCAAGTATTTTATTTATTAAAATGCAACAAAGCTTCCTTACGTGCGTTGGCTACCGAAAAACATGAAAGAAATTGTTCAGATTTAGGAGACAGTAAAACGACAAGGCGTGGGAGGGAGAAATGGGATTTTTCCTTTGTGACAACGTTGTTCATGCACTCAAATGAAAAAAACCATCTGTTCTTTGTCCCATACCCAGCATAGTCAGTTGCCCTGACAATGGGCATGTCAGAGATTGCTATATTTAAGCACAGCATTTTGAACTTCTGTGCTTCAATTAAGGTCTACACAGCAAAGAAAACAACTTACAGGATATCGGATACAGGTGGAAAGTAATTCACTTTTCCGGGGGCAAATGAAGTAGTCCACGGTTTACAATCAGATTCTCTCTAAGAAATTGCTCAGCACACTCTATTGCCTAGTGACTATGATGCTGCATTGCTGTGAGCTCTGAAGCACTCACTTTGCATTTGTAGCCTGATTTTAAAGGTGTATATACAGTTCATATTCGACAGCTGAGGTACAGTTGTCAACCCCCAGATAAATAAAATGGTAGTTGCTATTATGCTATGTTTTGCATTTAGCGGGAAAGATTCCTCGGTTTACCAGTTGCCTTAGGGGTGGGGTCTAAGCTGCCAGTAAGTGAGGTTGGGGGCATGAGGGTCGGTGGAGTGACAATCCTCTGCATGCAGGCTGCTTTCTAGATAAAAGGGCACTGACATAATGCATTTCTTGCCTTGACTTCAAATGCCACAAAGCTTTGAGCCAGCTGCACAGACTGAAACATCTGCACAGTGTGCTCTCTGCTTTTTAGGCAACACGGAGTGTGGAGCCGAGTAGCAGAGTCACACAAAAGTAAGCGAGAAGGCCCGAAGACAATGCGAGGGAAGATAGGGAGCAGAAGAACAGACAAGTTATGCAGAGTTTTACAACTGTTTACCCACTGCCACACTAACACAGTCACATGCTCTCCCATCTGGGAACATACTTTCTTACAAGAACAACTGACAAGAATTCCAGGTCCTCTGCCCCTAATGAAAGAAGTACATTAAGCTCACACTGTGCACACTTTAAAAAAAGTCAATTTTCTATGTTAACGGCTAAAGCCGGATGAGCAGTCTGGTGTTTCCTCTGCTCTCCGTCCAGGGTAACCTATCTATTTGGCTCCTCTCCCCACCCATAGCATCAGAGCCAACCCTCCTCACCATGGCGGAGTTTCAAATGTTCTGGCTCGGTAAGGTGGGGTACGGGGTCCCCAAGGAGACCTCTGCTGCCGTTTTCCTGGCCCAGCAGAAGAGCATGATGGCAGATATCTACAATGACAAGGGCTTCAGTATCCTGGAGAGATGCCCAACTCCCTGACTGTTCATCTTCACACCCTTCCTCCATATCCTAAGATCCCTTCGCATTCCATAACTAATAAACCTTCCTTGTACTACCTACTAGTCCCTTCTCATCTATATCCACTGACAGCACTGTGAGAAAGTGCCCTCTTTCTGCATGGTTGCCCCCACTTTTTTGCTGAATTGCTGATGTGCTTTGATTGAGCATGCCCTGGGCTCCTGCTAATCAGGTACCCAGGGCCTATGTTCTTTCCCTAAAACTGCATTGAAGCCTATACCCAATTGGCATCTCTGGCCACAGGTCAGCCCCTGGTAAATGGTACCACAGGTACCCAGGGCACTGTGACCAGAGAAGGCATCTAAGGGCAGCAGCACTTATTGTGCCACCCTTAGAGGTCCTGTACCCTTACACACACACACACACCGTCTTTGCAGGCTGCGTGTTTTGGTGCAGAGCAAAGTGAAGAGTCGACATGGCACACATCTCTGTGTGCCATGCCTACAACCCACTGCCCTGGCATAGATCAGTCACCCCTCTAGCTGGGTGCACTGTACCAGTGGTGAGGGTACAGGTGCATGAGCCCTGTACCCCTACAGTGTCTAAGTCCATTCTTAGACATTGTAAGTGCAGTGTTGCCATTACGAGTATATGGTGCTGGGAGTTTATCATTACGAACCCCACAGCACCAGAATGGCTACACTGAAAACTGAGAAGTTTGGTATCAAACTTCTCAGCACATTAAACCCACACTGATGCCAGTGTGGGATTTAATGAAAAATGCACACAGAGGGCTTCTTAGAGATGCCCCCTGAAAACTAACCCACCTCTAGTGTCCAGGCTGAGTGGCTGCTTTCAGCTGCCACCACCAGACATGTTTCTGGACCCCTGCAATGCACATCCTGGGACGAGGTGCCAAGCCTTCTCCCCCGGGATGGGCATTGTTCATGAAGGGGAAGCTTCAAAGGCTTGCTGCCTTTGTGAGCTTCCCCAGGCCACTTGCTGCTCTCAGCAACTGGTGCCCACTGGTTCTGACCCCCACTTTGGGCAGAAGAACCGGCAGGAAAAACAAGTGAGGAAGAGAGGTGTGCCCACCTCTGCCAACTCCACCCCTCAGGTGGGGGAGGCGAGGTGAAGCACAACTCTCAGTCCACGCCATCTTGAAGATGGGGGGACTCAGCCAACCAGGGACCGGCTCATGCCCCCCTCCCACTGGAGGGTGGCATAATAGGAGGTGTACCCACCCCAGGGAAGGGACCCATTGGTCCCTGCCTTTTACCTACCTGTAATGCCCCTAAATCTAGCATTTAGGGGCACCCCTGAACCTTGCTTCCTCAGACAAGAACCTGCAACAAGAAGAAGGACCGAACAGCCGTGCAGCAGCTAACAAAAGGAAGACACCCACTGACTTGGCCCCAACCCTACCGGCCTGTCTCCACCTCGAACCTGCTCCTGCAAAATCCTGGTGTGTCCTGCAGCCAGCAACCTCAAAAACCTTGGAGGACCTGCCTGCCTTCAAGCACAAAGACTTTGTCTCCTGTGAACACTGGATTTGTTCACCTGCAACCTCTGGCTCCGGCCGGACACCGCGAATCCGCCCCACTCTGCACCCGCCGTCCACGGCCCGAGCTCGAGTGGGCAAACACCACGAGGAGGTCACCCCGGTGATCCTGACGCAAGATCCGGCGACCCCTGACCTGCCTCAAGCCTCCAACCGATGCCTGCAGCCTAAATCCAGAAGGCCCCCCCTAACCGCGACCAGGAGCTGGTAAGAAGATCCGACCCCAAAAGGCACCCCTGCACCTGACGCCCCACGGCCTTGTGTGCCAAAACTGATGGTGCCTAACCAACCCCTAAGTTCCCAACTTACCTCTCAAAGTGGTGGTCGCACCCAGAAGACCTTCGTCCCCAAGCCTGCAGTGTCTTTCCAAACCAGAGGTTCTCCATTGAAAACAACAGGGCATCCGACGTTGAAACAGCACTCTGCACCCGGCCGTCCTAGTGCCGCTGAGGGTGCACCTTTGGTGCTACTTTGTTTCCCCATTTGCCCGGAGCTAAAGTCCAGGAGCTTTGCTCCCACAACCTAGTGGCCTGCTTGCCAGCAGTCACCAACCGGAGGCCCCCTATCCCCCATTGGATAACATTGGGCCTCAGCACTCTGCACCCGGCCGCCCTAGTGCCGCTGAGGGTGTAACTAGAGTGTATCCTTGACCCTGGGGGACCCCTGAGTCTACCCCCAGAACCTCACCTCTCACTACCAAATACTTACCTCAAAACCGATAACACTATTTTCCTCCATAGGATAACATTGACTGTTTTTCTGTGAAAAGTTTCTAAGTGTGGAGTTTGAGAAACTAAAGAAATTGTTTAAAATTGCATAATCTAACAAAAATGATTTTACTTACCTGTTTTCAGGAAATGTCCCAGAGTAGTATCTAGGTCTACTACTCTGTGTAAGCCTAGTAATCTCAAAAGTTACTTAGCTGCTATTTTACTAAAAAGCCTATTCAAGTCTATGTACTGTATTTACTAAGTATTGCATTTCTCTGCATCCGTACTATAAATCAAATCAAAGTGCATATACAATTATTATTCAAACTGTATTTCAACTGCATTACTACTGTAAAGTACTTATTGCTTACCTGTGCCAGGCTTGCTTGGTTCTAGAAAATAAAATAACTAAAAGAATATTTTTATACAAAAACAACTGGTCTGAAGTTCAGTCTTTGAGTGTGTGAATTCATTTGCTGACTGAGTGTGTACAACAAATGCTTAACACTGTCCTCTGATACTGCCTTACTGCTCAACCACACTACCACAAATAGAGAGTGAGGTGCTATCTAACTTTACCTCTGCCTACCTTTGGGGATCCACTTGACTCTGTGCACACTATACCTCACTTTGGTATAGTATATACAGAGCCAGCTTCCTACAAGCACAGCTTGCCCCTCCCCTTTCAAATAACCTCCTGACCAACTGGTCCACCCTGCCCACTGATTCTTACAATCCACTCACCTGCTCCCACATTCCAGAACTCCTCCGCCCATTGTGCAACCCCTCATTGTCTTTCATTTTAACCTCTCTCTACCCAAGAACACACCTGGCCACCGGCATATAATGCAGTATTTATTTCACAGATTATTTATTTCTTCTGCTTCCTATACAAGTTCTTTCCAAGTTGTCAGAGGGTGTCTTCCAGAGCTGCAATGCCACTACATGTGCCTCCAACAAAATCCGACCCAAGCCAGCATGCCACAAACTCAGTTAAAGACATTGTAATTTACAAATGCGAATAGCTCAAACTCTAGCAAATGCAAGAACAATTTGCAATGCAAATGCTATTTTTCTTTTCTGGTGCCACTGATGCTGGTGACTTCTTGAGAGTAGACGTTGGTAGGCTTAATGTGCGTTTCAGCGGGGCACTCACTGTATTCTCCTTCCTTGGTGTCTCAACTCGAGTCGTGTTCCATTGCGATGTTGCTGATGTGGGCGATACTACTGCACTGCTGGGGACAGGGCTGCTTTGCGTAACAAAAATTTCTTCCTCTTTTTCACCTTCCACCGTGATTGGATCGGATTCCCAGCCTTTCACCCCCTTCATCAACAACACTTGCAGTTTTTTGGCCGCTAAGGTGCGCCTCCCACTGGATCATATGGTGCTTTCTCAAATGGGTTGTTTGGCTCCCGGTACCATAGTTTGTACCAAACTTACCCTGACTAACACTTGCTCCGCAAATGGAGCATATGGCAATGTTCACCTTCTTCTAGCTAACCGTAAAGAAGTCCCAAACTGGGGAGGTCAACCTTCTGACGCTGGTGCCACTGCCAATGTCGGATGAATTGGCGGTAGGTGTGCGTTCTGATGTTTGACTCTCTGCAGTACCTACTTCTACTGAGGTGGTTGTGGATGTAGGTCGCTGGCGGGACTTTGCAAATATGGCAGCTGGCAGTGGTGGTCTCTGTGGTATCCCTCACTGCAACTTGGGATGGGGTAACGTCGGTCTCCACTGGGGCTGGGCTAACATCCATGATGACTGGCTCGTCATCATCCTCCTCTGCTACATTTGCACCCATAAGTCTAAGGCTTTCAGGTACCTTCCTTTTCGCTAGCCTGTTGTGGCGTGTCTCACTTTCAGACTGAGGCTGGATCCAAGTGGTGTCAAGGTCATCAGAAGGGGGGCTTGGAGAAGAAGATGATACACTAACCCTCCTTTTTCTAGCTGGACATCTGGAAGACAATGGCTCTTCTGTAAGAGAGTCTTCCTCTACTTCCTCGGCATGAAGCTCAATCTCCTGAACTGCTCCTACTTCGGGAGGAACTACTATTGGTGATTGCAGCTATTGTTGTGGTTGTCCACTTCTCTGAGTTTCCTGCAATGATTGGGTACTACTTTGCGATAGAGATAAGTCAACTTCAACGTCACTGCCCGTCGGCGTTGTCGTGATTAGACTGGCTGCCTCTGTGACTGACATGGGCTTGGGCCTAGGTCGGGGTGGGTCTGCTGATGCAGTTGTGCTGCTCCCAGCTTGCTCCCCGGAGGCCGGTGTGGCAGGCACAGTTTTTTTTCCCGAAAAAGGTCTGGGTTGACATACCAGTGGTGGTAAGCTCCTTCTTCTCACTGCCCACTTTCTTGGTAGCACCTTTCTTTGGGACCATCTTGAATGTCAGTTACCAGTGGCACTTAGCTTCACAAGTTGAAGAGATTGTGATGTGTGGTCACGCGTCCCGTCATGCACAGGCTTTCTGTCTGGCAGTATTGTGGGTGATGCTCTTCTTGCTTTTAGGTGCACAAGAGAAGAGACATCAGTGAAACATGGCATTGTTGCAGTTCAATTAGTAGTACAAACAAACAATATAATTTAGTGTGGTCACTGGTTACTTAAGTTATAAATAATTAACAATACGGTGTATCCATTCGTAAAACGGAAAACCACACCAACATAAACTTTCAAGGTGTACACTCAGAAAGGATAAGAAAGAGCAACAACAACAACCAAACATACAGATGTAACGGTTTCCCTTATGTGCATCACGTGGAATATGGCACTGAGGGAGGTGAAGCTGACAAATGACAATGAAATAATCCTTAGACAATGAATGCTGTTGTGCACCTATACCAGACCTGGGGTTGATTCATTGATGCCAGATGTTATGAAAATGGTTAAAAAATAATCTTAATAATAGATCAAATAAAGTAACACATTTTTAAAAAATGTAAAAATGTAAATTAAAAAAAGTAAAATAAAAAAATAATAAAAAATCTAAAATAAAAAAATTTACATTAAAAATAAAGTTAATAAAATTTAAAAAATGATAAATAATTGAAATTATCATTAAGCATATAATTTTAATTTATTAAACTATCATCTCATTGCTCAACCATCCATGAGCACATATGGCAAAGGGCCACACTGGCCGGACACACAAAATGTCTGCCTGCCATTGCCACATGGTCATCAACAACAACAATACTGAGCGAGGAGGCATTGGGAACAAAGAGAAGACATGCAGGTCAATGGCAAAAGCACACTTGCTGCCTACACAATATGGCCACCGACCACATGGTGAACCAGCAAGCAAGGTTGCATGGCCCCAACATAATGATAGAAGAACAACACATGCAGGCCTATGGCAAAAGCACACTGGATGCCTACGCAAAATGGCCGCCAGCCACATGGTCAAACATCAAGCAAGAAGGCATGGGGAACAAAGAGAAGATATGCAGGCCTATGGCAAAAAAAGCACACTGGCTGGCTACATAAAATGGCCGCCAGCCAGATGGTCACAACAACAAGCTGGAGGCCGGAAAAACAAAGAACACATGCAAGCCTATGGACAATGGCTATTCAAAATGACTCCTGGCCACATGGGGAACAAAGACACATGATGGCCTATGGCAAACACACACACACACACTGGCCAGACAAAGGAGATATGGTAAAGATTACACAGCATTTATTCAGCAATGCCAAAAATGAAAATTAACAGGGCAAAAAATGTTTACAAGTTACAACAACACACATCCTACGAAGGCATTACCTCACCCTATACACAGTTTGCAGGGAAAAAAACGTGAAATACACACAAAAAACCTTTTTCTTTTTTAATCCAAACCCGTCCATGGCCTAAATGATGTTTTCAATTCAACAGACACCACAGAAACAGTTGTTTCATGCACCCATGACTAGCACTGGACCTACTGGCTGGAAGGCCCATTGGCAGACTAGGCACATAGTGAATTAAATAAATATTGCAAAATTATTAAAAAACGTGGTGAAAATTTAGTGAACTGTGCAACATTTTTCCTTTATAAAAGAAGAAATATTAATTGTAAAGAAATAACTAGGCCCATACTGAAACTACAGGCCACCCACCACAAAAAGGTTTTGAAATCGATTAAGTACAAATAAATCCAGGTGCATGGCCCCAATCAAACAAACACCAATTTTCCAACTTACTTGTGAAATCTCAAATACAAAGTCCTTAAATCCAATGGTATATGCAGCAGACACAAAGAGTGATCCTTCCAGCTCCAAATCCAAATGAAAAGGGACCAGGAGATGGTCAAAGCACTGGGAGGAGCCCCCAACTCCTCCGGACAGGAGGGGTCTCAAGCCCCAGTAAAGCAGGGCAAATCCTGTAGGTGGCTGCCCGCTGCGGGGACTATGCCCTCGCAGGCAGGGGACCTCGGCCCTTAGTCAAATTGGCCAGTCTCTATGGGCACCATGCAAGTCTCTATGCCCCGGAGGAGGGAGGGATGAATCTCTAGTCCACCAGTGCTTCCCCCCTCCAGAAAAGACGCTCCTGCAGTGCTGATGCAGGCTCCAATCCGCAGGGGGGGGGGGGTGCCCTTTCGTTTCCCGCGTCCTCCCCTGCCGAGACAATCCCCCACCATGCAACCAGGCGGGGAGCAGAGGTACTCACTGCAGGCCCTGGCTGTTCTGCTGCTGTCTCTTCCAGTCCAGAGGCAAATTACAGGCTCCAGCAACTGCTTGCACCGGGGCCGACACCAGCTGTCGCCTCACTGTATGCAATGCCGGGACCCTATAACCTCCAAAAATACTTCAGGAGGTGCTGCTACCTGTCCGTACTCTTTTTTTTATTAAATCTTTTTATTGTTCAGCTTGCAGCAAGAAAATACAAAGCCCCCGAACGGGACCCATTAAGTCAGTTGGAACAAATGGGCAATACAAGCATTTTACAGTTGAGGTCAATTCCCAAACACAAACAGACCCTCCACCCTCCCCACTCCAGAACCCGGCACTGAATAAGTTAGTTGAACCCGATGTTGCGGATAGTCTGAGACATTAAACAGTCCACAATGGCGACCCCAGTCCCACCACCTCGAGCATTCAATGCATCATTACAACTGTCTACTGCAAATCAGGATTGCCCAGCAAGTACCCTGTAAGTGGAGCCCAAAAGTCCTTGGGCCGCGAGGCTTCAGGTAGTTCCTCCGCATAAGTCCCCAATTGGTCCCTGCAATACAGCAAGTCTCGGACCCACGTTTTCACTGTCGGGAGAGTTTTAGCCCCCCAACATTGCGCAACCGCACGTTTGGCAAACAAAGTGGAGATAGTCACCAGTCTCCGATTGCATGGCTTGATGTTCCTTACCCATCCTAGTAGGCAGACATCAGGTGCACACACCACAGTTTCCAGCACCACCTCCGTGAGCACATTTGTGACTCGTATCCAGAAGGTATGTATACCAGCACAGCACCATGCAAGATGCATAAAATCCGCATCCTCCTGCCCACACCGCACACAGCAAGCATTTTCCCGCAGCCCAAACCTATGCAATTGAAGAGGTGTATAGTATAGCTGATGTAAGTATTTGAAGTGTATGATGCGGAGGTTACAGTTCGCCGTCAGGCAAACCCGTCAGTGTACAGCAAAACTTCCAAGCATCCAGTGACAAAGAGGCCCCCAGTTCCGTGTTCCATTTATTGTAGGAGGGGTTGTCAAGTGGGTCCCGCTCCCTCAGGGAAGCATTATATAATTTTATCAGTCCCCTACGTGAGTCGCCTGCTTGTACCGCCTGCAGTGCCAGTAGCGTTCTCGGCTCAGCTGGGTAGTCGGGATACATAGCTCGGACAGCCTGCCGCACCCGCACATATGTGAACCCTAGCATCATATCTTGACCCCGCTCTTCCTGTATGTCTGAAAGCGGTCAAAACTGGCCCCGCTTATAGAGGTCACCTAGCTGTGCAATCCCCACGGCTCCCAGTGTGCGCAATGCAGCCTGCTCTTGTGTAGCAGAAATATCCGGATGTGCAGCAAGTGGTAGCGCTGGGGCGTAAAGGTAGTCTAATTGCGCCCTTTTTGCTAGAGCCCTCCATGCCCACGCAGTGCAGTGAACCGGGTTGATTTCGGCCCGCGGCCCACCATGTCCGCCCAACAATGCAGCCGCCACCAGCGGCACAGGGAGCACCGAGTCTGCCTCAACTGCAATGTGCGGCTGGAACCGCTGCGGGAAAAACCAGAAATGCGCAAACTGCGCCAGAGCGCACAAATAGTAGAGCCTCATATCAGGGGCTTCAAAGCCGCCTTGCTCAAACGGTTGCACCAGCACATCCCAGCTGCATTGGGGATTCTTACCTCCCCACACAAAAGATAGCAGGGCTGATTGGAGCATATTAAACAGTGCAATATTCAGTCGAATCGGGATGTTGATGAACAGATAAAGGAGCTTTGGCAGAATCGTCATTTTGACGACTGTTAATCGATCTGCTAGGGAAAGCGGTAGCTTAGCCCATCTCGTCGCCTGGTCAGTAACTTTAGTGATGACACAGCCATAATTCGTGGAAATCACCACCTCAGGGTCTCTGTGCAGCCACACGCCTAAATACCGAACCGGGTCAGTGGACCACGTCAGTGGGAAGTCCAACTCCACTTCACTGGTACCGGCCGTCAGCAGGAACACCATCGATTTTGCCCAATTTATACCTAGGCCTGAATACCTTTCAAACTTCACGTACTCGCGGAGTAATTCCGGTAAATAAGTAGCCGGCTCACGGACATACAGCAGCATATCATCCGCATACAGCGAAACCACCAATGGCCGCTGACGGAATCGCAATGACGCCTGAGCATGTAGCTGGCGCAATTTACATGCCAAGGGCTCTAATGCGAGCGCGAAAAGTATTGGCGACAGGGGGCAGTCCTGCCGCGTGCCTCTATTGATCGGGAAAGCTTCAGACACCCAACCGTTCACGCGTATCCGTGCCACTGGCGCAGCATATAGCAGGTGGATCCATTTTAGGAAGAAAGGTGGCAGGCCCATGCGCAGTAGGACAGTGAACATATACTCCCATTGCAGAGAGTCGAATGCCTTTGCGGCGTCAAGCAGCACCGCTACCGCCTGAAATTACGACTCAAAGTAATGCAGAGTGGCAAAAACAGTGCGCAGGTTATGCATAGTCGATCTGGCGGGCACAAACCCCGACTGGTCCGGGAGAACCAGGTTGGGGACTAGGGGCTGGAGTCTGCTGGCAATCATTTTTGCAAGAATTTTGGCGTCGATATTAATCATGGAAAGGGGCCTGTAGGAATCGCACGCATTGACCGCTTTGTCCGGTTTGAAGAGCATTACAATGAGTGCCTCCTTGAATGTGGGAGGGAGGGTTCCAGTTTCATATGCCTCCGCAAATACTGCTAATAACCTAGGGGCCAGTTCGTCAACATAGGCCTTGTAGAACTCGCTCGGGAGCCCGTCAAGGCCTGCTGCCTTACATGTCGGGAGAGATGTGATAGCAAGCTTGATGTCTTCGATGTCAAATGGCTGCGTGAGATATTCTCGCTGGTCAACCGACAACCAACCCAACGCAATGTCATCCAGATAAGAGTTGATGTCTGCTGCCGGGGCATGAGTCCACTTCCCATATAGACCAGAGTAGAAGTCTAGCACCACTTTACTTATCTCTGGTGTGGTGAAGTGTGCCTCACCCTCCTCATCCAGCATTTCAGTGATGTATTCCTGACTCCGGGGCGCCGCCAAATTCTGCGCAAGGGAACGGCTGGGCCTTCCCCCCTAACCACAATAACGTGCTGCGCTTCGACACCATCTATGTGCCATCTCCTGGTCTACGGTTTCATTGTGCTCTGGGACCAGATCGAGTATCGCAGCCAGCTTTTCTGGGGCAAGATGCCGCTCATAGTCATGCTCCAAAGTAGAGATTTCCGCAGCAAGCTTACTAATTCTGCGGCGTAAGTCTTTCAAAATCCCAGCTTGTGCCCCAATACACACACCCCGTATCGTGACCTTAAATGCTTCCCACAGTACTTCCGCGCTATCTACAGTGCCCTCATTTTCCTTAAAAAAGTTGCAAATCGCCTCACCCACAGTGCACTTAAAAACTTAGTCAGTCAGTGAAGCCTGTTGCAGTCGCCATGTGAATGGGGGGCCTTTCACACTCAGGGACGTGCATGTCAAGCAGTACTGGGGAGGGATCAGACAAGGTCTTTGCCCCCCCACAGGATCTCAGCAGGAGGAAACCTGGATATACGGCGCCACACATCAGCAAAGAAGGAGTGGTCATCCACATTCGGGCCATACACATTAACCAGCAGCACTCCCACACCGCCAAGCTTGCCATGCACAAGGGCCAATCTGCCCTGGTCATCCGTCTCTGAACTGAGGACAGTGAAGGGGACCCCCTTCTTTATTAGAATTAGCACCCCACGGGAGTAGGAGGAGGAAGCAATACTGATCCCTGCCCATCGCGTGCCCACATTTTTTTCGGATAGCGGTGTAAGATCTGTCTCTTGCAGGAATGCTACCTGGACATCAAGCCTGTACAAATAAGCCAATACAGAGCGGATTTTCTTGGGGCTATTTAAGCCACGCACATTCCATGTAAGGAACTTCATATTACCACCAGTACCTTGCAGTTAAAAGGATACGCATAACAGTGTGATGACCAAGTACAGTAGTGTGTTGCCAGGGTTCAGAGTCAGTGCAATAACAAGGTGCCATCCATTCCCCCCCACAACCCCCAACCATCCCCCCCACCCACTTCAGCGATCCCAACTTGCCAAAGCCATCCCTTCCCTGAGTAAACAGTCCCCAACAAAGAAAACTAACAGCATGTAACATGTGGGGTACACCCATGTGGGGAACGCCAGAGAGCTACTTGCCTCCCACAGGGTAGGAGGTGGCTGATCAGGTCTAGATACCAGTGCTAGGATAAAAGAGACATATATAATTACATTGCATCAAATGCGGCTATCTCAAATTAACCAGCGCCACTACAACAGGTCTGCTGTGAGGAACAGTAACACACCAAAAAGTGAGATCAGACCATATCACACATGTGGGGTAGCAAACAAAGATATAGTTTGTCACCACGCAGTCCATCACTGCTCCTCCTCGTCAAGCTCAGCCGGGGTCTCACGTCGCCATCGTTTCAGCTTTTTTGCATGCTTCATCGCCGCCTTAGGGGTGGTGAAAATTTTAAAGTCCCCCTCCTGGCCTACCAGTAGGCGAGCGGGATAAAACATGGCATAGGGGATGCCCTCGGATTGTAGAAATTTCTTCACGGCACCAAACTCCCGCCGTGCCGACTGGACTGCGACAGTAAAGTCAGGGAAGAAGGATAGCGAATTCCCCTGATGGTCAATGGCTCCCTTTTCTCTGGCCAGCCTCAAAATGGCATCACGGTCCCTGTAATTTAATAGCCGAGCAATAATAGGGCGAGGCAGAGCGCCAGGCACCGGTCTCGCCGCCAGGGAACGATGGGCCCGCTCTACTATGAACATGTTAGACAGGTTCTCAGGACCGAAGATGTCTTTGATCAGAGTTTCAATGAAGGTCTCCATCCTGCTGGGGTTTGTGGATTCCGGAAGGCCAGTGATTCGAATATTGTTTCGGCGAGACCGAGCCTCTAAATCTTTGTTCTTCGCTTGTATGAGAGCCAATACTTTCTCCATATTGAGTGTCTTACCAGCGGCCTCACTAAGTCCATCCTCGGTGGCGGAGACCCTTTGCTCGATCTCCCCCATTCTCGTGTTCTGTTTCTCTAGTTGTGAAGACATATGGTCAAGTCTGTGGTTTATGGCAGACATATTCCCCTCTATGGATTGGAGGCTTTTCTGCATGGCCAGCAGCGTCATTTCTAACGTAGATGGGCCATCCCCCTGGACATGTGCCGCTTTTTGCTGCACCTTGCCAGTTTTTCGCGCCTCAAACGGGAGGCGAGGCTGGGATTTATCCGTTTTCCCCATATTGGATAATAGGCTAAACAAATGGAAGTGGCAGCCCGTACTATGGGGCTGAACGAGGTAGGAACGCTCTAGTCACCGCCGCTACTAAGCAGTTGCAATAATCGGGCACCAGTCTTCCAGTGGGGCCTAGAGCGTCTATCTCTCTGTGTCCGCAGTGGTGTAAGGGTTTCACGTGCTCACCCTCAGAAGCGCCAGCCCACTCCAGGGGAGCGCATAGGAGGTGACTGCACAGGCCAGTAATAGGTCATCTGCCAACAAACACTGTGCACAAGCAACCGCCGGCCAGAAGGGCACTCAATGTCAAAAGGGCCAGCAGCTACAAGATAGTGACTCCCTCCACGTAGGCAAACTAGCAATGAGTCCACGTATGCCAATCTAAACGTTGCGGATTGTCACTCTGCCAGGCTGTGTGCCCAAAACAAGCCCAGCAGTCTCCCAACCGGTGGTGCAAGAGGGAAGCTGGCGTTTGGGACAATGTAAGAGAAGGAACAGTCGCAGGTTCACCCCAGTAGGCCAGCGACAGTGAAGCGCGTGGCTGCGATAACCGGGCCTCAGGCACACCACCAAGACAGGCGCAGGTGAATTTCAAACGCAGGCCGGTCCCAGCCCTCCGCGCACGCAAGCTGCAGCTCACAGGGCATGACACAGCGCCTAGGCCCTCACCCGCCACCGCAGCTACAGGCCCAGGCAAGGCCGCGCCCCACTCACCGCAACTCGCTGCAGGAGCCTCCAGTCCCCGGCGGCGATCAAGGTCCCTCGTGGGGTCCTGCCGACGTCGGCTCTTCGTCCCTCTCCACTCAGATCAGCAAGGCCTTTATTTCACTGGCGACTGTGGCAGTTTAGAGATGACAGTGCAAGGGGGCTTGAGCCACGAGACCAGTTGTTGAAGGGCTGCAGTCTGCGCAACCTGCACGATATTCTCTCTGGAAGCGGCGGCCCGCTGTGGGCGCCTCCGTTGTCCCGCAGTGACACGCAAAGCCTCTCGTTGTGCCCAGCGATCCTCAGCGAGGCTCTGCACTCTGCCCAGTTCCGGCAGCAACTCCGCAAGGGCGCGGGGGAAGTGCGCTCTCCTCACCCAGGCCTGGGGGCTCCGCAGCAAGGTGAGCAAGTGGTTCTGGGCAGGCAGCCGCCCCCTCAGCAGTCGCCGTACACCTCGCGGCGGATGCCACTCACGCGTGTCTCCCAGCACTGCGGTCCACGTCTCGTTTCAATGCTGGACGATGGCGGCCACCATTTTAACTTCATGCAGGTCGGGCCTTTCTCCGCAGATAACCTGTTCCAATAGCCCCAATGCTCCTCGAGGCCCCCACTGGACGCGGGGGTGTTGCGCCGTGCAGGGCGGCCGTTTTAACAACGGTGATGCAGCGTTTTTGGTGCAGATATTTGGCGGATGGGGGATCAGCCGGGCAGAGCTACACTAAAGTGAGGCCATCTTGCCTGGCGCCCACTAGCACCCCCCCTGTCCGTGCTCTTTTCCGCCATTAAACCAAGCGACAGATCGCGGCACAGATCGTGACGATTATTGGCAGATCCTGGGCCTGGGATGCAGAGCTCTGCTAAGTTACGTCTGCCATCTTTGGCGGGTTGGCCATGCCCCCTTTAGAACCAGGTTTAGTTTGAGTTCCTGCTACTGCCTTCCTGATCCTTGATGCCATGGATTTCAAGAACTGTGCCAGGGATGCAAAGGGGTAATCCAGTTGTAGCAACTGCTACCCAGGTCAATCTGTAATTGACGTCCATGAATGCAAGTTATGGGAACATGGGGTTAGGTTCTTCAAAGATGTTGCCAAGCGGCTACTGTCAGCGTGTCCTATGCATGAGCATCTCTCTGAGCCCCTGCAGTTTCTGGAGCCTCTATGGGCAGCTGCCAGGTCACAAGGATATACTCCTCTACACCCTCCAACGAACATGATGCACCCACCACTAACATTACACACAGCAAAGGAAACAATGCGCATTGTGCAACACGCCTACCTCCTTGCTCGTCCCTTCTCACAAAACACAAGGGTCACACTGGAAAGAGGCAGATATTTCCAGAGCTAGGAGAAAGCTCAAAGAGTGGGTGGGGAACTGGGGCTCAAGCCCCAGCAATATTTCAGCTGAGGGGCATGTGAAAGCACACCAAACCCTAGGCTCTGTTCGGTAATCGAGGGGCTAGCAGTTTGCCTTTCTTTTTATCTTTTATATTTAGACACGATTAGTTGCTGCTACTGGAGAGAGGGCTGGGAGATATAGGGGGTGCTATGACATAGGACCGACACACCCTATGGTTTCTTATTGTTTGGGTCAGTAACATTGTAGCAAGCCACATTGTTTTAGAGTAGAGAAGCTGTTTATCTACAGGCACTGGAATACTAACATCTGTACATGAAATACAACCTCCACCCTTCCTCCACTTCACAGACTAATTTTTGATTGGTTCCAAGAATAATGGCCAAAAAGCACAAACTGAAAATTTAATTTTCAAACTTTTTCCAAGGTTGGCAGGCGGTTGATTGTGATGTAGTACACCTTCAGACACTCTCGGCTTTTCACGCACCAGTATCCTGCAAAGTGAGACTTGAAGCTTTTTTTTCAACATTATACGTTGAAGCTGAAATTCCCAACAAGCAAAATGTGCTGGTTGAAATACCTAAGACTGCCTGAAGGAGACAAAATTCTGGCCCTGGCATGCTTGAGGTAATTTACAGTGGCGGCCAGTAATTAGAGCATGGGGAGCACACATGCACATTCACTAACATCCATGCATTGATACGCACACATTCACATCACGCACTCACATATACACATACATTCATGCACACACGCACCAAACATTAAATGAAAACATAACACTTCCTTTCTACAACGTATCTAGAAAGCCTCAGAGGTTCCTGGAGGTCAGCCAGTGGGAGGAGGCGGCAGTCCCTACCTCGTCACAGAGTGGGATGGGGGCAGTCACACTGCTGACCCCACCCTACTCTGCGATAAGGTGTCAGTGATAGACACTAGGCCCTGGGCACTTCAGGTCTTAAAATCGAAGCGCCCAGGTCCGAGGCTTTCAATGAAGCTCTCCCTATTCCCGAAGGGAGGTCCTCCAAGCTCTTCGTCAGGCTGAAGAGGTCACCCCCACAGGAGCTGTGACATCTTCAGCCCGGCAAAGTTCAGCTCAGGCAGTCAGGTGCCTGCGTATTTAGCTGATGTGTAGCACTTGGCTGCCTGATTTGAACATAAAGAATGTCTGTCAAGCTGACCTTTTCCATACATGGCAATATACATGCAAATGGCTTAGAAAATTAGGCTGTCTCCCGCATGAAATTGCCTCTCCTTCAATAGAAGTCATTAGGAGAAATACATTCTCCCAATTATTTTTTTTAAACCTCCCACTTTCCTCTCCTAAAATGTTGGCATGTATGCTTTCCTCACCCTGACAGACACTCTATGTCGGGGAAAAAGCTGGGAGAGACGTGGCCCCTCCGCCCTTAAGGACAGGCCGCTGCTGCTTTGACATCAGAGAACCCATGGCAAATACTGAAAAAAATGGGATCAACTCCTCAGTGGTATAACAAAGGTCCTGCAGTGCTGGGGAGGGGGGCAAGCTCCTGAGGGCCGCCTCAGCACAGTCCCCTGGCCTGAGCGCTCCTGAGTGAGTCCGGAGGGTTCCTCCCATGTACTTTGCAGGGGGGCCCCCTCAAGTTTCGTTACGCCACTGCAACCCCTGTAGAGCATCAGGCGTCCCAGGCACACCATGAAAGTACTGCAATGTTTCATGTTGCCCTGTAACAAATCCATATGATGCTTGTGCTCTAAAATGTATTCTTTGACCCCATTTGTTTAAGTTGTTCTCACCTGGAATCAACTAGATGAATTCTGGCGCAAATGATTCCCTCACTTGCTGGAATTTAGAGTAAGCCACCACTGGTGAGCAGGCAGAGCTGGCCTGAGAGGGCAGTGTGTGAGCAGAGGCAGCAGTGTGCGTGTGAGAGGGGGCACGAACAGAGGTCTGGCAATGATCAGTACTGTCCAACTTCAAATAGTTGGAATTGTGCACATTTCACAGGTGGATAAACCCGCTCTACTTCCATCCTACCTGAAATCTTTCACAATTTGTATTAAAAATTTGGTCATGTGACCCTTGCCTCACCAATGACTTAATAAAACCTGCCTTCCATGTTTCAATTACATTTTTACGGTTTGGCCTCTTGTTCTGTGGGTTCCCGTTGAATTCATAGCTTGTCAGAAACAGGCAACAGTGACCTCCACTGGCTCAGAAGCAGACTGCATGCTGATCTCAGCACACCAGGCAGCACTGGAAAATACTTATTGCTGTATCTCAATTTAATGCAAACTAATAAAACAACCTCCATAAAACTGTAGTCGCTGTATTTTTTCAATATTTCAGAAGGTGTAAAAAGGAAGCGAATAGTTTTTCTTCCCAGCTCGCGCACAATTGTCGTTAGCATGTCAGGGGTTCTGCATCTGAAAATACCTCGTAAAAGCCCCCTTTTGCATGCTTCTGTCCTAAAAAATTACACGTTTTCTATGGACAGCCGCTCCTGGCAGAAGATGTTCCAATGAGTGACTGAGTGTTGTATTCCCTCTGTTGTTCCCTTTATCTTCCACCATTTTTTTAGTGACTTTATTTTATTTCCCCCTTTTTTATGGTCTGGCTCAACACCGCAGCTGTCGCCAGACAATTATTTGGGAATCACCAGGAAAGGGGCTTTGGCTCCACCCGGATGTTGGTAGCTAGGAGTACATGGTTTTATTGGGCAAACGTTGTGTGCATCCACAAAAAAATGCCTGCCCTCCACACAGCAGTGATCATTTTGTTAATTTATCCATCTGCCTGAGCTTGAACTTCAGGGGCACACACATGACATTGCAATACCAAATTCTGTTGATTTTGCTTAATGGTTGCTTTAAAGTCTATCTTCCGTTATATAATTAGTGATGTGGGCAAGGAAAGCAAGCACCATTCGTGTTGCATGGTGCATGATTGTCTGGTGTTGTTGTGGTGCATGGCGTGCCTTTAATGCATATTCTCTATTCTCCTCGCTCTCCATTGCATTCCTGTTTTTTACTCCCCTTTTAAACAGCGCCATCTTAGGGGAGTGTAATATTGCATATTTTTTTTCTAATTAAATTTCATAACATTTCACGAAACATTATACAAAGTAATGCTTTGCAGCACAAAATTTGGTTTGCCAGTACAACTTGTTAATTTTTTCACACAAAAACATACTGGTTCAAGTAGAAAATATCTCTTTGCAAGTCCTTTTCTGCACAGAGCAGTCTCCAGAGGACAAAAAACTACACATAATTGTGTAATGTGAAATTGAGATTTTGTGCACAATTTATGTAAAGTAAAATTCAGAAACGTAACAAATCTGTTATTTTAGGTTATGTTAAACAATCTTAGTAAAGCACATGTTCAGCAGAGGTTTTGGGGTGCTGAGTTGACAGAGTACACCTGTATCAAAAGTTAGAGATAGAAGATATGTTAGCAGTCGTTAGCAGTGTGTGCTTGTCTGAATAGCCATATTTACAAGTGTTTCCTAAACAGGTTAAATTCTGTTTCATGGCGTAAATGGGCTGGAAGTGAGTTGCACAATGATGGAGCCTGCACAGAAAAACTGCACCTACTTATTATTTTTTAAAGTTATCTAGGTGTGGTCAGATAGCTGGAATAGGATGACCTTAAGGTACCTGATGGAGGAAAATGCTTGATCCTCGTGGCCACAAACACCATCTTTTGAGCCTTAAATGTTAGACAAGATTTACATTGACTTCTCTGTTTCACAGCTCTCCTGTGGAAAGTTGCTTCAACAAAGGGGTGGCATGAGAGCTCCTGAGAAGTTTTTGAATTAAACAACTGGCCTAATTTTGTATCACTTGCAGCCTGTGAAACATGATATTGTGGAAGCCGAATAACACAAGGCGTAATTTGAATTTTGCACAAGCCCACAGTCCACCCAAGCCTCACTCTTTTTCCTGGAAACTCAGATATGCTTTTTGCTGATCTCTTTGCAAAAACCAGCACGAGTTAGCAGCAGATGGGCCTGTCATAAGAAGACATTTTGTAAACAAGCAATTGCCAATGTATGCATATGATGTGTCACTTATTTGTCAATATGGTGGGACACTTGTAATTTCTTTTAAGCAGAAATATTAATGGGGTAATCTAAATGAAGGTGTCTATTTTTTAATAGATTTTTATATTTTGACACGCTGCACTAGACACAGTCTTGTGAAATTCAATTCCTGTCTCATGGAAACATTGGGGGAGGTCCAGACCTAATTTAGGTAGGACCACAGCCCTTCCTTGAGACAGTTGTGTCTACCTGACATGTCTTCAAAGATCTTCACTAGTGAAAGAGGCATCTCCCCAAAGATACACCAGCAAGGGAAACAACCTTTGCCACACAGTCTTTACTTTGCAGGTAAGTACCAAGCAGGAAAGTACATAGTATAGGTCTTAACATTTAACATGTTTCCTTTACCAGGTGGGGCCTTCATTTTTTGAGGAGAACCCCAGGGGGGGTGGCGGCGGTGGAGGGGGGTGGGGTATCTCCCACCCTTGTTTTTATTTCAGCCCCCGGGTGGGCCCGGTCCACGGCATGGCATGTAGCGCATCTTGTGTGTCTACTCTGCTATTCCACCATGTGCTCTACTGAGGCGTTTCAAATCAGCACTTCATTTCCACCCAGGGACCAGCAGAAAGAGAGTTGGCCCCTCCTTGTCTCTCTCAAGACTATGCTGACCTTGAGTGTCTCTGCCCGTCCACATGCATCCCTTTCAGGCCAGGGCGGAGGTGCAGAGAGCTCGGACCTTGGGCACCATCTACCATTGGAACAGGACCGTGTGGCCCTAGACACAGCACAACTGTACCTCGAGCACAAGGGAGTAGAAGACACTACATTTCTGGGGGTGGGACATGGACTTTCCAGTGACCCTATACAAATTGCCCGTTGTGTAAGACAGTACGCCCGTTAAACGGTGCCTGATGATTCCAATATTCCTCAGCATCTCTGGCAAGAAGGTTTTGAGCTTGGGCTATCAACCTAAAAGCAAATTTAATGATAACTTAAGGAGCATTTGAGGTTCCTACCTCAAGGAAGGTTGGCTTCATGATGCTTGAAGGCTCAGACATAGTACAGGGAACCTCTAGCCTCTATTCCACTACTACTCTGACAGAGCCTGGCTCTAAAAATATATAGGGGAGTGAGTACCAAATAGGCAGTTAATGGCAGTTCCCGGACTTAAACATCAAATGAAAAATAGTGTAAATACTATGTTCCTTTTTTGTACGATAGGTGGAACCCCTGCAGGTGGAAATTTTACACATTGAAGAAACTCTGCTTTAAAGAACACTACTTCACAAAGCATTAATAGCCCAGAAACCAGCTAACATACATACACGAAGACAACTGCCATGAGAAAGAGTGATAGCGAAACACTCGGACAAAAGAAAATGAGTGATTCTGCCAACCAATAAGGAGTATTTTCCCACTTTCCAGCTCTCAGACCGGTTATTAGACATTGCCCTGTGTGAGTTTGGGCATACTTTCTGATCACTTTCTATGCGAACCGACCAAGAAAGAGGGTGTCTGAGGGAACTGCCTATCCACCCTGTATAATCTGCAGCTTATGGGATCCTATGCTAACATTCTATTATCATTGGTAACACCAGCTTCGCCATCACCTCCGCTGCCTTTAGCACCACACTGGAAACTGAAATCAGACAAAACAAATTCAAATCGGCCCCAACCTACAGGGCACTATAATTATACCATGGTTGTTAGACCATGGAGAGGGGATCTTCAACACTGTGCCTCGCAATCACGAAATTGTGCTGCATGATCCAGGAGAGTTGTGAACTCCCCTGGGCCTCTCAGCACTGAAACAGGGCTGTCACACGCAGGGAGGGAGGGCCCCCTTATGGATTTCACAGAGCCACAGAATGGCTGAGATGCCCAAGAAAATTAATAGACCTGTGGCTCCTCATTTCAGTGGGCAGCACTACTGCCTAGAGAGATAGGTAAGCCAACAAATTAACAAGGAGAGCCGAACCAAGGGCCTAGCTTGGCTCTAAGAGTCCATGCACGAGGCGAGCCATGAATATGTAATTCGTGCAAAACCGTCATGTAAAGTACAAAAGAGTCTATTTAAGTTTCTAAAAAGTGTATTTCTTTTACATGCGAGAAGAGTTTCAACTTAGTACACCAGAAAAATATTTATTAGAAGTGAAAGTTTTTTTTAACATGCACTTAGAAACATTAATGCCTCCCCAGCCCTGCCCTGGCGACAAGGCTACTAGTGAAATAAGAGGCCAGTCAATCATCATGTACACCATATATATGTCATAGATTTGTATTATATATGAAGAAACATTACAGTGTATCAAATCAAACCAGAGAGATTTTGTACGGCACACACCCTGAGCTCAAAAATTTCAAAGTGCTAGCATGTGATGATTAAGAAAAAGGGGGCACAATGAAATAAGTATGTGCCTAGGATCACATACTTTGTTCAAGGGGGAAAGCTAGGATTGATTCAAGGTATTCTGGTCTTAGATTGTGCAATAGAGGCGAGAGATGGGTATCTCTTTTACTTTTTTTTACAAGAAATGTTATTGCTTTGTTTTCATTCTTGCCACACAAGGTTAGACCATAGGTGGCACACATAAGACATGAAAGTTTGCCTCGTTTTGGGCTTCGGGGTCGGAGAGGACCTCGAGCTGAGCCAGAGCTGGGTTTCTCGCTTGTATCCTTAGTGGCTTGTCACCTCTACCATTGGTCTGTGAATATGTGATGTCAGTTCATAAGGCTGCAGCTTTCTACTTCAGATGGCAGCACTACTGCCCTGTGCATAATGTCTTATGAGTACATAGTGCTGCTGCAGCTTACCTGGTTTGGACTGCAGCACAATTACTCCAGGCATAGGACCCTTAAGTTCACCATGCTGCTGCTTGCAAGTCAGACTGCAACATTACTTCCCTGTTCAGGCTTTATGAAAATAGGGCTGCAGTATGGCTATCCTATGCAAACAGACTTACAAGTTCACAAAGCTGCAGTTTCAAAGCCAGGACTGTGGCTATGTTGCCCTGTGAAGGTGAACATTAACTTCCATGACACTTTAGCTTCCCAATATAACCTACACAAAGGTTGACATAGTTCCACTATTCTGCAGCCCTAATATACATTCTATACCAGTACTTATGTCATGATGGTGACTTTCAGCCAGTCCTGTGTATTCTCCTACAGAACTAAGTTTAATGAAAATGGTATAACTTGGTGCTGTTAGGTTGAAACCACCCTCATGGTGAGGCAAGTTATTAGCCATGTTACAGCATTATTGCCCTTTGTAGAGATGCCATTTGTAGTGATGCAAATGACCTTCTTGGTTGTGTTACACAATTAGATAACGCACAGTAACAGAGAGTTGAAGCCTTATATAGTGACTTCAGGAAGGTCATATTGTTCACAGAAAGGTTGCACAATAAAGGAAAGAAGGAAATCAAATGATAAGAATAAGTGATGGGCTGAGCTAATGCCTTGAAATATGGACGGCATTGGTTTGAACCTCAGCGTGTACAACTCAGCCTTTTAACTTTCCCAAGTTGATTAAATGAGTACCACTGAGTGGGAGGATGACACCCATTATTCTAGCACCTAGAGACAACTCGTTGGTGGTACGTGCAATGTTATAATCATTTTTGATGTGTGATGTCCCAAATCAGTTACAATAGTTTGTTAATGTAAATGGACACAATAATGTGCTCTCCTGTGTCAGTGTGAGAGTTCAACCTTTTTAGCACACACACTTTTACATTATACTATCTATAATTTTACATTCCTACAACTTGTAGTCACTCTCTACTGTTTTGCATTTTTGTCAGAAATGCTCTGCCTAAGTCCCAGGGCATGTTTAATCACAATGGGGTAACCCTGTGTCCCTCAGAACCCGGGTACGTACATGAAAAGCTACAATGGTTCTGTCGGGAAAGAGCAATTGCTTTAGAAATAATAAATAAATCATAAATTAGTACGTCTATTCAATACAGTTGGAACACGAAAACACTGGCAAGTAAGTGCTTGCAAAAGTATTATTTTATGTTCAATAGAGCAATCTTCATGTATATTTACAGGTATTTACAAGGCTGTCAATATTCAATGCAATATTGGAGTGTCATATTATAGTGACAATGAGTGCTCAGTGACAGTGGTGCAGTGCATATCATATAAACAATGGTGAGAATAATGTACAAGTTAATACGGGAAATTAGGCTAAAAGGTGGTCAGAACAATGAAGAGGACAATATCTCTGGGGAATAGCACAATTGCTTATTGGTTTGAAACCAAGAGACTTGATAGAGCTGAGCCATATACTATCGTCGACGTTTCGATCCTGACAAAAGCATTATTGAATAAGTGTCGTGGCGGGTCTTCTTCAGGACAAGGGAAAAGAATGACAGCCTGAAAGTGAGAAAGGTAAGTATCAATGGGTGTTCCAACTAGTAGGAGCAAAGAGATAACAGGAGTAGCAAACACCGGCTACTCACCCATCATGGGGGTTGATTCCCTTAGGCGTCCCTCGCTGAGTGAAGGCTGCCAAATTATCTATAGAAAGTTAAATCATTCAGTTAGAAGGATTGCTTGTGATTCCATCCAATAATGCGGGGATAGGGAAATCAGTGAGTGCAGTCGGAGAGTCTTACCTGCACGTTTCGGGAAGGCTCTTGAATATAGATGCGATTCAGGTAGTCTTAAAGATCTAAAGGCAAACATATAGTATGAATTGAGATTAAGGCCGTGACTATGGACGGACAGACGAAACACTGGTCAAATCCCAACAGGGCCGTGTAAGAAGAGAGCTTACCTAAGCCTGTGGTGTCATGAGTGGGCCGTTAACAGGTAATCAGCCGGTGCGTGAGGTAAAACGAATTAAGATCTCCAATGGTTAACCAGTCATAAATCCTGCAGTGGAGGAAGCATATGGGGATTTAGCGTTGAGTTAGAAGCGATTAAAACGGCAGAAACGGGAAGTAGCAGTGCTAACCCGCTTACCTGGCAGTACGTGTACACTCCACGGCAGTCTTGAGTGGGACTGCCTAACTCGCGGTTAAATGAAGGACCGGGAGCGGCTCACGTTGAGCGACGCACGTCGGTGACGTGCGCGGCGTGCTGCAGCAGCTGGATGCTGCCTACCCTGTCACCGCGAACGCCTCAGTGTCACGGTTACGGGGTCAAGTCTTGCTGAGAATGTGGTTATGGAATGAATTCAGAGAATCTGGTACAGAATTCAATCTGATAGGATGAGAGCTATATGAGTTATGTGGGGCGGTTCATAGAAGAAAAACAGTATCCAATCCATCAAAGATCAAAGTTAAAGTCGAAAACGAATCAGTCTATATTCTGGTTGGGTGGGAGTAGGCTTGTGCCCACAATGCTGGTTGTGTGAAGCAGTTAATTATAGAAAGTCGGCAAACAGTACATCAAGGATTACTATAATGACAATAGGACACATGAAGCCACAGTCGGTACAACAGATTCTTCATACAAGAAAGATGCTACTGAGCGTGTGTATATTATTGGTACCAGGCTATATGAGTGACCGTTGCTTAACCGTGAGTGAACCACATTACACAAGTCAATATACAATATTAAGATGGGATATGGAAACAGGTATCAACTCAGGGTATTACATAATACACGGATGAAATTAATGAGAAGCAACTACGACCAAAACGTCAAATCTGGACCGCATAGAATGGTCATTCTGCAAGCATTCAGATTCAGGGTACAAGCGGAGGCATGCTGATGATATGCGGGATTATAAAGTAACACTACTGAGCCATTTGTTTTACAATAAGTGAACCACATTAGTGGACCATGTTGCATTAGTCAATATACACAGTGAAAGATGGGATATGAAAAACAGGTATAAATTCAGAGTGTTGCATGTTTGAACTGGACCGCATGAATAAGTCCAAACGCAGATATTCAGATTCAGGGTGTGAGCGGAGGCATACTGATGTTATGCGGTATTGTACAATATCACAACTGACCCATTTGCTTTGACGTCTCCTCCAGTTCATTCAACCCATTGTCAACTGTGTTTAGAGAATGTATCCACTTGCACTCTTTGAAGTTTAGAGATGCTGCAATTGCACCACCTCTTGTGTGTGAACATATTTTTTCCACCACCCACCGTCTTAAGCTTTCAGGTGTGTGACCCATGGTGTTGAAATGTTCAACTAGTGGGGCACCTTGCACCTTGCATTTCAACCTGCTCATGTGTTGCAAAACCCTCGCCTTCACCTTCTGTGCAGTTTGTCCTATATATAACTTGTCGCAAGGACATTTGATTGCATATATGACATTTACACTGTTGCAATTCATGTGTAAGGGAAGATTGTATGTTCTGTTCTGGTATGTGAATGTTGTGCCTTCCACAGGGCAGGCCACACAAGCGACTATCACAGGAAGGAGCAAAGGGATCCTTGGATGGGTCTGGGCTGCACTGGCTCTTTATTCCATCAGCCAATTTCTGAAGGCCCTGGGGTGCTGCAGGCACCTCTGTCACTTTCTACAGCTCCCTGGGCTAATTTCAGCAGGTACAGGAGGGGCTTTCATGAGAGAGCAGAGAGTGGAGATGGAGAGTGGAGAGTGGAGAAAGAGGGAGAGAGAGAGAGGAGCAAAGGAGAGAGAGAGATGGATCTCCAGATGGATGGAAAGAGATAGAAAGCATCAACAGGGTGGAAAGGAGCAGGGTCTAATCCTCTGATAAGTATCCCAGAAATGTGAGGTTAAAAATACTTCATGGATACACATCTGAGACTTGAATAATGCAATCATACAAACACTTTAAGGGCAAGTTCATGATGCACATGTGAAGATATAGTTTGAAATGCACTTTAGGAAAAATGAAACAGTCCTCTCATGTGTAGCCATTATAGCGAGCTTAAATGCCCCCATTGTGTCTCACAGTCATGATGTAGCAGAGGAGGCCTCCTCCATTAGGCCTTGTAGCGCTACACTATGGCTGCAAGGTGCAGGGGAGGGGCATCAACCTCTTCAACGTCACAAAAACTCACATCCACCTCCACCGCTCTTCTTAGTATAATAAACCAGAGGGTTGCCTAAAAGGCCTGTGCTGAACTCTAATCAGTGACCAGACTCTATTAACTGAGAAGTGGGATGAGGAGGACCTGACAGCCTCTTAAGACCATATTTGTTTCCTGTATCGCTTGTAACGGGCGCTCATGGATTGTGCTGGACTATTCTTTATTATGTTAAGCTTATTTGTATAGTGCTTTACTGCCATTTGCATGCTCTGGTAGCATTTTCTGAATCTGGCACTTGTGAAATAACATCTCAGTAGGAAAATGGCAGAGAATTAACTCTTTAGATGCTCCAAGTTAGGAAGGAGCTGAAGATGCATGTCTTTAAAGAACACTACATCCCAAAACTGTAAAGACCCCACCTCCCATCCCAGAACCCAGGATCTCCCACCCAGATTGACTTTCTGGTTTGATCTCTGCCTTTGACCCTGTACAGCACTCTGCTGCCTTTCAACTACGTATGCACTTTACAAATACCGTCAATGAGAATATGATGGCACAGGGTTCAAGCGACAAGTCCTGCCTGTGGAGGCTCCATATTCTTGCATAGTCTGGGGAGGCTATGTGGAGAGGCATGAATGAGAAACAGCAGAAGCTATACACAGTGCAGTTGGCAAGCATTCTTTAGTAGTGGAACCCTCCGACAATTTTAGACAAGAGACTGGTATCTGGTGATGCTCTGAAGCAGCATTCACTCTGATGGAAATAGTAATGTAAGTACTCCTTCAGAAGTAACAAGGATAGGAGAAGATAAATTAAAATGGACTCTGATTAACGCCAGAGTCAGTTGTGCTGAGTAAGCACAGTTAACTTGGGAGACTGTTTGGAGTAGAAAGGGGCAGGGACTCCGAGATGAGGATGACCCTTTGGCCCTTATTTCTGATCATATGTAATGTTTCTGTGCTGCGCCATGTGGAAGGGAGAAGGCTGGGGTCCTTGTGTCTTGCAGTAGGAGAGAAAAGGTTGCATCTGCTCTTCAGGCAGGACATAAGATGCAGAAAGGGCCAGACTAGCCACTCTGGCATTTCCTTTGTGGGCTGCAAGCTAACGATGCGTAATTTAAGCTGGTGGCTGCAGGTGGGGCCCAACTGCATTCTTCTTTAGAGACTAGTACATGTTTTAAACCATCAGACTGTAAAACAGAACAAGAGAGAGCAAGGCACCAAGGGGTGTGGGCAGAAGGAGGAAAGGAAATATGGAAAACAGTGAAAAGAGGGAAAGCAAAGATGAGAAAGAACCTGCAAGAGTGAGATAATTTGGATGGAGAGTATGTTAGTGGATGAAAGAGCCAGGAGCTGAGATCAAGAGTAGACAGCCTTGATATTCAACAACCTCGGCATTCACCAATGATGCATGTGAGCTTCTCCTCGACATTTGGCAATGATGCAAGTGAGCTTCTGTTAAAAAAAAACAACAAAAAAAATTGAGTCACCGGCACTTACTCTTTTACAAATTAAGCTTACTGCCTACCCAACAGTGCCCCCATGGCTCCCTTAATCTCTCAGCCTCCTGTAGTTTGAGGCCGATTTGAACATTTTTGGGCTGATTTTAGTTTCCAGTGTGGTACTAAAGGCAGCGGAGGTGATGGCCAAACTGCTGCCAATGATAATGCCAATGATAATGGAATGTCTGCTGAGGATCCCATAGGCTGCAGATTATACAGGGTGTGTAGGCAGTTTCCTTAGACACCCTCTTTCTTGGTTGGTTCCCCTAGAAAGTGATCAGAAAGTATCCCCAAACACACAGGGCAATGTCTAATAACCGGTCTAAGAGCTGTAAAGTGTGAAAATACTCCTTTTTGGTTGGCCGAATCGCTCATTTTCTTTTGACTCTTTCGCTATTACATTTTCTCATGGCACTAGTCTTCGTGTATGTATGTATGTGGTATTTCTTCAGAAAGAACCCCGCCAAAACGCAGCGGCGCACTGTACAGGATCAAAGACAAGCTCAAAGTCAACCAGTGGTGGTAGAGTTAGCTGGTTTCTGGGCTATTAATGCTTTGTGAAGTAGTGTTCTTTCATACAAAAAGTTAACATAGTATTTGCACTATTTTCCATTTGATTTTTAAGTCTGGGAACAGCCATTAACTGCCTATTTGGTACTCACTCCCCTATATATTTTGAGAGCCAGGCCCTGTCAGAGTAGTGGTGGATTAGAGGCTAGAGGTTCCCTGTACCATGTCTGAGCTTTCAAGCATCATGAAGCCATCCTTCAGCGAGGTAGGAATGTCAAACGCTCCCTAAGTTATCATTGGAACTACTTTTAGGTAGATAGCCCAAGCTTAAAACCTTCTTGCCAGTGATGCTGAGGGATATTGGAATCATCAGGCACCGTTAAAAGGGCATACGGTCTTATACAACGAGCGATTTCAATAGGGTCACTGGAAAGTCCACAAAGTTGTCCATGTCCCCCCAGAAATTTTGTGTCTCCTACGCCCCCCTGGGTATTCGATGTGCAACATGATGAAGGGGCAATATGTGCATTCCTTGTGATGGGGCATTGAACGTGGGTAATCAATGGTCAGTATTGTGCAGGAGCACTGTACAGGTGGGCTGACGAGGGCTGTTGTACATTAAGCGGAGTTCAGGTTTATTTTGCGGTGTGCATAGCGAATGGGGGCAATGCTCAGGTTTGCAATGGGCAATTTTGCAGATATTGTTTGGGTGCGTTGTACGGGGATAAATGTGCAGAGGTATTTTACAAGGACATTGGTGAAGTGGCATTGTGCAGGTGACATTGCAGAGGCTGGATAACACACAAGGCATTATACTCAAATAGCAATGTACTGGTGGTGGCGCATGCGGAAAGTGGGAAACTGCTTGAAATTGGCTTTGACATGCTTGACACCGAGTGATATAAAAAATATATACATTTCCTGCAAGGCCTGTGTTGGTTAGAAGGGGCAGTCACGGACAAGGGCGGAAGCTGCAATCAGAGTGCTGTGGGATGGCAGCTCACACCGCCTTAGAGCAGTCCTGGTCAATGATGGCTGTTTTCTACTTTGTGGTTAGGAATCCCAATACCCTCAGCACTGGGTGGAGGTGGGGAGAGAGGTTGAGGAGGGCTGTGGCAGAGAGGCTCGGGGGTGACACGGACGGGGAAGCTCCGATAGTGATTCTGTTCTTTATGCCCAGACCCCGTGAGCACTGCAGTGCTTGTACAGTCTTGCAGAGTGAGCGCACTTGACGTGCACTTGATTCAATTTGCGCTTCCCCGCAGCCCTGCAATGAGTGTCAGGGATGTGCAATGCAATGCAGGCAGGTCCTGCAGATGTGACTGCACCATTACCATCAGTCAAGTATCAGGACAGTGAGGGGCACTGCTTGGGCACCAGCAGGGGATTGAAAACAAGCATTTCAGAACTAGGGCCAGGACACCACTATGGCATCCTTCGGACTCTGATAAACAAGTGCAATATACAGAGGGGACATTGAGGGCTAACGGTAAAAAAAGTGGAGCGCGGGCAATCATGGACACGCACGCGGTCAATATTCAGGGGGCACTGTATGACACCTGTCGGGTAGACACTGACAGACACATGGAGGGATGCTGTTTGGACACAGAGGCACTGATTGATGCCAAATTGCCGAGGGGCACTGAATGGGTAGCGACAGAAGAGCTTAGGGTGGGCACCGACAAACCAGTGGCAGAATACTGATGGGTATGGATGACATCGTCACAGGTGCCAGATTATTGAAAGAGAATTGGATGACCATTGTCAGGGTGGGCACTGGCAATGGTGGGGGCATTGGACTGGCATTGATATGTAAGTGGACGACCAGAGTTCCGATACTTCATGGTGGCCGGTACAAGTGCTGCAGAGTGGATGAGGAAAGGCTGGAACAGGCAGTGTATGAAACTCAGTGAAAGATTTCCCTGCAGGTCAAGGTCAGAAGCAATGCTCCTCCTACAAACCATACACAGGCTGCTCCGCGCCTTGTGACCCCGTCACCCAGTGCGAGCCGATTCTCGGGCTGTATGTGGCTTTCCTGGTAGCAGAAGGGGAACTAGGTTGTCGTGCTGCTTCAGCCAGCGGTGTGTGAGGGAGGGGGTGGGAGACTCGTTGCGGGGCAGCGGCCTCATATTACATCTATAATGCAATGTCACTCACAATTCTCATTTTTGTTATCGGAGCAGCAATCTGTATTAACTGTGATGAGTGGGTTCTTTCTTGGCCTCTCCTTTGGAAGCAGAGTCCATTGATCTCCCTTTAAATGACTACGAGTATTCAAATGTGCAAAATCACATGGAGGCATCACCCGTTTGGCCCACCCTGTCCACCTTAGTAGTATGCAACTGACAGACCCATACAGCCACGCACACACACACAAATCCACTCACACACCCTACAGCCACTTGCACACCCATTCACAGACCCATACAGCCACTCACACACCCACTCACAGACCCATATAGCCACTCACACACCTACTCACAGACCCATACAGCCACTCACACACCCACACACCTACTCACAGGCCCACACAGCCACTCACTCGCCCACTCACTGACCTATACAGTTACTCACACACCCACTCTTAAAGGTTACAGGTAACAGTTAGGAAATAAAATAAAAAAACCTCCGCAATTTATTAAAAAAGCCAATGGTTACAGGGACATTATAGTTAGGAAATAGAATTAAAAAACCTTTGAAATTCACTGAAAAAACCAAAGGTTACAGGGTCGTTATAATGAGGCTCAATTTCCCTCGTACAAAACCATTGAAATTCAGCAATTATAGTTACCTGAGCGAACTATAGCTTACGCCCGCAATGCACTGCTTATGACCTCACATATTACATCACTCATGACATGGTGAGTAACATCACTGATGACATCTCAAATGACATCACTGATGACATTATCCTCAGAACTACTCACACATCCACTCACACCCCCATACAACCTCTCATACATCCATTCACACACCCACACAACCACTCACATACCCATTCACAGACCCATACAACTACTGACACACCCACTCACTCATCCAACCACTCACACAACCACTCACTCACCCATACAGCCACTCACAGAGCCACTCACTCACCGATATAGCTACTAACAGAGTTACTCACTCAACCATTCAGCCACTCACACATCCATTCACTCATCCACAAAACTACTCATCCACATTGCCATTCAAGCACACGCCCACTCACTCACCTTTACAGCCACTCACACAGATACTTAATGTGCATAACAGCCACGCACACACCCACTCACTTATCCATACAGCCACTCACACTCGCCCTTCCATACAGCCACTCACACCCTCTCACTCACCAATACAGCTACTCATAGTCTCTCACATACCCACTCACTCTCCCACACAGCCACTCACTTACCCATGCACCTATTCACACAGCCACTCACTCACCCATACAGCCACTCACACATCCATGTATTCACCCATACAGCTACTCACACACTTATTCACCTATACTCCTACTCACACAGCTGCTCACTCACCCTCACAACCACTCACACACTCACTCACACACCCACTTACATACCCATTCACACTTCCATACAACCACTCACACATCCACTCACCCATAGTCACTCACACAGACACTCCCTCTCCAATACAGACACTCACACACCAACTCACTTAACGAAGCACCCACTCAAACAGCCACTCACAAACCCATACAGCTACTTACACACCCAGTCACTCACTCATACAGCCATTCAGAGGAGAGGATGTGGAAGGAGAGGATGTGGTGCAGCAGCCAGAGCTGCTGACTCTGGAGCTGGGGGTCCAGGTTCAAGTCTTGTCATTGGCACAACATCCGGTGATTCTGGACAAATCACTTAATCTCCCTGTGCTCATGGACAGAGCCTGGATACCCTCATGGGAGATAAGCCATGCTATATAAAACTACAAATTAATAATTCAGATACCCACTCACTCACCCATACAGCCACTCACACACCCACCCATACAGCCACTCACTCATCCATATAGCCACTTACAGAAACATACATTCACCTATACAGCCACTCACACAGCCACACAACCACTTACATACCCGTTCACATATCCATACAACCACTCATATATTCACTCACCCACACAGACACTCACTCTCCAATACAGGCACTCACACACCCAGTCACTCACCCATACAGTCACTCACACACCCAGTCACCCACCCATACAGACACTCACACAGCCGCTCACTCATCCATACAGCCTCTGACACACCCAGTCACTCCCCAATAGTCACTCACACAGCCCTCTAAGTCACCAACACAGCTGCTAACACCCCACACCCATATATACACCCATACAGCCACTCACACACCCAATCACAAACCCATAGAGGCACTTAGACACTGACTCACACACAGATACACAGTCACACAGCCCCTCACATAATCTATGTTAAAAAAAGGAATCACTGATTAGTAGTACACAAAATATACTAATATAACGTTTGTGGTACCTTAGTACATATGTTTAACACTCAAACTTTTAGAAAACACTCACAATCACCGGATGATGTCAGTGATGTCATCAGCGATGTCATTTGAGATGCCATCAGTGATGTCACTGACCACGTCATGAGTGATGTAATGTGTGAGGTCCTAAGCTGGGCATTGCGGGGGTGTAAGTTATAGTTAGCTCTGGTAACTATAACTACTGAATTTCAATGGTTTTGTACGAGTGAAATCTGAGCCTAACTATAATGACCCTGTAACCTTTGTTTTTTTTCCAGTGAATATATATATATATATATATATATATATATTCCACTCAATTTTACTCCATCCGTAAAAAACAACTCGAGCCCAAATCCATGAAACGTGAAATTTATTCAAACATGAAGCAAGCACAATGCCCCACGCGTTTCGGTGCAGCCGCACCTTGGTCACGGGTCAAGGAACTGTTTGTCAAATCTGAATACATATAGTGCACAAGTACTAAACATAAATGTAGGACTACTTATCCCCATGTTCAACATGGCATTCATTTTGTAATGGTCTTTCAAAACACTGTTGAAACATACACATTCAAATATATGTTAATAAACTGATAGATATATCAATACAATTGATAAAAACATGAATTGAAATACATTTGAATATGATAAATTGCAAACTGCCTTATGTTAAATTACGCCCCAGTGGGCCAATATCAAGAGTGTAAAATACACAATATTTCACACGAATATGGCTAAATGACAAATTCCAGATCGCCGTATTATTCAATAATGCCCCAGTGGGCGCAAAGGCAGGAGTATCCAATATCCCATCTCATTTTGCCCTAGTGGGCCAAGTTAACAAATAGGACATCAATTATGTCCTTAACTATAACACATTGTAACCCCTGTCTTGATTCATGTACTGTTTATGTATTTAATCAGATATCATTATATTTCTCATAAAGTAGTCTCAACTGATTCTTCTGCCATATCTTCAACCTGAACAGCTGATAATTCTGTCTCCTACAAAAAATTAAAATAGTGCCATCAATATATAAAATGTGAATTAAAAAATACAAACATGGCTACGATATATCAAAACTGTTAATATACAACGGAACAGACCTGATACAATACTCTGATCAAAGCATATTAACCTAAATGAACCCACATCTCCTCATCCTTATTCAATCCTTTCGGATGTACTGTATCGTATTTAATAATTAATTTGGATTCCAGACATCTCAATTCTCTCACTCTATTCCCTCCTCTTTCCGATTTTGGAATTCTGTCTAACACACAGAAACGTAAGAGACTTATGTTCTTATTATGAACTTCTTTAAAATGCCTGGCGACAGGATATTGTCTGTCCTCATTGACAATTGCCCTAGTATGTTCTAGCACTCTTTTTTGACTTGATGGATGGTGCTCCCTATGTATATTAGTGAACAAATCGTGTAAAGCCTGTAGGAACAGTGTCAAGTGTAAAGACATTGTATTGTACAATGATCACAATAAATGAGTAAGTGCCTTCTGTGAATACCAAAATGAGTAAGTTACACAAAATGAGTAAGTTACTCAAAATGAGTAAGTAAGTGCCTTCTGTGAATACCAAAATGAGTAAGTGCCTTCTGTGAATACCAAAATGGTAGTAAGTTTAGGATTTTGTCTTAAGTTAGTTCTGTGAATCGGGCCCATACTTGTAAGCATTACAAGGGAAGAAAAGTGGTGCAATTTTGGAGTGATTACTTCTACAACCAAGATTAATGCATATTTCACATAAAACAAAAGCAAACAGTCATTTTATGCCCATATAAGAAAAACAAAGAAAATTAACTAATTATTTACTTTCAAAATAAGAAAATACTAATGCAAAATCATATTTAGATAAGCCAACTGTTTGCTGCATGCACAATTATAAATGCTTTATTTACCAATTAGTACAGCAGTACTGGAACATATTGGTGCAATACAACTGCGATATAGATTCCTTCAGGTATCAGGGTTATTGCCCACTAGGTGGTGCGATCATGCAAACATCTCTCCCCACCAATTGCCTGCAGCCTCATTGATCTCCTCTTGCCGTGCACAGAGGAGGATGCCACTCACTATCCCCATCTTTCCCAGGTTCCTAGAGAGAGACAAGGAGCCCCAAACACCTGCCTGGACAAAAAGCCATCCAGCAAGCAAAATGGCACAGAGCGTATAGATGGGAGAGGACACACGGTGCAGGTAATTTGCCTCACCATCTTTGTCTCGGGAAGGACCTCACCGACTCCTCACCTGACTGTAAAACTCTCCCTCCCTCTTGAAGGGCCTGGTTTTTCTGGATGAAGGCTATGCAATCTTTCGAGAAGGATCGGGCATGGAGAAAAGATGCTGGTTCCCAAGATCGACCCCAGTGTGACTAACCTTCGAAAGCAATGAGTTATTGTAGGACACCCTATGAACATGAGAATGTCTTGGACAAAATACTGATGGCATCCTTCAACCATCACAGGAGCAGAAGGTGCATCCTTCCTACCAGAAAAGAACATGGGAAGCCAGGATTTAAATAGGAAACATGAAAGACTGGATGAATCTGCCATACAGGAGGGAAGTGTAAATGGATGGTGACATGACTAATAGTCTTAGAAATAGAAAAAAGGTTCATATTATTTTAGATGCTGTTTGGATTTATAAATGCAGATAGTAAGGTTGTCAGAAGAGAGGTAAACTTTAGCTTCTTCCTTATCTGGTGATGCTGGTCTTCTAGGCCTGTTGCCTTCAAACACACAAAAGGTGAGGGGAGCAAAGGTTAAAAATAGTCTAACCATCAGCAATCACTCTAGGTAGCATTAAAACCCTTTGTCCAAGATTCACAAAGGTTTAGCATCAGGTTAGCATTACTTTTTTAACGATAACCAGATGCTAAACCTTTTTGGGGATTAACAAACCAATGTAAATTGGTATTTGCGTTGGTTTATATGGAAAGGTAACGCAAAGCAGCACAAAACGCTGCTTTGCATCACTTTGCTTCAAGGGGGCATTACATGCGTGCTACATGGGCGTTTCCGTGCAACCACCCATGCTTTTTGACGCTAAATCCTATCTACTAACATTAGTGAGCAGAGTTTAGCGCCAAAAATGAACCCTGCTGGAAAGCAGGTGTTAAAAGGAGAAATGTTTTAATTTCTCCTTGCTTTTCCGACTGTGCATGCGTGCTGCACTGTGCAGCACACATACAAAGTAGGAAAAGCTTTAAAGTGTGTCTAAGCATGCGTAGTATTATCTTCTGGAAGGGTACCCTTCCAGTAAAAAACCTATGGTAGACTCAGGCATGCACCCTAACACTAGGGCGCTAAGATGTGTGCCTGGCGCATGTCAGCTAATATCTGCGCCGGCGCTAGGGAGAGGGGAGGAGAGAGCCATATCTCTGTAGATATGGCACTCTCCTGCTCGCTCCCCATCATGCAAGGCAGAGCAGTGCAGCACTTTTGGCTGCTGCGCTGCGATCCATGATTTTTTTTAAAATCTTGGACTTTGTTTTTCACCTACTGTACTACTCTTAGACAGAGACCCGCCTTATGCAAATCAGTACTGTCCCACATTAAGGCCCAGATTTACTAGATTATCATGCAGAGCAGTGCAGCAGCCGCAAATGCTGCACTGCATGAGAAGGAGAGAACAGGAGATTGCAATATTTACAGAAATATGGCTTTCTCCTCCACTCTCCCTAGCGCCTGCGCAGAATTGTGCTGCCGTGAGCCATGGACACACCTTTGGACCATAGTGCAATGGTGTCTCCGTGAGTCTAGCATAGGTTTTGTACTGGAAGGATACCCTGCTTAGACTAACTTTAAACCTTTTCCCACTTTGTATGTGTGCTGTATAGTGCAGCACACATGCAAAGTTGGAAAAGAAAGGAGAAATGAAAGCATTGCTCCTTCATGGTGCCTATTTGAAATGGGGGCAGTTTTTTGCCGCAAAGCCCTGTCTAGTTTTTTAAGTAAATAGGGTTTTGTGTCAAAAACCTTGGATGGTTGCATGGGAACACCCATGCACCACCCATGGAATGCCCCCTTGGCGCTAAGTAATACAAAGCAGCGCAGCTCAAAACAGGTTTTGCGCTGGAAAGTAAATAGATAAATCATATTTTGCATCAATTTGCGTCACTTTTGTGATGCAAACACGGTGTAAAATCTAAGTAAATATACTCCTGTGTTTACTAGAATCTTTAAAGCTCTTTATATCTCACTGTACTTTTCATCTGCCCTTTCATCACCATGTACAACTGTTTTCTCCTTGTATTATTATTATGAATTATTGTTTTTCCATTTGTATATCCCTATATTTGTGCATCACTGAGTATCCCTGTATAACTGTTTTTAATAGTATTCATAAATGTAATTCCATCTCACCGTAGTCTTCCTCTAACCTTCACTATGTGTATTATTGTGTTTCTCCATGTTTCATTGTATCGGTCTTTAAAATTGTATCTTCTTGTATTATTGTAGTTCTCTTTATTGTTGTGCTTATGAGTATCTACAAGTCTCATGACATCTCACTTTATCTTTCCACATGTATTATTGCATTTCTCCATGCATTATTACCTCACTGCATGATTCGATTGTATATTTTTGTAATATTGTACTTCCTATGACCATTGAATATTCTTCTACCATTGCATTGCTTCCCACTAGTTCATTGTAAATCCTGTCATTGTATCTCAGTGTATCATTCACCAGTCTCTGTAACACTCTACCTTCCCTTGAGCATCATATTGCACTGTGCGATAAACTTCTCTATGTCATACCATTCTTATGTCATGATGTTCTTCTAATTGTAATCCTGCTCAGTATACTCTTTGCAAACACTCTCTCATTAACCTCTTTAACTCATCAATTGCAGTACTACAAACTGGGAATGTTAGGGAGTGGGATAAATGTAGCCATTGCTTCAGCGGACTAGGGTTTATCAGAAGAGGCCCAGTCATCACTATGTCATTACTTATATACTATGGCCACTGGAAGCAATATGTAGACCTTACTTATGATGTCACTTCTCTCTGTTTTGTTGCATCCTCAGGACCTGGTTTGGCCTTCACTGTATACCCAAAAGCCGTGTCCATGATGCCTCTTCCCAACTTCTGGGCCATCCTATTTTTCATTATGCTTCTGCTGCTTGGACTTGACAGCGTAGTAAGTACTGTCGCTCTATTATAAACAAGGCACAGCATAAAGAGACAAGGGGTGTATAGGTTCATGGGCACAGAGTGACCAACAATGTGTAGAACCTAGCTTGTGTAAGAGTACATAGGAATGGTGCTAAGATATTCAGCGTTCCAGGTAAAATATCAAATGGTCCTTCTCAGACTCTTTCTTGTGATTTGGCACCTTCAGTGGGGGCACTCTAGCGCTACCCTCTTACCTCGCCTTACGGAGGCGCTAGCTCTGGCTGTAAGCCAATGATCTGCATAGTATGCTCAGGCTTTCTAGACAAATTGATTCAATTCTCCTATATCATCATCTGATATATATTTGACATATAATCTCAGTCAAGATCTTAAACACTATTTACACCAACAAATTGAAATAACACAACCCATTGATCATCCAGCAAGCCATCTTTTGTCATTAGAGTTTACAGTATCTTCATGGCATT
Source organism: Calotriton arnoldi (assembly GCA_963921515.1). Taxonomy (NCBI): domain Eukaryota; kingdom Metazoa; phylum Chordata; class Amphibia; order Caudata; family Salamandridae; genus Calotriton; species Calotriton arnoldi. The sequence continues at coordinate 790,998 of CAWUFW010003939.1, forward strand.
CGATTCTGTTGTTTCATGCATTGCTCATGTTCAATTGATAGAATTTTTAAGAACACAAAACAGCATGAATATGAAAAAGTGTTCAAGATGCTGGCTAAGGGCATAAAGATAAGACTCCAGAACATTGCCAGTTTTTAAGTAGCCTGCTTAAACTGATTTATTCTTGCTATTTGGTAGACCGAAATGAGGGGCAGGGGTTCCCTCATCCGCAGGGGAAGAAAGCCTCCTGTTCCTTCTTACGACCACAGGTCTTACCCATGGCACTCATCAGAAAGGAAAAGGCAAAAGAACTCTACTACAGCATTGTGTTGCCCATATATAGCTTGATTGTTCTCAGGTGACCTAACATTCCAGTGTTCTAAAATTAGTTTAAGGATAGAGCTTTCCCAGTACCAAATGCATTGAATATCAACACATCCCTCTGCTTAAATTCCAGTTCTGGGAAGTTTCAACGTTGCTTCTGGGTTATGGGGTATGGAATGCCAGCAATGATAGAATTGGGGAATTTCAGAGGCACTGTACAGCTCTTTCCCACCCTCCCCTTTGGTGCCCCTTTCTTGCTCTCCTCACTCGACCCATTGAACACCATGTGCATTGTGATGCCGACAGAGGTTCTGCCACTTGAAGTGACCAATGATACATCTGAAATGCAGCAGGGATATGCCATTGTAGTGTGTTGGATAGACAAGAGAATGCTCAAAATCCAGTGGACCAATGTGGAGCCATGGGATGTGATATTTAGTTGTTTTATCTCTCTCCTTGCTTGATATAAAGTCATCCCTTCAGGAAGACTAAACTAGTCATATCCTGAAGATGCCTAGCTTGGTATATCAGTAAAATACAAGGTAGTCCCCTGCACCCTCTTAATCATCTGAACTGTACAATTAGAGAACAATCATATACATGTTTATAAAAGATGAGAACATATGTTTACAATTGGTGGAATGTTCATTAATTATCCATGGCCGCTCAAAGGGATGAGTGGTACCCACCAATTGCGAAATAGACTCAGCCCATTTATCTTTATCAACAAAGACACCCGCCAACTAAACCCATGATAAGAGATGCTTACTCCAGAGGCATAGTGCTATACTCTTCTTAAGATTTTAGATGTATTCCTATAATAAATTAGGCATATGAGATTTCAAGCCACTAGATTTAAATGCTCAGAATTGTATGAATACTCACTACGAAGGCAGGAGGGGATGTGTCCTTGGAGACAGATTTCGATCCACAATAATGGCCATTGGTTAAGATGATGCTTTTTGTTGGTTTTCATGTCTCTCCTCTGCAGTTTGTTGGTGTTGAAGGACAGATCACATCATTAGTTGATCTGTACCCATCCTTGCTAAGGAAGGGATACCGACGGGAGATCTTCATCGCCATAGTGTGTATACTCGCCTATCTTCTGGGACTCTCTATGGTCACTGAAGTAAGTCATTTGAGGCTCTTATTCTGCCAATATAGGACAGGGCGAATGAATGGGAAGATGACTTATGAAATAGGAAGTGACTGGTAGCAGGTGGATGTGAAATGTCAGACAGGTTGGGGGAGTGATCTTGCAACGTACATAGCATCCTTGCAAGTGTCAGCATCCGGGGTCAAATTAAGAACACATCCCCACTGCACATTGCTACCACATTGCTACTGAATTGTCACTAAATATTACAACCGGCGTCAAATCGGCTAAACATATGCAACAAGACATAATTTCATTATACAAACATTCCTGTATGGATACTAAAACAGGCCTTGGTGTGTAACTTCAAACTTAGGAGGTGTTTCATACAACTTTGGAACAGTGAGACTAGAATACGTCTGTAACAGGATGCAATTAACCCTGATTCTGTGGGCTCTTGACCAAGCTTTTTTAATATATTAATGGAATATTAAAGTATATGTATTTCTGATCATCATCAGCAATGTAACTTTATATAATAATTAGTGTTATTATTTAATAACACAACCTCAAAAGCAACGCCAGTCTCACATGGAGTCCCGGATGGGTCAATCCTGTCTCCTGCCCTATTCAACCTCTATATGCAACCCCTCACAGTGATCCTGAAGCAAGCTAGAATTGCCTATCATCTCTATGCGTATGACACCCAACTCTACATGAAAATCTCATCAGTCAAAGACATCCAGCACCTAAATAGCACTCTCTACACAGTTCAATCCTGGCTGACCAGCAACCATCTTAAACTCAACCCCTACAAAAGAGAACTCCTCCTCATCCAACCTAAAGAACAATCCTTTCCTGTAGATACCTGGCTCGACAACATCACTGCACTAAACTGCAAACTGTCCATCTCAAACTCTGTTAAATCCCTGGGGATCACACTTGCAAGTCACTTGAGCATAAAAGAGCATATTAATGCCTTTGCAAAAAGCGCCTTCTACACGCTTAAACACCTTAAAAAAAGTCAAATCCTCCATACCCATCAAACACCTAAAGACTGTGGTGCAATCCTTAGTCCTCCCCAAGCTGGACTACGGTAACGCAACAATTACAGGTGCTCCAAAAACATACCTAGCCCCTTTGAAAGCAACACTCCATTCAGTGGCCAGGCTCCTATCAGAGGGAGAGGCGCTTTGACCACATCACTCCCCCTCTCAAGCAGCTCAACTGGCGTCCAATCAAGGCAATAGCTATACTCAGCACAACATGCATAACTCACAAAGTTCTCCTCATGGACAAACCAGCCTACCTCTTAAAGCAATTGTCAAAAGCCGATCAAAAGAGACCTCTACGAAGCTCATATAGTCTACTGATACCGTCAAAATTTAAGAAAGAGAAATCTCGCACCGCTCCTTCTCCAGGGATGCTCCCAGAATATGGAACGCCCGGCCCCAGGACGTATGTGACAAACATTCTTTCCCCCACTTCAAGAAGAAACTGAAACTTCTTCTCTTCAACAAATATTTGAACCCACTCCTTTAAAGCATCCGACTGGCCTGTTTGCTCCCACCCGCCCTGAGCACCACTACCATGGGGAAAACTGTGCCTCTGCTCTCCCCACCTCCACGGGGCCCTACCCTAGCTACCTCCGAACTATATCACCCATCTATTTCACTGTACGTCGTAAGTTCTTGTCGTATATGGTTACTATGTATTTTTACCTACTCCTCTTGTAATCTTATGCAACAGCTGCTGTGCGCTGTAAAGCACTATATATATCTATGTTATATCTACCTCAAAACAGTATTGCAACCTATCCTAATGTCTTTCATATATTTCATTTACAAACTGCCACTATGTCTTTATACTTACTCCAAATGTAACTCACATAATTGCTGTTGTGCGAACTCTGTGAAGCGCTCTGATGCCTTTGGGTCAAGTTTGCGCTATACAAAACTCAATAAATAAATACATAAATAAAATTAATTTGGTTTCTGACAAAAACCATAAAAGTATCCAAAAGTCAAGAAACATGACAATAGAAGTAATAATGTACTAGATTATTTACATTTACCACTAGTACATAACAGCTTTGCAAATGAAATTTATTGCCTGTAAATAGCTTCTAGCAATAAAAACAGAAACGGGTAAAATACGCACAAACATTTGAATTAAACGCTTTCACTAAGTTGCACGCCTTTTTCACTTACCTGTGAGCACTAGATCTATAAAGCTCTTCGCAAATTGAAATAATATTGTGCAATGAATAAATTAATTGCTTGACAATGTTTACATGTGTCCCGCCCCATACTTGCCTTTGATACACTGTATAAAGGTGTGTCCTAAGAATATATAGGACTTAGTGTCCCTTTCGCAATTGAGATCTACTGGCCTTAAATGAACCACTGTTTCCCGAAACTACTCCCAACATAATTTGTCAGACGTACTGAAGCCCAGATAATCAAAACTATGGACCTACTCAAGGGGTTTTTCATCAACGTTAACCATGCAGTGTCAACATCTGCCTTTCCGTAAAGTTCGTCTTGGCTGCATTAAGTTCCAAGCCCCTGAAAGCACAGAAAACCAATAATGTATCTAACAATTTCTGAAGGTCTATAGGGGTCTTAGAAACCAATAGAAAGTCATCAGCAAACCACAGGATTGTTTCTTTTCTCTCATTCAAAACTGGTGAATTGTTCCTGCAGTCTACAAGATCATTTACCACCCCATTTATATACAAAGTAAACAGTGTTGGTGCCAGGATGCACCCCTGGCGCACCCCACGCTGTATGGGGACTCTTCCAGTTAATTCTTAATGTTTTCCCCACCGGACCTGAGCGTAGTTGTCATCATGCATCCTTGCTATCAAGGTTAACAAATTTGCAGGGGCTCCCATCCCTATTAATACATCCCATAAACTCTCTCGGGCACAAGATCAAAAGCTGCTCTCAGGTCAACAAATGCAACGTAAATGTCTGGTTATGCAACAGCACATACTTCCAGTTTAGTAGAGTAAGCCTGAAAACTTGATCACGTGCTAGTTTTAGCATGGAAGTCTGCTTGAAGAGGTGACAAAATACAATTTCCATCCTTCCAGGCCTGCAGTTTGTCCAATACTTGTCTAGCAAATTTTTTTTTCAAGCTGTCTATTAGACTGATGGGCCTGTAATTCGATGGGCTAGAAACATCTCCTTTCTTATACACTGCAACTATCTCCGCCCCCCTCCAGGACTCAGGGATTTCTCTCCCATCAGCTCCTGCATTTGTTTAAAGATCAATATATGGGGCCCAGATTAGGGGTTCCAACTTATACAAAGCTCCAGGTATATAGTCTGGGCCGGGAGCTTTTGCTGCTTTTAGTTGGTTAATAGCCATACAGGTATCTTCTAGGCTATTTATTTATTTTTATAATTTATTTATTTGGACATTTATAGAGCGTGCGACTACCTCCAACGGAGGTGTCACGGTGCTGAGGCAGCAGATTCACACTAGAAGGCACAGGGAGAAGAGCTATGTATGGTTAAAGAGCCAGGTTTTTAAAGCTCTCCTAAAGGCCACTTCTGGCTCCATCATGCGGAGGTGGAGAGGCATGGCATTCCAGAGCTTCTCAGTTCTGACCGCGAATGCTCTGTCCCACTGTCCTGGCCTTACGGAAATGAGGAATAGTAAGCAATTTCATGTGGTTTGATCTCAGGACCCGGTCTTGTTGGTATTTTTGCAATCTGAGTCTCAGGTAGGCTGGGCCCCGACCCCTGGTGGCTCTGTAGGCCAGAGTAAGTGCCTTAAATTCAATTCTCCTACTGACGGGCAGCCAGTGAAGGCTCCGCAGATGGGGAGAGATGCAATGGAGGAATGGCACATTTCTGATCAATCTGGCCGTAGCATTTTGAACTATTTGTAGCCTGCGGACCAGATAGGCTGGTAGTAGAGACTATTGGAATAGTCCAGTCGAGATGTGACCAAGGCATGGACTACAGTTCTCCTACAGTCCATCGGGAGATAGTGGAGGAATTTCCTCAAGGCTCGCAGCTTCCAGAAGCAAGAGGAGGAGACCTGGTGAATCTGGGTCTTCTAGGAAAGATCATTGTCGAATTTAAACCCTAGATTTCTTGCCGAGTCTACCAGAACCGGTGGAGGATTCAGCTCTGATGGCCACCAAAGCTTAGAGGGTGGTGGGACCGGTTGGTTGAAGAATAGCACCTCAGTTTTATCTGTGTTCAACTTTAAGCAATTTTGAGTCATCCAGGCTGAGATGTTAATCGGGCATTGCCTAAAGTTGACAAAAGCCATCTCCGAGTGTTCTTTGAACGAGAACATCAGCTGGGTGTCATCAGCGTAGGAGATCACTTTCACATCGAAAGTCGCAACCAGGGTCGCAAGCGGTGTAAGGTATACATTGAAAAGTAAGGGACTCAGTGCCGATCCCTGCGGAACCCCACATACAAGAGGCTTCTGGGAGGAAACATAAGGGCGCAGAAATACTCGTTGTGAGCGGTTCTCCAGGAAAGACTGGAGCCAGGACAGAGTTGTACCCTGTACTCCCAGATGTTTAAGTCTCTCCAGGAGAATCGGCTGGGCCCACAGTGTCAAATGCTGCAAATTCAAACCTGAGCCTTGATCACAGGACTCAGGTCTGTGAGGGCTAGGTCTTGCCGTACTTTGCAAGGCGATACCAAAGGGGATGATGGACGGAGCGCTTGAGCTAATCAAACACTCACCCCCAGTCAACTGATCTGGGTTTAATCCATCATCATTCTTTAGCTCACTCCGCCACCCCAGTTCAGACATGGCCATATGCAAATCAGTTTGACCCTGTGCCTCATGGGAACAATCCAGCCAGAACTGCCAAGCCATGTCTTCCCTGGACCGGAAACAAGCATCCTGGGACCGGTTTCTGGCTAATCAGCCGTCATCAGCCAGGCTAGCTTGAATCCAGTGGCAAAGTGAGCAAGGACCCACGTCTGGGCATACCCTGCCAACTTAGGGCGAACAAAGCGATACCAAAGGGGATGATGGACGGAGCGCTTGAGCTAATCAAACACTCACCCCCAGTCAACTGATCTGGGTTTAATCCATCATCATTCTTTAGCTCACTCTGCCACCCCAGTTCAGACATGGCCATATGCAAATCAGTCTGACCCTGTGCCTCATGGGAACAGTCCAGCCCGAACTGCCAAGCCATGTCTTCCCTGGACCGGAAACAAGCATCCTGGGACCGGTTTCTGGCTATTTTGCAAGGCAGCCAGCTGCTGGATAGGTATATGGGCAGTAGTAGCCAAATACGGCGATGGAGGTGAGAGTTTTAACTGGAATGCAGAGTTTGTGGGACCATCAAAGTGACATGTACGTAGTTGGAAGTTGATTAAGCCGTCTTCCAATGATGATTTGGAAAGAGTCACTGCTAAGTAGTCAGAATGGGGTGACCATTGTTGCATCTTTTGACATAATCGATTTCAGACCTCACCACAGATGTGCAACGCCGTTTAACTCTAATCCAATGGATGACCTTATTGGTTAAGGATTCAACGCCCTCAAAAGCATTCCTGCCCACCTCTGGAACTGGAGTTAGATATACCATTCTCTGGGAATTTCTGCCATATATAGAAGGAAGATTACCGAACGGAGCATATGTGTATGAGGTTAGAGAAGCAGGCTCATTGCTACATTGACTCTCCGTAGGTCGATTATTAGGCCCCACTTCTTAATTATTCAACCCTGTGAAGTGGTTAAAATTTGACACTGGCCTAGAAGAACCATTATGCGGGTGTTTGAGATTCAACTCCCAAGATTCTGATCAAACGCTCGTGCCCTTACTACCTTTAAAAGCGCTAGCACTTGGGGTTGTACTCAAAGCTTGTGTGGCAGAAGATGATTTGCCCTGTGCAAAGGTGTTGTCTCTCACAGCGTGTCCCTGGTTACTTCCAGATGGAAGAGTGCAACTATGGCAACAGCAGCACGCAATGTTACCAGAGTCATTGCAGCCTAATTTGTTCCTCTCAACTAGCATAGTAACCATGGCCAGCAATTTGTCCAGTTCAATCAATCAATCAATCAAACAGCATTTGTAAAACGCAACATTGTCACCCCTAGAGGTTTGCAATGAAGTGATGGCAGGTCTTCGCCAGTAGCCACTGAGTGACACAGCTTGTCCCTGTTAATGTCCTCCCTGGGCGCGGCTAGGATGGATACAGCAGTGGGAGCGTTTCGCACCATTGAAACTGAAGACAGAGCTTCAGCGGCGATTACCGGAAAGGCTGTCTTGTCCTCAGCTGCCAAGGGGAAAACCTGTTGGTGCAAGAGATGTTCGGGACGACTACAATTTTAGGTGACAACGGCAGTCCGGCGGTGCCATCGCCACCCTGGTATGAGGGTTCAACTAGTTCAGGGCCAGTTTTAGACTTAGGCCTACTCTATTTAAACATCTCTGGTATTTTTCCTGATGTTGCGGTTCCCTTAGGCACCTTGGAATTTAATATAGTCTCTACGTCCTCTATTAAGTGATCACTTACCTCCATTGTGCTCAAACCAGCATTGCTGTTAACATTACTGTTAATACACGGACCGCCCTCATCGGGCTTTTTTGGGTTTTTAGCCCCTGATCTTGTTGCCTCAGAGGCTATACGCTTCCCCATGGCAGCTACGAGAATTAGTCCCGTGAATGGCCACCTTGTTATAAGCTCTAGACTGGATTCTTATGGACTTTCAAAAGTAAAAGAACGTTCCAGAGGCAGCGGTCATGTTAGAGAGTGGGCCCAGCCTTTTCCGAGCAATGACGGGTGAAGACGGGACAGGTTTTGGTCCGGGTGCGTCCCGGGCTGCGTGAACAGAAGCGCTTTAAAAGCGTGGCCCCTCCTCCTGCGACTGGCGGCCAAGTCTGGTGCAGCAAAGGGGCCTGCTGGGGGATGTAGACCCACCCCAGCAGTTTAGGAGAGTCAAGGTGCGCATCCTGCGATGTGGTGAGCAGAAGCGCTTTTGAAGTGCTTTGATAGTGTGGCTCCTCCTCCTGAGACTGGCAGCAAAGTCTCGTGCAGCATAGGGGTCTGCAGGGCACGTAGTCCCACCCCAGCAGGTAAGGAGAGTCAAGGTGCGCCTCCTGTAATAGTTCGTCGGTGATGTCACAAAGTGCAGTGGGTATGATAACTCATATGATAACGCTGATTCCCTTATGTGCGGCATTACATATAGAAGTATAGATGGGTCGCTATTGATAAAGGGAATATTTTTCACTAAGGGGTTCTGAGTAACACAAAGAGAGGGAAGCTCAAGCTGCCTGTGATGTAACTCAGGATCCCAAAGTTAAAAACATCTCCTGTGTTGATAGCTATCTTTCTAGAATTGTCTTATGTGTGTGTCCTCTTCTTCCTGTAGCATCTTTTGCAGGTGATCTAGAATATGCTCTAGCACCTCCCACCTGATCCTGACCTCTACAACACCAAGGCTCAGATGTACAAAAGTGTCACGGAATGCAGCGCTGCACCCAAAATGGCTGCGCTGCGTTGAATGACAGGAAGAGAGCAAGAAAGTACCATATCTACAGAGATATTGCACTGTCCTCCCGTCTAACTAACGACGGTGCACAATCAGGCTGCCGGGCGCTACGTACACACCTTTGCACCTTGGTGCAAGGGTGTTTGCGTGAGTCTAGCATAGGTTTTATACTGGAAAGGTATCCTTCCTATGCCTAGACAAGCTGTAAAACTTTTCCCACTTTGTATGTGTTCTGTACAGTGCAGAAAGGAAAAATACATGTATTTCTCCTTTTAATGCCTTCTTTCAAGTGGCGTTATATTTTGGAGCAAAACCCTCTCTACTATTGTTAGTAGGGAGGGTTTTGCGCCAAAAACCATGGGCGGTTGCACGAGAACACCTATGTACCATCCATGGGACACCCCCTTGACACAGAGTAACATAAAGAGGTGCTTTGCACTGGTTTGCTTTGCTTTTTCTTACAAAGCAATTCAAATACAAAGTTGCATTGGTTTGTAAATCCCAAAAGAGGATTTTGGATCGGGTCTGCATTAAAAAAGTTATGGAAACCCAACGCAAAACCTTTGTAAATCTGGGCCCAAGTGTATAAAAAAATAGGGGTTATTTAATGAGATGGGTGATTGCCTGCGTGGTGCTGCATAACTTTGCACTGCACTTGAAGGCTTTTATAATGGTAAATAAGTCCGAGCAATGATTTGAGTCACATTAAGTTGCTTTGCTATACATAAGTGTTGCCACAAATCCTTAGCATATAAACCCCTGGAGTGCTGACCCTCTCTGCACGTGCCTCCTCTTCCTTCTTCAGCATACTCTGCTCCTTGATGTATATTTATAAAACATTTACCAGGTATCCTGGCATCCCTTCCTGCTAAAAGACCCTCTTCATACACATATAGGTTAACATAATTTCCCTGCCATTCTGCCTTCTGCACAGCCCATGTTAGTGCTTGCCTCTCTCCCTGCTCTCAAACAGAGAGGAGGAGCAGTGCAGACATCATGGTCAACAGTGACTTTTTGCAGGCGACAGATGCAGAAAACCCCTGTCTTCCATTGATCTGCAGAGTAATAGGAGGCAGGGAGATTGTGAATGTTGGTGCTACAGCACCACACACCATTCCACTATCTCTCTTGGGTCTTAGAAGCCCCAGAGGTGGCAGGTGAAGACCATCTCCTTTGTATCTTGGTAGACCAAGGAAAGGCAGAGGATCAGTGGCTGTCAGTCCCTTGGCGAGGTGGTGGAAGACAGAGACTTCCCATTACCAAGGCCATAACCCTGAAAATCAACTTTTGTTTTATTGTAGTAGTATCACAACACTGAATAACGGGGATTTGATTTCCTGATTCACTCTGGAAGTAATGTGCAACATATAGATTTATAGATTGGTAGCTGTCAATAACCGGCTGTTTCAACTGAAGGGTTTCAAGTGACATCATAAACAAGACTGAATCTAAAGTTATTATTTTCTATTTATTGTTTTTACAACATTGTAATTGTAATAGTAATTTCATTTATATAGCGCTTACAACCTCTGACGAGAAGTTGAAGTGCTTTTTCGGTGAGTAGCACACTACTCCAGAACCCAAAAAGGATTACTGGTGAATTAGTAAAGTGAGTGATTAAATTAATTTGAGCAGTGGACATGTGTGTTTAGTATTTGGATTGAAAAAGGATAGTGGAGGGATAGAAGAGGGAAGGGTTTGCATTTATATAGCGCTTGCTACTCCTGATGAGGTGTTGAAGCGCTTTTCGGTGGGTAGCATGCTACTCCGGAACCCAAACAGGATTAGTGGGGCATTAGTATAGAGAAATATAGAAATAATTTGAGCGGTGGACTTGTTAGTCTGTTGGTTGGATTGAAAAGGATAGTGGAGGGATAGAAGAGTGAAGGGTCTAGAAAGTGTTTATTTTTTTGGGAGCTTATAGTGCAGTAGGAGAAGGTTTGGGATGAGTAAAGGGGAGGTGGTGGGGGAAGTGTCAGAGGAAGGGTTTAGAAAGGCTTGTTTGGGAGATCTGAATAGTAGGAGAATTAGTATAGGGAAATCTGAAATTAATTTGAGCGGTGGACATGTTAAGCTGTTAGTTGTATTGAAAAGGATAGTGGAGGGATAGAAGAGTGAAGGGTCTAGAAAGTGTTTTTTTGGAGCTCATAGCAGTAGGAGGAGGTTTGGGATGAGTAAAGAGGGGTGGAGGGGGGAAGAGTCAGAGAGAAGGGTTTAGAAAGGCTTGTTTGGGAGATCTGAATAGTAAAAGAGGTATAAGATGATGCAAGGAGGCATAGAGGAGGGAAGAGTCTAGAAATTGTTATTTTGTGGATCATAGTAGTAGAGTGAGGTTTGGGATGAGTCAGAGTGGAGGTTGAGGATATATTGAGAGAGGTATAGGGTGAGAAATATGGTAGTGCATTGGAGAGAGTAGTAGGATGAGGTTTGAGATGAGTCAGAGTGGAGGTAGAGGATATATTGAGAGAGGTATAGGGTGAGATATAGGACAGTGCATTGGAAGTAAAGTAATAAATATAAAGATACATGAGTACATGGAAGGTATATATGTAAATGGAAGGTAATATATGTAGATTTCAGTTGTATTTAATAAAATACGACTTTCAAGTGTTGCTGTACTTAATTTATTATATTTTATATATTTTTTAAATTCAATAATGAAGCAATTGTAGATAGTTATGATAAAAGATTTACTTATTTTGCAGTCACCTATATACATGTTAAACAAAGAATAATATAACCATAAGTAATATGTACATTTGTTAAGCAGAACTAACGAATATCTATATATTTATAAACATAATTATTATACACTTTTATACAAAACGGACTTACTTACAAAGCAATACACATATGTAGGTACACATCTATAGTCCAAATAAATGCTTATATACAGAGGGATACGCTGTATATTTATGTTTGAGTATGGTGGTTATGTGGGGAAGAGCCAACTCTTGAGTAGTCTTCTGAAGATAAGGTAGTTATCCGTGGATCTCATGTTTGGGTGTAAAGAGTTCCTTAGTTTGGCTTCTTAAACAGAGAAGGATGTCCCACCTATGGTTTTTTTCTTGTATGGTGGGATTTTGAGGCGAGGTGCCACTCTAGAGCGGAGGTTCCTTTGTTGAATGTATTTGGTGATTTTATTCCTGATGAAGAGTGGCTCTGTTCAATGTATCACTTTGTGGGTGATAGAAAGCATCTTGAAGGTGGATCTTCTGGCAACTGATAACCAATGTAGGGCCTTCAAGGCAGGGGAGATGTGGGCTTGTGGCTTTATATGTAAGAGTGGTCTGGCAGCAGAGTTCTGATTCCGTTGTAGTCTTTTCATAGTTGTTGAAGATGATCCGTGGTAGAGGCTATTGGCGTAATCGAGTTTAGACAGAACAAGAAAGATAGTAGCCTGGATCTTGTGTGGAAATCCCAGGTGGGGGAAGATGTGTCGCAGATTTTTTATAGTAACGAAGCTTGATCTTCCTAGTTTGTCCACTTGGACATTCATTGATAGTTTGGAGTCCTTGGTAATTCCGAGGTTTCTTACTTCCTTAGATACTTTAGGGGGTGTTCCCAGATCGTCAGGCCAGGCGGAGAGTGGCTCATAATTATTCCAATCGCCATATGTGAGTATTTCCATTTTTGAAGCATTCAATTTGAGATGGCTCCATGTCATTCACTGAACCATGGCTCTGAGACAACTGAAAATTTGTGAGTTTCCAATGTCTCTGGGGCTTTCCAGTTTAAGAAGTATTTGTGTGTCATCTGCATAGTTATAGCATGTGAGGTGAAATTGATTGATTAGTGCCAGCAATGACTTCATGTAAATATTGAAAAGCATGGGTGAGATGATAACGCCTAGAGGCACCCCTGCTTTTGTGAAGTACGGTTTGGACGAGAAAGGGGGGGTATGGATGACGTTAGTTCTGTTTTGAAGGTAGGATGTGATCCAGTCGAGAGCAGTCCCCGGCTTCATAGAGTCTTTGTATTAGTGTCATGGTCAACTGTGTCAAAGGCAGCTGAGAGGTCCAAGAGAAGTAGTGCAGCAACCCCGTTACTGTTAACTGTGTTCTTAAGGTCATCCCAGATGGCAATGAAGGCAGAATCTGTGCTTCTTCCAGGACGGAATCCTGTTTGGAAGTCTGAAAGTATGGAATAATCTTCAATTAATTATGACATCTGGGCGAATGCTGCTCTTTCTATCAGTTTGCCCAGGAAAGGTCCATTTGTAATTGGTCTGTCGTTGTCGGGGTTAAGTGGGTCTAGGTTTGTTTTCTTTAGAAATGGGAGTATGTATGACTTTTTGAGATCTTCTGGAAATATTCCAGTAGTTAAGGAGTTGTTGAAGTTTCTTCTTAGTGGTGTGGTAGCAGAGATAGTTAGAAGAATGTTCTTGAAGGTTTGTGGTGGACATGGGTCAGAAGGGCTGCTGATAGGCATGCTTCTTTGACCAGGTCCATAAATTCATTGTGTGATATTTGTTGGAAGGAATGAAGATGCTGGGTTAGCCTACTCTTGGAGAGTTTTTTTGGAAAAGGGTTGGTGCTGGTGTTTTTTCTTTGTTTTAAATAGGAGTCCAACGTGTCTGCTTTGGTCGTGTAATGATTTGCCAGTTTGTCTGTGAATTCTTGATGCTCATATGATCAATGCATATTCCAAAACACTGAACACTCAGGGAGAAGAAGAGGTAGGAAAGATGACAGGCAGGTTGAAATTCAATCAAGACTAGACACTTAGAGGAAAATGTAGGGTTTCAGTGGTTTGCAAATTAATACTATGTGCATCTAATGGCAAGAGGCAACAGAAGTGAGTGCCAGAGGAAGGAGTCTTGATGGCGCAGAGACCTGCCCCCTTCCCATTTGAATGCCAGCAGAAACTTTGCAGATTGTGTTGGGAGGCCAACATTAGGCATCCGATAGTGTTGTCTATGACGTTACTTGATCTCCTGAGGTGGAAAACCAGGGGCGGCTCCTCCAAGCAGGAAAAATAAAATTATAATAACATAGTTATTTTATTTTTCGCAGGTTCAGGGATGGGTTAGGGTGGGGCGGGACTGGAGGCACAGGGGGAGGAGTGGTTTGCACACTCCAAGTGCACATGACTGCTTGGCCGGCCACCTTGGCCCCGCCAAACAGTGTGCATTACACAGCCTGGTGGGGAACATGCCCAGGCCCCCAGTCCCCATCTGAGCGCCGATCCATGGTGCTCAGACCAATCACAACGCTGCATTGCAATGTTGTGATTGGCTTTGGGGAGCCTGGGTCCTTCCTGGTTCCGGGACTGCCTAAGAAGCGGAGGAGAGACGTGGCCAGCGGAAGAGGTAAGTGTTTGTTTTTTTAAATAATTTTTGTCACAGCAGAGAGTCACAGAAGAGGACATGTCGCGGGGCAGTGTCACCCACAATTCTCTTGCCTTCCTCTAGTTTGAGAGAGACGAAGGAGGCGTTGGTGGGGGCCGGGGGGTGGAAAGCCCTCTCAACGCTTGCTACAGCATCCAAGGTCAGGTTGCAGATAAGTGCCCACCCTTCTACTTCTCTCTTATGTCTGACTACACTTGGATGAGGTGAGGGAGACCAGGCAAGAGTCCTATTCCTGTGAATTTTTTTACATCAATGCAATTTAATTGTAGCAAATAACAGTTTTTAGTCAAAACCTATATAATTCAGAGCAAATAACACATTAAAAAGAAGGGAAAAACTAACGACTCAATGAATTGCATAATGACTACCCATTACTAAATGTAATGTACTTATAGAAGCTCAAATGGGGAATGACAGCAGTAGAATCATACCAGGTTCAATGGTGTCACAATGGCAAAATGTCGTGAGGTCTACTCTCCCAATCCTGTCTGTAGAGTCACTCATTTAAAGTTTAGCTACAGATCTAACAGATCAAAGATTTACTGTGCTCTCTACAATGAATATTGCCTGCATGGTACACTTACCGGTGCTCTGAAAGGTGACCAGATGTTTTGTTCTCCAGGGCGGAATGTACGTATTTCAACTCTTTGACTACTATGCAGCCAGCGGTGTATGCCTTTTGTGGGTCGCATTCTTTGAATGTATTGCTGTAGCCTGGGTTTATGGTAAGTACAGCTCTTTTTAATAGAAATGTAGCCCTCAAATTTGTCATTTCCCCTTTCGTCTATGCTAACTCTATAGGATGAAAATTAACCTTCGATTCTTATCTCTTTTTTAAAATAATTTTTTATGCATTTTATATCAATTTTTCCACGAAATCGCTGATGGTTGTAACATTGTATTTTAAAATATTTCTTGAATATTTATGATTATATCATATAATTGAATAAGAAATTAAATTGCATTGAACCTTCGATAATTCTGCCTCTACGCAAAGATTTTATTTTTATATTTTAAAATGTAAATGTAATCAAGCATGAATGGTCTAGAACACATGTTTTAGTGCAAGTGAACACGGCACTGTTTACTGTACCGTGAGAATAAATAATGCTAATGTATCTCATTCTGATTGGACTAAAATTGATGCAGTTGGTGCAGGCAGACCAGATGTAGGGTGAGAGGTGCATTATTGATTAATCTATTGCTAATGTTGCCATGGAGAGTGATACACTCAGGAGAATTCAATGTGTAATCTAGCAGCAATGTAATCAGGCATGAAGAATCCGCTTTCATATTACATATTACTCTGATGGATCCAGAGACTATTGAAAATCACATTATGAAGAATGCCCAGCACCAACAGTTAATGGAATAATAAATCCATTGTCTTCTACACTGCTGTTGCAATCGGATGATGGAATGATG
The DNA here is from genome assembly GCA_963921515.1 of Calotriton arnoldi. Taxonomy (NCBI): domain Eukaryota; kingdom Metazoa; phylum Chordata; class Amphibia; order Caudata; family Salamandridae; genus Calotriton; species Calotriton arnoldi. The sequence goes on from CAWUFW010003939.1 coordinate 806,660, forward strand.
ATTCCATTGTCAACATATACTATGCCAGTTGATAAGCAGTGGACAAAATGATAGAATGCACACCTCTACTTAATTCCCACGAACCCCCTAACAATATGACTTCATTAAAAAACGGACTGCCTGGTAAGTAATTACTACTGTGTTTTATCGTGACTGATTCCCACATAAATTTAATACTCCATTCACCCCTCCCGTTTTCGTGAGCAATCATGCAAAAATGTAGTTCACCTCATTCTACAAATAAAGGTATCCATCATGAATGAACTGCTGCAAAACATACCAAAATCATCCCTCAGTGCTAATACGTGCTTTCATAATGTACGCACCGCGGTTCACTGACAGAATATCGACAACTAAAATATCCCCATACCACAATATCGAGTTATAAATATAGATGTCAAAAATATCGACATCCTATATTTATAATAGTAAGTACAAAAATATCGAAAAAAAATATCGGTCATAAATATAGTTGTACAAAATATCGTTTATATATATATATATATAAAATAAATTAATAAATATTAAATATATTAAAGAATGAAATTAATTGGAAACAATAAATAAGATTTAATATACATTTTACAAATATAACAAATTAACTTAATTTTAAAAAGTTAAACACACATATATAATAATTTACAAAATATTAAACTAATAATTTTAATGTATTTTATAATTTTAAAATTAAATAAAAATTTAACAAATATATATATATATATATATATATATATATATATATATATATATATATATATATATATATTTCCACAGCACAACTGCAACTCGACTCAGGAACTACAATTCCAAATCAAAAAATCACACCGCTGGCACTCTTATATGATGAAAAGCGTATATTTTATTCACACATGGCAGCAATAATCCCAACGCGTTTCAGAGTTAACAGCACTCCTTGATCACGGGTTAGGCTTCTACGTGCACACTGTCTTATTTAAAGAGACAGAGATTGTATACTTCAAACAACATAGAAGAGATACTTAGTTTCATGTTTCCATTGTTACTCGAGCGTTTAAAGAGGGAAGAATAAAGCATACATGTTGGTTTTTGTTGCGTGACATGGATCGATTATAAAAGTTAGATTATTGCGCAATTTCACAATCAAAGCACATGTTATTTTCTGTGAATATCTTGTACTCAATGCTGGTAACTTTTTAAGCCTGATAGGCATATTGTAACAAACATATAATTAAATAAATAAATACTTTGAACACTTTTAAAATGTTAAATGTTCTAAGCCTACATCATCTTACTCATAGTCAGACAACAGTGCGAATTCAAGCCCCAGTGGGCATAAGAAAACATTCCACATGTTTTATGTCAAGGTACATGAACTATTGCTGTTAAATGTAACCTACAGTGAGGTCATTAAATAACTCAATTCTGCCCTAGTGGGCAAACTAAAATACAGCAATAACTTTGTGGGAACAGGTACCACTGCATACCCAATTCTAAGGTTACATAAAGATACTGCCTAATTGACAATACCATGTCTGAGATGCTTAATGAATTTAATTATAACATTATTTTTGCGCAATGTGTTCAATCACAATATGTAAACCATGCCACCTTCAACGATGTCCACACTAATCTAAGTAGGACTTAAAGATTCAAAAACAGATTTGGATGTACTCCAGCCACAGGTTATCAAATCGTTTCTCCACTCTTTTAAACTTCTCCGTCTAAAAATAAAATAAAGTATACTCATTAAAACCATTGTTACAACACACAAATTAAAAAGGCACTAGCCTCGACAGGAGAGAAAGAAGCATATTCATAAATTTGAAACATTTTTAACCCAAATGTACTGCCATTTCTTCGTCCAGATTCAAACCCTTAGAAAAAACAGTATCATATTTAATTATCATCCTAGATTCGAGTCTACGTAGCTCAGTGGTACGATCACCCCCTCTTTCTTTGATAGGTATTGTGTCAAGTACAACAAATTTCATTCGATTTCAATTTTGAGCATGGTGCGTTTTAAAATGGCTGGCCACCGGGTAATGCTGATCATTATTATGAATGGCTCGCATATGTTCCAAAACACGCTTCCTAGCTCTATGAATGGTGCTACCTATGTAGGCAAGTTTACACAGACAAAAGAGTGCATAAACAACATACTCTGAGTCACATGTCAAATACTTGTTGATGATAAATGGTTTTTGGTCTGATGATAACTGGACTTTTTTGCAACTACTGCTAAACCTGCAGGCTTTACAGTGATTGCATGTATAAAAACCTTTGGCAATGCTTCTAGTTACTTCAGGTTTGACTAGTGATTGACACAATGAATCCTTTAAGGATCTAGCCTTTCTAAATGTTATTTGTGGGTGTTCACCAATTGCAGGTGCTAGATCAAGGTCTGTCTGTAATGCACTCCAGTATTTCTTTAGAATCTTTTTTAAATTTGATGACTGGTTGTGATATATGCTTATAAATCTGATTTTTCCATCGGACGTGTCTTTAACCTTTGGACATAATACATTTTCCCTGTCCAGTTTACTCCCTTTTTCCACAGCACTTTGTATGGTTTTATTGCTGTATCCTCTATCTTTAAATCTCTGCTGCATGATAGCTACCTCGCTATTGAATCCTTCGTCACTGCTACAAGTTCGCCTGGCTCTCATCAATTCACCGTAAGGGATACTTTCAACAAGAGCCCCGGGATGACAGCTATTAGCTCTAAATAGACTGTTACCTGAGGTTGATTTTCTGTATAACCTACTTATCAGTCGGTTATCGTGGGCAGTGATTTGGATATCAAGAAATTCAATAGATGTTTTTTCGATATGACTGGTAAAAGAGAGGTTAAGCATACTCCGGTTCAGGATGTTAACAAAGTCAAGAACTTCTTCCTGTGTACCATCCCATATGCAAAAGATGTCATCTATATAGCACACCCAGAGGTCTACGTGGGGATGGATAGTTCGATGTTATGAACCACTTGCTCCTCCCACCAGCCGAGGTACAAGCCTGCAAAGCTGGGGGCAAAGCAAGAACCCATCGCGGTCCCCTGGGTTTGTCTATAGATGACTCCATCAAAAATGAAGAAATTACTGTCAAGACATACAGTGATCATTTCAATGATCATTTGAGTATGCAAAGTGTGTGAGATAGATCTTGATTTCAAAAAATGTTTACATGCATTAATTCCAAGAGCATGGGGAATGCACGTATAGAGGCTATTCACATCAAGGCATAGTAAAATATATTCATTTTTCCATTCTATGTCTTTGATGCATTTTAAGAAATCACCAGTGTCACGAATATACGAAGGTAACCTCTGTACTAGTGGTTGCAGAAAGTGGTCTACGTATTTAGATGTATTTTCAAGCATGCTACCCCTTGAGGAGACTATAGGTCTCCCCGGTGGGGTAACAGCGTCCTTGTGCAGTTTGGGAAGTAAATAAAGCGCTGGTATCTTGGGGAATTTGCATAACAAAAATTGGAATTCTTCAATTTCCAATACCCCTTTATCTTTCCATTCTGATAGTTTGTTTATATAAGCCTTATTGCTTATGGAATGACATTCTCTAGATGATTTCTCATATCGTTCACAATCATTCAGTTGTTTTAGGCCCTCAGTGAGATACATTGTCCTAGGCCATACCACAATGTTGCCTCCCTTATCTGATTTCTTTATAATGCCACTGGTGTTACTTTCCAACTCTTTTATAGCTTCAAAATGGACTTTATTTAAATTGTTAGGCCCATAATATTTTTTGAATTTCATATTTTTCAATTCTTTGATCACCCCTTGTTCAAATACATTAATTGCCTCATTTATTATTTGCAGCAAAAAAATAGATTTAGGTCTAAAACCACATGGGGCACTCATGCCCATATTAATGTCATCATTCATCATGTCAGTGATGCAATTGTCATCATTTCCTTCTGCTTCAGCCCCCATCTCATGCATCATGCATAACAGATCTAAATCATTAGCATCCAACCTACTACAAGATTCTTTACGTTGTTCTAACTTCTTAGGCATGGTTGCATACCATTTTCTAATCTTCATTTTGCGTACAAAATGAAACAAATCTACACGACAGTCATTATAATATAAATTTTGCTATTGGGCAAAATGAAAGTCCCAGGGACAAAACATACATTTGATTTTTCGTTAAAACCAAGTTAGATAAATTTACCACAGTCTTGGTATCGATTATTTGGCCACTTTCTTGCCCCTTGTTACAACTCCCACTGGGCTCTCTTCTTGATTCTTTTGTTGCTGCCTGCCTCCTCTGCCTCCTCGTCCTCGTCCGCGTCCTCTTTTTGCCGGTGTGCCTTTGTTGCCTGCATTGTTTGCTCTTCCACGGGCAATGAGGTTGAACTCCTTTAAAAATTGGTTTTTACTCCCAATGGTTCTCTATGGGCTGGTGCAGTACTTTCAGCGAGGTTGGCATCGCTTGTTATAGAATTAGATTCTTCTGTGATGCATTGCACCGAGGGCTCCACACTCTGTGCCTCAATTGAGGTAGATGGTTGTTCATCCTCTTGTATCACAATTGTTGTCGATCTTAGGTGATCACATTTTTTACCAAATGTAAGAATCTGGCCCTTTTGGTATAGTCTATCTCGTCTCGACGAAATTTCCTTTGTTTTTTTATTTTGATTTCGTCCTCCACTTTACTGAGTCTTATCTCAATCTTAGCCATCTCTACATTGAACTCATCAGTTTCATATAGTTCTTGTAATTTGGCTGTTATTTCATCTATTTCTTGTTTGAGTTTGTCGCCATCTTTTTTTGCATGCTTCACCAGTATGCGCAACATGATCGTCGAGCATTCATGGTTATTCTGCATCCATTCGTCCAGCATGTCCGGATCTGGGTTTTCAAAGGTCGGTGTTATAAAAATTCTTAATCCTCTAGGGACACGATTGCAGTCAATGTATTTTTGCAGCGCTTCTGCCTCCCACCATTTGGACTGCTCTTTTTTTAGCGCTTTCCACAAGCTATCCCATAATTGCTTTTTGTTCCTTGCCGGACTTAGTACATGTATGTCTGCAACATTATCAATTCCTTGCAAGGCAGCCGCGGTAAACAGTTTCTCTGCCGCGTCTTTCCTCCTGACATCTTTATTAACTGCAATTATTGCGTGTGACTCGATTCTCGGAGGAGACTGTTGCGCGTTACGTTGAAAAGCAAACACTTCCAATACTTCGTGAAATGGTGTATAAGGAGGTTTGAATAGAGTCACATGCAATAATGGCAGTTAATAGAGACATCAGGAGAAAAGAGGCGGCAGAGAAACTGTTCACCGCAGCTGCCTTGCAAGGAATTGAGAATGTTGCTGACAAAAATGAACCAAGCCCGGCAAAAAATAAAAAGCAGTTATGGGATAGCCTGTGGAGAGCTCTAAAAAAAGAGCAGTCCAAATGGTGGGAAGCAGAAGCACTTCATGTCTCGACAGTAATTTTTTCATTTTTGATGGAGTCATCTATAGACAAACCCAGGGGACCGCGATGGGTTCTTGCTTCGCCCCCAGCTTTGCAGGTTTGTACCTCGGCTGGTGGGAGGAGCAAGTCGTTCATAACATCGAACTATTTCAATCCCACGCGGTCCTCTGGGTGCGCTATATCGATGACATTTTTTGCATATGGGATGGCACACGAGAGGAAGCTCTCGACTTTGTTAATATTCTGAACCAAAACATGCTTAACCTCTCTTTCACTAGTCATATTGAAAAAACATCTATTGAATTTCTTGACATCCAACTCATTGCTCATGATAACCGACTGATAAGTAGGTTATACAGAAAATCAACTTCAGGTAACAGTTTATTAAGACCTAATAGCTGTCACCCGGGGGCTCTCAATGAAAGTATCCCTTATGGTGAATTGATGAGAGCCAGGCGAAATTGTAGCAGTGATGAAGGATTTAATAGCGAGGTAGCTATCATGCAGCAGAGATTTAAAGAAAGAGGATACAGCAATAAAACCATACAAAGCGCTGTGGAAAAAGTGAGTAAACTGGACAGGGACAATTTACTATGTCCAAAGCCCAAAGACACATCAGACGAAAAAATCAGATTTATAAGTACCTATAATAACCAGACTTCAAATTTGAAAAAGATTCTAAAGAAATACTGGAGTGTGTTACAGACAGACCCAGATTTGGCATCTGCAATTGGGGAACACCCACAAATAACATATAGAAAGGCCAAATCCTTACAGGATTCGCTGTGTCAATCATTGGTTAAATCTGAAACAACCCGAAGCATTGCCAAGGGTTTTTATACATGCAATCGTTGTAAAGCCTGCAGGTTCAGTAGCAGTTGCAAAAAAGTCCAGACCAAAAACCTGACATGTGACTCAGAGTATGTAGTATATGCACTCATTTGTCCATGTAAACTTGCCTATATATGTAGCACCATTCATAGAGCCAGGAAGTGTGTTTTGAAACACATGCGAGCCATTCGTAATAATGATCAGCACTATTCAGTGGCCCACCATTTCAAAACACATCATGCTCAAAATTGTAATCGAATGAAATTTGTAGTACTTGACACCATACCCATCAAAGAAAGAGAGGGCGATCGTACCACTGAGTTACGGAGACTTGAATCTAGGATGATAATAAAGTACGACACTGTGTTTCCTAAAGGTTTGAATCTGGACGAAGAAATGGCAGTACATTTGGGTTAAACATGTTTCAAATTCAAAAATATGCATCTTTATCTCCTGTATAGGCTAGTGCCTTTTTAATCTGTGTGTTGTAACATTGGTTTTAATGAGTATGCTTTGTTTTTTTTTTATTTTAGACGGAGAAGTTTAAAAGAGTTGAGAAACTATTTGATATTATATGGCTGGAGTACATCCAAATCTGTTATTGATTTTTAAGTCCTACTTAGATTTTTGGTTTGGACATCGCCGAAGGCGGCATGGTTTATTCATTGAAATTTAGTACATGTATGACTTTCTAGTATGAGACAATGTGTAGGGTGTAAGTGCGCAAGCATAATGTTGTCTTATAATTGAATTCATTGAGCGTTTATAGACACAGGGGTCGATTCCGATCTCGGCCGGTAGGGCACCTAACAGTATTCGTCGGGAAAAAATACAAGCCGAATGCGTGTTTCCCGACCGATTCATTACACTCGTCCGGGACGAACAAGTACGATGCGTATAACAACCCAGTTTCCGAGCGAGCCGTACTCACCCAATCCAGCTCCTGTTCCCCGCCCGAGCTGGATCCGTGAACGCCGAATCGAGCCGCATGGAAGCAAATACACAGCACCTTCCGGCCTGACTAGTACGATGCGCACTCCGTACGCGCCGAACCCGTCGCTACGTCCGGCACGTTTGAGCATCCGGGTGAGCCGTACATAAGCTCCGTTTCGAGCCACAAGACGATCCACGGCTACGAGGCAGAACAAGCCAGCGGCGAGTACGAGTCGAAGACACGAGAAACCCGAGCGAGACGATCCAAGCATGAATCCCATTGCGCAGGTCCTACCTATACTCTACATCTATTACCGGGACCGGCACGGACGCGTACGGCGCAGACGGTAAGTCAAACACCAACAATACAAACAAACTACACGTACCCGAAATATGTCACACACACATAGGGATGCACAAATAACGTACACTAGCAACATGCAGAACCATAGGGGTGGGATGGCCAACACCAATGCCATACACACCCATAGGGGATGGATGCCTACCACCAGCACCACCCTACCACCACCCCTACTCATGGGGGCCTAGATGCCTGCCACCACCACCACCCCTACTCAGGGGGCTGGATGCCTGTCACTACTACCATCCCCACCCTTAGGGGGCTGGATGCCTGTCACCTACCATCCCCACTCATGGGGGATGGATGCCTACCACTACCACCATCACTACTCAGGGGGCTGGATGCCTACCACTACCACCACCCCTACTCAGGGGGGTGGATGCCTGTCACTACTACCATCCCCACTCATGGGGGGATGGATGCCTACCACTACCACCACCCCCACTCAGGGGGGGCTAGATGCCTGCCACGACCACCACCACCACTCATGGGGGGATGGATGCCTACCACTACCACCACCACTACTCATGGGTGCCTGGAGGCCTGTCACTACTACCATCCCCACTCATGGGGGGATGGATGCCTACCACTACCACCACCACTACTCATGGGTGCCTGGATGCCTGTCACTACTACCATCCCCACTCATGGGGGGATGGATGCCTACCACTACTACCATCACTACTCAGGGGGCTGGATGCCTACCACTACCACCACCCCTACTCAGGGGGCTGGATGCCTGCCACTACTACCATCCCCACTCATGGGGGATGGATGCTCTACCACTACCACCACCCCACTCAGGGGGATAGATGCCTGACCACCACCACCCCTACTCAGGGGGCTGGATGCCTGTCACCACTACCATCCCCACTCATGGGGGATGGATGCCTACCACTACAACCACCACTACTCAGGGGGCTGGATGCCTACCACTACCACCACCCCTACTCATGGGTGCCTGGATGCCTGCCACCACTACCATCCCCACCCTTAGGGGTATGGATGCCTACCACTCCACCACCCCCACTCAGGGGGGCTGGATGCCTGTCACTACTACCATCCCCACTCATGGGGGATGGATGCCTACCACTACCACCACCCCCACTCAGGGGGGGCTAGATGCCTGCCACCACCACCACCCCCACTCATGGGGGGATGGATGCCTACCACTACCACCACCACTACTCATGGGTGCCTGGATGCCGGTCACTACTACCATCCCCACTCATGGGGGGATGGATGCCTACCACCACCACCACCCCTACTCAGGGGGGCTGGATGCCTGTCACCACTACCATCCCCACTCATGGGGGATGGATGCCTACCACTACCACACCACTACTCAGGGGGGGCTGGATGCCTACCACTACCACCACCCCTACTCATGGGTGCCTGGATGCCTGCCACCACTACCATCCCCACCCTTAGGGGTATGGATGCCTACCACTACCACCACCCCCACTCAGGGGGGGATAGATGCCTGCCACCACCACCACCCCTACTCAGGGGGGCCTGGATGCCTGTCACTACTACCATCCCCACTCATGGGGGGGATGGATGCCTACCACTACCACCACCACTACTCATGGGTGCCTGGATGCCTGCCACCACTACCATCCCCACCCTTAGTGGTATGGATGCCTACCACTACCACCACCCCCACTCAGGAGGGGCTAGATGCCTGCCACCACCACCACCCCTACTCAGGGGGGCTGGATGCCTGCCACCACTACCATCCCCACCCTTAGGGGTATGGATGCCTACCACTAACACCACCCCTACTCATAGGACGGGTAATGCATGACACAACTAGCATACTCCCACATAAGGAATGACAGAAAATTACATCCCCCCCAACACCATGACAAGTGTGTGTAGTCTGTGTCAAATGCCTACAACACTGAACATGACATTGAACATACAATGTGACCCCCTAGCACATGTGTCACACATAAATGTGTGTGGCCTCCACAATGCAAAGCAGACCATGGCCACTGTGGCAATGGGCTCGAACACCCCATCACCACAGTGACCAAAGGGAAGTGTGGTATCCATAGTTGATGCACATTTTGAACAGTGTGGCAATGGGGCCAAAGCCCCATCACCACAGTGACCAAAGGGAAGTGTGGTATCCATAGTTGATGCACATTTTGAACAGTGTGGCAATGGGGCCCAAAGCCCCATCACCACAGTAACCAAAAGGAAGTGTGGTGTCCATAGCTGATGCACATTTTGAACAGTGTGGCAATGTGGCCTAAAGCCCCATCACCACAGTGACCAAAGGGAAGTGTGGTATCCATAGTTGATGCACATTTTGAACAGTGTGGCAATGTGGCCTAAAGCCCCATCACCACGGTGACCAAAGGGAAGTGTAGTCATGGTAAAAGCTGCCAAAGCCAAACTGCATGGATGAATCCTGGTCACACAACAACAAACACATCAGTGGCATAGTAGTGCTTGTGTCCCATAGCAACATAGATTGGTCGAGGCAAACAGTGCAGTGTCACTGAAACATCATTTTGGCCATGTGCATACAAACATCACCCATGGGGGCCCACATTGTCAACATTCACAAATAACCCAATGACAGAAGTGACCATCATAATGCTGACCCACATATCTGCACCAATGGACACACAAATGTAGATATCCTGTGGAGACTGTAGATGTCAGGTGAACAAATACCATACCATGGCATCAATGGGACATACAAACCATGATTATTGTGCTGACTGATGACCTAGGAGTCCCAGGGACAGCAGGGGAAAGCCACCAAACAACATACAGCCAATGGCACACTCAAGATATACCAATGCAGTGGTGCAAAGGCACAAACACAAACAGGCAGACTCACACTGCATATCAAACACAACAGGTGATGGGGGGGTGTGCCAGTGTCCCCAGGCAACCACACAACACATGAGGAGGCCTGAATTCCAACCACACAGATGTGTATGGGCACAACACACAGAAGCCTCTGCTCACATAAGCCTGGGTACGGGAGTGTCACGTCAGTCATCTGCATACACACAAAACACGTGTCAAGCAAGTTGAACTGTATACACAGATGTGTACTTCGACATAGATGTGCAAAACTGCATGTCCAGTGGAGCTGGGCACACAGTCAGGGAAATCGGAACATTGAACAGTGGTAAGCCCACCAGATGTGCATCAGTGTAAGACAAAGATGTTCATTTACAAATGCAATATGTACATCCCTGTGTCAAATGCTGAACATTACACCCTCAGACTGCAGCAAAGGATGCCATAGATCCAGACTACAACAGGACACATATCCCATGGACCACATGGAGTCCATCACAGCAACACTTCATTCTCCTGATATGAACACTATTACAACTGCAAATGCAGGATGCTACTCATCCACATCATGTACATCAAAAGAAAAGCCACAATTAAACAAAAGAGGCTTTATTCAGCAAATGGCAAGAAAACTCTGAAGTCCCAAAGAAACTAAGGCCAATGGCCAGTCCAAAATCACAGTCCCAACAGGGTGATAAGTGACAACTGGTCACCCATTGCTTGCCCTGCACTTGTACGGACAGGGGACATCCCCCTTGGAGGGGCATACAAGGGGCAGGCCAGGCACCGCAGGGACAGGATCAGGAGATGGCAGAAGGAGGCAGTGAAGGGGTGGTGGGTGCAGGAGTGTCACCGGCAACTGCAGTGGAGGTGTCTGACTCAGGGGGGGCCGGCACCACTGTGGTACACAAGTCAGTTGGTGTGGGTGCTGCAACCACTGCAGTGGGCTGGTCTGATGTAGTGGACTGGGTCCCCACTGCAGTGCCCGAGTCAGGCGGGGTGGTTGTGGACTCCACTGCAGTGCATGACTCCAAGGGAGTGGAAGGGGGGCAGATGAGGTGGGCAGGACAGAGGGGGACCCGGTCTCCACACCAGTGGCACTAACATGCAGAGCGTCTGGGTTGGGGGTGGAAGAGCAAGTGGCAGGGGGAGGGCCTAAGCAGTCTGGGGATGCGGTATCGGTGTGTGGGGGAACCTGGGGCAGGGTGTGGCGGGAGAACCTGTGGAGTGGTGGCCTGGGGGATGGAGGAGAGAGACTGGGTGGTGGAGCTGCGTGGTGGTGGTGGTGGGGTCTTGCGCTTCCTGGTCCGGCGGGACTTCCGAATGGGGTCCTGTGTCTGCCTGCACCTGGGGGAGTGTGTCCGGGGGTGAGGGGCACTCCCCTCTGTGTGGAGTGGACTTCCTCTTCCCCGGTATGCTGGATCAGCAGGATCGGAGGGGAAGAGGCTGAGGTCACACAGGAAGATCTGCTGTGTAGGTGGGGTAGCAGGTGAGGCAAGGGAAGGGGTCTTGGAGGGAGAGGATTTGGAGGACTGCAGAGTGACTGTGGATGCCTGTGTGTGTGTCTGTTCCCCATCCCCTGTGTGTGTGGTATCAGTCCTGTGAGGATGCTTGTGTGCATGTCTTGCCTTTCTCTTGGGTGTGTCTGTGCTGCTCGTGTCTGTGTGCTTGGGTGATTGTGCAGGTGTGCATGTGCTTTGGACAGGTAGGGTGGCAGGAAGTGTGGATGGGGCAGAGGTGGGAGGGGTGAGGGACTGTTGGAGGAGGGACACTGCTGCTGTCAGGGAGGAGTCCATGGACTTATTGCTCCTCTGTAGGGCAGACATACCCGTCGAGATGCCCTCCATGAACGACACCAGCTGTGTCAACAGAGTGGTGTGTGCATGGAGGACACTCAGCATTGCTGTCTGCCCTACATGGAGCTGCCGAAGGAGGTACACAGACTCCTCACTCAGGACAGCAGGGGACACAGGGGCAGGGGGTGTGGTGCCTGGCACGAAGGAGACACGCTCCCGAGCACGGGAGCCTCCACGGACCTCAGGAATGGGAGCCAATGGGAGGGCGGTGGTGGTGGTGGTGGTGGTGGCGGGGCCAGACAGACTATCTGGCCTTTGGTGGCTGCTGAGACCCGCCTCCACAAGGGAGTCATCCTCCGAGCTGCTGTGGTCCTCAGCTGAGGTGGATGGTGCTAAGGACTCCTCGGTGTGGCTCCCCTCGCCCTCCGTGCCACTGGGTCCCTCTGACCACTCGTCGGATGCTGACCCAGTCTGGCTCCGCTGCTCCTCCTGGTCCGTGGAGCTGTCCCCTCCTGTGGCTGTGGATGTATCTGCAAACAATTAGGGAAACAGACAAACATCAGTCACCTGCACTGACCGCACACACCACAGTAAGTACAGCACATCACAGAGCAAGCCCTGGCATCCTTAGTTGAACATTGCCTAAAGTCCTCACACAGATTCGGGAAGCCAATTGTCAGTCTGATGGTCAACCATGGGACTCACACCCCTCCTGCCCTTGCACCCATCTGTCTGGTGCCTGTCTGATGGTAAGACCCCAGTGTGGACACATGCAACACCTACACAGTTGTTGGACATTGCAGGGAACATGGTGAAGTATGTGAACATGCACACATCACATCTCTTGCCACTGAGTCAGTGCAGGTGTCCGGAAGAAAGGGATGGCCAGAGTCTAAATAGAAATGCATGTGATGCATACCACCACCAGACACCATGATGCACCTATGTCCGGATAGTCAATGCCACAATGGGGTGCATGTTGCACATGTCATTCCCCTGCAGGATCAGTCTCAGGAAGTTTAATGCCATGACACAGGAATGCGTGCAAAGTCATACATTACTGTCTCCAGTCACATGGCCATGGCAGCCAGCCAACAACAGTCTGCACTGTGTCACAATCCGAGGGCATGGGGAATGCAAGTTATGTGACTGACAAGTGCACATGTCCATCCCCCAAAAACCACATCATCTGTACTACTATTTGTCCACGTCATACCAACTGGACATATGGGGGACATGAAACACAACTCTCTGAACATGAGCACCTCACAGTGTGCTGTGAATGAAAAACAGCTGCCTGAAAGTCACAGTCGCAAACACCTGTGTGCACAGTCAAGTGATCAGACACCTATAAGTCACAGAAGTATCGTCTATCATGGTCACATCTCCGATGGCATGCTGAGCCCTAACCGATAAACATACCAGTAGTCCTGACAACGAAGACACAGCACAATGAGACAGAGGCAGACACCTGAGGGTACATTTCACTGATCACAGCATGCCAGATGATACACGGGAGTGGGAGTACAGAGTGTATTGTATGCCCTGGAGTAGGCATGACTGTCCAGCTCCACCTGTAAGAGGGATGAGTCCTGGACAGTAGGCAGGTGGCTAAGCATGTGTGACACACTTGATGCACATACTCCTGAGGCCCAAACATTGTTCCCACCAGCAGCATGGGTGTGTGCCAAATTCCACAGGGACATGTGGTGATTCAGATCAGCAAGTGGACCACATATCAAAGTTACACCCAGATTACATGTCAGAACTTAGGCATTGTGTAAGCAATTGACCCACCCATGAGTCGCACAACATAGTCACGGGAACAAATGCTGTCCCCCACCTTGAGCAAAGCTAAATGCAATGACACAGTCCCCAAATGACACAATTTCCTGACTATAAGGGCCACACATATGCGTATCAGAGGAGAAGTGGGCATGTCACAAATGAGGGACATGGGTCCTGGACCACATGACTGATGTACTGTGGAAGTTTAACCAGGCCAGAGGAGGGCACATAGCATGTCAGACAAAGTGCACAGTGCAGTCATGGACTCACCCCCTCCTTGCTGCTGTCTGCCCTTCAGCTGCCCATCCAGGTCAGGGAAGACCACCGCCAGGATCCGGAGCATGTGGGGGTCAGGGTCCGGTGTCCGCCCCTCCTGCGAGGAGGCGACAGCTTCAGCTGGACCCTTGCGATCCTCCGGGTCCAGCCCCGAAGGTCCTGCCACCTCTTCTGGCAGTTGCGGATCCTGCGCCTGTAGACCCCCACGGATCTTACTTCCCAGGCGATGGTCAGCCAGATTTCCTGCTTCTGGTGGGCATCAACCTGTGAGGATGACAAAGTGAAAAGGCCATTACTACACATGCAACATATACGTGCATCACACAGTTGGATATACATGTCTCAATCACAGGGGCATATGATGTACACAGGCAGTGCAACAATGGCTATGAACAGTTTGCCAGCAGTCACTACATGGTATCATTGCATGGGAAGTAAACCTAGTTGGAATGCACTGTTACTGCACTGTACCAGTTCAGTGCATGTAACTACACACTTTGGGGTGTGACAACTACTCAGTGAGCATGCTAGCCAGTGGTGTGCACACTGTAAGTCCTGCTAGTCAGACAACATGCACAATTAGTAAGGCAGTGGACAGCACACTCACCTGCTCCCCTGGTTTCCCATACAGCTTGCTGTACTGTGGAAGGAGGCTGTCCAGCAGGGCCTGGTTCTCCTCAAGGCTGAAGGCTGGGGCTCTCTCCACAGTACGTGCCATTGCAGTAGCCAGAGGATGCAGAAACAGCAGCAGTGTTGGTGGCAGATGTCGTCCTGGAGCATGTAGTGCAGGCAAGTGAGCTCTCAGGGGAACAGCCAGCATTATATGTGTGCTGCAGAGACAGATACTGTCCCATGTGTCCAAAGTGATAGGTCCAAGTCGTTTGCATCTTCTGAATCTGACCAATCCATGGAATAGCAGCACTAATACACGCCCACAGCATCCTTCAAATCTTCAACTTCATGACACCCATGATTTTGCAACATTGTTGTGGCTGGCCAACTGAATTCACTGCATCAGACTCGTTGGAGCTTCGAAAGCGCGTCCGTTGCCATGCCAGGCCCCAGCCAATGCATGCACACAGATCGGTCCATTGCTGTACAACGCGTACCCGCTCACAACACATGCAATGGGCCGGCCGGGCTCACCGATCGGTCCATTGCTGTACAACGCGTACCCGCTCACAACACATGCAATGGGCCGGCCGGGCACACCGATCGGTCCATTGCTGTACTAACGCGTACCCGCTCACAACACATGCAATGGGCCGGCCGGGCACACCGATCGGTCCATTGCTGTACAACGCGTACCCGCTCACAACACATGCAATGGGCCGGCCGGGCACACCGATCGGTTCATTGCTGTACAACGCGTGCCCGCTCACAACAGATGCAATGGGCCGGCCGGGCACACCGATCGGTCCATTGCTGTACAACGCGTACCCGCTCACAACACATGCAATGGGCCGTCCGGGCACACCGATCGGTCCATTGCTGTACAACGCGTACCCGCACACAACAGATGCAATGGGCCGGCCGGGCACCGATCGGTCCATTGCTGTACCATGACGCGTACCCGCTCACAACAGATGCAATGGGCGGCCGGGCACACCGATCGGTCCATTGCTGTACAACGCGTACCCGCTCACAACACATGCAATGGGCCGGCCAGGTACACCGATCGGTCCATTGCTGTACAGCGCGTCCCTGTACAGGTCAGTCGCATATGTCACCATGCTTGTCACTGGTGAACGTATGCCAGCCACATATACCTGCCAGAGACCCAGGGGCACACCTACAACACCACACCCAGTCCACAATGTTTCCTAAGGCATGTAAGGCTGCATTTCCTTCTCTGTGTATGGGGGTTAACATGTGGTTTCTGTGGTGGCACTTGTGGGCAGCCACACCCAGGCTGTGCATGTGTTCATGGGGACAGGGTCCTTTGTGTGTTGTGCACATGACCACTGTGATGTGCAACAGTTCATTTTGGAGCATGTGGCATGGTCACATTTCCAGGTTGTGTATGTGTATGACATGTCACATACCCCCAGAGTCCCATGTGGGAAGGCATGTACGTCACAGGATGACCCATTGCCACAATAGTGATGTCCCTCCACAGTCTGTGTGCATGTTGTGTTTCCGATGTCTCTGATTCCATGTGCACGATGGGAGACAGTCTCCACATCAACGTTGTTTGTGCATGGACTTTGATGTTGTGCGTCACTGGCGTCCATGTCTGTCCTGCGGATGCGACAGGGGCCACTACCTGTGGGAGTCATGTTTCATTTTCTGACGTGTACATGATACGCCATGTCATGCCAGTGTCCATGTGGCAAGACAGGGTCACTGGGAATCTACCTGTCAATGAGCTGTGATGCCTGTGGCGCATCTGTCCAGACATGTCACTGTGGTGTGTGTGTGGAACGTGACAGCAGTAAATGGGTACTGTGACACAGCCTAATGGTTTCCCATAGCACAACCTGGTACCTGTTGTGCACACATGTTGTACTGAGAAGTTAGATGATGGCCATGTAGGTGCGAGTTATGTCCGACAGAGCGGCACACACATCAAGTACTTGTGTCACGTAATGATGTTTCATGTGAAATTGTGTATGGTGAATGGCACATATGTGGGGTGACTGACAATCTTTTTCCTTCAACCTATGCACTGCAGGGCTCCAGCTGTCCATAGACCATTCCCTGACCTGGCAACGATGGTGGAACGTGACAGCATCCGGCGGTACCGCTTCACCAGGCAGCTGATTGAGGATTTGGCAGTGCGCTTGGCACCACATTTGCAACCTGGCCGGACGTACCCTACAGCGCTGACCCCCAAGGTGAAGGTAATGGCAGCCCTACACTTCTTTGCCACCGGTACCTTTCAACACACTGTTGCGACTGCCGGTGGGATGTCACAGACTATGTTCAGCCGTGTGCTACGCGATGTTTTGGAGGCAATGTTGAGATGCCTGAACCAGTACATCTATTTCCCTACACGTCAACAACTCACTGACGTCAAGAGTGACTTCTATGCCCTGGGGAGGATGCCACATGTCATTGGCTCCATTGATGGGACACATGTGGCTTTGATACCACCACAGGCACATGAGCAGGCATACCGGAACCGTAAACATTACCATTCGATCAATGCTCTGGTGGTATGTTTAGCAGATATGAGCATCACACATGTGTGTGCCCGTTTCCCTGGTTCAGCACACGATGCCTACGTGATGAGGAGTAGTCGCATCCGAGGATGATGGCACAGATGCAGAACCAGCGTGCCTGGCTTGTCGGTGTGTACTGACTTTGTACCATTGTGTGTGTTCTGATCTGTAGTATTCCACCCACTTTTCCAAATCAGCTAATGTGCACTTGTCTGTCCGTAGGTGACTCCGGATACCCCAACATGCCGTGGTTGCTGACACCCCTCAGGAACCCTGTGACACCAGCCCAGATGCGCTACAATGAGGCACATGGTCGGACCAGGAGAGTGATAGAGCGGACCTTTGGTCTCCTGAAGAGCCGCTTCCGCTGCCTGGACAAGACAGGAGGGGCCCTCCCATATGCCCCAGCAAAGGTGTGCAAGATTGTCATCGTCTGCTGCATGCTACACAACCTGGCAGTGCGGAAGGAGTTGCCTCTCATCCTGGATGACGATGACCAACGTCCGCCACCTGTGGAGGATCCTGGCCTGGACCACGATGCCAGTGATGATGATGATGATGATGGTGATGTCCGCACACAGCTCATCACCAACTTCTTCAGCTGAATGTGAGTATCCAGGGAGATGTAATGTGAATGACGTGAGTTTGCATGATATGTGTGGGTGGTGCTCTGGTGCTGTTTGAGTGTGGCCATGTGCTACTTGACTGGATGCGTGCAGCAATGTGTCCTTCCAGGTAGTCTGAACTCCCCAACAGTTCTGACATGCTAACTTGGTTTTGTGTAGTTGTCTTGTGACATGTATTGGGCATGAGTATTGCAGTACTGTCCTGTTCTACAGTGATTTTAACTGTGTGTCATGTCTGTCCTTCACAGGGTGCTTACTGTGTACTTTGGTCAACTTGGATCCCCGACACCATGATTCAGCTTTCAGGGTGGCAGCAGTAGTTTCCCTACAAGTGATGTGCCACACACCCCTGGACTTCATATCTTCTGCACTTGTTGACTGTGTGGCCACTGCCACGTGGGTAAACCTTGCATTTGTAGTGGAAACAACATGTTGCTAATGTGTAATAAACCTGTGCTTCACTTTGGGATGTGCGTTGTCTGTGGTCACACATCTGACTGACATTTGCTTACTGCACCTGTGGGCTAGTTGACACAGACTCTGAATAGGTGTGGTGTCTGTGCATTCCACTGTATTTCCTGGCAACATCACTGTGGGCGATGAGTCCGATGGCCCTGGTGTCTGTGTTGTGTAGCCCTAGTGGTGTGTCTCCCTCATATGTGTCACGTCACCATGACTCACACAACGGTGTTGTACTTGCTGTAGCAGTTAGCATACACAGTGTAATTTGGCAGAACATCATCACCATAATAGTATCCACATTTGAATAACAACAGTGGCAAGTATGGTGTACTAGTGATTTTATTTACAGAAATGTGTGTGTGTATAGTGCACAGGATGGTGGGTGCTGTACATTGGGATTGTGATCCAAAGTTCCCAGATGAGTTGGAAGTCTTGGTAGCAGAAATGTCCTGAGTGAAGTCCACAGTCATATGATACATTAGTCCAACTTGAACTCCCCATGTCATGTGGGAAAGTACTGTTGCATTCGACAGGGTGAAACGTTTGCACACAAAGGATAATTTCCGGAACAGGTGTTGGCTTCCTGGGGATGTACGTGGCCATCAACCTCTCAGTTTTCCTTCCTCGGACGACCCCTCTTCTTTGGGGGGGACCCTCACGTGCAGGCTGCTGCGGTTCAGGGAGTCTCCGCCAGAGTCCTCCTCCCTCCCTGTGGCGGTGTCAGTTGTTGCAGCACCAGATGTTGTGGGCACACAGGGAGGTGTGGCCATGTTGGTGCTAATCTGGCGGAGGCATGTCAATATGTCCCTATGCACCGCTGTGAGTTCTTGCAATGTGTCCCACTTGGACTCCATGCGAGACATGTGTGTCTCCACACGGGACATGTGGGAGTCCAAGCGGGCATGATGGGCAGCCTGCTGCTGTTGTATGTCCTTGAGGATCCCCACTACCTGTCTGACCTCTCCGGTGCTATCCTGGTACGCATCAGTGATGCGTGCCAGTTGTGGATCATCATGCAGTCCAGACCCCTCTGCAAGCAGCGACCTATGTCTACCACCCCTCCCACCACCCCTGGCGACACGTGCAGGACCTGCGGTGGCACGCACAGGTGACCCGAGGCCCACTTGGGGGTTGTTAGTAGTGTTGTCATCCGTTCCTCCACGGTGGGCCTGGGGCCCTGTGCTGTTGTCAGCGGTGGTCCTTGGTCTGTCCGTGTCGGCGGGGGTGGTCTGTATGTTGGCAGTTGTTGGAGGGGTGGGTGCAGGGGGTGCAGATGTTGGTCCAGCTGGTGCTGCATGATGACTCACACCGGAGGGGCCAGGTAGGTCTTGGCCATCCGAGGAGGGCAGAGGCTGTTCCACACCAGTGAGCTCTGTGTCCCCCAGTGCCTGGGACAGGGACTCCTCCTCGCCTGCTGCTGTGTCCCCATCATCGTCACCTGTATTTGGAAGAGACACACATTGTATGTAATGTTTCTACAGGCATCAATGGTTCACACACCTGACAGTTGTGACTGTACCTCAGAATGCGGGCATGTACATTGCATTGTCCTAAGTTGTCACAGTAAGAGGTTGATATTGGTGTAGCACATTGTCATGCATACCTGGGGCATTTCAATATGAATGTTGAGGTGTGTGCATGGCCAGCATTGGTTGTATTTGGTGGACATCCGGCCATCCTTCTCCACCTGGCCCAGGTTATCCCACCATGAAGCATGCCACCCTTGCAGTGGGTTCAGGTTGACTCTCAGGATGTCATTCAGTGGTGTTGTGCTGTTTGTTGGTGCACAGTTCCCAGCAGGGCCTTGTGCTCCCCACAGCAGTAGCCAGTGTCAGCCATCTTGTCAGTCCTTATCCACTCCCTGTGATGTGAGCATGGTTCAGAGTGGTGTTGATGGGCCAATTGTGAGGGTGAGCAGTATCTGTGACTCCAACTCCCATCATGCTATTGCCTACACCCCCTTCCCAGCATGCCCGTACTTCCTTCCTTTGGACTCTGCTTCCCTGTGGGGTAGTGTGCCTGTGCTGACAGGAAGGCTGACAGTGTTGTCCTTGCGTTTGTTTGGCTACAAGTCCCTGGTGTGTCCCTGTGCTTCACACAGCATTACCCAGGGTGGTGGTTCTTTGTGGGATCTTCATTTGGTATGTGAGGCATTGCATTCTCCCAGGTGGGTTATGTGGAGTTTGTGTTGAGGGGTGTGTGAGGTGAGCTGCTTGTAACTATGGTCAGTGCTGTGAGTCCTCCTTCCCACCCAGCCAGATATCCCACCATGCAACGTGCTTGCATTGCAGAGAGTGCAAGTTGGCTTTCAGGATGTCAGGCAGTGGTGTTGTGCTGTTTGTTGGTGCACAGTTCCCAGCAGGGCCTTGTGCTCCCCACAGCAGTAGCCAGTGTCAGCCATCTTGTCAGTCCTTATCCACTCCCTGTGATGTGAGCATGGTTCAGAGTGGTGTTGATGGGCCAATTGTGAGGGTGAGCAGTATCTGTGACTACAACTCCCATCATGCTATTGGCTACACTGACTTCACCAGCATACACAGAATTCCTTCCTTTAAGTGAGCTTCCATGTGAGGTGGTGTTCTAGTGGTGGCAAAATATCAGGCAGTGTTTGTTGGTTATATATGTGCCACTGCCTTGCTCTATTTGTTGTTAGGTTTCTACATGTCATGACACAGTTACATATCACTATGAGTTGGCATGTATTGTGTTTATCTAACTGACATACACATCTTGGGGTGATTATCTTTTGGTTGCTGTTGATTTGCTAGGGGTGGATGGTTTGACTGTCCCCTTGACAGTGATGTGTGTGTATTGGCACACAATATTGTGTATATTAGTTGTGTACTCACCAGGCTCTGGGATGTCTGTTAGTCTATATACGCTCACTGGTGGTAGGATGGCCCACACCTTCTCCTCCCAGGGCCTGAGGTATACTGGTTTTGCAGGAGGGCCACTGCCGGTGTGCTGGCTCAGGAGGTAATCCTTCTTGAGTAGGTCTCTGACCCTCCTGCGCACATCATACCACCTGTTCTGGATGTCTTCCTTTGTGCGCAAACATGGTGATTGTGCGTTCACCCTGTCGACGATCCCCGCCCACATCTTGGTTTTCTGCGACATGGGGGTCTGTTGGACCAATGTGCCAAACAACTGTGGCTCTACCCTCAGGATCTCGTCTACCATGACTTCCAATTCACTATCTAGGAACTTTGGATTCTTCTTTAGGGGCATGGTGATGGGTGGTGGTGGTGGTGATTGATGTGTGTGTGTGTGCAAGTGAGGGTGTGTGTGTGTAGGTTTTGCTGGTGTGTGTGAGGGTGCTATTTGTTGAGGTGATAATGGTGTGTGGCTTTTGTGTTGGATGAGCTGTGTGTGTGTCTGTGTTTGCTGTGTGATGGTGTTCTGTGCTGGCAGGTCAGTGGAATTTGCAAAGGATCATGGTAGGGATTTGTGGGCTTTATGTAGGTGGAGTTGGGGGTGTGTCCTTGTTCCATTTTTTCACCCCCTGTATTTACTGGCTTTGTCATTGCTTGTTTGGCCCTTTTTTTTGTATTTTTCATTTGTGATTATTGTGCATGTAGGAGTCATTCTTCTGACCGAGTAGGACGTTGCAGTTGTCTCGTGCGCGCCTCTCCGAGTCGTTCCCGCTGTGTTTCAGCTCAGTTTCATATGCGGCGTACGCATCAGTCGCGGAGTATTGTGTTTGTTCGGCTGGGTTTTGTTTGCGTGTCGGTCGTACGGCTTGGGCTCCGTACGAATCGGTCTGAATTTGCACCCATTGCATCGTACTGCGCGGGTCGGAGTTCGCGGGTACGTTTCGTTCGGGTTATTTTCTGATGCGTGTCAGTCGGTTCGATTCGCGTGGTTTCCCGGCCGGATAGCTTGTTTCCGTCCGGGTCGGTCGTTCGCCTTGTGTTCCGTACGAGTCGGTCGTGATTCCCATGCATTTCATCGTACTACCCGGGTCGGACGGCGCCGGTACGTGTCGGTCGGACTAAATTCCAGTACCGAGTCGGTCGGTATTTTTTCCGGCCCGAATCGGAATCGGCCCCATAGTGTTGTCGAACAGCATATTTGTTATCAACAAGACATGGGTATGCAGTGGTACCTGTTTTCACAGGATATCGCCCAACTTAAGTATGCCCACTAGGGCGGAATCGTGTTATTAATGACCTTATTGTAGGTGACATTTAATAGCAATAGCCGATGCCACTTGATATAAAACAATTAGAATGTTTCTTTGTGTATAAAATGCCCACTGGGGCTAGAATTACCCCTTTGTCTAATATTGTTTCAATTATTTGGCAAACTTTCACTAAACGTTTGTTATAATGTGCCCATTGGGTTTGAAATATCACCAGCGTTCAGTACCAGGTATTCATTTATTATTTCAACAATATTGTGTTTTGATTGTTTAACTGTGCAACAACCCAACATGTATTATTGATTCATGTCATACAATGAAAACCAATATGAATGCTTTATTTTACCTTATTGAAATGCCATTTGTCCCTCTTTAAACGCTCGTGTAATAATGGAAACATGAAACAAAGTATCTTTTCTATGTTGTTTCAAGAATACACTATCTGTCCCTTTAAATAAGACAGATTGCACGTGGATGCCTAACCCGTGATCAAGGAGTGCTTTTAACTCTGAAACGCGTTGGGATTATTGCTGCCGTGTGTGAATAAAACATACGCTTTTCATCATATAAGAGTGCCAGCGCTGTGATTTTTTGATTTGGAATTGTAGTTCCGGAGTCGAGTTGCAGTTGTGCTGTGGATATTTGGGGTTCGCTACCCCGCTGGACACTCCTCGCGTAAAGGAGGCTGGAGCAGAAGCGACTTTGTTTGTTGGATATATATATGTATATGCAGGACGTGCAAAGCTTGCCAGTTCGGAGTAAACAAGACATCATATGTGACTCCTTTCAGTGACACAGAAAGACCAATTGAAAAAGCTCTAACCTGCAAATCTGATTATGTTGTTTACATTCTGGAGTGTCCCTGTGCCCTTAAATATGTAGGGAGCACCATATTACAGGGACACAAGCGCATATTACAACATATTACAGCAATTAAAAACAAAGATATAACGTACCCTGTAGCGAGGCATTTTGAAGAGAAACATAACGCAGATCCTAAAGAATTGAGATATTTCTTAATAGATGCCATCCCACCTTATAAACGAGGTGGGGGTAGGGAAAAGGCACTCCGTAGGTTGGAAACCAGATACATGTTAGACCTCGATAGCAAACAACCTGGAGGCCTCAATATTACTGAAGAGCTTTACACTTGCCTTTAGTAGTTTTGATCCAAATGACTTAAATTCTTTTTAAAAATTCATCAGATTAACTAAACCAATCCCTGAAATTAATGTACTATCAAGAGAGTGAAGGATAATCAATGGGATAATCTGAATGAGACATAAAACAAATGAAATATATTTTTATATTAATCAATTAATCATAGAACAGCTATTAAGAGGGTAATCAAGATGATCAAAGAACAATATGTTGCTATTAGGCCCCCTTTAGATAATATATTAAGATTATTACACTTTTTTACACTTTTTTAGATAATTTTATATGGTCTTTTAGAAGGGTTTTTATTAATAATTTTGTACACTATATTAGGATTATTAGCACAGGGTTTTTCATAAAGCAAGGTTGGCAGAATCTAGACCAGAATGTAGACTTGAATTATTTAGGTTTTATGCAAATGTACTGTATAATGCACTGGTATTTAAACCTGGATGTATAGAAAAACACTTTTGTTTTTATTGAACAGCCATGTTTCATGAATTAAGGTATTTATACTATCATTTTGTTGAAATGTATTGACATGATGGGCATTTTTGAAAGTTCAAAAACAGTACTGACTAACAGAGTATATATTTATAAATATTTATTCACATTAGATTTGATATTATAAATGTCTATGTCAGACCTTGCACTTTAGGCACCTGTCACTTTAAATGCAAATGAAGAAGAAAAAAGAGGAAAAAAAAAAAGTATAAAAACCAGATGAGACCAGTCACGCGCATCATGTGATCAAGGCACTTGTTGTGCCTAAACGCGTTATGCTGCTAGTGCTGTTTGTGAGCTCAATTGAATAAAAAAAACTGCACTTCATCTGAGGTCCGTGCTCCGTTGTTTTCTGTGGGAAAAGAGTTGGAGTTACCTGGATATATATATATATATATATATATATATATATATATATATATATATATATATATATCAATAACAAAATCTATTAAAAGAAAACATATTATAAATTAAAACATTAAACTATTTAAAAATCTTTAAACTTAAATTTCCCACTCCAGTCAGTGCAACGGTAGGGAAAGTGTTGGATAGCGGAGGGGTAAAAATTATTATTCCCACTCAAATGAGTGCAACAGTAGGGAAAGTTTTGGATAGAGGAGGGGTAATAATTACTATTGCCACTCCAAAAAGTGCAACAGTAGGGAAAGTGTTGGATAGCGGAGGGGTAAAAATTACTATTCTCACTCACTTCAGTGAGTGCAACAGTAGGGAAAGTGTTGGATAGCGGAGGGATAAAATTTACTATTCCCACTCCAGTCAGTGCAACTGTAAGGAAAGTGTTGGATAGCGGAGGGGTAAAAATTACTATTCCCACTCCAGTGAGTGCAACAGTAGAGAAAGTGTTGGATAGTGGAAGTGTAAAATTACTATTCCCACTCCAATGAGTGCAACAGTAGAGAAAGTATTGGATAGCGGAGGGGTAAGAATTATATTCCCACTCCAATGAGTGCAACAGTAGGGAAAGTGTTGGATAGCGGAGGGTAAAATTATTATTCCCACTCAAATGAGTGCAACAGTAGGGAAAGTGTTGGATAGAGGAGGGGTAACAATTACTATTGCCACTCCAAAAAGTGCAACAGTAGGGAAAGTGTTGGATAGCGGAGGGGTAAAAATTACTATTCTCACTCACTTCAGTGAGTGCAACAGTAGGGAAAGTGTTGGATAGCGGAGGGATAAATTTACTATTCCCACTCCAGTCAGTGCAACTGTAATGAAAGTGTTGGATAGCGGAGGGGTAAAAATTACTATTCCCACTCCAGTGAGTGCAACAGTAGAGAAAGTGTTGGATAGTGGAAGTGTAAAAATTACTATTCCCACTCCAATGAGTGCAACAGTAGAGAAAGTATTGGATAGCGGAAGGGTAAAATTATATTCCCACTCCAATGAGTGCAACAGTAGGGAAAGTGTTGGATAGCGGAGGGGTAAAAATTATTATTCCCACTCAAATGAGTGCAACAGTAGGGAAAGTGTTGGATAGAGGAGGGGTAAAAATTACTATTGCCACTCCAAAAAGTGCAACAGTAGGGAAAGTGTTGGATAGCGGAGGGGTAAAAATTCCTATTCTCACTCACTTCAGTGGAGGTGCAACAGTAGGGAAAGTGTTGGATAGCGGAGGGATAAAATTTACTATTCCCACTCCAGTCAGTGCAACTGTAAGGAAAGTGTTGGATAGCGGAGGGGTAAAAATTACTATTCCCACTCCAGTGAGTGCAACAGTAGAGAAAGTGTTGGATAGTGGAAGTGTAAAAATTACTATTCCCACTCCAATGAGTGCAACAGTAGAGAAAGTATTGGATAGCGGAGAGGTAAAATTATATTCCCACTCCAATGAGTGCAACAGTAGGGAAAGTGTTGGATAGCGGAGGGGTAAAAATTATTATTCCCACTCAAATGAGTGCAACAGTAGGGAAAGTGTTGGATAGAGGAGGGGTAAAAATTACTATTGCCACTCCAAAAAGTGCATCTGTAGGGAAAGTGTTGGATAGCGGAGGGGTAAAAATTACTTTTCTCACTCACTTCAGTGAGTGCAACAGTAGGGAAAGTTTGGATAGCGGAGGGATAAAATGTACTATTCCCACTCCAGTCAGTGCAACTGTAGGGAAAGTGTTGGATAGCGGAGGGGTAAAAATTACTATTCCCACTCCAGTGAGTGCAACAGTAGAGAAAGTGTTGGCTAGTGGAAGGGTAAAAATTACTATTCCCACTCCAATGAGTGCAACAGTAGAGAAAGTGTTGGATAGCGGAGGGGTAAAATTATATTCCCACTCCAATGAGTGCAACAGTAGGGAAAGTGTTGGATAGCTGAGGGGTAAAAATTACTATCCTACTCCAGTCAGTGCAACAGTAGGGAAAGTGTTGGATAGCAGAGGGGTAAAAATTACTATTCCCACTCCAATGAGTGCAACAGTAGGGAAAGTGTTGGATAGCTGAGGGGTAAAAATTACTATCCTACTCCAGTCAGTGCAACAGTAGGGAAAGTGTTGGATAGCAGAGGGGTAAAAATTACTATTCCCACTCCAATGAGTGCAACAGTAGGGAAAGTCTTGGATAACAGAGGGGTAAAAATTACTATTCCCACTCCAGTGAGTGCAACAGTGGGGAAACTGTTGGATAGCGGAGGGATAAAATGTACTGTTCCCACTCCAGTGAGTACAACAGTAGGGAAAGTGTTGGATAGCGGAGGGATACAATTTACTATTCCCACTCCAGTCAGTGCATCAATAGGGAAAGTGTTGGATTGTGGAGGATTAAAATTCACTATTCTCACTCCAGTCATTTTAAAATTAAAAGCAAACAAAATATCATCAACAAAATTAAAAAAAAAAAAATGTAAGTAAATAAAAAAATATAAATGTGTCAAAAATAAAAAATAAAATATTTTTAATTTAAAAATTGAAAAAATAAAAACATTATTATGTTAAATACATATCACAAATAACTACAAATATTATATTTAATAGAATTAAAAATAATTTTCAAACAAATAAATATTTGTATTTAGAAATTTTTTAACAAAAACATTAAATATTACGTAAATGTAGACTATTTACTTCCTACCCTATAACACCACACAACTCACAACCCACATAAAAAAAAATGTATTTGCATAATTAACATAATTAATTTTCAGTTAAACCAATAGTATTTAAAAAACAAATGAAAACACATAAAATGTAATTAACTTCCCAGCCTTTACACCTATAATCCCCATAACCCACACCTAAAATTAAACTGTAAAAATTAATTACACAATTAAAAAAAAATCAATTAAATAACTAATTCTATTTAACAGCTAATTATACAGTAAGTCAAATTAATTGACTCCCCGCCCTTCATCCCTATAAACCCTAAACCCATACACAAAAAAATGATTACACACTTACCCTATTTATCAATTAATTAATTAATATTAATGATCAACTAATTATTAATTAAAAATAAATTACTTCCACCCTTTACCCCTAGAAATCCCAAAACCCGAACTAAAATTAATTACACAATTTCCATATTTAATTGGCAATTAATTAATTCATATTAATTAACAACTAATTATTAATTAAATAAAAATAAATTACTTTCCACTGTTTACCCCTATAAACCCCACAATCCGCACCTAAAATTAATTACACAATTCCCATAATTAATTATCAATTAATTATTAACAACTAATTAATAATTAATTAAAAATAAATTACTTCCCACCCTTTACCCCTATAAACCCCACAACCCGCACCTAAAATTTACCCCAAAAAATGTAAAACACAATTAACATTATGAAATCTCAATTAAATAAATATTAATAAAATATAAAGTATTCATTAATCTATTATAATTAAATTACTTCCCACCCTATTCCCCTATAAACCCACATCCCGCTACGGAACTAAAAAGCGCAAAATGTAATTAAAATAAAATTAATAACTACTAAAAATGTAACATATTAAAAACATTAACAATACTTATACAAAAAATACATCACATACATTTAAAACATATACTAAAATACATAACACTAATATAAAAATCGATATTTTAAACAACTATATTTTATCAAACGATATTAATGACTTCTATATTTGTAAAATCGATATTTCTTACCTTAAAGTCAATATTCTTCACCACGATATCTTACTGTCGATATTTCAGTGTCACGATATTTTAAACTCGATATTAGTGTAAGTCGACATTTACAACTTGATATTTTGACTGAATACCCCGCACCGCGAACAGAAACATAAGCCTACATGAATCTATACCTTTCAAACTGTGATCGGCGGCATATTCACCTCCTCCGTACTCTCCAAAACCACCATGATTACCCGCTCTTTCACCTTGGCGTTCCCTGGGAAACACCCCACGTGAAGGCCATCTGTTTTAAGTTCACACGGAAGTAAGACACAACCACATGCCCAAATGAATTTAAACAATGAACCTAAAAGAAATATGCTCCCCACCCCTCAACTAAATAGTGCACTACCCTCTAATATTTGTCAACACAAAATCGACCCTCGTAAAACTAAGTACCCTCCTTGTTACATTCACCAAGTGAAAAGAATGTATTGATGAAAACATATTTAAACTGTGCTTATGACTTGTTGTGTTTATAAATCCTAAATGCACAAATCTTAAATGTCCTTCGTAGAATATATTGCAGTTCCTAGATTACCACACGGGCTCCCTTGTTGAAAACTCAATGAACTTCTGCTGCCCCTTAACGTGATACTCCATCTTTTCGCTTTATAACTTTTTATACGTCTGGGTGCAAACTGTCATTTGGGACAGATATTTGAAATACAGTGAACAAAGTGATAGAATGCACACCTCCTTGTACTCATTACTATGCCAGTTGATAAGGGCATGATGGATCCATTGTCTACGGATAACAGAATAATGAATACTCTGTGTGCATCCCTGGTGCCACTGCATAAGGGAATAATGAATCCATTGGCTACATTCCTGTTGCCATTGGATGACGGAATGAGGATTCCATTGTCAACATATGCTGTGCCAGTTCATAATGGCATGGTAAATCCATTGTCTACAGATAACAGAATAATGAATACACTGCAGGGGTGTGGAATTTAATAAAATATCTACTTGTCCATGGGGCAGGTTGCTTCATAAATCTACTTGTCCTGTAACAAAATACACTTGTCCCTTTTGAGACATGTAATGCAGCGACGAATTACGGCAGCAATTTCATTATATAAGAGCACTGATATAGCCTCTCTGGCTATGCCAGGGCTCATACCATAGTAGGGTTTGAATACTAGCAATTCTCTTATGTTGCCACATTTCTGCAGATCTACATACTGGGGCTGAAGGTAGTAGTATACTATAGTTCCAGGGTTGAAATGCCCTTTTGAGTCTGTGCAAACCTACTAATTTGCATGTTTTAAGGGTTTTCACCAACTCTTCTCTACTCTTTTCCCATACTGAGAAAGGTTGGAAATTTACTCCTGACAATGGCAGATGTAAAACTTCTTCCAGGGTTGGGGAATAAAGTGGGAGGGAAAGTGAACTTGCAAACACTCAGATTTTTGCATGAGCAAATCAACATATGCATAATGCATATTTGCTTATGCTAAAATGCAGTTCACAAATATTTTCTAGGAGTACTATTTCTTGGCCTACTTCTGTAAATTTTTGTGAATTCACGAAAGAAGTATATCTGCACTTAATGCAAGGACATATACTATGGGTGCACTTTTGAGGCTTCCTTTATTTATTGGGCCCCTAATTAGGACTGGTGTTAACCATGACCTCTTGCATTTATTAAAATTCAGTCTCTCTCGCTTTCGCTACTGGCTGGCTTCACTGTGACGGCATTCTGCTCTTTCACAAGGAGCATATCGGCACACAAAGTAGTTTTGTTCAGTGCCAGGAACTACTGTGGCAATGCGTGCTTTTTGAGACCAAAAACAATTTTGCTTTTGCCAATGTTTGTTATAATGGCGAGGGCCCGGCAGCTCCCACACCAATAAGGTTTTACAAAAACCATGCCTAAACAAGTCACACATTGACAAAACTAAAAGGCTGACCACCAATTTCAGACCAACTGGCTTTGCCAATGCTTGTTTATTTCTATGTTTCTCTTAATTGTATTGAAACTGGTTACACTGATTTTCCATTATGAATATTTATGGGAAATACTAGCATACAGCAACACATTTTACTAAATGATGCTGCAAAGAAATTGTACCTAAAAGTTCACAGTAGTTTAGCAAAATGTTTTTTTCCTACTTGCATTTTTTTGTGAACATTTTATTTTGAAAGTAAAGAATCATCAATCTTGCTTTCAAGCATCTGCAAATATTTGCATCTAATCAGAGAGCATTCTGAGAGCATTATACATAAGCCTCATATTGCTAAACTTTGAAAACGTGTGTACACATTTTTATACTAGAACCGATGTCAGTAGTGCAGTCCGAGCTTACAACATCTACTTTTAGTGCTCACCCTAATAATAAAGGTTTTGCATTATTGAACCATAAATACAAGTTTGAACAACATTAACACATGGACACAAATATTACCTTAACTACAGACTTTGCCCTTCCCTGATCCATAATGCGGTACTGTAAACTGGCAGCCAAAGGGTTTGTGCTGTAGGGGGTTGAGTCTACTTGTTCCAAGGACAAAATACACATGAAAACTTGTTGTCCTCGACCCCAAACAATGGGGCTATATGTCTACATCCCTGGTGTCGCTGCATAAGGGAATGATGAATCCATTGTCTGTATTCCTGTTGCCATCGGATGATGGAATGATGATTCCATTGTCAACATTGGCCATGCCAATTCAATCAACCAATCAGGGTTGGTAAAGCGCAGCTACTCACCCGTGAGGGTCTCAAGGCACTGGGGGCAAGGGGAGCGGCTCCGTTGAGTGCTGGGGTCATCCGAAGAGCCAGGTCTTGAGGTCCTGGGGCAATGTGGGAGATTGCCGGAGGTGGAGGGGGCGGGTGTTCCAGACTTTAGCTGCGAGGTAGGAGAAGGACTTTCCTCCTGTTCTGGTCTTGTTGGTACGTGGGACAGTGGACAGCGAGAGCTGGGCTGATCGGAGGTGTCTTTTGGGTGCATGGAAGGAGCGGCGGCTGTTCAGGTATGCGGGTCCGGTGTTGTGAAGGGCCTTGTATGCATGGGTGAGGAGTTTGAAGGTTATTCTTCTTTCGACCAAGAGCCAGTGGAGATCGCGGAGGTGCTGGGTGATGTTACTGCGATGGGGGATGTTGAGGATCAGTCTGACTGCAGCCTTCTGGACAGTCTGGAGTTTGCAAAGGAGATTCTTGTTGATTCCGGCATAGAGAGCATTGCCGTTTTCCAGTCTGCTGCTGATGAGTGCGTGCATGACAGTTTTTCTGGATTCGGTTGGGATCCATCTGAAAGACTTTTGAAGCATTCGGAGGGTGTTGAAACAGGTCGAGGATACGGCGTTGATCTGGCGGTTCATTGTGAGTGATGAGTCTAGTATGATGCTGAGGATTCGTGCGTGGTCCGTCGGGGTGGGGGGATTTCCAAGGGCAGAGGCCCACCAGGAGTCGTCCCATGCGGAGAGGGTGGAGCCAAGGATGACGACTTCTGTCTTTCCTGAGTTGAGCTTCAGGCAGCTGTTCTTCATCCAGGTGGCGACGGCCTTCATCCCTTCTTGGAAGTTGTGTTTGGTGATGTTGGGTTCGTTGGTGAGGGAGAGGATAAGCTGGGTGTCGTCGGCGTAAGAGACAATGTTGAGCCTGTGGTTCCTGTCGATGGTTGTGAGGGGGGCCATGTAGACTTTGAAGATGGTGGCTGAGAGAGGAGCCCTGAGGCACCTCACAGTTGGTCTCTGTTGGTTCCGAGAGGTAGGGAGGGAGTCTGACCCACTGAGTTCTGCCAGAGATGAAGGAGCGTATCCAGTCGAGGGCCCTGCCGCAGATGCCGGTGTCGTGGAGTCTGGTGGCTAGGGTGCAGTGGGAGACAGTGTCAAATGCGGCTGAGAGGTCCAGGAGGTTGAGGGCTACCATTTTGCCCTGGTCGAGGAGGGAGCGGATGTCGTTGGTGGCGGCGAGTAGGGCCGTCTCGGTGCTGTGGTTGCTTCGGTATCCGGATTGGGAGATGTCCAGGGCATTGTCAGCTTCAATGAAGTTTGCTAGCTCGGTGTTGATGGCCTTTTCAATGACCTTGGCTGCGAATGGAAGCAGGGAGATTGGCCAGAAGTTCTTGAGGTCAGTCAGGTCCGCTGAGGGTTTCTTCAGGAGGGGGTTGACTTCAGCATGTTTCCAGTCGTCGGGGAAGATGGCGGTCTCGAAGGAGCAGTTGATCGTCCGAGGTGGTTCAGTTGCAATGGCAGAGGCGGCTCTGTGAAAGATGCGGTGTGGGCAGGGGTCTGAGGGTGCTCCGGAGTGGATGCTTTTCATGATCTTCAAGGTGTTTTCTGTCGTGAGCGGGATCCATTTGAACAGGGTCTGTTGGGTGGCATTGCATGATGGGGAGCTGGAATGGTGCAGTGGTCTTGGTTGTCAAAGTTGTCGTAGATCATCTTAATCTTATGGTGGAAGAAAGTGCTGAGTCTGTTGCAGAGGTCTTGGGAGGGTGATAACAGCATGATGAATCCATTGTCCACGTACCTTGTACCACTGGATAACAGAATAATGAATACACTGTCTGCATCCCTGGTGCCACTGCATAAGGGAATAATGAATCCATTGTCTACAGTCCTGTTGCCATTGGATGATGGAATGATGATTCCATTGTCAACATATGCCATGCCAGTTGATAAGGGCATGATGTATCCATTTTCTTCGGATAACAGAATAATGAATACACTGTCTACATCTCTGGTGTCGCTAAGAAAGGGAATGATGAGTCTATTGTCTATATGAGTCATGCCAGTGGATAATGGAATAATTAATCTATTGTCTACATCCCTGGAGGCATTTTTGATGGGATTATGATGATTTAATTGTCAACATATGTATTGCCAATGCATAATGGTATAATGAATCCATTGTCAACATACCTTGCGCCACTAGATAGTGAAATGATAAACAAACCTTACGCCAATGATTTAGGAAATAAAGAATCCATGTTGATGTGCTTAGTGTTAATAATTAAGGAAATTAGGAAGTATTATAAAGATATACAGTGCCAACACTCAAAGGAATGCTAAATCTTTTTGTACAAGTACCTAGTGTAAACAGATAAGGGACTAATAAACCCATTTCCATACCTAGTGCAGGTGAATAAGGAAAATAATTATTTAAAAAATAGGAAATGTACATTTCCAATACATAATTAATTTCATATTATTGTGGTTCTTAATATCTGGTCCACAATGTTTTTACAAAGCAAACACAAGGAGATGATGGACGGAGCGCTGAAACTTTTCAGACACTCACCCCCAGTCACAGATCTGAGTTGAATCCATCATCGTTCTTTAGCTCACTTCGCCACCTCAGTTCAGACTCAGCTATATGCAAATCAGTCTTGACCCTCTGCCTCATGGGAACAGTCCAGCCCGAACTGCCAAGCCAGGTCTTCCCTGAACCGTAAACAAGCATCCTAGGACCAGTTTCAGGGTAACAGCTCTCATCAGCCAGGCTAGCTTGAATCCAGTGGCAAAGTGAGCAAGGGACCCACGTCTGGGCATACCCTGCCAATTTAGGGCGAACAAAGCAATGACAAGGAGATGATGGACGGAGCGCTGAAACTTTTCAGATACTCACCCCCGTCACAGATCTGGGTTGAATCCATCATCGTTCTTTAGCTCACTTCGCCACCTCAGTTCAGACTCAGCTATATGCAAATCAGTCTTGACCCTCTGCCTCATGGGAACAGTCCAGCCCGAACTGCCAAGCCAGGTCTTCCCTGAACCGTAAACAAGCAAACTAGGACCAGTTTCAGGGTAACAGCTCTCATCACCCAGGCTAGCTTGAATCCAGTGGCAAAGTGAGCAAGGGACCCACGTCTGGGCATACCCTGCCAATTTAGGGCGAACAAAGCAATGACAAGGAGATGATGGACGGAGCGCTGAAATTTTTCAGACACTCAGCCCCGTCACAAATCTGGGTTAAATCCATCATTGTTTTTTAGATCACTTCGCCACCTCAGTTCAGACCCAGCTATATGCAAATCAGTCTTGACCCTGTGCCTCATGGGAACAGTCCAGCATGAACTGCCAAGCCAGGGCTTCCCTGAACCGGAAACAAGCATCCTAGGAACGGTTTCGGGGTAACACCCCTCATCAGCCAGGCTAGCTTGAATCCAGTTGCAAAGTGAGCAAGGGACCTGGCCTGGCAGTTCGGGCTGGACTGTTCCCATTGGGCGCAAGGTCAAGACTGATTTGCATATGGCTGGGTTCAAACTGGAATAGCATGGGGAGCAAAAAAACGATGGATTTAGGCCTAGATCTCTGTACTGGGGTGAATGTATGACATTGTTCTGCATTCTATCCATCAATTGTTCTTTTTTCAATTGTCACCCCAAGTGGTACGGTATTCCCAGACGTGGGTCCCATGCTCTCCATGCCACTGGAATCAAGCTATCCTGGCTGATGAGGGGTGAAACCCCGAAACCGGTCCTAGGATGCTTGTTTCCAGTCCAAGGAAGACCTGGCTTGGCAGTTCGGGCTGGACTCTTCCCATGAGGCAGAGGGTCAAGACTGATTTGCATATGGCTGGGTTCAAACTGGAATGGCATGGGGAGCAAAAAAACGATGGATTTAGGCCCAGATCTCTGTACTGGGGTGAATGTATGACATTGTTCTGCATTCTGTCCATCAATTGTTCCTTTTTCCACAATGTTTTTACAGCACAATATTTCTGCCCTCGATATTTTGACTTACAACCTATTTCTCTAGGGTCAATACAGCAAGTGCACATGGCTAAGGGATTTCTGGGAGAGGATCTGGCCTAACGGCTAAGGTGGTCGCCCTCGAATCTGGGGAACCGGGTTCAAGTCTCGGCAATGACGCTCAACATCCTGTGATTCTGGGCAAATCACTTAATCTTCCTGTGCCTAACGAAAAAAATGAATGTGTTCTTGTGTAACGCAACTGGTGCTCATGTAAAGCGCTCTGATACCTTCGGGTCAAGTTCGCACTATATGGAACTATATCTAGCGCTTAAGAAGAAAAAGAACAAGAAGTCTAGGGTTGACAAGTTTAATGCCCCAAAAACGTTTTGGGATGCAACTAGTGTGCATGTTTAATGAGATGCTGAATCTAGTGTTAACATCTTTTGCTCCAATAGACTGAGGAAACCTAAATCAGATGTTAACTTAGCTATCTCTAGGATATAAAGGAATGAGGATTCTACCTTTGAAATATTCAGTGACAATATACAAGAGAATGAAGATGATGATGAATCTTGTGTTAACTTATAATTGAGTGATGGGCCTAGTGTTAAAGAATCTTATCCCAGTGGCTGAGAGTAGGATGGAACTGGTGTTCATTGGACGGTGAATATAATGTTCATGTAGCCTATTGCTAGTGGTCAGAGAATGATGTAGTGGTG
This sequence comes from Calotriton arnoldi, assembly GCA_963921515.1. Lineage (NCBI taxonomy): Eukaryota > Metazoa > Chordata > Amphibia > Caudata > Salamandridae > Calotriton > Calotriton arnoldi. The sequence goes on from CAWUFW010003939.1 coordinate 842,462, forward strand.
TGCTTAGTCCGAATGAATAAGGGGATGAGTATTCTACTCTTGATATATCAAGTTGTAATGGGTTTCTTAACGTTGTCATCTTCAAGGCCAGTGGAATGTACTAATAAAGATTCAAGGATTCTACAAATATCAAATCAAGTAATAAAATTTACAGGGACATGGGTTCTAGAGAGAATGTATTTTGAATTAATGAAACTGGGGAAGACTTCCTAAAAGATCTCCACCAATTGAACACAGATTTCCTCTTTTAGGCTAGCCTTATATAGCGTCACGGCTTCTGTGTACAGGCTTACTTTTAGCGCTGACGGCAGGATCTCAGTAGAGATGTCTGCGGGTTCGTAGTTTTCTCTTTGGGGGTATGAACGATGACTGGTGTTGGATCTTGCCACCTGCAAAAATCACTGTTTAGGAACTTGGTGGGAAGTGAGAGAAATTATATGGAGGAAATAGGTCTCCTGTGGGGGGACCAGATGTTTGTGTCAGTGTGTTCTGTTTCGGTTGGACTCCGTGAACCACATTTGCTGGTTAAACCTGAAGGATCATGAAATGTTCTATCTGCTGTTGATGTGTCTAGTACTTAAAGATCTCAGAATGCTCGATTTCTCACACAAAGATCAGCAGAATTTCCAGAATTGGTGGATGATGTACTGATGGATTTTGGAGGAATATTTAGATATATGTAGTTGATAGTAATCACAAGTAATGTAAGAATGACTCCAGGAGCACTGACCTAGATCCCAGGCACATCGATGCACAATATACATCATTAGGAGGTGGAAGCCCAATGGCAGACCTGCTGTTGAGGCTTGTGTTGCTTATTCTCACAAATGGCTTGTGTGCCATAAACATGTCCTTTGAAGTGCAGCACTATATCATCTCCAGCACCATATTTAGGTCTACACCTGATGCTAACTACACCATAATGCATGACACAGACGTAAGACACAGACATGTCACAAGCAGCTAATGCTGTGCACGTACCATGCATAATATTTCTGGGTCATAAATGTGAGGGGGCACCATTGTGCATGCAACAGTGTGTCATTCACAGTTTTGAGGCCACAGGGATTTCTCCTCTTCCGTGCAACCTGGGTGATTCGCAACCTTGAAGATAATTGTTTAAACCTTGCAAGTTCTGTGAATTGTGAACCATAAAAGAAAAATGCAGCTTTAGCAGCCCTTTGCAGCAGCGGTAAACTGTCCCTAAGGTAGTATGGAGATGAGCAAAGTAGTGGGTGGACTGCTGGACCTCAGTGGTAGCCCACAGTCCCTTGTGCCACTCCACTAAGCCTAAAGTCCTTAACACCAGCCACCAGAAACCCTCATTGTTCCTGTCTACCTCTCCACTGACATGCCTCCCACATTCAAACTGTGTCCACTGCATCACAGTCCCAACAGATGCGAGCTGTCCCACAGCCCACCTTTGCCCCCGCACCTAGGTTGTTCCTTACTGCCCGGCAAAAGCAAGCAGTGGTCACCTTTGTCTATGAGCTGGAGAGTTTCATCACATGCACGATAGACATTTTGGTGTTGCAGCATGGGTAGAAATGTGACGTATTCCTGCAGTGAGTTGTGGTTATTAATTTAGATTTAAAGTTGAAATGCTGAAGCTCTTTTCATGGTTTTGTGGAAGAAGAATAGGTGAGCAATGGCACTTAAGTTGACAAAATCATCAGGTTCTCTTTCCATGTCAATGTCTCATCAGGGCAACAAAGGATAGGAAGACACTGAAGCCCTCCCAGAAGATTATACGTATAGTCATTGTGTTAAGGGGAATGTAAGAAGAACCATTGGGCAGTGTGTTAGAATTTAGATTTGTTGGGCTTTGGCACTTCAGAGGAGTAAGGGAGGTGTTCACAGTTCTGTCAAAGTTCCTGTGACTTGGGAACTCTACGGCAGTCCATTGATGAGGCCGCCTTCAATCTGAACATATCAGGAAATCGCGTAGTTGCCCTACAAGACAAGAAATGTTCTACTTTGCACCAGGAAATGCATGTATCCCACTTCTTTCACTGACATGTTTGTTTGTGATGCCTTTATTCAGGCGCTGATAAGTTGTATGATGCCATCGAGGATATGATCGGTTACCGGCCGGGCCCCTGGATGAAGTGGAGCTGGACTGTAATCACACCTGTCGTCTGCGTGGTGAGATTTTCAGTTTGTGCACCCCTAGAATGTGGGATGCACAAACAAGCCCTATCTAGTATGTTCAGTATCACCACAACTGCATGCCCAGCAATCACCCTTGTTGAGCTAACACTTTCTCAAGTGTGTGCCATTTGTTGTCGCGACCGCTGTTGATTTCATTTGCACTGGTGCCCAGACTCGGCCACAGACCTCCATTCACTTTGAGTAGTTGCATCACTGCTTTTGTACCCTCAGCTACTTGCCTGTTTTTGAGCTTGGCATTGTTGTGATCCATATACTATAATCATAAATAAGAATCGGGCTTCCTTGCACTGCTGATCGAATTTCTGATCTATGGCTAAAGGGAAAGGGGGTAAAATAAAATGCCCAAACAAAAATATGTATTTGTTGCTTCCCTTTCAGCTCTTTGGGTACTATTTTGTTTTGTACCAAAGTTCTTCAGTTTTCCCACTTTTTTTCCTTTACACTAAATTATAGTAATATATTTTCAATTTTGTGGTGCTTTTCTTCTTTACTGGGATGTTTGTTGAGGATGTTTCTCTTTTTCAGAGCTAATTTAACAGTTTTCTAAAGTCCTGATTAACCAAGAACTCTTGGAAATGCAGACACACTATGGGTCTGATTTAGCTGCTGGCGGACTGGACTTACTCCATCTGGGTGACAGAATAAAATACTCCATCGCCCTGATGGAGTACCTGCCCGCAGTATTTAGAGATGTCCACCGGCCAAGCGAACATCTCCTACAATTACAGAAGCCGCCATCAAGGTGGTTCCCGTCAACAGTGGCATAGGGTAAAATGAGGGTCCCTCCTGCAGAATGTGATGAGGGGCCCATGAGTCATCCATATCTCACAGATATTCACTGGTCTTGGGTTCAGTGTTGGGCCCCCTGCAGAGTTGCCCCCCCCCAGCATGGCAGAGGCTGCAGGGGCCTGCGTTAAGCGCCTGCCTGTCAATGCATTTAAAGTCTGATGTACTGCTCCGTTAACATTACGGAGCTGTATGGCACACTTTCAATTTATTTTAATTTTTTTAAAGAATATCCCAAAGACGGATTTTATTTTTTAAAGTAAAAAAACAATGACCCCCCCCTTTGCCCTGGGAGATATCTACCGTGGCAAGGGGGTCATTTACAAGCTTTCACTGCCATTTACCGCCAGGTTTTACCTAGCGGTGGCTGACAGTGAAAACTGGCAACTTAACCACCTACTATATTTAGGGCAGGTGGTCAAATGTCCAAACCTTACTCCGTCTGGCTGTCAGAGGTGTATGCCAGCGGTAGAGATATAGTAGTCTCCAGTATTGACATATTGAATGTCCACCCGACTGTAAATGAGGGAAGTGGACCTACAGTACGGTGGAAAGGATGCGCCGTCACCTTTGCAATGGAGTATCCTTTCCGCCGTAGTCTAAATCAGTCCGTATGATTGCATCTGGGTATAGAGAATTATAACATTAACCCTGGTGATTCTCTGGCACCCTTGAACTTTTATCGCATGCAAAATTAAGATCCTGTCAAAGCATGCCGATCTTGGTGGAAATTCTACTAACATTCTTGTGCACTGGGAGAGTCCTCTAAATTCCCACATGTTTTTGTAACTTGCATGTCAGGGACACTATGTGTACCTTTTCATCATAGCTATACACATTTATTGCCAGGGTGAGATTTAATGAATTTTACTTTATCGTACATGATGGTGTAATAATAACCCAACATTCGGAGGCTGTCTGCCCTTGTGCCTTGACCTAGAGAGATTATTGCAGCAAATTGTGGAGGTGGAGGCGTATCTGCAAGCTGCATGTCTACCCTGAGGTACAATGAACTGGTCAGTGGTACCACAAGGTTTTTAAAGAGCAATGTGATGTTTTTGGCAAATTAACCACCATCCCATCTAAATCAGGTGAGCGCAGGTTAGCTATTGAATGATCTCATCTGTAGGTACCATTGACAGAACAAACACAGTATGTTTTAGGGAAAGAAATTTAAACACCTTAACAAACCGAGGAATCTCATGAGCAAGGTAGGGAGGAGGACAACAGTGACATCTCCTGGTATCTGGGTACATACACTGCCCACACTGAGTCTGATCTTCTCAGCTTTCAGCCATTTACAGGAAGACAGGCATAAACTTTACAGGAAAGATAGTCCACTTTAGCTGTCGGACTACGGAAGCCTAAAGGGAAAGAAGAACCCAATGGCTTCACAAGAGGAAGTGCCCCTTAATTGGTACGACAGGAAGGAAGCTGTCATCGCCGCTCCAACCAACCATGACAGCCCTAATGACGTAAGAAAGCTTGTGCACCTATTGCTAGGAGAGGGGCGTGAACTGGAATTTGAGAGGATGGAGAAGACGGGGAAGACGCTTGAAGAAAAGTGGGATGCCAAACCCCGAGTTCGGCGAAGCAGACAGAACACGTCAAGGAAGACGGTAGAAAGCCAGGATGCCACCATCAATGTGATTCGCCCAGGTACGTTCCCGGAGGAACGTGGCTAGCCCAGGTACGTCACCGTCTACTGGAGAAGAGCAGGCTGCGAGAGGGTGACGGGTGGGAGGACACAAAGTCTTGCGCTTTAGATGGCTCTCCAGTGTAGCTAGAGGAGTATTAAAGTGCCTGCCCCCCCCCAGCAATGTCATATATAGTGATACATTTGATCAATTCCCGGACATTAGCTAAAGGAACCTTCTGAATCGCTGGCACTTTATTTGCAAGAAGGCTCCACAAAGCCTTATCCTAGTGATTTGTCACTAGGAGGCAATAGGCGCCATTGAGTTACAGTTTGTGTACATGGTGACGGGTCAGAAGTATCAAGCTTGGGTGAGTGTCCTCACTGAACCACTTCCCAAACATAAAGTAAATAATAAGAGTGAACACTTACCCCTTTGTTCGAGGGGCGTACTTCCTCCATGGTGGCCCCGGGCTTCCCGAACTTGAAGGAAGAACAGAAGAAGACTTTATAACCATACAGTTGCGCTACAATACTTAATAAAAAGCATATAGTTAAAAAGACTACCAACAGTGTTCAGCTTCCTAAATCCAGCATATTGCAACACGTGGTGGAGAATGCGGGCACTTCTCTATTGAATTGCCAAAATAGAGAACATAGTAAACCAGTTGGTACAAGGACAAGAGAGACTTGAAGGAGCTCTCGAATGGCAGATATCCTCCGCAAAGGCCGACCGTGAGATATTCTGCGAAGCCATGAAATCGCAAGTGGAGCCCATCCATAAAGTTGCTGAAGATCAGATCCAATTAACCTCTCGTATCCAGGGAAACCATGATACCCCACACTCAGGCCCTAATGTCGCATTACAAAAGTATGTTGCAGGGGAATACCCCAATGCATTTATATTGAACTTTGAAAGGGCCGCCCTGGCCTGTGGATGGCCTATAGAATAGTGGCCCTTCTTTTTGGCACCCCTCTTAATAGGCAAGGCTCAAGCTGCTTATCAGATCGTAAACGCCCTTGGCAATACCCAATATGAAGATGTTAAGAGGGTTATCTTGGACCACTTATGTATGGATGCTGAGCCCTATAGTTATGTTTTGAGAAGAAGGAGGGGCACCAGGGGATAACCCCATAACATTATTCTTTAAACTAAAAATGGCCGCCGAGAAATGGCTGAAACCTGGGAAGAATACCAAGGAAGAGATCAAGAACTAGATTATATAAGAACAATTCCTCGAAACTCTTCCAGTCTCAAACCCAGAGGTGGCTTAGACAGCATAACAATCTTACGGTCGACCTTACAGTCGAACTAGTCACCACTTTCTCGCGGGCCCAAACATGATTCTATGCCTGGGAAGTAAACGCTCGTCCATCCCCCTCAAACCAAGGAAAACCTCAGTAAAAACCAGGGAAGCATCATGAGGAGGTCCATAACCCACGAAACCTGAAAATCCCATGTACAAGGGCTCTCGATGTTTAGACTGCAGAGAGTGGGGTCACATCGCCTGGGGCTGTCCCAACAAGAAAACCACAGAGGAGCCAATGGACATTAGTTGTGTTCCCCATTCTATCCTCTATACCTGAGAACTGGGACATTGTTTTTATGTAAGTGTTCAAATTAGTTATCAATGTTAGACTCGGGCTGTAGACAATCTGTGATGCAGGGAGACTTGTTCCATGCCTCACAAATTATACCAGGGAAAGTGGTTAATATAACGTGTGTGCATGGGGATGGTAAGACATATACTTTTGCCAGTATATCGGTGACTACAGTAAAAGGACAGGTGTTGGATGTCGTATTAGGAGTTTTACGTAATCTCCCAGAAGACCTCATCCTTTGCACTGACAGCGCCAAATTACTGAAAATGTATGCCACTTTCATGCAAACGGGGAGACCCAACCAGAACCCACTTCACAGGGGGCCATGCTCACTCCAGAACTCTGTGTCCTAGATAAGAACTTCAAACATAACCAGTTAAATGATGCAAGAGGCCAGGGTGAGTGAAAACACCCCTAAGACCAGTTACCTCCAGTTCATCAGAAAAAAAGGATTACTGTATGGAATAGGAAAACCAGAGGATGAACCTCAGCTCTTAGTACCACATGAATTCAGGGAGCAGTTGTTATTTTTTGCACACTCACATTTACTGTCAGGACACACTGGGACCCTTAAAACAACTCAAACAATCCTTAGACATTTCTATTGGCCAGGGATTTATGCAGCGATAAAAAAAAATATTGCCAAGAGTGCAAGATATGTCAATGAAGAAACCTGTATAGACCCCCCTCCGGTACCTTTGCAACCTCTTCCAACGAACATAGGGACTGCTTTTGAGCGGGTGGATCTGATAGGCCCTGTTTCCAAGACCAGTAAGGGGTACCAATATTTATTGGCAATAATAGATTACTCTACATGATAACCTGAAGCTTTCCCATTAGGGGCACGTACTACCAAAAACATAGCTAGTTGTCTGATAGAGTTGTTTTCTCGCGTAGGTGTTCCAAAGGAGATCCTTATGGATCAGGGGGCTCCTTTTGTTTCACAACTCATGAAACAAGTTTGTAAAACGTTGAATCTATCCCACATTAAAACATCGGTCTATCATCCATAAACCGATGGTTTAGTGGAACAAAATAATGGGACCCTAAAACTTACTCTGAAAAAAAAGCTCAGTGAGAAAGGGAAAAGCTGGGACTAGCTCTTACCTCTTGCCCTCTTTGTGATAAGAGGACAAACTCAAAGCAGCTTAGGCTGTTCCTCTTCCAAGCTAATATATGGTAGACAACCACAGACTCTCCTTGAGATGACTAAGGAGGTGTGAGAAAAGGACAATGGGGATGAAGCCGGGAGCCTTTTAGATTATGCCAAACAGTTGAAGGCTAGCATAAGCAAACTCCGGGAGTTGGTCAACACCAACCTAGAAAAGAGTCAAACAAGGCAGAAGATGTTGTACAGTAAAGGGAAAAAATCGCGTCATTTACAAGTAAACTATTGGGTGCGAACTTCACCAAACAAATTGAGGTCAGAGTGGAAGCAACCCTACAAAGTCATTGCTAAACTAGGCAACAGTAGGCCTGGGCAGAGTTTGCTGAGTTCTACTAGGCGGAACTCCGCAAAGTGGCTAAAAAACTCTGCCGAGCTATGCAGAGTGCCGCATGTGGGCGGAGTTTGTGAGGGCACCTGTTCGCATTGCCATGTGAAATGCGGAGTGTGTCTTCGCCTTGCAAATCACACGCAAACGGAACTACACAGTTCTCATGTGCATCCTCGCGTTGTAAATCACGCGTGAACGGCACCACACTGTTCGCATGGGCGCGGCCATCTTGGTTTCCTACTCTCCCTTATGGTGCTGGGCCTATTTTCAGAATCCTTCTTAATCTCTTTAATACTCCCCATTTAAAACTTATCTACCCCTCATTTTAATTTATTATATTAGTGTGTGTCTTTGTGTTTCTGTGTTTTACGTTTTTTGGAGAAAAAAAATTGTGTTTTTCGTGACTTTTGTATTTTGTTTATTTTCCCCCTTACTTCCTTATTCCTTCTTTCCTTTCCCTTTCTTTTCCTTCTTTTCTACCCCACCCAGTGCCATGGCAGAGGGGCGTCTTCGTTGCAGGCAGAGCCGCCACCCAGGTGTGAAACTCCAAGCAATCTTTAGCGAGGAGGAGGTGGCAGCATTTGTGTTTTTTTGTGCAGTGCCACCTCCCCTGCATGCTAGTAGCAGGCGGCAGGTCCGGCATAGGATACCACCTGCAGGAGTGTCAGCTGCTCTGGGAGAGGGTGCGCCGGTGCGCACGGTGCACCAGCCAGGTACGGTGCACCGTCCAGCAACTGACGTACGGCTGGGCGGATATCTTGGATCGTGAACAGGATCTGCCTGACCTACTAGGCGTCGAGATTCCGGGGCTTGGTGAGTATAAATGATTTGCTGTGTTTGTGTACTACAATGCTTACATTTTGCAGACTGTCCTCCTGTCACTATGGTGAATCAGTGATATCAGTGAGTTGCACGTTCTCTCTGTGACTTTGTTTATGTAGTGCTTACAGTTCCAAGCTATTTCACAGCGATGTGTAGTATCCAGCTATGCAATGCAAAAAAGGGAGATTGAGTTGGTCCATCAAGGGGGTTGAGGAATTAGAATAGAATCAAATATCTTAATTCACTGCAATGCATTAGTTCCAAATGTAGTTTTTGTTAAGGAAATTTGGAATAGGGATTTTAGGATTAGTATGGGCAACTCAACGATAGCCTATAGACTCGAAACTAGTACTATAGGCGAAGGCAATCTGTTATAGGTGAAGGCAATCTGTTATAGGTGAAGGCAATCTGTTTTAGAGAAGTACAATGTGACTGCGTTTGCCTATCATAATAATTTTGTGGAGTTTAACTGAATCACTAATCTATTTTTTTTATATTCATTATTTCTTACATCAGCACCCAAGGGAAAGAAGAGGGACATTGAGGAGACAGGTCCGGGAGTAGCTGGTCAGTAGGAGGCGCCAACCACCAGCGCTGCTGCTGAGGGCTCTACTCAGCCTAGTAAGTCGTATTATTTATTATTATTTTCCTAATGTTGGGTTTTATGATTGTTGTGGGATGTTGGTGCTGGGTTCCAGGATGGGAGTTGCTGCCTGGAGGCTGGTGTTGCCAGTGAGAAATAAAGTTTCTCTGACACCCTTACATGCCGTCTTCCTTCCATGTGGCGACGAGGATGGGAAACGAACCCACTCGTGCAAAGCACAATGGATTAAATTTTGTTTAATTCCTGTTATCCCTGCGTTATCTTTTTTTCCCCTTATATTACATGGTTTTATTTTTTGGTAGCTGACTTTTTCCGGTCTCTAGTCTAGTCTCTAGTTCACTTATCTTCTGCTTTGTTGGTAATCTTTCCCTCTCTCCTATATATCTTGTGGTACTGTAAGAGTAAGACTAAGAATAGCACATTTTGGTACTCTACTGTCTACTGTGAAGATTGCAGGCCCAAGTAAGCTAGTTTTATAAATAATATTCACCATGTATGTTTGTTGAGAAGGCTTTCTTTTTCCTGCTCATGTTCTAACAGTTGAGTTCGCAAGAGAGTGACCATGGTCATGGACCACCCCTCCCCCCTAATGTTGTGTGCTGTCTCATTCATTTATACAGGATACCAGCAGTTTTCCATGACAGTGCAGCATGGCTGGAAAAAAAAGTATGAGGTCCCACTCCCATTGCATTTGCCAACCAACACCATATGCCTTTCGTTGACCATTATTCCACCCCTGGCTTGCCTAACTTTGTGAACCAATCAAATGCCATGAGTGATATTTTTGTTAGAAGATACTGCAGTGCTAACTGAACTGTAGTGAGGTATTGCAGTTGTATTTATGGGATGGCGGATCTGGCATCTAAAATATGTATAATGTTTTATTCTAGCCACACAGACCACCAGTGATGCCGGCTCCAGTGCTGCTGCAGGAGGAGAGTGAGTTAGAGGGGGAGAAGCGGCGGCATGGAAGGGCACAGGTAAGTCACATAATTGCTTGCAATTACTATTATACTCACTAGCTAGTACCAGGGCATCGTCAACACATGACCGAGAGCCACCCAGCTTTACCAGCTGCAGCGGTGGTTGAGTTATTATGGCCTCTTCTATTTGTAACTCACAAAAGATCACATAATGAGCATTGATGGCTTGAGGGAAATGTGAAAGAATGGAAGGTTAAAAGAAAGAAAAATGGTATATGAGTGAAAGGGTGGGTGGGTGAAAGGGTGCGTGGGTGTTCAAAAGGATGGATGAGCGAAACGTTGGTTGGAAGAAAGGGTAGATATTGACTGGATAGATAATGAATTGGAAATTTTGGCCATGGACTAAATGAGAGAAAGTAAAGCTTAATTATGGTGGCTATGGGTGAATTAGAATGAATGGATGAATGAATATTTGGATTGTTTGGATGAATAAGCAAGGCAGCTCTTCTGATAAGGAGCATGCTGCTCACCTACTTCGCTTAATTTGTTTATGTAGGGTTATCAAAGCTATGGCTCAAAGTTGGGGGTATTTTTTATTCTACTCCCTTGACTCGATGTATTTGTTAAGTGAGCCAGATGTATCCCATCATTCATCACCCCTCTTCCCCGCCCATGGCATTTTGCCACCTATGACCGAAGTGCAGAATGGTTCAATTTGTGACTGTAGTGTTGGCTGTGCAATGTGCGTCTGCTTCAGTTAATGCAGCATTTACAATGTTTTTAATGCATTGCAAACTAAACACACAAGGTGTGTTGTTTCCCTTCTCCCACTCAGTCTCCTCTTATTACTTCACTCCTTCATTTTTTCCTAAGTTCTTCTGTCCCAGCCCACCAAAACAACTGGAAGATCCATTCTTGGCATGTGTCACATTTGATTTTATAACCATGTTAAGTGATTCCAGAATATATTTCATGGTTTACCATAACAGATTTATTTTACACCTGTTCAGATTTTTCCCTTTCGACTTCTGTTGACTAGTACAGTGACTGTAGTGTAGCTCCTATTTCCCTAATAGGCTCTGCGCATTGGAATAATATATCCTATAGGTTTGACATAGGACTAAGGTCAGTATGTCCCTATTGAGTATATTAAACTTAATTACTTGTGCCAGCTAGCTCAGAGGCCACTAGAAACTCCTTGACAACAAGAAGGGAGTAGTTTCTGGCAGCCGCAAAACATGACCACTGTGGTTCCCTTTAGAATCAGAACGTGTCGTGGAAACAATAGATAACTATTTCACTCAGCTCAGTCGTGCATGCTTAGTTTTCCTCAAAGTTACACAGAAAGAACAGACGGGCGTTTCAATAAAAGATTTATTGAACAGTCTTGTTTCTGGTGTAAGTAAAATGTGCTGTTACGATCACAAGACAGTATGCGAGATAAATAATGTACAGTGTGAGCAGTAGAAATAAATAATACTGCGAGAGCATTATCTTTTAGTACATATGCGGTTACATAAATAACACAGACTAAAAATGCGAGTACTCATACGATGCGTTTCAAACCTAGTTCTACCCCAATGTACCTAACCTGTCCTAGGTGTAGGGAGAGGTATGAAGTAGGTGAAGTATTCCTTACTATAGTATACTAAGAGTATGTTAAGCCTAGTATGCCTAGTATGCCAAGTATGCCAAGAGTCCCTCTAGGTTCTAGTCAGCTCCATACCTGAAGAATGAGAGAGGTAGGAATCTCTTTGCCAGACTCGAACTCCAACACCCCGCAAGGGAAGTCAGATCACTGGAAGCTGGACTCTCTGCGTGCAGGGATGACAGCGTCTTCTCAGTGCGTCCAGGCCGGGAAACGGGCTCCTCTGAAGTCGAGGTCTCCTCTGATTTACAGGGGCTAGGGAAGGTATATTTATACCTGAGAATTACCTCAGAATGTTAGCATTGACGTGAGTCGGACAGCAAAAGACGTCATGAATGAACCCCTAAGGAATAATGGTTCATGCATAATATATGAGACCTTGAAGAAATCAATAGTCCTGGGCTAGGGAAACTCCCGCAGCCTAAGGGTCTGTTCTTCAAGAACTCGTTGTGACGTTAGGGTGGACGGATGTCGGAGACCATGCCTGTATTTGGAGTGCACGGTTTAATGCCTAAATAAGGACTGGGATTTTATGCCTATATAAGGGCAGGGCGAATTGTGCCTATATAAGGACATGATTCTGGAAAGCCCGTTTATGGACACCCTAAGAGGAATACAACACCCACTCCACTTTCGTGTGTACGATAATACTAAAATGCTAAACATTTAAAATGCTAAACACTAAAATGGAGTACTGTATATTAAAAAATATTTCCTAAAAGCATTAAAAAACATATTAAAAATGCAAAAGGTACTGTACATATTAAGCATTGCTTTTCATTTCAGGCATATATTTCAAATAAAATGCAATATGAATGAAAGAAGCAGTAATATTCACATGTGACAAAAAAATGATCGATAAGTTTCTTAAAAATCAAAGTCATTTCATGTCTTGAAAATTAATGAACTGTTGTAGACACACAAGATGACTAAGTGTCCCTGTAAGTACCGTGAAGTCTGTACTATAAGGCTAGTTCTACTTTAAGCAGATTGAAGTGCCATTTTCGTTCGAAAAATGGGAAAAAGTTCAATTTTGGTAGAGTTCCAAGTCTTTTGAAAAATGAAGGCCAAATTGTTACTGCATCTCTGGAACACTGTATGCTGAATCAGAGTCAGTTTACGGGTCTGGTGTAAACATGAGATCATCTATTTCTATAGACAAAACATCATCCACTGTAGTTGGTGTCAGTTGGAACACCTCGTGTAGTAGATTAACTGCACAGAGATGTGAAGCTTCGCTTCCAGCATAGGGTGCTGCAGCAAAGTTCGCGTCCGTTGTTACCTGTGTGCCTGTAGATCTTTCTCGTACCTCACCAGCAGCCGGAAGCGTCTGTGAGATCTCAATGAATGCTGACATCAGGATTGGTAGCCTCTGGGGACAACACAGATTGGCCGTTATCGGGTCCAGCAGAGTATCGACATCCGTTGGCGTAGCTGATGGAAATGTTAGACAGGTGTCCAACACGCATTCTTCACCGCATAGCAGGCATCGTAGAACAGGTAAGATGCAATCTTGCCAGATTGGTCTGAATGACAGGAACCAAGTTGTATTAAGGTCCCGTAGACGAGTCATGCCCAATAGCTGTACTATTCGCTCACGGCACTTTCTTTCAAGGAGAGCTTTCTCCATTTCGCTCGGAGTGATGTCTGCGAATAGGCTGGCCATAGCGCAATAGCAGGAAGAGAAATAGAATTCCGGCAACAAGTGCTAGAATTAATGGTAGGCCACCAAACACCGAATGTGCAAAGTTCGGGATGATTCCAGTATTGCCTGGAAAGGTGCTAACAGACCGGTACAGATGCTCTTAAATACATGTATAATGCCACTTGTATCAGACATGTTGAAGATACGTGTTATCATTTCTACGAAATGTATAGGGCAGTTTGTACGTATTAAAGTCCGTATCTCAGCCGAAGTCCTTGCTACTTGTAGATCATAGGTTTCTTTGGCCGAGGTCAAAGGCACTGTTTGCTGTAAAAGCATGGCTTTCATTCTGCTCAAAGTATCAAATCTTATAAAAGAGACGTTCAGCGAAGGCCATAGAGGCGACTCCCTGACTGTGTCTATTGGGGAAACAATACTTGCATACAGCAAGTGACACTGGAGTTGACCGTTACTAGATATGGGATGCCTGACAACATGCCGCAGCAACTCTGATCATTCAACATGAGGTAACGCCCATTAGAAAGTTGTCCAACGTTGGATTAATCACAGCAGCTGGTGTACCCTGCTGATGGCAAGACAAATTTGCCATAGAATCATTACAAGCCCCGTGTAAAGAAATGTCCTGACATATAAGCGAACCGCTTAGTGCAAGTTTACAGTTTGTACCGCTCAAAAACACTTCACGATCCCCACTCCAACATCTATATGTATACGGTAAATCCCAAGATGTCTTAATGTATTCCTTACCCAACCTTTCATATTTGCCTGCTTGCATTTGTCTGAGGCAATACTGAAACTGAAAAGTAGTCACAGATAATGTTATTTTGCCATGAATAAGACATTCCGTAGCTGGTTTTTCTGCCACTGTGAATGGTAACTTTTCCAGTTTTTCAATGCTCAGCACTGTATACTTTGCTCCTCTTTGTGCCAGTTCGATCTGTTTATCAGTTAGATTGTATTCTGTAAACAGAGCTGACGTGTTGATGAAACGCCAAGGCACATAGCCCGCTCGCAAAGATTGCAGCGTTCAGCTTAATAACACAATAGAACGTAATTGAGATTGGCCTTGTTGTAACATCGCCAAATCTTGTTCTAGTATGTCGATAGCAGAGGATACAATGCCATCCAATGAATATATTCTGGAGGACAAAGTTGTTAACTCATTGTCGACTACAGAGAGTGTTTTCTCTAAATTAATACGATCAAGTTCACGTATTCGTTCTGCAGCCTCCATCTGTGATACTTTCCATGCTTCATTATAGGCAGCATAAATGCCGGTATATATGAAACGTTTTTGACGTGGTTTTCTTGGTCCAAGCAAGAATTCCCTAAGGTCTGCGTCCTCTTTAAGTAAGGATAAATGTTGTTTCACATCCTGTAGTGTAGACTTATGCAGCCAATCGAGGCATAATTTTCCTACACTGTATGTTGTTACTACCCCCAGATGTTTTCTTTGGACGTATCTTGGGTCTGGCCTATGAATAGTAAAGCCCTGAGTTTTATTCAGGAATCTTTCCTGACAGTTATTCATGTCTGTGGGCCAGATCAACCATTTTTTCCAATCAGGATTAGATCTGTTGAGTTGTAGTATATTGTCAACTGTCACCACTGCCTGTGTATTATTATCTCTGGCAGGTGTTGGTACAGAAGGTGTGTTCATCTCTTTGATCTTGGCTAATCCAAGACAAGATGTTTGTTGGATAGTTTCATTCAAAAACATTATTTGTTCAGGGATGATACAGGCTCTAAATAAAGCTTCTATCCCCTGTACTTGCCAATCTTTAGTACCCCAGACTGTTTTTGTGTCTATTGTGTCTTTCCAAAAGTCTAAACCCTGTCTAGACAGTAGGGCATTAAATAATGCAGAGTAAATCTGTTTAGTATTTGTTAACATAATTTTCAGTCCTGTTTTGTTTACATTTTTATAGTAAAACGTTTCTGGGTCAGATGTATTGTAACCTGAAAAATATGGAAACTTACTAGCAAATGTTTTTGAACTACCTTTAGGTGGTGTAGGACAATGTTCCCATTGGTTAAACATAAACACATTTCTTGGATATGCAGATTTATGCAAATAATGATGACCATAGTGGTTATAACAATACATTTGTTCATAGTCTGATGAACCCTCTAAATATTCATTTTTAGAAAATGCAGCAGATTTTTCTAGGTCAAACATTATGTTATTCACAGTCTCAAAGACCCAATCATCTGAATAGGTACTGGACGTAATTAGATCACTTAGTGAAATTTTAAACAAATGTTTAATATTCAATTGTTCCGTCGGGCCGAAAATATCATAATCCGTTTTGTCCCACACTATACCATCCTGAATAGGAACAGCTGTGATGTTCACTGATGACAAGTCTCTTGCTTCACGATGGGAAGATTTATGATGTTTCAAAAGTACGTTCACGTCTTTTCCTTCAGTATTCACATGGATGTATCTGCCACTTATAAGCACGCTCACAGTTGTTACCAAAGCTAGCCAGAGCAGGAAAACAAAAAGTCCAGATGTAATCCAGAGTTCAATCCATGGAGAAACCAAATAAGTCTTTTTCAGAAAGTGAATAAAGTCTTGTACTTGCTGCTTGAGTTTGAATGATGCTGGCGTCGTTTCAGGTTCACTCGGATCTTCTGAGAACGTATCAAAGTTAATGAAATAGCCAGAAGCAGTTCTGTCAATTGTTGGAATTGCATCAGGATTTGTAGAAATCACTGGAACCAGTTCATCACTTGCCACGTTGGTGTAGACAGGTGTATTTGGACGAACTGTTACTTTATTGTCAAGAGGGATGAGTTCCATAGCGTTGTTGCTTAGTCCTTCATTTGTTACAGCTGAATTCTCGATGGTTATCAGTCTTTCAGTCTGAACCTCTTGGATAGTAGCGAGAGGAGTGCGTCTGCTACTAGGTCGGAGTCCACGAGGCCTACTATTTAGTATTGGCCACATACTGTGGTTTGATCAGGTCGATGGACACAAATCTTTTCTCCTTTCTTCCAGCAAGGGGCGGCAGAAGTACTGTTCTTGTTCCTTGAACTGCTAGGACAGGTACTGGTTGTCTGTAAGAAGGTCCAAATTCCTTCTTGTCTGCAATTTTTTCTCTGACTAGATCCCCAACTTTTGGAATCCAGACAGGCCTTGCTGGGACCGCCGATTTTTCCCCAGTGGTGGTTGGCTGTAGGAATACATTGCTTTGTTGCGTTCTTAATTGATTCAGTTCCTGTAAAACAGCCAAACGATCTTTGATATCAAACGGTTTATTTTCCACCACTGTGCCTACGTGTTCAAGGTCTGGTACCCACATTCTTGTCCCAAATAGGACCTCATATGGAGTGACCCCCCCTAGAGAACTTCTTGGCAGATTATTCAATGAGCGTTGTACCCCATTGAGGTGTTTGACCCACCCATCACCCGAACCGAATACCCTAGCTGTTATAGACTGCTTTATGTCCCGGTTTTCCTTTCCACAACCGAATTTCCCTCAGGATGGAATGGAGAGGAGTACCGCAATGCAACGCCCAGACTGGCCATGGCTTCTTTGTACGCCCTAGAGCTAAACGCAGGACCCTGGTCAGAATGTAGCGTGCCTATTGCGTATGTGCCGATAAAGACTCGCAAATCTTTTATAACAGTTCGAGCGTCAGCCGAGCGCTGAGGCCATAACCATAGGAACCTAGAGCATGAATCCACTGCAACCATGATGTATTTATAGTTACCGTCCCTTTGCAAGGGACCGCAGTGGTCCAGGTAAACACAAACTAATGGTTTATCTGAGATTAACAGGGGTGTCTGCGCAGGACGTTTCACTGTTGAGACTTTCATCTGTTGGCAAATATCACATTCTAAAACATAGTTTTTAGTTTGTTTCCGAATGCCAGGCCACCAATATCTTTGCTTGAGTAAAGATACTGTTGCAGAAACACCTGCATGGGCAGAAGCTATCCCTTCGTGTGCTGCTAGGATTAGTCCTAATCTGCGTTCCTTATTTGGAATTACCCTATCCCCCACTCCAGGGATTCGAGCAAAAGGAACGTTGTTCGCATCAATTACATAAGAGTACTTGAGTGGAAACTTTTTTGGTAAGGCTGCACTGCTGCCTTTGCTCGAAGCATTGACAGCCAACATTATCTCACCGTCTATTTTTGTTTTTGAACGAGTGATCGCAGCTACGGAAGCCGTCTGAACAGCCCCCTTTGCGGCTTCGTCAGCCAATGAATTCCCTGCAACGTGAACGCCATCACGTTGATGACTCAGTGTTTGAATCACGTGGGCCTTTGGTAGTTCGTTTTTCAACTGAACTACTTGTTCCCAAAGCATTTTGTGCTTTATTGTGCCACCTTTCGCATCTTTGAAACCATTTTCAAGCCAGTTTTGTATATAGTCATTATACGACTGAACACAGTAAAAGGAATCGCACACTATTAGAGTGGGGAATTCTCGATCTGTACTTTCAAGTGCCAGTTTGAATGCTTGTAGTTCAGCTCGCTGAGCTGTACAATCTCCTAGAGACTGAGTTTTTGTGACCATAGGTCTGAAGATGCCATTTCGCATGCGACCTTTAACGATTGCACACGCTGCACTGTAAGCTTGCTTACTCCCTATTGCGGGCTGTGCGGATCCGTCAGTGTAAATTATGAATTCGTACTGATCGAGAGGCAGAATTTCAGTAGGCAGAGGACATTCTTGTTCATATTGCAGGAATGCTTGTGTTTTTAAATCTGGATCAAAAACATATTCAACATCTGTTGCAGCAAGAGAATTAACCCATTGTATACATCTTGGATGTAATGCTTTAGCATTTGGAATGCTTGCTTTTGTGACTGCTTCTAAAGCTGGTACCGGGGTTACGACAATGATGCGTTTCCCTTGGGCTAAGGCTCTTTCTTTTGCTACAGCGGTTTGAACTGCTGTTAGAATTTTTTCAGTTGAACTGAAGCGCATTTCCGCTTGTGTGTACAAATGGGATTTGTATGCGATTGGTATTTTCTCACCCTCATTGAAGGTTAAGTAGGTGAATCCACATTGACCCGAAATTATTCGGATCACCAGATTTCTTTGACTTACACGTGTTTGTAAGTGATTTGTTGCTAACATGTTAGCCTGTAGCGAACGCAGGATTTCTGTGTGTTCCTGTGTCCAGTTTCTGATTGAAAAATCAGGTTTGGTTAATGCGTAGAGAGGTTTAACCCTTTCTGCGTAATTTAGAATGTATGTTCTTCCAAAGTTTAGGAAACCCAGGATGGATTGTAGGTTTTTTAGCGTTTTTGGAGGTTGGAGCAGCGCACACTTTTCTAAAAAGTTAGCTGCCAAGCTCTTGCCTTCACTTGAAAGCTCATATCCCAGAAATAGGACATTGAGATGGGCAATTCGGGACTTTTTAAAGTTGAATTTGTAGCCCTCAGAGGCGAAACCCAGTATAATGGTGCTCACCCTGTTCAAGTGTTTTTCCAGGTCATCGTCTGTCAGATAGATGTCATCGACATAGGACAATGCCTCATTGTCATAAATTTGTAATAACTCCGTTACCTCGCTGAGAATAAACCTGGGCTGTTCTTGAACCCTTGTGGGAGTCGACAAAAATGACGCTGGGTCCCCATTATGGAGAATGCTGTTAAGTACCTGCTTTCAGGTGCTATGTTTTGACAAAATAAACCATTTGAGATATCTAATGTTGTTTTGTATTTTTTACGCACAATGTTATTCATTAATGCTGTGCTATGTGCATTTTGCACTGCAAAAGTTTTAGAACAAGTGTTTAAATGTCTGTAATCCAAAACTAGACGATATGTATTGTCTGGTTTGGAGACAGAAACAAAGGATTGTTCATTGAGGAGGTGCATGTTTCAATCACCCCTTGGTATTCAAGTTGATCTAAGATCTCCCTGACCTGTCTTTTAGCTTCTTGCTTTATTGGGTACTGCCTTTGTGCAGTTGGTTCATGTTTTAGATGTATTTTATGGTGAGGCGAGTCCTCGTCCCATCCTACATGATTTTTATATAATGCTGGGGCCAGGGCCACTGCCCATTTCCTGGCATATGTATATTTTAGATGAATTGGAATATGGTTGGAGAAGGCAGGCATAATAATGTCCTCGCCATGTGGGCACTCCCTGACAAATTGTGGTGGCCAGTCCTTTTCTGCTAGAAGTATGTCATAGCCCTTTGATAGTCTTTCCCAAAAAAGTGCTTTCACCTGTCTAGGTTTATCTCCCTCCATCCGGAGTGTTATGTCATATAACTTTTGTGGAGTACTAACCCTGGTGTCTACAGTCTCTACTGTAATGTACTCATTCAAGTCCACTATCTCCAGAAGTTCCTTCAGGTTCTGGCGAACTATTATGACTTCTGCTGCACTGTCCAGCATTGTCTGAGCCCATTCTCCGTTCTTGAGTTGTGTTCTCAGTATTCTCGGCATGTCTGATCTTCAGACCTGCTACTTTCTTTTTGGAGAATTGAGGTTTTGTTTTAGTTTTTGGAGCGTGTTTGAAGTCTTTTGATTTCACGCGTTCTTCTCTATGTTCCGTCCGTCCTCTTCTTTCCGAAGTCTGTGATGAGATCTGAAAGGGACGAGAGGAACGTGTATCAGTATCTTGATACCTATCATGTTTTCTCAAATTATCCCTTTTCCTGAGGTTATACCTCCTTTCAGAGGGCTCCTTTTTAGGAGACCTACCTCGGGATTGAGAACGTTTCTCGTTTGAATTTTGTTTATTAGTCTCCCACTTCTTTTTAGAAGATGTAGGAGTTTGTTTAATTGAGTCCTTCTCAGGAATTTCTGATAGTTTTGGTTTCACTGGTCTTCCACCCAAACTATCTCTGCCTAATTCTGCATAAGATTGTTCTATAATTCTTGGTAGCTCAGTTTGATGTTCTGTAACATCAAATTCCCTTAACTTTTGGCGGATCGCCACTGCTGCTGCCTCCCTTTAATATTAGATAATATTATTGTTGAGACCTGGTCGAAATTTTTCAGTAATTTCATACCTAAATTTAGAGCAGGCTCTGCCCCGTATTCGTTTTGAATTTGTTTCAGGACATCAGGTATTACCGCAATTGACGGAATGCCGTGTGTTTTAGTATAGATGGCAGCAAAGACTGAGCCCCAAGTGGTGCAGTCTTCCAGTTGTGGTGTGATCCCCATCGGTAAACTGATTGTTAGGATTCTGTGTTTCTCATGCGGGCTAGTATTTGGAAATACTGCTTCGATTTGAGTAATTTTTTGAGCTATCCAAAATGGAATTTGCTCACGTTTTGTGGGCATTTTACCCATGACTGCGTATAGAGTCTGTGGTGTAATTTTTAGTGTATTCCCCTGGTGAGGGGTTTGATTTGGAATTGTTAATGGTGGTTGGACTGTGAAAGTCCGCATGACATATTGTACCAATTGTCTGTAGATTTTTATTAATTCTTGTATTTGAACAAGTAAGTCCTCATCTGACATTATATCAAGTTCAGGATGAGGTGTGTAGCCGGCTAGAATCGGCCATGTTGCTCCTGGTCTACCTAGTGGACCGAGCCTGGTAATGTTTCTGTGATGTTTTAGGGCGCCTTTAAACCAGAGCTGGTGCTCCTGGTATGTTAATGGAATCTCAATATCCTCGAAAGGAATGTATTCCTCTGGTGGATCATCTTCTTTGTAGAAGTGAAACATTTTAGTTACTGAATTTGATTCAGGAAATATTACCCATGAATAGAATACCTCTGTCTGAAAGGATTCGTGTGCCTCTATCACGAAAACTGCTCTACCTCCTCTTGGTGGTAGGCCATGTTTTATAAGTTTTAGAGTAATGGCTCTTCTTAAGTTTGGAGTGATGTCAATGACACCCTCCTCGGCTTCATTTAAACCGGTATTGTTAAAAAATGCTGCTTGGGCTGGATCAGCCGCAGCTCCACCGTTTTCGGTGGCTTCGGTCATTTTGTTTTTTGAAAAAATGTAGAACAAGTTTCAAGGAAACAAAGATAAGGTGCACAATATTTGTGGAACACTGTATCCTTCAACTTTGAGCAAACCAAAACAGCTAATATATAGGGTACTGCCCTATGTAGCCTTGGTGGATACTTAACCCTGCCCACTCCAGACGTCTTTTGGAGTATATGGGTAGGGGTCTCTGAGAGAAAAAGCACGGCTGAGTTACTCAGTATCTAACGTTGAATTACTGCCTTACCAAACCGTTGGGCGCCATGTAGTGTAGCTCCTATTTCCCTAATAGGCTCTGCGCATTGGAATAATATATCCTATAGGTTTGACATAGGACTACGGGCAGTATGTCCCTATCGAGTATATTAAACTTAATTACTTGTGCCAGCTAGCTCAGAGGCCACTAGAAACTCCTTGACAACAAGAAGGGAGTAGTTTCTGGCATCCGCAAAACATGACCACTGTGTTTCCCTTTAGAATCAGAACGTGTCCCAGAGTCGTGGAAACAATAGATAACTATTTCACTCAGCTCAGTCGTGCATGCTTAGTTTTCCTCAAAGTTACACAGAAAGAACAGACGGGCGTTTCAATAAAAGATTTATTGAACAGTCTTGTTTCTGGTGTAAGTAAAATGTGCTGTTACGATCACAAGACAGTATGCGAGATAAATAATGTACAGTGTGAGCAGTAGAAATAAATAATACTGCGAGAGCATTATCTTTTAGTACATATGCGGTTACATAAATAACACAGACTAAAAATGCGAGTACTCATACGATGCGTTTCTAACCTAGTTCTACCCCAATGTACCTAACCTGTCCTAGGTGTAGGGAGAGGTATGAAGTAGGTGAAGTATTCCTTACTATAGTATACTAAGAGTATGTTAAGCCTAGTATGCCTAGTATGCCAAGTATGCCAAGAGTCCCTCTAGGTTCTAGTCAGCTCCATACCTGAAGAATGAGAGAGGTAGGAATCTCTTTGCCAGACTCGAACTCCAACACCCGGCAAGGGAAGTCAGATCACTGGAAGCTGGACTCTCTGCGTGCAGGGATGACAGTGTCTTCTCAGTGCGTCAGGCCGGGAAACGGGCTCCTCTGAAGTCGAGGTCTCCTCTGATTTACAGGGGCTAGGGAAGGTATATTTATACCTGAGAATTACCTCAGAATGTTAGCATTGACGTGAGTCGGACAGCGAAAGACGTCATGAATGAACCCCTAAGGAATAATGGTTCATGCATAATATATGAGACCTTGAAGAAATCAATAGTCCTGGGCTAGGGAAACTCCCGCAGCCTAAGGGTCTGTTCTTCAAGAACTCGTTGTGACGTTAGGGTAGACGGATGTCGGAGACCATGCCTGTATTTGGAGTGCACGGTTTAATGCCTAATAAGGACTGGGATTTTATGCATATATTAGGGCAGGGCGAATTGTGCCTATATAAGGACATGATTCTGGAAAGCCCGTTTATGGACACCCTAAGAGGAATACAACATGACTGAATAAGCCAAAGATGACAAATCGATGATCAATGTAGTGGCTCCTCTATTCTATATCAAAAAAGCTCTACCCTACCTGCCTAATCCCTCTACCCTACTCTGCAGTAGAGTAAGTCAAGTTTCCTTTCCTTGCTTACTGCCTAGCGAATGAATTTGCTGGAAATAATATGTGGTGGTGGGCGAGGCCAGTGAGTAAAGTGGGAGTAAGTGCATGATTTGATGTCAAGTTTGGCGTATGGGATACACTGTGATGAACGTGCCAAATACAATATATATAGGCAGTTCCTTTCCCCGTAGTGCAGTCCATCATTTTCTACAATGTCTACTTATGGCAGACAGGATAATATCCACATTTCATACGTGAGGTGTGTGAAGCAGTATCTTATTTATTATTCATCTGCCTCTTTGGAGTCAGGGTAGAAAGAGAAATGCATTTGGAGAAGAGCCGGGCCATTGGAATTAAAAATAGATAGGGGCCATACATAAATCTGCCCTCTAATAGTATTCTAGCTGGCATGGCCATCCCCCACTCTTGGAAGCTAACTGAAATTGTTACCATTTTTAAGAAGGGTGATCGTGCACTTCCAGCCAACTATAGGCCTATCAACCTGATAGACTCCCTCCAGAATTTTTTTTGTTAACAGGTGCTTGAACATCTCCAGAACTGGATTTGCGAAGAGAATATTATATCAGATTGGCAGGCAGGTTTTAGATCAAACGTGAGCACGATAGATCAGATTCTTCGGTTTGTTTGTATTTATTGGAAGGAAGTGATTATCAACAAGGGCAACTTATACGTTGCATTTGTTGATCTCCGATCAGCCTTTGATATGGTTCAGAGAAACAAGTTATGGGGAGTTTTAGAAGAAATGGGAGCTCCGGCTCCCTCTTGAATATCTTGGTTAGGTTACATGCAGACACTTTGGCCCAAGTGAGGTGGGGGGAGGATGGGGCGCTGACGGAATCAATCCATATTGACAAAGGGGTAAGGCACGGGTGCGTATTAGCGCCCACTCTGTTCACTCTATATATAAATGGTGTCATTGAGTTTTTCAACAGGGATGGGCGTGAATACTGAAAAGGAGGGCGGAGGGCCCCTGCACTCCTCTTTGCAGATGACACATTGCTGATTTCAAAGTCACCCCAGGGGCTTCAGCAGCTGCTGAACAATGTTCAGGCATTTTGTCTGGAGCGGGGCTGAGAGCTTAACAGCTCCAAGACCAAATGTATGATTTTTTCCTCCCGATCAACAATTCAGTGCAGGAGACAGATGTTTGTGGGTGATATCCCTCTAGAAGTAGTGGCTGAGTTTGACTACCTAGGTATGAAACTCACAAGAAATCTATGCTGGTCTCTAAAAGTGGAAAGGGCACAGCTGTCCTTGGTACAACAGACTGCAAATATAGCAAAAATGCACAGAAAAACTATATCTAGAAGGGTGGCTCCCACGTTAGAGATTTACAATATTAAGGCTCTAGGGGCGGTCTTATATGGTGCGGAGATATTGGGCTGCACAAAAAGGAATAATTTGTTAGTAATAGGACATACATTTCTTAGATCATTACTAAATCTTCCAATGAGTACGTCACTGACTCCACTCTATCTAGACTTGGCGCAAAAACAAATTACTCAAAATTGAGCTCATACTGCTTATGTTTTGGCATGGATTATGATCTACAACAGCCATACAGTCTTAAAGGGTTGGTCGCCATGACCTAATGTTGCCAAAATGTGCAACAATATTTTGTGGCTCCGCACTGTAAAGGCCCTTTTACAGAGGCTAAGCCTTGACACATATTGGGACTCTCCTGAGACTTTGTGCCAAATCCAAAAGGTCAGTCTCAAAGCTGTTTATTGGGGTAGTGTTGCGGCAGACAATATTCAAAATTGTAGAGGATCACTGTCTGCTGCTTTTATTGATTTTAAACTGACCCCGTTGAGAGTACTATTGATGAAATTGCCCCCCCCCACTAGCAAGGAAGCTATACCTACAGTTCAGTTATGGATGCCTACCTGTAAATACTTTTAAAAGGCAGCGGCACAAAGAAATGAATATGGTGGATGAGTACTGTACCTGTTGCCAAGGAGGACCAGAGTCACTCTAGCATGTTGTATTTTTTTGTCCCTTGTACAGACAGTCTCAAGTTAAGTGGATAGTCCCACTTTGCAGAAACCTGGGAATTAGGAAGCACCAGGAGGCGTTCAGAATACTGCAGACAGACTCAAATTGTATTGTTGTATTCTGCATGGCCAAATTCCTAATCGCAATGTGGATTAGACATGCCAAGTGTTCACTTGGTAGTCTTTAAAATGCCACTTTTGCCAGGGTCCCCTTAAATTGTATCATTCTACTTGGATACCTTGCAGTTGACTGATGTCTTTTAGTACCTACAGAAGATCTTTAATGTATTTTATATCTTGTTTTTATAACAAATGTATTTTAATGGTGAATTTTTGTGGTCTTTTTAAATGAAAAATTCTCTTTTTTGCTGCTTTCGAAATGGACCGACAAAAGAGTATTTAAAAATGTTATGTTGTACTATACGTGTTTGTAAGTGTACTGTTCTCTGTAATACGTTTTTGATCCAAAGTGATCGAAATAAAGTTTTTTGAACGGAACTGAAAAATAGATAATTGTCAACTACAGCTGTCCCAGCTGCAGACAGTAGCAAAATACCCGACACGCTGGCTAGTAATGAGCATGGTTCCATTATTTTAGCGCAACACACAACTTGTACTCCATAGTACATAATGCCGTACTCATTAATGAGAGATAATATTGTTTTTCCACTCAAAGTGTCTGTTAATAGTTACTTAAAAAGCCTTTAGAAGAAAAAAAAATCAAATCACTGTTTTTTAATATGTTTTTATTCTGCCCTAATACTTTTCTGCCACACAGTCGTTGCTTTTTTTTACAAGGCATGTGTGGGTAGAACAAAATTGGTCTTGTGACTCTCCTAATCATAATCACATCAAATTCCAATGGCCCTAGGGAACCAGCAATGTACTGCTTCTGTGCCATCCGGTAATTTAAATCAATTGTGTGCACAGAGCATTATTTCCAATTTGTCTTTTTTCGTTGTTTTTTTCTCAAGATAGCTGCTCCTGCTGGTCCACCGATAGGACCCAATGGTCAGGAAATAGCGGCCCGTCTGCGGCTGCAGAGGCTGGAGCATATCGAGCAAGAATACCAGTGGCTGGTGGTCCTGGAAGAGGAGGAGGAGGAAACAAATGCCTCTCAGCTGGGCCCAGTGCAACCGGTCCACCTCAACCTCCAGCCTCGAATTTTGGGACACTGGGGCTTGGGTCAGTTTGTTTGGGGAGAGGGGTGGACATGTTGTGTGGGTGGAGAGTGTGGGTTTCTTCGTAAAAAAAAATAAAGGGGAAACTATTTTATTATTTCAAAATTTATGCCTGAAGTAGTTTGTTTACCTTGCACTGCTGCCTTCGGTTTTTACGCAGCCTGCTTATGTGCTTGTAAGAGACAGTGTACCGCTTAGTTATAGAGTTATACCTCTCTAACTATCTTGACCATTAGGAGGATGCTGCCATGACCTATATTGCCAATAACAACCTAGATAAACGCTAGTAGCAGTTAGTTACTTACTTACTAAGTTAACTAGTTCACTTCACTCCATAGTTGTCTTACCTGAATGTAGATGAAGCAATAACAGGGAAGGCTTCACAACTTCACAAGCGAGGTCTCACTTCCAGTTTCACCCAGGTGAGCTCCAACTGTAGGATTAATCTGAATGATTATCCATTGTTGGCAACTAAATGGAAATAAAAAGACTGAGTTAGTGGGTTATATCAAAGCTTTATGAAGAATTGACACCAACGTGCTACATGATGACACAAGAATTCATGATAGTGATAAAATAGCATTAGTAGTAATAATTTGGCTAATGGGGAGCTAGTAGTAGCTTACGAAATCCTCAACTCATAACAAATGGACTCAAAGTCTGGAGTGGACAAGTTTAGGCGTTATGGTTATGCAACACAAGGCCTGAATGATGATGCTGACGACTGATGTTCTTCATTCTATATCTAAAATATGGATCACTTTTCATGCGGGGGTGGGAGAATAGTGCCAGTGTGGGCTATTGCTTAGAAGATCCTGCAGTAAGTTGGTATTGCTTTCACCACATCAGCCCCACCAAGTGTGTGATCCATTGATGGTGTAAATTAAGCCACACCTCAATAAATCACACAGCCCTGGGGAAGAGGGTTAGGGGTTTGATGAATGGAAGGGAAAGGTCATTTGGAAAAGGCTTGACAAAGACAAACACTACAGAAGGACAACGTTCATCTGGGCAATGAGCAGCACATCATTCGTCATCAATCTGTTGTGGAAGGAAATGAAGGAATGAATTTGCAGAGTACAGTTAAATGCATTGCAAACAGTCCTTCTGCCCCCGAGACCCACGCTTTCAGATCTCTAAATGTTCATTCTTCTAGGTTAAGAATTAACCCACCCTCCCAGTTTACCAAATATGATTGTTAAATGAAAAATGATACTGTATTGCACAATTAGGTGGTGCCACTGCATTCTCCTTGGGAATGTCCATCACTCTTGTGTGCCTGTCTGGACGGGTCCTGTAGGTAAGCAGGAGTGTTGAGCTCATCTTTCGCCTTTCATTCATGCAGGAGACTTGAAGGCCTGTAGATTTTTAAACAATGTTTTTTAGAGTCAAGGAGAAGGACAGAAGGAAGGTAAGCTTCATAAGGAGTGTATCAAGAAGATTCAGAGGCAGAGCAACAAAAACAAGAGGGGTACTCAGAGTTTTACTTTTGACATGTCATACACACACACACACAGCAGCATTTCACAAATTAATGCACCTCTCTCCATTCCACATAGCTGAGTACTAGGCCTCAGACTCTTGGTTTACCTATGAATTGAAGTTGATAACCTCTTTCTTCTAGCTGTTGATGAGGTAGTTCTGCAGCTCCCGCCCTGAGTTCTTCCATCCGCCTCCTGACTCTGAGTAACTCCATTCCACACCAGTCATCATGACCCAAGCAAGATAGACATGTAGTGCACTGCAGTTGAAGAACAAGTAGAGAAACAGAATTGCAGAATTTTACATAGGTTTTTGTTTGTTAGATAAAGTGACTGTTCTGGTCTCTTAAGAACCAGAAAAAAGGAGAGGACCCTGTAAGTAAATCTGGCTAAGTGTGAAAGGCCCAATCATCTCTAGGGGAAAAAAAAGATCTCCCATCATTCAGGCCCCAAACATTGCAAATCAATCATCTCAAGAAAGTTCCTGCATTACAGTTCAACATACTCTCCCTCACTGTCAGCCACCACATGAATCATCAATCACACAAAATCACTCGATAATCAGATCACTCATCGGTGCAATGGTTACCTGTTCCAATCCAACCACAGTGGTAGGTACACTATCTCCATTTGATGCAAGCAACAGATTGGAATTTGGCAGTCTTGTAAATCAAACTATTGTCTGGGGCAGCCATCCTAGATGATGAAAAAACTGAAGGATCATAGGAGTGGACCGTACAGGTTAATTAGTTTTTGCTAAATAAGTTTGTAAAGGCCAATCACCTCCAGGGAAAAAAATGATCGCCCATCACTCAGGCCCCAAACATTGCAAATCAATCATCTCAAGAAAGTTCCTGCATTACAGTTCAACACACCCTCCCTCACTGTCAGCCACCACATGAATCATCAATCACTCACAATCACTTGAAAATCAGATCACTCATTGGTGCAATGGTTACCTGTTCCAATCCAAGCACCGTGGTAGGTACACTATCTCCCCTTTGATGCAAGCAATAAATTGGAATTTG
The DNA here is from genome assembly GCA_963921515.1 of Calotriton arnoldi. NCBI lineage: Eukaryota > Metazoa > Chordata > Amphibia > Caudata > Salamandridae > Calotriton > Calotriton arnoldi. The sequence goes on from CAWUFW010003939.1 coordinate 871,045, forward strand.
GCAGTCTTGTAAATCAAACAATTGTCTGGGGCAGCCATCCTAAATGATGAAAAAAACAGAATCAATCATCTCAAGAAAGTTACTGCATTATAGTTCAACACACCCTCCCTCACTGTCAGCCACCACATGATGAATCATCAATCATCATCACTCACACAATCACTCACTCACTCACTGTTGCAATAGTTGTAGTTACCTCTTCCAATCCAAGCACAGGTAGTTTAAGTATTAGGTATTCATCTATGGTGCAGGCAACACATTGGAATTTGGTATTGGCACTCTTGAAAATCAACGATCTTCTGAGGCAGACCAGCTGTTGCTAAGTGATGCAAAAAGGGATAGGCAATGGGCATGCAAGGGGGGCAGGCATTGTCTCCAATGTCATGAAGGAATTGTGGAGGCTTCTTCAATGCACACTGTTCCAACTGCAATTCGGCAATATATGTGACTAGAAAATGATGGGGCAGCATGAATCTGACACAAAAATAATAATGTTCCACTAGCTACTTTTTTTTTGTTGCAAATACAGAAGTTCAACGAAATTATTAAAAAGTTCTATTACTTAGTCTAGGAAGTAGAGTTCGTCCTCAAACTCAGGTGGTTCACTCAGAAGTTGATCAGCTAACACACTTGATTCTGACCAATCATCCTCCTCCTCCTCCTGTGTTGTTTCAGGAACGGTGTAATTGTGTGGTATAAAATGCTGGTTCATTTTGATCATAGTCAATCTCTCTACGTTTTGGGACTAGAGACTGGTCCTTCTCACAGTAACATCTGCAACAGCTGCACTGAACACTCGCTCAGCAGACACACTGGTAACAGGACAGGCCTGATACTTTTTTGCCAGCCTGCTAAGCTCTGGCCATTGGCGCATCTTTCCATACCAATACATCAATGGATTTTGATCCACATAGACCTCTTTTGGATCATCCAGATACTCCTGGAATATCCTGTGGATGGTCATTGGTGCTGCCACTTGCTCAACCTGTTTTGCCATCGCCTGTGCATTGGACTTAAGCCCTGCCGATTGAAACCAATACAATGCAGAGGTTGAGTCCGGTCCTTCCGTTGCTGTTTTTGCCGGTGTTCTGGTTGATGGTGTTGTTGGCAGCTGTGAGACAAGACTGCTTTCTCTGGAAGTTGAAGGCAGCACCCCAGAAATGAGGTGTGGGACTCTAAGTTCCAGCCATTCTTCTTCCAGGTCTCCAGCCTGCCCTGCAATCCACCTCTTGTATTTTGAAACATACCCTTCAGAAAAAGGAATGAAAGTGGGCAGAAGTTTTTTGCACCGTGGATCAAGTAGTGTGGCACAGATGTACTCTTTGGACGCGCTGATGGCATGTTGCAGCCTTATATTACAAGACAAATGAAGGATTTAGCTCTCAACCAAGGCATGTGCTTCTGTGTTTCCATTCACACCTGCGGGGGCGAACCTTTTAGACACCTTCTTTACCTGGTCCTGTAGGAGATGCAACAACTGGATACCTTGGTCCATTATACTGTCCTCCTTGCTAACTTCCAGTGCGAAAACCTCAAAAGGGAGTAGCACCTGTGTCAGGCATTTGACTAGGCCCCATTTGTCAGCATCCATGGTCATAGCTTTCCCAACTGCATCCCCTCCTCTTTGAATGACATAGTCATTGATCTGTTTGTACTGCTCAAACAGATGCTGCAACATGTAATAGGTCGAGTTAAAACGTGTTGGCACCTCCTGTATCAGGGCTTTAACTAATGCTCTGTTATTACACTGAATAATTCGCAACTGTTTCTGGGCTTTAAAAGAATGGCTGAAATGAGTGCAGATTCTTCTGCAGGTGATCTGTATGTTGCTGACTATGTCTTCAGTTTTGCGAAAGTCTTGCACCACCAGGTTGATGCAATGGGCCAAACACAGGACCCTGAAATAGCCTCTGTCTGACATGGCCTTGACTATGTTACTGCCATTGTTCGTGGCAACAAGTCCAATTCAGAGACTTCTGGGTCACAGCCATTCATAAGCCTTGATGTTAAAGTCATACAAGATGTTTACAGCTGTATGTGATTTCTCCATGGCAAACATGGTCACTGTTGCATGCTGCCGAACGCTCTTAAAACTTTATTCAGGGCCAAGACCTGCAGATATCTTTTGCTTTTTCCCCGCAAAAGAGATCCAGTGTGCAGTGATGCACATGTAATCAGTCGCCTGACAACTGGTCCACATGTCTGTCGTCAGTTGGATAGTGTGAACAACACTTTGCTGTAAAGTTTGTCCAACCAACCGCGGCACATCGTGATGCAGAGCTGTAAGAGCAACTCTGGCAAAATAGGTCTGACTTGGTACCTTCCATTTCAGGCAGATGGCTGCCACAAATTCTAAGAATCGCAGTACTTCCACAAAAGAAAAAGAGAGGAGTTTCAGCACTAACATTTTTGCCAGCTTCCCATTGTTCAAACATGTGGTTGGGTGGTTCCGCTCGTAGGGCCCCACCTGCATAAACATGCTCATAATAGTAGCCTGGATTTTTTCCTTTTCTGGGGCCACTGACAGAGGTGTCTTTCGAGAAGTAGGTGGTGGTGGTAGACTCAATGTGCGTCATGGTGGGGCAGTCACTGTATGCTGCGGTGTCTCCATCTCACTCCGAATCTTGTGCCATAGTGAAGTCGCAGAGGTGGGTGAATCTGCTTGTGCACTGCTGGGGACAGGGCTGCTTCTTCCTCATCATCACCTTCCACCATGATTGGACTGGTAGCTGATGTTCCCCGGCTCTCCTCACCACCACAACCACATTCACATCCACTGTTCTTAAAGAATTGTTTTTAACTGTTTTAGTTAATTTCTCGCCGACCCGCGGTGCCGCCTGTTAGAGCGAGCCCGCCTACTGGGGGTTAGCATTTCAGTTGTTTCGCCACAAACGCCATAAATACCACGCTGGCTCGACTGTACAGCGGGCGCGCGCAGCGGGCGCGCGGCAGGCACGCCAAAGGCATGCCAAAGGCAAGCCCATCTGCGCCCGTCGGCGCCCGGAGCGCGTCCAGCGCCAGAACCCCTGGCAAATTTGCCATCGCAGGTACTGCCAGCAGCAACTCCGCGCACTCAGGAGAGGTGAGTGCCATGCCTCCAACTGCTGGAAGGGGGGGGCAGGAGTTAGAAACATATGAATGCCTAGGCTGTGGCTTCTGCTTTACTCAACCAACCATTGCCGTGGGCAGGGACTTCAATACACCATACACGGGGAATAAGGCCAACTTAAAATGCAAGGAAATCCAAGACCTCAGGCAACCTCCCAAGCATAAGGCGGGTACAAATTGTGGGCAGATGAGCAAGGCTGATAAACAAGTACAAAAACAAACCCTGTCCTGTCTGTTATTAGATACTCAATCACTTGTAAAACATAAGTTTCAATTTGAATGTCTCTTACAGCTAGATAAGCCGGACATTGTTTTTCTGACAGAGACTTGGACAGACGCAAGCTCAGACCCTGACTGGAATTTAGCCCTTTCCCCGGGCTATGCAGTGGTAAAACAGGATAGGACGGAGGGTAGTGGCGGGGGTATAGCCCTGATCTACCGAGATTACCTAAAACTGCGTTTTGAGGCCTCCACGCTGCTCCCTGCAGAGGGGTTACATTTCTCCTTTAAACGAAACAATGGTTCTATGTTTCAAGGTCTTCTTGTATACCAGCCCCCTGGGCCTAGAACTGCTTTCTCGCAAGCCCTCCTGATTTTCCTAGAACTATGCTTGGACTCGGACTCACTTACCATTCTTGGTGATTTTAATTATCATCTTGAGTTAGGGAGTAACCAAGATACAGCGAGACTTTTGTATAATCTAGCAGCGTGTGGTCTTACCCAATTAGTGTCTGAACCCACGCACTCGGCGGGTCATACGCTAGATGGGATTTTTACAAATGACCCAGAAATAACTATGACTAAGATCCTACCTCTACCCTGGACTGATCACAGGGCCATATACTTTGAGGTAACAAAAAGTAAGCCTATCCGATCGATTCCCATCCATGCTATCAAGGAGAGGGTCCGGCAATGGAATAAGATACAAGGGGGTGATTTGGAACAGGCTCTGAACTCTGGTCTGCCCACCTTGGCCGGGGACAATGATATAGCAGATGACCAGTTCGAAAACTGGATCCGGGTAGCTGTAAATGGCATTACTCCCGAAACAAATAAAATAGTTAAAAGAGTCTCAGCAACTGCACCTTGGTACAGTCCTGACCTTAAACGCGAAAAGATGAACTGTAGAAGAAGTGAACGGACCTGGAGAACTGACTACAGCTCTAAGCATAAGGTAGCTTACAATGCAAACCTAGAAAAATACAAGAAGGCCATCATTGAAGCCAAGCGGGCGTATTTTACTGCTAAAATTGGGGATGCCAGAAATTCCTCTAAGGAACTTTTTAAAACCGTCCATACATTAGTCAAACCACAGCATACCGCTCAGTTCAGACCAGATCAAGCTTTTTGCAATGAAATGGCTACCTTTTTCAGAGTAAAGTGCAATTGATCTATAATAATCTTTTAAACTCAGCCACTGCTATGTCTGGCAGCAACATTCCAATCATAGAAGCCTGGGCAGCACATTTGTAGGCTCTCACGTTTCAGGGTACTCACCCTGGATGAGGTCCACAAGCTCATATTATCAACAAAATCGGGTTCCCGAATGACCCCTGTCCTCCAGCTATATTTCAACTAGTATCTAAGACTATCAGTATACATCTTACCCCCCTTCTGAACCAGGTCTTAGAACTCGGCCGATATCCCAGCGCTTGGAATAAAGCCTGTATTAGGCCAATCCTCAAAAAACCAGCCCTCGATCCTATGGAGACCAACAATTACCGGCCGATCTCTAGGTTGCCAATGACAGCAAAAATCCTAGAAAAAGCTATAAACAAGGAGCTAACATAATACCTGGAAGAGAACAATCTGCTGGACCCGACACAGCATGGTTTTAGGCCCCGTCATTCGGCTGAGACAGCCCTATTATTAGCGACTGAGGGGATTCGGAAGATAGTTGATGGGGGGGGGCAGAGCGGTCCTCATCCTCTTAGACCTATCTGCTGCATTTGATACCGTGAACCACACGGTATTGGTGCAGAGGCTGAGGGATGTGGGAATAGAGGATACCGCTCTGACCCTCCTCTCTTCTTTTCTAGAAGACAGGGAGCAGAACATTCACTGGGAGAATCTACAGTCTGAGACTTTCCACCTCCCATGCGGTGTCCACGAGGGATCTGCCTTGTCACCAACTCTCTTTAACATATACGTATCCCCGTTGGCTAATCTTGTCAGGAAACATGGCTTTTCCTTGATCATGTATGCCGATGATTCACAGCCTACGATATCGGTATCTAAACAACCAGATATGGTGGCCAGCAGTTTTCATGCCTGTCTGAAAGACATCATGATCTGGATGAGCCAAAACTTTCTGAAGATGAACACTGACAAAACAGAGGTCCTTGAGTTTGGCAAGGGACCCTCCTTATGGAACAACAGCTGGTGGCCAACAGAGGCGGGAGACTGCCCTCGCCCTGTCACCAAAGTTAGGAATTTGGGTGTGATCTTTGACGATCAACTCAATTTCTGAGCCCAAGTAAACCATCTGACCTCCTCTTGTTTTTTCCTTCTGAAAATTTTGAGGAAAATCTTTCCTTTCATTGCACATGAACTCCAAAAGACCGTTGTAGTGGCACTCTTTCTTTCTAAGTTAGATTACTGCAACGCGCTCTTTGTGGGAATTGATAAGGCGCAGAGGAGGAAGTTGCAGTCCCTGCAGAACGCTGCAGCTAGACTGCTCCTGAACATCCCTAAGGGTCGCCCCACCTCGGATGCCATCAGGACTTTACACTGGCTCCCAGTCCAGCAAAGAGCCGATTTTAAGTCCCTGTGCTTGGTGCATAAGGCCCTTTACGGAGGAATTCCGGGGAGATACAGAAGCTGTTCTCCAGGTACTCTCCCATCAGAACGATCAGATCCACAACGATGGGCCTTATCTGTATTCCAAAAATCCGTAAGGCAAGGTGGGGGGGCCGTACTTTGTCATTTTGTGCGGCCAAACTTTGGAATCAGATGCCGTCCATACTTCGACTCCAACCTAACCTTCTGATGTTTAGGAAGGAGCTGAATACTTGATTATTCTCTACGATCTAACAGTTTCATTTATAGCTCTCTAGTACCATGTACCTCAATCAGCGCCAAGACGCCACGGCATTCGAGCGCTTAACAAGTAACAAATCAAATTCAGCAATTTTTTTAAGATGCTCCTCCCACTTGATTGTGCAGTGTTTTTTCATATGGGTCGTTTGGCATCCAGTACCATAATTTGTATCAGGCTTACCTTGACGAACATTCGTCTTGCAAACGCTGAATACTGCAATGTGCTCCCCCTCTTTGCTAACTGTAAAAAAGGCATTAACTGGGAAGGAGTACTTTTTTACCGAACCAATGCCTGAAGAAGAATTGGAGGTAGGTGGGCATGTTGTAGATTGCCTCTCTGCTTCTCCTGAAGAAGGGGTTGGTGCAGTTCTCAGCTGGGGCTTTGCAAATATGGGAGCTGGTGGTGCTACCTGTGCCACATCCCTCGGAGCAGGTCGAATAGCAATGTCTGACTCCCCTGTGTCATCTTCCACAATGACTGCCTCGTCATCATTAACCTCCTCATCATCCTGTACCATAATTTTAAGTCTTTTAGGAACTTTTCTTTTCCCTTGCCTCTCCTGGTGTCTCCTGGGCTCTGCCGGTGTCCACTCCATGTCCCTATCATCATCATCAGAAGTGGTGCTTGGAGAAGATGGTGGATAGTGCCCTTCCTTTTCCTTGCTGGAGATTTGGGAGCTAATGATTCTAAAAGAGAAGGTTTTTGCTCAGAAGGAAGCTTAACCTCATGTTCGGCTCCAACATTAGGAAAATGTACTATCGCTGGCTGCGCCTGCTGTCCACTTTGCTCTGTTTCCTGAAACGACTGTATACTACTTTGCGAAAGGGACAAATCCAATTCAACGTCACTACTCATTGGCATGATTGCAGTGACTGCCTCACTGACAGACATGGTCCTGGGCTTAGGTTGGGGTGGTACAGTCGATGGAGGAGAGTTGCTCCCAGCTTGCTCTCCGGAGGCCGGTGCAGCAGGCACAATTTTGCCGAAAAAGGTTCTTGCCGGCACGCCAGTGGTGGAAACATGCTTCTTTTCACTGGCCATTTTCTTGGCAACATCTTTCTTTGGGGCATCTTACAGCTCTCAGATGGCAGTTGCACCAAGCTGCACAAGCGGAAGAGATTGGAGAACTGACGTGTGACTGCATAGGCCTTCTGTTTGGCAGTACTGCGGGTGATGTCTCTTCTCTTGTGCACCTAAAGGCAAACAAGCAAAAAAAACATTTAGTGTGACACGTGGCATTGTTTGCAGTTTGAATTAGTACAGACAAAGTCAATATTATTGTGGTTGTTTTGTTAACTTAGGTAACCACTTTAAAGTCAAACCTCATCACCATACCATAATTCTCCATCAGAATATAACACACAATATACAGAATGATAGAGCTCTTTCCTTTATGTTCATATATTCTAAAGGAGATACCTGTGGCACTCAGGGAACTAAATGGGTAAATGGAATAGTAACCTTTTAAAAAATGAGTCATGCTAGAGTTTAAAGTGCACCGCTGGCAGGGTGTCCACCAGGAGGAAATGGAATTATATACCTAAAAAACTGAATGCAGTTGCGCAGCTCTGTGCCTATGGTGGATGAATGGATGGGTGGATGATGGATCGACCGAGGCAAAACGGGAAAAAATAATTTACAATAAAAAATATTTGTAATTTTTTTTAACCCCTTCCATGCTCATGACGGAATGGTTCCGTCATGAGCACAAGTTCTAGTGTGCTCATGACGGAACCATTCCGTCATGAGCACATGCTCAGGAAATCCCTCTGCTGCAGACAGCAGAGGGATTTCCCTTTTTTTTTTGCCTAGGGAGGTGGGGAAGAGCTTCCCCAACCTCCCCAGGCATATTTTTGTATTTTATTGTAATGACGATCATGCGCATGGTGCGCTATCTAACCCTGGGCATAGCGTAGTAGCACTACGCGTAGCTACGCGAAGTACACTTTGAACTATGCTCAGCTACACAAATTATGCTAATTGCGTAGGGCATCTTGCACAGTGCAAGTTATGATAAAATAAGTATCTCTGTCTTTATATGCTAAAATGCATATAGTCATTTCACAAAAGTGAAAACGATAAATTAACAAGCAGTGAGAGAGGTGATGATTTTGGGATCCTCCCTAACCTAGGGAGAGAACCAAGCAGATGCCTTGAAAACAAAAAGCACATCTTGTTGAACGATTCAGTGGTGGTCTCATCCTCTTAGGACCACCCCAAGCACAGTTATTGGCAAAAATACAATCCCAACCAAAGGCCCTGCAAAGCATTATGGGACGAGATTAGCAGTGGGCAGTGAATATTATAGTATCCAATATCAAAATAATTCTACAAAGAGCTGCAGTTCAGCTAGTCGTTACTAGATGTCCCTCACGAGTCAAATGCAAAAGCATTGAAATTATTACATCAAGCTGCAGTTCCACTAGTCGTTACTAGATGTCCCTCACGAGTCAAATGCAAAAGCTTCATGAAAGGGTTTCAATGCTTTTGCATTTGACTCGTGAGGACATCTAGGAACGACTAGTGGAACTGCAGCTTGATGTAATAATAATTTCAATGCTTTTGCATTTGACTCGTGAGGGACATCTAGTAACGACTTGTTGAACTGCAGCTCTTTGTAAAATTATTTTGATATTGGACACTATAATATTCACTGCCCACTGCTAATCTCGTCCCATAATGCTTTGCAGGGCCTTTGGTTGGGATTGTATTTTTGCCCATAACTGTGCTTAGGGTGGTCCTAGGAAGAAGGGACCACCACTGAATCGTTCAGCATGATATGCTCTTTGTGTTCAAGGCATCTGCTTGGTCCTCCCCTAGGTTAGGGGGACCCCAAAATCATCACCTCTCTCATTGCCTAATATTTTCATTGTCAAAGTTCACTTTTGTGAATTGGTTATATGCTTTTAGCATGTAAAATTGCTTTATCAAAGCATTTGTAGGTGTTGATTATTTTGCTGCTAAGCTACGTGTTTAGCACAGGTTTTGCACTGTGCTACGTGCAATTTGCGTAGTGCGTAGTAGCACAAACTAGGCTCCGTGAGCGTAGCGTAGTACTACGCCCAGGGTTAGCGCTATCGTCATTACATCGAAACTGAAACTTAGTTTCAGTTTCTCAGTTTCGGTGCCTGTGGGGCTATCTCAGCCCCCCTGAGCACCGAAAAAGATGGGAGAGGTATCGTTGGAAAGGGGAGAATCTCCCCTTTTCAATGGTACCCTTCCCTAGTGGATCCCTGCTTGGGGATCACCCCAGGAGGGGGATCCCAAAGCAGGGATCCACCCACTAGCACCAGGGAGGGGGGGAGCGGCCCTTGGACAAGGGTCTTTGCTCCCCCCCATTTTCTTTTGGGCACAACAGTCTTTCTGCCCCCCCGGGGGGCAGAAAGCCCACTAGACACCAGGGATTTTTTTTTATTGACGTTGGGGTGGGGCTGCCCAAAAAGGGCTTGGCAGTGCCCCCACCCCCCCACAGAAATGTCAGTCTTTCTGCCCCCCGGGGGGGGAAGAAAGACCACTAAAAAACAGGGTTTTTAAAAAAAATTATTGACGGGGTGGGAGGCCCAAGTACCAGCAACAGGCAAGGGCCCAAAACATTTTATTTCAGGTTTGCAGGAGATTCTGGGTAAGAAAACGTTGGGGGATCCACGCAAGCCATACCTCCCTGGAATCCCCCGGGTGTCTAGTTTTCAAAAATGTATAGGTTTGCTAGGTTTCCCTAGGTGCCGGCAGAGCTAGGGTTCAACATCTACAGCTAGGCACTTTGCAAAAAAAGGGCCAGTTTTCACTGTGAAAATGTGGTGTGTCCACGTTGCGTTTTGGGCCGTTTCCTTTCGCCGGCACTAGGCCTACCCACACAAGTGAGGTACCACTTTTCTCAGAAGACTTTGGGGAACGCGGGGTGGGTGAAATTTTGTGGATCCACGCAGATTCCATAACTTTCCACCACAGAAATGTGAGGAAAATGTGTTTTCTTTTACAAATTTTGAGGTTTGCAAGGGATTCTGGGTAACAGAACCTGGTGACAGCCAGTCAAGTCACCCCATCCTGGATTCCCCTGAGTGTCTAGTTTTCAAAAATGTATAGGTTTGCTAGGTTTCCCTAGGTACCGGCAGAGCTAGGGTTCAAAATCTACAGCTAGGCACTTTGCAAAAAAAGGGTCATTTTTCACTGTGAAAATGTGGTGTGTCCACGTTGCGTTTCGGGCCGTTTCCTGTCGCGGGCACTAAGCCTACCCACACAAGTGAGGTACCACTTTTCTCGGAAGACTTTGGGGAACGCGGGGTGGGTGAAATTTTGTGGATCCACGCAGATTCCAGAACTTTCCATCACAGAAATATGAGGAAAATTTTTTTTTTTTTTTTTTACAGATTGTGAGGTTTGCAAGGGATTCTGGGTAACAGAACCTGGTGAGAGCCAGAGAAGTCACCCCATCCTGGATTCCCCTGGGTGTCTAGTTTTCAAAAATGTATAGGTTTGCTAGGTTTCCCTAGGTGCCGGCAGAGTTAGGGTTCAAAATCTACAGCTAGGCACTTTACAAAAAAAGGATCATTTTTCACTGTTAAAATGTGGTTTATCTATGTTGCGTTTTGGGCCGTTTCCTGTCGCGGGCACTAGGCCTAACCACACAAGTGAGATACCATTTTTCTCGGAAGACTTTGAGGAACGAGGGGTGAGGGCAATTTTGTGGATCCACGCAGATTCCAGAACTTTCCACCACAGAAATGTGAGGAAAATGTGGTTTTTTTGACAGATTTTGAGGTTTGCAATGGATTCTGGGTAACAGAACCTGGTGAGAGCCAGTCAAGTCACCCCATCCTGGATTCCCCTGGGTGTCTAGTTTTCAAAAATGTATAGGTTTGCTAGGTTTCCCTGGGTGCCGGCAGAGCTAGGGTTCAAAAACTACAGCTAGACACTTTGCAAAAAAAGGGTCATTTTTCATTGTGAAAATGTGGTGTGTCCACGTTGTGTTTTGAGCCGTTTCCTGTCGTGGGTACTAGGCCTACCCACACAAGTGAGGTACCATTTTTATCGGGAGACTTAGGGTAACACAGAATTGTAGAGCAACTGTTATTACCTATTGACTTTCGATGCATTTCTGCCTTCCAAATGAAAGACTGTGTAAAAAAGAAGTCATTTGAAAAATGACCTATAATTCTCATGCTAGTATGGTTACTCCCAATTTCGTTAATGTGCAAATATCTACTGTTTCCAAACTCTATATTTTGTTCCCATTTCAGAAATACATAGGTGTCTTTCATACCGATTTTTCCATGTATACATTTTCCCAAAATAATTGCTATATACCCGGTACATAATAAAAAACCATTGCAAGACGCTGCTCAGTTATTGGCTCTGGGTTCGTCGGGTTCTTGGTGAACCTACAAGTCCTATATATCCCCACAACCAGAAAGGTCCAGCGGATGTAACAGTATATTGCTTTCAAACAGCTGTCATAATTAGAAGTTACAGGTAAAAACGTTGACACAAACGGCTGGTTTTTTCAACTAATTTTCAATTTTTCCTATATTTAACTGTTAGTTTCTATAAAGAAACCTTGAAGGATCTACACAAATGACCCCTTGCTGAATTCAGAATTTTGTCTACTTTTCTAAAATGTATAGCTTTCCAGGATCCATTATTGCTTTCATACCCATTTCTACCATTAACTGGAAGGAGGTTGAAAGCACAAAAAATAGCAAAAATAGGCTATGTCCCAGAAAAATGCCAAAACTGTGTAACAAATGTTGGTTTTCTGACAAAAGTCTGCTTGTCCCTGAAAGCTGGGAAGATGGTGATTTTAGCACCACAACCCCTTTTTTGAAACCATTTGCAGGGAAAAAACCAGACGCTTTCATCTGTAGCCCTTTTTTCCCATTTTTCCCAAAAAAAACAAAATGTAGCTGTATTTTGGCTAATTTCTTGGTCCCCTCCAGGGGATTCCACAAACCCTGGTTACCTTTAGAATCCCCATGATGTTGGAAAAAAAGGACGCAAATTTGGCGTGGATACCTTATGTGGTCAAAAGGTTTCAGGGGCCTAAGCGCAAACTACCCCAAATAGCCAAAAAAAGGCTTAGCACAGGGGGGTAAAAGGCCTAAGAGCGAAAGGGGTTAAACAAATTACAATTAAAAAAAAAAAAATTACATTAAATTAAAATTAACATTTTAAAAATGTAAAAACAATTTAAATAAAAAAATTACAATTAAAAAATGAAATAAAAAACTTTAAGTAAATTAAAAAAATTAACAATAAGTGAAATGATCCTCAAACATATTATTAAACTGATATCTCATCCTTCCATGCAAGCCTATGGCAAAGGCACACTGGTTGGACGCATAGAATGGCTGCCAGCTAGTGCCACATGGGCAATAACAACACTGAGTAAGAAAGCATGGGGAGCAAAGAACACATGCAGGTGTATGGCAAAAGCACACAGGCTGGCTACACAAAATGGCTGCCAGCCACATGGTCACAGCAACAACAACCGGCAAGGAGGCATGGCCACAACAAAAAACACATGCAGGCCTATGGCAAAAGCACACTGACTGCCTACACCAAATGGCCACCAGCCACATGCTCACAACAACTACAACACCCAGCAAGGAGGCATGGCCACAACAAAGAACACATGCAGGCCTATGACAAAAGCACACTGGCTGCTTACACAAAATGGCCACCAGCCACATGGTCACAACAACAAGCAGGAGGCCTGGAAAACAAAGACCACATGCAGGCCTATGGCAAAAGCACACTGGCTGACTGCACAAAATGGCAGCCAGCCACATGATCACAACAACAACCAGCAAGGAGGCATGGCCACTACAAAGAACGCATGCAGGCATATGGCAAAAGCACACTGGCTGCCTACACAAAATGGCCACCAGCCACATGGTCAAACAACAACGAGCAGGAGGCATGGAAAACAAAGAACCCATACAGGCCTATGCACACTGACTTTACAAAAAGATGACCCCTGACCACATGGCTTGGGGAAAAAAGACAAATGGTGGCCTTGGCAAACACATTCACACACTGGCCAGACAAAGGAGGCATGGTAACACAGAAAAAAGAGCATTAATTCAGCAATGCCACAAATGAGGATTAACTGGGCTAAGGCATTTTACAATAACACACATCCTCCAAAGGCATCAAATATAATAACCCACCTATACACTGTTTGCAGAAAACAAACATGAAATACCCCCAAAAAACACATTTTGTAATTTAATCCAATGCCATCCATGGCCTAAATGATGTTTCTATTCAACAGACACCACAGAAACAGTTGTTTCATGCAACCATAACTACTACTGGGCCTACTGGCTGGAAGGCCCATTGGCAGACTAGGCCACATAGTGAATTAAATGAATACTGCAAATTTATTAAAAAACATGGAGGACATATGCTAAATTGTGCAACATTTTTCCTTTACAAAAGAAAAATTGCAAGCAAAAAAATAACTATGCCCGACTCAAACTGCAGGCCACCCACCACAATAAATTTTTAAAATCGAATAAAAGTACAAATAAATCCTGGTGCATGAAAAGTGACCAGGAGATGGACAAAGCACTGGGAGGAGCCTGCTGGACAGGAACAGGAAGTTGGAGTCTCTGGGGCACTTTCTTTCTGTGGGATAAAAAAGTCACACAAAAAAGGCTTCTTGCACAAAAAAACAACTAAAACAGTCAGTTGGAGAAGAAAATCCACTCAAAAAGCCTCTCAGCTGCTTCTCATGCACAAAAGCTGCCTGAGCACTCCATTTGGGATCGTGATTGGCACTACATTGGCGCTGTCACACCTGAATTCCGCAAACTCTGTGAGCGGAGCGAGTTTTATGCCTGAGCCTAGGCAACACCACCTACCAACTTCAAATGTCCCCCAGAAAACAACAAAACTGTCATATAAATCTCCTTAAAAAGTGGTTAGGCCCTCCACCTAAAACAGCATATGTGGTTCAACCAGTAATTTCCCCCCACCCCCCAACACCATAGAGGATCTCATAAATGACGCTTTGACCCCTGACCAAAGACGTTCCCTCCTTTCGGTCTTTCAACCCTTTTACCCTTTATTCTCTGACATTCCTGGGAGAACTCAGTTAGCAGAACATGTTATTCTAACAGAAAAAAGTATTGTAGTCAAACACCAGTAGGGAGGCTATTCAGAAACAAATCAAAACCATGTTGCAGATGGGGGACATAAAACCCTCCCAGAGCAACTGGTTGTCACCCATAGGTCATGTACCCAAACATGACGGGTCGATCAGATTTTGTATTGACTTCAGGGCTGTGACTGGTGAGTCACAATTTGATGCGTACCCTTTATCCAGAATAGACGAGTTGCTTGAAAACCTCAGGGAAGCCAGGTATATCACCACAGTAGATCTCACCAAGAGATACTGTCATGTACCCCTTCAGAAGAAGGATCAGGAAAAAATTGCTTTTTCAACCCCAGCTGGACGGTATGAATTTACCGTCTTACCCTTTGCGTTCCATGAAGTCCCAGCCACGTTTCAAGGATTTATGAATAGAATGTTACAAAAGCACCAATCATATTCCTCTGCCAACCTTGATGACATAGTTATCTTTAGTACCACGTGGGAGCAACATCTAATTCATTCTCACAACATCTTTCAAGAACTGAGGGGTGCTAACTTACACATCAATGCAAAGAAGTCCAAGGTGGGATATAATAATGTCCGTTATCTAGGGTATGTCGTAGGGAATGGGATGATAGAACCCCAAGAGGAAAAGGTGAGGGCCATTTTGGATACTCCTTTACCAAAACAAGGAGAGAGGTGCGAGCATTCTTGAGTCTGCTCGGATACTACAGACAATTCATACCCCAATATTCCAAGATAGCAGGACCCCTAACAGACCTATTAAAAAAAGGGACAAATAAGAGAGAACTACAAGATCCTATAACAAAAGTCAGAGAGGCTTTTAGGCTCCTTAGAACAGCCCTTACCACAAGTCCAATATTGACCTCTCTGGATTTCTTGAAACCCTTCATCTTACAGATGGATGCTTCAGAAACAGGCATAGAGGCTGTCCTGTCCCAGAGCAATGATGAAGGGGTGAGGGTTCCCATTCTGTTTATACGTCACATACTCTTTCCTCGTGAACAGAAATACCCTGTAATCTAGAAGGAATGTCTAGCCATTAGGTGGGCGGTGGAAAAACTATGATACTACCTCGAAGGAAAGCCCTTTGTTCTGTACACCGACACTGCCTCTGTGACTTGGATGAGTCACAATAAAGGCAACAATCCCAGGGTTTTGAGATGGTTTCTGGCATTGCAACCCTTCAGTTTTGAGGTGCAGCATTGTAAAGGAGTCGACAATTACAATGCTGACTTCCTATCCAGGCTTCCTATTTTCCCCAAGTGGGAAAATCCGGGGGGGATGTGTCAAGCCGAGGAATCTCAGGAGCAAGGAGGGGAGGAGGATACCAGTGACGTCCCCTGGTATCCGGGTACATACCCCGCCCACACCGAGTCCGATCTTCTTTGTTTTCAGCCGTTTACAGGAAGACAGGCAGAAGTTTACAGGACAGATAGTCCGCTCTCGCTGTCGGACTATGGAAGCCTAAAGGGAAAGAAGAACCTGATGGCTTCACAAGAGGATGGGCCCGTTCATTGTTACGATGGGAAGGAACCTGTCATCGTGGCTCCAACCAATCACAACGGTCCTCATGACGTAAGAAGGCTCGCGTACCTATTGCCAGGAGCGGGGCGTAAACTGGAGTTCGAGAAGACGGAGAAGACGGGGAAGAAGCTGGAGGAGATGCGGGACGCCATAGGAAGTGAAGCCCCGAGTTCGGCGAAGTAGACAGAATGCGTCAAGGAAGATGAGAGGAAGCCAGGAAGCCACTGTCACCGCGATTCACCCAGCCATGTTCAATCAAACAATCAATCAGGGTTGGTAAACCACAGCTACTCACCCACCAGGGTCTCAAGGTGCTGGGGTCATCCGAAGAGCCAGGTCTTGAGGTCTTTCCTGAACTGGAGCAGTGTAACGACTTGCCAGAGGTGGAGGGGGAGGTCGTTCCAGGCCTTAGCTGTGAGGTAGGAGAAGGACTTTCCTCCCGTTCTGGTCTTGTAGATGCGTGGGATGGTGGCCAGAGAGAGGTCAGCTGATTGGAGGTGTCTCTTGGATGCATGGAAGGAGAGGCGGTTGTTTAGGTATGCTGGTCCGATGTTGTGGAGGGCGTTGTATGCATGAGTGAGGAGCTTGAATGTTATTCTTCTTTCGATGAGGAGCCATTGGAGGTCGCGGAGGTGTTGGGTGATGTGGTTGTGACAGGGGATGTCTAGGATCAGTCTGGCTGCGGTGTTCTGGACGGTCTGGAGTTTGTGAAGTAGTTTCTTGTTGATTCCGGTGTAGAGGGTGTTGCCGTAGACCAGACTGCTACTGATGAGGGCGTGCACGACCGTTTTTCTGGATTCGGATGGGATCCATCGGAACGTTTTTCAGAATATGAGGAGGGTGTTGAAGAAGGTCGAGGATACAGCGTTGATCTGGTGGTTTATCGTGAGTGATGAGTCAAGTATGATGCAGAGGTTTCGTGCATGGTCCGTCGGGGGGCGTTTCTGAGGGCGGGTGGCCACCATCTGTCGTCCCATGTGGAGGGGGTGGGGCCAAGAATGAGGACTTCTGTTTTCTCAGAGTTGAGTTTCAGGCAGCTCTTCTTCAACCAGATGGCGACGCTTTCATCCCTTCTTAAAAGTTGTGGTTGGTGATGTTGGGTTCTTTTGTGAGGGAGAGGATGAGCTAGGTGTCATCAGCGTAGGAGATGATGTTGAGCCTGTGGTTTCTGACAATGGTTGCGAGGGGGGCCATGTGGATGTTGAAGAGGGTGGGGATGAGGGAGGATCCTTGGGGCACTCCACATCTGGTCTCTGTTGGTTCCGAAAGGTAGGGCGGGAGTCTGACTCGTTGAGTTATGTCTGTGAGAATTGAGCATATCCAGTCAAGGGCATTTCCGCAGATGCCGCCGTTGTGGAGTCTGGTGGCTAGTGTGTGGTGGGAGACGGTTTCGAAGGCAGCTGAGTGGTCCAGGAGGATGAGGGCTGCCATTTAGCACTGGTCGTGGAGGGAGCGGATGTCGTCAGTGGCGAGAGTAGGGCGGTCTTGGTGCTGTAGTTGCTGCGCAATCTGGATTTGGAGATGTCCAGGACGTTTTTGGCTTCGGTGAAGTTTGCTAGCTGGGTGTCGACGCCCTTTTTGATGACCTTGGCTGCGAATGGAAGCAGGGAGATGGGCCTGAACTTCCTGAGGTCCGTCGGGTCTGCGGAGGGTTTCTTCAGGAGGGGGTTGACTTCAGCGTGTTTCCAGTCATCGGGGATTGTTTTGAGGGAGCAGTGATTGTCCGGCGTAGCTCGGGTGCAATGGCGGCTCTGTGGAAGATGTGGAGTGGACAGGGGTTTGAGGGTGCTCCAGAGTGGATGCTCTTCATGGTCTTTAGGGTGTCTTCTGTTGTGAGCGGGGTCCAAGTGAACAGGGTCTGTTGGGTGGCGTCACAGGGGGTGGGATCTGTAGCGGAGGTCTTGGTTGTCAAAGTTGTCGTAGATCATCTTAATCTTGAGGTGAAAAAAAGTGCTGAGTCTGTTGCAGAGGTCTTGGGAGGGTGGGACGTCTGTTGTTTCGCTGTTGGGTTTGGCAAATTCCTTGATGATGGAGAAGAGTTCTTTGGTGTTGTGGGCATTGGTGAGGATTTTGTCTTGGAGGAATTTCTTCTTTGTGGATTTGATGAGTTGGTGGTGTGCTGTGGTGGCTGCTCTGTAGCGGTGCGTGTTTCTGGGGTTCTGTTGTTCCTCCATGTCTTTTCGAGTCATCGGCAGGAGAGCTTGGATTCTTGGAGTGCAGGGGTGAACCAGCTTGCTTTCTTGGTGTGCCGTCCTGTGGCTTTCTTGAGGGGGGCGAGTATGTTGGCGCAGTTCATGATCCAGCAGTGGAGGCTGCGTGCTGTGGTGTTAAGGTCTGGTGCCGTTGGTGGTGGGGTGCTGATGAGGGTGGAGGTGAGCTGGTCTTCGGTGACTTTGTTCCAGGTTCTGTGGAGGAGGCGGTGGGTGCGCTTGTGTAGGGTGGGTTTTCTGAAGGAGAAGTGGATGCAGTGGTGGTCTGTCCAGAGGAGTTCCATGGTGTGGCTGTAGGAGACGCTGTTTCCTTCTGCGAAGACGGGGTCGAGTGTGTGTCCCGCTGTGTGCCTGGGGGCGGTGACCAGTTGCTTCAGTCATATGTTGGGGTCGTTGTGGTAGTCCAGGTGGAAGTTTAGGTCTCTGAGTAGGATGTAGTCAGTGGAGGCGAGGGCGTGGGGTGCGAGGAGGTCGGCGATGGTGTTGGTGAAATGAGCGCGGGGGCCGGGCAGCCTTTAGATGAAGGTTCCACGGAGAGTCGTTTTAGGGTTGGTCTGGATCTGGAAGTGGAGATGCTCCATGAGGATCGTAGTGTCGTCCGGTGGTTGTCATAAGGAGGGAGCTTTTATGGACGATGGCGATGCCTCCTCCTGGGCGGGTGGGGCAGTCTTTCCGCAGGATCTTGCATCCGTCTGGAATGGCGGTGGCGATGTCGGGCGCTGAGTTGGTCCAGGTTTCTGTGAGGAAGGCGACGTCAGGCGCGTGGGTGTTGAGGAGGTCCCAGATTTCTATGGCGTGCTTGTGTCGGGAGTGCACATTAAGGAGGATGCAGTTGAGTGGTTTGTGAGCTGTGATGTTCGGTAGGCTGGGGGCTGCTGCTGGGGTCCGGAGGTGGGTGAAGGTGCAGCGGCAGTGTCGACAGGAGATCGGGCCTTGGGTGTTGCTCGGCGTCAAAAGCTGGCAGTTTCGGGGTTTAGAGCGTGGTGGGTGCTGGAGTCATAGCGGAGGCGGGTCGGAGGACCAGGGTCCATGGCGCTGGTCACGGTCGGGTCGCGGATGGGCGGAATCTGGAGGAACATGGCTAGCCCAGGTACGTCACCGTCTACTGGGGAAGAGTGGGATGCGAGAGGGAGATGGGTGGGAGGATGAAAATACTAGCACCCTAGGCAGCTCTCCAGGGGGACTAGAGGGGTATTAAAGCGCCTATCTCCCTAGCAATTTCATATATAGTGATACATTTGAGCAATTCCCTAATATTAGCTCAAGGAACCTTCTGAATCGCTGACACTTTATTTGCAAGAAGGCTCCATAAAGCCTTATCCTAGTGATTTGTAACTAGAAGGAAATAGGTGCCATTGAGTTACAGTTTGTGCACATGGTGACGGGTCAGAAGTATCAAGCTTTGGCGAGCATACTTACTAAACCTCTTCCCAAACAAAGTAAATAATAAGAGTGAACACTTAACCTGTGGCCTTTCTCTTCGTTCGAGGGGCGTACTTCCTCCCCGGTGGTCCTGGGCTTGCTGAACCTGAAGGAAGAAGAACAGAAGAATATTGCAACTCAACTAAAGCCAAGCTTTCAAATAGTCAGCGGAAGGTTCTTGACTGCTGAGGCCGGGTGTGCTGTTGCCGGGTGTGCTGGAGGTTATGTTTTGGCTTCATCTACAGCTTTGTCCAAATCACATTGTGCATTCTATGTATGCCATGGGATTCTGAATTGCCTCTGGAACTGAAGATTACAAGGCTGACAGTTTATGCCGGTCTGCCTGGGGTCGGTTGTGTGTACCTTCTTGTTGGACCTGGCACGTTCTGGTTGGTTTATGCAGGGCCCTAGCCAGGCAGAACCTACCACTTCCGTCAAGAGTGGTTGATTACACTCACTGTATAACCGGCGCTCACCCAAGGGTAGCTTGGCACAGAGCATTGGCACAGCACTCCCACACAATTATATTGAGCATCACAAAAGAGACTTCACACGTGGTGTATGTAAATTATATTCTACATTCAATACACAGTTTTTATGAACATGACATGAATAACATGCATCTCTGGGCATAAATCACATTTGGAAATATTACTAGCAGTACTAGGCTCAACCGTGTTAAAATGACATAAGCAGTATACACATTTAGGCTAATCCTACTTTACCCCCTAGCACCTTTATGCGGTGCAAATCGTTCTTAGAACTAGGCCCACCCTTACAAATAGCACGAAGAAATACCACACAGTTATATGATGCACCCTAGATCAAAACAATATCAAAAATATGTTCACACAAAGAATTATAGCACTTTTTAGAGGCACTCCGGGCCGAAGCCACACAGAAAAACCAATGTCAATGTAATGCACTTTTAGGAATGAATAAACGTGTAAACCAGACCCGCAATGCGATGGGATCAGTCGCAGGTAGTCAGCAAGCTGTCATGCACGCAAACACATCCACACTCACATGGCACCAATACGCAGTGCAGCAGATATCGGCGGATCTCCGCTAAGCAGCCGCCATACAACTTCGATGCAGGCTAGATTCCTGAGCTCCGCACAAGGCAATTCGGTCTCCAGACAAGAGTATTCAATTCACGCTTACACCGCACTACCAGTCGGTAACCAGCAGCTGATATGGGCACTTGCAAAGGCACCGCTCCCCAGATGACACAGGTAGATGGTGTAGTTCCCTCAGGGGAGTTCTCTGATGTCCCTGAGACCTCGGCAAGAACAGGGGACATGCCAATTCATGGCTCCACACAGCAGCATGCAGTCTGCACAGGCCAAGGTTCTCCGGTCCCACGCCTCCACAAGTGTATCCCTCCCGTGCTGTGTCTTGGCATCGATAGTTATATCAAAGTGTGCCTTTGAAGTCGGGGTGGTTCAGAGGTGTTCCTTTGAACCACAGATGTCTCCCCTAACTTTCAGTTCTGTCAGCCATGGGGCCATGGAATGCAGATCTTTATCCATGATCTGGCTCCGAGAGGCCAAGTGTCAAAATCTCTCCCTTCAATCTATCCATTAGGCCTCCAAATGGCAGAGGCCTGTCATTCCGGTTGCATGCCTAGTTGTTTTATAGCTGTCTTTGGGGAATGCACAGATGTGTTCCCCCAATCTCCAGCATGGTCTAGAGTCAGACGGAAGGCATACAAGAGAGTTTAATGCAGAGAAATGCCCATAGTCTGAAGGTGGCATTTCTAAGCTAGTACTGGCAAAACCCTTGGTACCACAAGAGAGAGGTTGTCAGTATGAACCCAATGATAGGAAACATCATGGGGCTGTTCCTCTGCAATCCACAGTTGCAGCGCGAAGTCATCTAAGCCATTCC
The DNA here is from genome assembly GCA_963921515.1 of Calotriton arnoldi. Taxonomy (NCBI): domain Eukaryota; kingdom Metazoa; phylum Chordata; class Amphibia; order Caudata; family Salamandridae; genus Calotriton; species Calotriton arnoldi. Next base: position 892,358 of record CAWUFW010003939.1, read on the forward strand.
CCCATATTAACCTATAGAAAGAGCAGCCCGTAAAGGTAGCTCCAACACGCATGGGCATTCAACACTACCTGGGCAGGGACTCAGCCTGGGTCCCTGCCCTGTCTCGCCCACCATGGCCTTCACCTCGTAGGGCCAAGCACCAGGGTACTCGAGTGGTGGGGAAAGGACCTATCAGGAGGGGCTAGCTCATGAGTCAGGCCACCCTGAGCCGACATGCAATCAAGCACCCGCAACCCTGCAATGGCAGGAGGGACACATGGGGAAACGCACCAGAGGTGCCAGCGCACACACATAAGCCTGCAATGTCAGGCGGGACACACGGTGAAAAGCCTGCAATGGCAGGGTAGACACATAAGTAAAAGGACCACAGGCGTGAGTGCGCACGCACAGGTCTGCATTTGCAAACTGGCCCCATGTTGATGAACGCCATATGTCCGCACCGCTTCTTAACGTGTGTAGAAAGTGTGTGCACACTTACACGCTGCATGAACAGTGAGAAAGTGCCAAAAGCCTTTAGGCTATGTAAGAGAATTAGCAAACTAGGTGATGTCCTGGGGTAAGAGCTGACCTCCTAGGTAGGGGAACCCCATGTGGGGGGGTCTCCTCTACCTGAACAGGGGACAGCCATTCGTACCTGCCCAGCCTTAAGCCTACTCAAGACCCCCCCTACAGACGACCTGATTCTCGGGTAGATAAAAGTCACCGTTGCCAAGCTGAGACAGCGGTACTGAAGGTAAGTCTAGCTGTAAATATTTCATTACAAGCGAGCCCTCGTTTTGCCGCGCGTTAGACTGCAGCGACCAGGCTGCGCGGCACACAACAGCTGTTCCAGCTCATGCAGGCCATGTCGTAAGTGTAGTGTCCGGCTGGACACGTTCTAGTGTTTCATCCTGTATAACACTTACACTAACACCCACCCATCACGGTGTCACCAGTCAGGTAACCCTGCAAATAAAAGGGGCCGGGCGCACGTGCCCTGGGGCAGTTCCAGTACCCCACTGCTGAGTGTCTGTGTGGTCATTTTGTACATCATGTGGGCCTAGGGCCCAAAATACCACAGGGAGGAGACAATCGAGGCCGCGGCATCCAGCCGGCATTAGCAACGCGTACAACATGGCCCGTCTTTAAGGAATCTCCCGGTGATTGTCGGTGCTGCTTGACGCCACGGTGTGTGCGACGTGTTTAAGAAGCAGCTGCTGGGAACAGAAAAAAACACTGCCATCAAGCGCATGTTTTCAAGCCACTCAGAGTGCGGCATTACAACAAATGTAAAATAAAGGAAACTTTATGTTTGGGCCTGGAAGAGCGCTCCTGAAGTAAGGAAGGTGCTGGAGCTATTTCGTGGGCAGCGTATATTTGGATATCTCCAAAGATATGGAGGAGGAGTGTCACAAGGAACAATTGACAACAAAAGGGAACTAGGCATTGGCATATCTGTAGACAATGAGGAGGGGCTAAGGAACCTGAGTTGGTGAACAGTCCATCATCATAGAAAGGGGACAACCATTCTTCTTCTGCAAATCCGTAGTAGGGAGTGCGCAGGAAAATTAACCATGGACAATGGTGACTACTTTTATTGTGTTATTTTATTTCATTGGGAAGGACAAGAGTTCTTAATTGTGGCATTGTATATATTTGATATGTATTTGTTGGTTTTCCCTAACATGGCAAAGAAAACAGACCACACGGACTCAAAAGCAAGCTCTACAGATTTACAAATGTTACCACAGCATTATCAGCAGGATATTGTTACAACATTATTGAAAATGATGTCAGTAAGTGTATGTCCTGAAGAAGAACCCAGTATCAGGCCACACCTACCACAGATTTACATGCAGATCTTCTATGTATTATAAGCATGACCTGTAAAGTGATTGCCGGGGTAGTATCACCTCTATAAAGTATATTGCCCCTGTGTGATTTTTAGCCACCCTCACCTCATTTGTCTCATTCAGCATCATTCTTTTCTCGAGGCTGTGACACCAGTTCTTTCTGTGCCAATTAATCTCCTGATTCTGCTTAACCGTTAAGTATAAACAGTGTTGTTAACCCCTTCGATGCTCATGACGGAATGGTTCTGTCATGAGCATCGGTGCCCCTGTGTTCATGACGGAACCATTCCGTCATGAGGCCAGGGGCACGAAATCCCTCTGCTGCAGACAGCAGAGGGATTTCTATTTATCCCTTGTCACCTTGGGAGCTGGGGAAGAGCTTCCCCAGCTCCCGAGGCCCCCTCCCTGGTTTCTGTGCCATGACAATCAGTGCGCACGTCGCGCTGTTGTCATTGCACAGAAACCGAAACTGAAATGAGCCTTTAGGCTCATTTCAGTTTCACTATCTAAGTGCTCAGGGGGCTATCTCAGCCCCCCGGGCACGTAGAAAGATGGGAGAGGTATCATTGGAAAGGGGAGAATATCCCCTTTCCAATGGTACCCCTCCCCAGTGGATCCCTGCTTGGGGATTGCCCCAGGAGGGCAATCCCCAAGCAGGGATCCACCCACTAGACACCAGGGAGGAGGGAGCGGCCCCTTGGGCAAGGGCCTTCGCTCCCCCATAAAGAAATGGGCACAAATCAGTCTTTCTGCCCCCCCTGGGGGCAGAAAGCCCACTAAACGCCAGGGATTTTTTTTTGGTGCATTTTGTTTAGGGTGGGGGCTGCCCGAAACGGGCACGCCCATGCCCCCACCGCCGCCACCATTACACCCTTTCTGCCCCCCCTGGGGGGCAGATGGGGGCAGTAGCTTCAAATCTGCCCCCCCGGGGGGGGCAGAAAGCCCACTTGACGCCAGGGATTTTTTTTCGCGCAATTTTTTCGCCAATGCCCCCACCCCTGCCACCATTACAGCCTTTCTGCCCCCCCCCTGGGGGGCAAGAGCCCCCAATCTGCCCCCCGGGGGGGGCAAAAAGCCCACTAGACGCCAGGGATATTTTGGGGCAAATCTGAATTAGGGTGGGGGCTGCCCAAAATGGGCATGTCAATGCCCCCACCACTCCCCCACAAAAATTACAGCCTTTCTGCCCCCCCTTGGGGGCAGATGGGGGCATTAGCCCCCAATCTTCCCCCCGGGGGGGGGGGAAAAAGCCCAGTAGACGCCAGGGATTTTTTGGGCAAATTTTAATTAGGGTGGGGGCATTGGCATGCCTGTTTTGGGCAGCCCCCACCCTAATTAAAATTTGCCCAAAAAACTCCCTGGCGTCTAGTGGACTTTCAGCCCCCCCCTGGGGAGCAGATGGGGGCATTAGCCCCCAATCTGCCCCACCAGGGGGGCAAAAAGCCCACTAGATGCCAGGGATTATTTTTGGGCAAATTTGAAGTAGGATGGGGCTGCCCAAAACGGGCATGCCCATGCCCCCACCCCGCAAAAATTACAGCCTTCCTGCCCCCCCTGGGGGGCAGATGGGGCAGTAGCCCCCAATATGCCCCCAGGGGGCAAAAGCCCACTAGACACCAGGGATTTTTGGGGCAAATTTTTATTAGGGTGGGGGCATTGGCATGCCCGTTTTGGCAACCCCACCCTAATTAAAATGTGCTCAAAAAATCCCTGGTGTCTAGTAGGCTTTCTGCCCTCCCTGGGGGCAGATGAGGGCATCAGCCCCCAATCTGCAACCCCGGGGGGCAAAAAGCCCACTAGTCGCCAGGGATTTTTTTTGGGCACATTTGAATTAGGGTGGGGGTTGCCCAAAACAGGCATGCCCATGCCCCCACCCCCTCCCCCCACAAAAATTACAGCCTTTCTGCCCCCCCCTGGGGGGCAGATGGGGGCATTAGCCCCCAAACTTCCCCCCGGGGGGCAAAAAGCACAGTAGACGCCAGGGATTTTTTGGGCAAATTTTAATTAGGGTGGGGGCATTGGCATGCCCGTTTTGGGCAGCCCCCACCCTAATTAAAATTTGCCCAAAAAACTCCCTGGCGTCTAGTGGACTTTCAGCCCCCCCTGGGGGGCAGATGGGGGCATTAGCCCCAAATCTGCCCCGCCGGGGGGGCAAAAAGCCCACTAGACACCAGGGATTTTTTTGGGGCAAATTTGAATTAGGGTGGGGCTGCCCAATACGGGCATGCCCATGCCCCCACCCCCTCCCCCACAAAAATTACAGCCTTCCTGCCCCCCCAGGGGGGCAAAAAGCCCACTAGATGCCAGGGATTTTTTGGGGCAAATTTTTATTAGGGTGGGGGCATTGGCATGCCCGTTTTTGGCAACCCCCACCCTAATTAAAATTTGCTAAAAAAAATCCCTGGTGTCTGGTAGGCTTTCTGCCCCCCCCCCGGGGGCAGATGGGGGCATTAGCCCCCAATCTGCACTCCCGGAGGGGGCAAAAAGCCCACTAGTTGCCAGGGATTTTTTGGGGGCAAATTTGAATTAGGGTGGGGCTGCCCAAAACGGGCATGCCCATGCCCCCACCCCCTCCGCCGCAAAAATTACAGCCTTCCTGCCCCCCCTGGGGGGCAGATGGGGCAGTAGCCCCCAATCTGCCCCGGGGGGGCAAAAAGCCCACTAGACGCCAGGGATTTTTTTGGGCAAATTTTAATTAGGGTGGGGGCTGCTCAAAACTGGCATGCCAATGCCCCCACCCCCCACCCGCAACAATTACAGCCTTTCTGCCCCCCTGGGGGAAGATGGGGCAGTAGCCCCCAATCTGCCCCTTCCCCGGGGGGCAAAAAGCTCACTAGACGCCAACGATTACGCTGGCTTTTTTATGTGTGGGGGTGGGGGCTGTCCACAATGGGCATACCAATGCCCCTACCCCCAAAAAAATAGCTACAGTGTTTCTGCCCCCCTCGGGGGCATACCGGGGCAACCCCACCCCCCGATATCCCCCCCCAGGGCGGCAGAAAGCCGACTAGGCACGGATTTGTTTTTAGCAATATGCCTACCTGTGGATTTTGGGCCCTAGCGCAGCCGGCACATAGGGAAACCTAGCAAACCTATACATTTTTGACAGCCAGGGGAATCCAGGATGGGGTGACTTGACTGGCTCTCACCAGGTTCTGTTACCCAGAATCCCTTGCAAACCTCAAAATGTGTATAAAAAAAACACATTTTCCTCACATTTCTGTGGTGGAAAGTTCTGGAATCTGTGTGGATCCACAAAATTCCACTCACCCCGCATTCCCCAAAGTCTTCCGAGAAAAATGGTACCTCACTTGTGTGGGTGGGTCAAGTACCCGCGACAGGCAAAGGCCAAAAACGTATTGAGCGACATCAAAATTGCCTATCACAAAACGACCTGGTTTTGCAAGGGGGGTCACCTGGGTTTTTGGCCCGTGCTCGGCGGCCACCTAGGGAAACCTACCAAACCCACACATTTCTGAAAAGTAGACACCCGGGGGATTCCAGGGAGGTATGGCTTGCGTGGATCCCCCAACGTTTTCTTACCCAGAATCCCCTGCAAACCTGAAATTGTGCTGGAAAAAAATCACTTTTTTCACACATTTGTGTGTGGGAAAGTTGTGGCATCACCGGGCTGACACAAATTTCCTACCACCCAGCGTTCGCCCAGGTCTCCCGATAAAAATGGTGCCTCACTCGGGTGGGAGGCCGAAGAACCAGCGACAGGCAAGGGCCCAAAACGTATTGAGGCGACATCAAAATTGCCTATCACAAAATGTTTTGGGCCCTTGCCTGTCGTGGGTACTTGGGCCTCCCACCCGAGTGAGGCACCATTTTTATCGGGAGACCTGGGGGAATGCTGGTTGGTAGGAAATTTGTGTCAGCCTGGTGATGCCATAACTTTCCCACACACAAATGTGTGAAAAAAGTGATTTTTTTCAGCAAAATTTCAGGTTTGCAGGGGATTCTGGTAAGAAAACGTTGGGGGATCCACGCAAGCCATACCTCCCTGGAATTCCCCGTGTGTCTAGTTTTCAGAAATGGGTGGGTTTGGTAGGTTTCCCTAATTGGCCGCCGAACCCCGGGCCAAAAAGTCATGGGACCCCCCTTGCAAAACCAGGTTGTTTTGTGATAGGCAATTTTGATGTCGCCTCAATACGTTTTGGGCCCTTGCCTGTCGCGGGTACTTGGGCCTCCCAGCCGAGTGAGGCACCATTTTTATCGGGAGACCTGGGGGAACGCTGGGTGGTAGGAAATTTGTGTCAGCCCGGTGATGCCACAACTTTCCCACACACAAATGTGTGAAAAAAGTGATTTTTCCAGCAAAAGTTGAGGTTTGCAGGGGATTCTGGGTAAGAAAACGTTGGGGGATCCATGCAAGCCATACCTCCCTGGAATTCCCCGGGTGTCCAGTTTTCAGAAATGTGTGGGTTTGGTAGGTTTACCTAGGTGGCCGTCGAGCCCCGGGCCAAAAAGTCATGGGACCCCCCTTGCAAAACCAGGTCGTTTTGTGATAAGCAATTTTGATGTCGCCTCAATACGTTTTGGGCCCTTGCCTGTCGCGGGTACTTGGGCCTCCCACCCGAGTGAGGCACCATTTTTATCGGGAGACCTGGGCGAACGCTGGGTGGTAGGAAATTTGTGTCAGCCCGGTGATGCCACAACTTTCCCACACACAAATGTGTGAAAAAAGTGATTTTTTTCAGCAAAATTTCAGGTTTGCAGGGGATTCTGGGTAAGAAAACGTTGGGGGATCCACGCAAGACATACCTCACTGGAATCCCCCGGGTGTCTACTTTTCAGAAATGTGTGGGTTTGGTAGGTTTCCCTAGGTGCCGCCAGAGCTAGGGTTCAAAAATGTGGTTTTTTTGACAATTGTTTAGGTTTGCAAGGGATTCTGGGTAACAGAACCTGGTGAGAGCCAGTCAAGTCACCCACTCATGGATTCCCCTGGGTGTCTAGTTTTAAAAAATGTATAGGTTTGCTAGGTTTCCCTAGGTGCCGGCAGAGCTAGGGTTCAAAAACTACAGCTAGGCACTTTGCAAAAAAAGGGTCATTTTTCACTGTGAAAATGTGGTGTGTCCACGTTGCGTTTTGCGCTGTTTCCTGTCACGGGCACTAGGCCTACCCACACGAGTGAGGTAGCATTTTTCTCTGAAGACTTTGGGGAATGCGGGGTGGGTGGAATTTTGTGGATCCACGCAGATTCCAGAACTTTCTACCACAGAAAAGTGAGGAAAATGTGGTTTTTTTGACAATTGTTTAGGTTTGCAAGGGTTACTGGGTACCAGAACCTGGTGAGAGCCAGTCAAGTCACCCCATCCTGGATTCCCCTGGGTGCCTAGTTTTAAAAAATGTATAGGTTTTCTAGGTTTCCCTAGGTGCCGGCAGAGCTAGGGTTAAAAAACTACAGCTAGGCACTTTGCAAAAAAAGGGTCATTTTTCACTGTGAAAATGTGGTGTGTCCACGTTGCGTTTTGCGCTGTTTCCTGTCGCGGGCACTAGGCCTACCCACACAAGTGAGGTACCATTTTTCTCGGAAGACTTTGGGGAACGTGGGGTGAGTGGAGTTTTGTGGATACACGCAGATTCCAGAATTTTCCACCACAGAAAATTGAGGAAAATGTGGTTTTTTGACAATTTTCTAGGTTTGCAAGGGATTCTGGGTACCAGAACCTGGTGAAAGCCAGTCAAGTCACCCCATCCTGGATTCACCTGGGTGTCTAGTTTTCAAAAATGTATAGGTTTTCTAGGTTTCCCTATGTGCCGGCAGAGCTAGGGTTCAAAAACTACAGCTAGGCACTTTGCAAAAAAAGGGTCATTTTTCACTGTGAAAATGTGGTGTGTCCACGTTGCGTTTTGCGCTGTTTCCTGTCGCGGGCACTAGGCCTACCCACACAAGTGAGGTACCATTTTTCTCGGAAGACTTTGGGGAACGCGGGGTGGGTAGAATTTTGTGGATCCACGCAGATTCCAGAACTTTCCACCACAGAAAAGTGAGGAAAATGTGGGTTTTTTGACAATTTTTTAGGTTTGCAAGGGATTATGGGTACCAGAACCTGGTGAGAGCCAGTCAAGTCACCCCATCCTGAATTCCCCTGGTTGTCTAGTTTTCAAAAATGTATAGGTTTGCTAGGTTTCCCTAGGTGCCGGCAGAGCTAGGGTTCAAAAACTACAGCTAGGCACTTTGCAAAAAAAGGGTCATTTTTCACTGTGAAAATGTGGTGTGTCCACGTTGTGTTTTGCGCTGTTTCCTGTCTCGGGCACTAGGCCTACCCACACAAGTGAGGTACCATTTTTCTCGGAAGACTTTGGGGAACGCGGGTTGGGTGGAATTTTGTGGATCCACGCAGATTCCAGAATTTTCCACCACAGAAAAGTGAGGAAAATGTGGTTTTTTGACAATTGTTTAGGTTTGCAAGGGATTCTGGGTACCAGAACCTGGTGAGAGCCAGTCAAGTCACCCCATCCTGGATTCCCCGGGTGTCTAGTTTTCAAAAATCTATAGGTTTGCTAGGTTTCCCTAGGTGCCGGCAGAGCTAGGGTTCAAAAACTACAGCTAGGCACTTTGCAAAAAAAGGGTCATTTTTCACTGTGAAAATGTGGTGTGTCCACTTTGCGTTTTGCGCTGTTTGCTGTCGCAGGCACTAAGCCTACCCACATAAGTGATGTACCATTGTTTTCGGAAGACTTTGGGGAACGCGAGGTGGGTGGAATTTTGTGGATCCACGCAGATTCCAGAACTTTCCACCACAGAAAAGTGAGGAAATGTGTTTTTTTTGACAATTGTTTTGGTTTGCAAGGGATTCTGGGTAACAGAACCAGGTGAGAGCCAGTCAAGTCACCCCATCCTGGATTCCACTGGGTGTCTAGTTTTCAAAAATGTATAGGTTTGCTAGGTTTCCCTAGGTGCCGGCAGAGCTAGGGTTCAAAAACTACAGCTAGGCACTTTGCAAAAAACCGGTCATTTTTCACTGTGAAAATGTGGTGTGTCCACGTTGCGTTTTGGGCCGTTTCCTGTCGCGGGCACTAGGCCTACCCACACAAGTGAGGTACCATTTTTATCGGGAGACTTAGGGTAACACAAAATTGTAGAGCAACTGTTATTATCTATTGACTTTCGATGCATTTCTACCTTCCAAATGAAAGACAATGTGTAAAAAGAAATCATTTTGAAAAATGACCTATAATTCTCATGCTAGTATAGGTACTCCAATTTCGGAAATGTGCAAATATCTACTGTTTCTAAACTCTATATTTTGTTCCCATTTCAGAAATACATAGGTGTCTTTCATACCGATTTTTCCATGTATAAATTTTCCCAGAATAATTGCTATATACCCGGGACATAATAAAAAACCATTTCAAGACGCTGCTCAGTTATTGGCTCTGGGTTCGTCGGGTTCTTGGTGAACCTACAAGTCCTATATATCACCACAACCAGAAAGGTCCAGCGGATGTAATGGTATATTGCTTTCAAATAGCTGTCATAATTAGAAGAAGTTACAGGTGAAAACGTTGACACAAATGGCTGTTTTTTTCAACTAATTTACAATTTTTCCTATATTTAACTGTTTGTTTCTATAAAGAAAACTTGAAGGATCTACACAAATGACCCCTTGCTGAATTCAGAATTTTGTCTAATTTTCAGAAATGTATGGCTTTCCAGGATCCATTATTGCTTATACCCATTTCTACCATTAACTGGAAGGAGGTTGAAAGCACAAAAAATAGCAAAAATAGGCTATGTCCCAGAAAAATGCCAAAACTGTGTACAAAATTTTGGTTTTCTGACAAAAGTCTGCGTGTCCCTGAAAGATGGGAAGATGGTGATTTCAGCACCACAACCCCTTTTTTGATGCCATTTGCAGCGAAAAAACCAGATGCTTTCATCTGTAGCCCTTTTTTTGCATTTTTCCCGAAAAAACCAAAATTTAGCTGTATTTTGGCTAATTTCTGGGTCCCCTCCAGGGGAATCCACAAACCCTGGGTACCTTTAGAATCCCCATGATGTTGGAAAAAAAGGACGCAAATTTGGCATGGATACCTTATGTGGTCAAAAAGTTACAGGGGCCTAAGCGCGAACTACCCCAAATAGCCAAAAAAAAGGCTTGGCACAGGAGGGGAAAAGGCCTAGCAGCGAAGGGGTTAAAGGGGTCATTCTGTAAATGATGTCATAATACACCTCGAAACCCAAGCTGACAACAAACAATGGAACCTTCTAGAATGCCTATTGTTGGTGGTTGCTAGCTATGTGGAACTGTGTAAATAGAAATGTCCTTTTTTTTTACACTGGATGACACCATTAACCAGTTTGGTGCTGGGGACGGAACAATTCTGTCCTCAGCCACGGTGCTCGTGTGCTGAGGACAGAACCATTCCGTCCTCTGCAGACGACCCAGAAATCCCTCTGCTTTTTACAGCAGAGGGATTTCCTTTTTTATTTTTCAGTCCCGGGAGCAGTGGAGGAGCTTCCCCTGCCTCCTGAGGCATTTTTTTTCAGTGTAATGACAATCGGCGAGCATGGCGCGCTGACCTCATTACATTGAAAGTGAAACTGAAATGAGCGGATTTCACTGCTTCGGTGCTTGCCCAGGATGGTTGCCGAGCCTGGGACCAAAAACGGAGGTGCCCCCCTATCTATCACAAAACGACCTGGTTTTGCAAGGGGTCGCTTGCATTTTTGGTCCTGGGCTCGGTGGTCAGCTAGGGAAACCTACCAAACCCAGACATTTCTGAAAACCAGACACCCGGGGGAGTCCAGGGAGGTGTGGCTTGGGAGAATTTCCTAACGTTTTATTGCCCAGAATTCCCTGCAAACCTCAAATTTAGCTAAACAAAATTACATTTTCCTCACATTTCTGTGTGGGATCGGCAAACACCCATTACAACAAAGAGATAACTTCGCGGTGCCATTACAACGCGGGTACAAGATCGCAGAAGCGTTTACATCGTAAGGCACAGCAACGCTTAGACGTTTACATCGCAAGGCCTATCATCGTAAGCCACAACAACGCAACTTTACGATGTAAACGTTAACGCAATGTGTTTTAAACGATGTAAACGTTAATGCGATCTTTCGTCATACATCCGCAGTTAAAAAACACCTCTCCTCTGCCCATACATCCGTTAATGCGATGCGACGTGTTTTCATACATCCGCAGTTAAAAAACACCTCTCCTCTGCCCATACATCCGTTAATGCGATGCGACGTGTTTTCATACATCCGCAGTTAAAAAACACCTCTCCTCTGCCCATACATCCGTTAATGCAATGCGTCGTGTTTTAAACTGCCCATACATGTGCATGCCCCTTTTCTCTGCGTACCTCTCCTCTGCCCATACATGTGCAGGCCCCTTTTCTCTGCGAAATGTTGGGATGTGTTTTAAAAGATGTGTTTTAAACGATCAAAAACACCTCTCCTCTGCCCATACATGTGCAGGCCAAAACACCTCTCCTCTGCCCATACATCCGTTAATGCGATGCGACGTGTTTTAAACTGCCCATACATGTGCATGCCCCTTTTCTCTGCGTACCTCTCCTCTGCCCATACATGTGCAGGCCCCTTTTCTCTGCAAAATGTTGGGATGTGTTTTAAAAGATGTGTTTTAAACGATCAAAAACACCTCTCCTCTGCCCATACATGTGCAGGCCCCTTTTCTCTGCGTACTGTATCACATCTCAACTAATAGATGTGTCCCCTTGTGTATGTATCTGAGAACAGCAAAGTTCGGTTTTCGCTATTGTTACCTCTCCTCTGCCCATACATGTGCAGGCCCCTTTTTTCTGCGGAATGTTGGGTCTGTTCGGTTTTCGCTATACTCTCTCATCAGTTCTTTGTCAACCCTCAATAGACGTTAACGAGGTCACCTCCACGGCCACAATTGTCCAGTGGATCACCCTGTATAGCCGCCATGTTTCATGGGTACCAAGACACTGGTGGCTTCATATTGCCTTTTCTCATCCCTTTCGTCTGGGGTACTATTTTACACCCATAGCCTCTTTTCATGACAGAAAGGGGCGTAGCCGTGTGCTCTGTTGTTTATCCACTACCCTTGATTCTTGTGCCCTGAGAAGGCAGCCATGTGTTTTAAGGGGCAAGGGGCTGATTTAGATTGTGATTTTTATTGCACTTCTACATTTGACATTAGGTACAGTGTTATAAACTTATTGGGGGGGTTCAAAAGGGGGCCACGGCCGTGTCGACAGCCATTCCGAGTTTCTTGTACACAATATTAAAATGTTTACCCCCACTGTTCTGTTATAAACTTATTGAAGTGAATACACTGATGTTGGTGGATGCTGCGGGTGCCAGGGTAGTGGACAGTGTGGATGGGTGGCTGAAAGGGTAGGTGGATGAATGTTGGGTGGGTGGATGGACGGCTTAAAAGGGTGGGTGGATGAATGGTGGATGGATGGATGAAAGCGTGGGTGGGTGGATGAATGGTGGATGGAAGGATGGAAGCGTGGGTGGATGAAGGATGGGTGGATGGATGAAAGGGTGGGTGGATGAATGTTGGGTGGGTGGATGGATGAAAGGGTGGATGGATGGATGAAAGGGTGGGTGGATGGATGAGGAATGGTGGATGGGTGGCTGAAAGGGTGGGTGGATGAATGTTGGGTGGGTGGATGGACGGGTTAAAAGGGGGGTGGATGAATGGTCGATGGATGGATGAAAGCGTGGGTGGATGAAGGATGGGTGGATGGATGGATGAAAGGGTGGGTGGATGGATGTTGGGTGAGTGGATGGACGGCTTAAAAGGGTGGGTGGATGAATGATGGATGGATGGGTGAAAGCACACGACGTATGGTAAGAAACACATACATATTAATAATTGCTTCATGTACGTCTTCACAGGAAATGGAAGTACACAGTTTGCATTATTTTACATTTTTATTCACATGTGGGCAAAATAAATCATAACAGTATTACATTTTGTATTTACACATCTTTACATAAAATTATACATCACTGTGATGGATGATTATCCAACACTATATGCCATTAGAAACCTTTTAAAGTATATGCAATTTACACATTTGAAACACCAACTCTTTGGCACTGTAATGACGGTTACACATTCTGACAGTGAATTCTAAGTCATTCTATTGCATGGCCTTAATAATGACAACCTTAAATTAGAATTAATTGTTGGGCCACCGTTTGGGACTTTATTGATTACAATAGTATGGTACAAGGGAAAACATTGTATAGTTACACATAAGAATTCAGGATGTGGGCAAGGCTAGAAAGGTAGTCTGAAGCCACAGACAAATCAAAGAGTTGTAATGCTGACAATAGTCTTGCCGACATTTCTTTAGTTCTATGTGAAATACGTGGGGTAAGACTACCTGTCGAAGATTGAGACATGCGCATTTCTTGAAAACTTTGCTCCTTAACCAAAATTTCAAGGAAGTTGTACAAATTCGGGTGTGGCTTCCCTATTGAGTGGTTTAAGGAGTTGTGCCATCCCTCGATGGAATTATTAGTCTTTGCTCCTCCCTCTAAGCAGGTCGAGTAGCAGTTCCACCAGTCCACAAGAAAACGTGGCTTCCTCCTGCGACCTGACCTGCTTAGATGGCCAATCCATGTGTCTTCAAAATAATTGAGGATAGGTGCCAATTTCTCTTCGTTTGACGTAAAGTAATCAGACTCTGTAATCGAGGTGTAGTACTCATCTACACTTTCAGGAGGAACAAAGCAAAGTGCGGTTAATTTTTTTAACTCAAACTGCAGTTTGATGTCAGACACATAATCGGCAATTAGAGATGTTTTTTGGATTTTGCGCCAACAGGCCTGAGAAAAGTGGAAAAACAACCCTGAAGTTTGGTCTCTGAGTACAATTTACTTATCGTATTCATCATTGGCAGTTCAAAGTCCATTATAACTTTGCGCGGACTTTTGCCAGAGGTTTTGGATTTTACAACTGCTAATAGCTCACTATACGTGGACGATTGTTTGTCTGGGAGCAAACTGTACACCAATGGGACAACTGTGTTGTTACAGTACCCATGAATTGTATATATTTGTGTGAAAGGGTGGGGCGTGCTTTTAAAGGTACCATCCATCATCCACACCTCACTGTTCTCCAACCTAACAAGGTTTCTGGGGATGCTAAAGATTAAAATGCGCTTTTGGTCGTTTGCGTTGTCATACAATAGGAAAGGTTCATTAGAAGCAGTGACAGACAGTTGTGGAGGAATACATATATCGGAAAAAGTTTGAGGGGTAACTCTTTTGGGGTTGCATGCCTGTTTTTTACGTTGTATAATTCTACGCAAATTTGTGATACTAGGCATACTCGTTGCAACATGCTCAGGGATATGTTGGGCTACCTCCCTTAAAATTGCACTGCACGGTTCATTAGAGTTTACTGCAATTTCTTTCATTTTATTAACCGATTCTCTCACTTGAATCGCTGTCGCGGAGGCAGAGTGGCTATGGTCTGTGGTTCTTAGAACAGAGTCACCCAGTGTAACCGCTCTACCTCTGCAATGAGTGGAGTAGTATTGCACACACCTCCAATGGCGCCGAGGTTCCGAATTCCGCTCTTTGCAATACACATAACCACTGTGCTGTAGTAGGCGGTTCCCCTGCTGGAGGTGATGTATCTCGCCATGTTTGATTCAGACATTAGCTGGGGGGGAAGTGAAAACAAAATATAGTACATTAAATACACAGGCAAGTTGACAGGTTCAGGTTGAAATAAAAGAAGAAAAATGACACCTAATGTCAAATGGTGATATTACAGTTGTTTATATATACATAGCAAGACTGTACTTTAGAACGTGATGTTTGTTTGCTGCTCTTAGATGACAGTTAATAGCTCACTGTTCTATGTTAGGATTTAAACTTGAGTTTGCATTGCGTGGTAGCTCATTCCCATTACTGACAACACATTTACAATTGACATGACCTTAACATTTACACATACATACATACATATAGTTTTACTGATCACAAGCGTAAATGTGCAAAAATGGCATCCTCAAGATGAATTGATTTGTTTTGACACTTTGAAAATAGTTTTATCCCTGACAGATCAAAATTAACAAACTTTGCTTCATTTGTGCCTTCTGATTCGGATATATTAAAAAATGTTAAAAATATTTCTACAGTTCATTCAGACTGTTCGTTTTTGTTGTGTGCTACGGAAAAGAAAATCTTAGTTGTTCCTCTCACCCAGCACGATTGTCACTTAGATCCTCTCACTTTGAAGTCAGAGAAAGAAAAGTATACACCAAGATCCCGTAAGACGGCAGAGCTTGACATTTGACCACTGTCTTTAAATGCACATTAAATGTGACAAGACAAGATCAACGTTTAAAGACCTTAGAGAAAACAAGCACTCGCTGAAGAATGTAAGGAGTGATGGTGAACAGGCTATGCTCCATGGGAGGTCAAACACATACCGGATAGCCTAACACAAATAAAGCCAGTAACAAGAATGCAAGCAAAATAGAATTGTGTAATCCGCATAATACATGTGCTTTACAGCAGGCACATTAACCATCTACGAAAATTCATTTAGAGACAAAACTGCCACCATACAAAACTCCACTCTCTGTCCAAAATGTATATTAATCACCAGAGTTATTGTCGCATGCAAATAGCTGGACGCACAAGCACAACCAACTCTACAGCAGGTGTGCTTTTAATTGCATTTCTCATTATGTTAGATGGAGACCAGAGCGTCACATTAATTGCTCTGATTCACACGTCATCCATACAATTTTGCACATACAAAATGTCACAAGCAGTTCTTTCAAAGTCATAATAAAATAGCTATACCAGATACGTGACTACGCTGCCACCAAGTGGCAGATACTATAAACGCAGTCTGCCGTGCTTTGCCCGAGAGCCGAGGGCTGGGACCACAAGACCACAAGATTCGAATCTTTTAAACTACTAATGGGAATTAGGCATTTAAAAAAACAAATAGCACTCAGTGGTGGCCTTAGTGCCTCTCCCTCGATGTCACGCAATCCCTCGCAGCAGGATCTAAAACCTGAGCAGAGGTAGAACGCAAGAGAAACTTGAGCAATGCCAGCCAAATTATAATAATGCACAACGACTTACTGCGCTTATGCACTCTCTGAACAATGTTTGTTCACATTGCTGTTTTCGATTTTTTGAAGGAGCGGTGGGATGAGTTTCAACTCTCAGACTGTGCATATTATTTGCTTCCTTTGCTGCTTTTCAAGCCAGGCAATGCCGTATAAGTAGGCAACAACAGCTCATGAGAGCTTAACGACTTTGCAGTGCTTGACAATTTCTGAAATTACTGTGGGCATCGTCAAATACAATATTACAGCTGATTAACTGACAGGCGAGGGGACAGAAAACTGGTTTTCCTTGCTTTGTAATGATTGAAGAAATGTAATTAAACTGTTTTAACAGCAGTGTATATGCATTTCTGCAGGCATTTTCAGAGCAAACTGTTTTAGAGTCTGTGTTTCCCCCTCCATGTTTCTATGCCTGCCTGTCTCTGCCTTTCTTGCCTTTCCTGTTCAGTATCGAAAACGTTCTGCCTACACTTGTTATTTATTACATGCTCATGTTTATTTCTGTTTGCTTTATTGTCCATCTCAGGATCTTTTTTCAGTGTTGGTTTTTCCTGTCTCGCTGTCCCAGTGTATTGTCTCCTGATCCGATGGAAATGTGTCTATCTCGGTGTTAATGCCTTTCTACCGCAGGGTCTGTTTCATGTCTCTGCCTCAATGTCTCCTGTCCTAATGTCTGTCTCTCACTGTCCAGGGCCTATGCAGTGCCTCTTTGTCCCAGTATTCATGTTCCAAGTTTTAGGAAACTGTAAACAGTAACTGCACCAGCCTCTGATCTGTTGCCCAACCCCCCTTCCACGCTGCCCGGCCAGTGTATCGGTAAATTTAGCCTTTGGTTGATGCAGACTAATCAATTATGCATTTCAAAATGCTTTTTTCACAAGGGTGGAGGGAAACATTCAAATAGTGTAACATGTAACATCACTCGCATTTGCAAACACTTACCGATTGTGATCGGGAAAGTCGGGGGACGCGTACAGTAAACTTCGCAATCGGCGAACTTTAGAGATTGGCTGCAGAATTCCTCTGAAAGGCACGTCCTTGAGGAAACAAAAAACAAAATCACTTAGTTTTGAAAATTGCAAACAGCGGGTTCAACGCTCAGCCATTACTACGTTCTACTTACTCGATATGGCGGATGTCTGGGCACACGAACGTTGGACTCACGTCTGGTCAGCTGGACAATAGAGTCAGAATGGCTGGAGAGACGGTCTGCGACCCCTTTTGTACCCCCCAATAAGTTTTTCACAACAGTGGGGGTAAACATTTTAATATTAGAGAAATGTTCATAGCATAATTTTTGGGCAGGAATTTCATTAAACAAATTAAAGTTTCGGAACTATAGAAAGGGAAGAATTTGCGTCGTGGGGGCGGCTGGGGGGTTGGGGCGGGGGTATAGGCGGGATCACAAGGCTGCGTTGTATTGGCGGATGATTTCGTTGTGTGCGAGGTGATGTACTCGCCATAGGAATCAACGCATTGGCGTTGCAACACCGTGCGATGTGGAAGTTGCCGATGCTGTGGCATGTGCGATATCATCTACGCGTGGTAAAAGCACGCGGCGGGATGGTGTGCGATTTTTCGTCATACATCCGTGGGATCACCGCACCAACACAAATTTCCTACCACCCAGCGTTCCTTCAGGACTCTTGAGAAAAATGCTACCTCACTTGTGTGAATGGGTCAAGTGCCCGCAACACGGAAGGGCCCAAAACGTATTGTGGATGCATCAAAATTATCGATCACAAAACGACCTGGCTTTGCAAGGGGGGCACCTGCGTTTTGGTACCGGGCTCGGCGGCCAGCTAGGGAAACCTACCAAACCCAGACATTTCTGAAAACTAGACATCTGGGGGAGTCCAGGGCGGTGTGGCTTGTATGAATCTCCCACACTTTTTCTTACCCAGAAGCGCCTGCAAACCTCAAATTTAGCTACAAAATCATATTTTTCTCACATTTCTGTCTGGGATCGCCACGCCGGCACAAATTTCCTACTACCCAGCATTCCCCTTGGTCTCCCAATGAAAATGATACTTCACTTGTGAGAGTGCACCAAGCAGAGTCAGTCTAAAAACATATAAAACAAATTTGCACTGATCAACACGCTGTGATACCCCCTCAATCTCTACAAGTGTTTGGCCCTTCCCTGTCGCAGGCACTTCACTCACCCACACAAGTGAGGTATTATTTTACTCCGGAGACTAAGGGGCATGCTGGGTGGTAGGCAATTTCTGCTGGCATGGGGATCCCACACAGAAATGTGATTCTTTTTGCTAAATTTGAGGTTTGCAGGGGATTCTGCATAAGGAAACATTGGGGGATCCACGCAAGCCACACCTTCCTGGACTCCCCCGGTTGTCTCGTTTTTAGAAATGTCTGGGTTTGGTAGGTTTCCCTAGATGGCCACCGAGCCTGGGAACAAAAACGCAGGTTACCCCCTTGCAAAACTAGGTTGTCTTGTGATAGATAATTTTGATGTCTCCTCAATATGTTTTGGGCCGTTTCCTGTCACGGGCAGTAGGCCTACCCACACAAGTGAGGTACTATTTTCATCAAGAGACTTGGGGAAATCCTGGGTGGATGGAAGTTTGTGGCTCCCCGCAGATTCCAGTACTTTCCGTCACAGAAATGTGAAGAAAATGTGTTTTTTTAGACCAATTTTTGAGGTTTGCAAGGGATTCTGGGTAACAGAACCTGGTGAGAGCCACACAAGTCACCCCATCCTGGATTACCCTGGGTGTCTAAAAAAAAAAAATGTACAGGTTTGCTAGGTTTCCCTAGGTGCCGGCTGAGCTAGGGCCCAAACTCCACAGCTAGGCACATTACAAAAAAGGGTTTGTTTTCAGTGGAAAAATGTGATGTGTCCACGTTGCTTTTTGGGCCGTTTCCTGTCACAGCCACTAGGCCAACCTACACAAGTGAGGTACCATTTTTATTAGGAGACTTAGGGTGATGCTGGGTGGATGGAAGTTTGTGGCTTCCCATAGATTTCAGATCTTTCCATCACAGAAATGTGAGGAAAATGTGTTATTTTGGACAAATTTTGAGGTTTGCAAGGGATTCTGGGTGAAAAAATGTGGAGAGAGCCATGCAAGTCAGCCCATCCTGGATTCCACGAGGTGTCTAGTTTTCAAAGATGTACAGGTTTGCTAGGTTTCCTTAGATGCCTTGCTGAGCTAGGACCCAAAATCTAAAGCTAGGCACATTGCAAAAAAAGGGGCAGTTTTCAGTGGACAAATGTGATGTGTCAACGTTGCGCTTTGGGCCGTTTCCTGTCGCAGGCACTAGCCCTACCCACACAAGTGAGGTACCATTTTTATCTGGAGACTTAGGGGAATATAGAATAGTAGAACAAGTGTTATTACCAATTGTCTTTCTCTGAATTTGTGGCAAATGTAAGACAGTAGGTAAAAAAGTCATATTGAAAAATGCCCTCAAATTCACATGCTCGTATGGGTACCCACAAATTCAGAGATGTGCAAATAACCACTGCTTCTAAACTCCATTTGTTGCTCCCATTTCAGAAATACATAGGTTTCTTTGATACCTATTTTTCACTCTTTATATTTTACCAAATATATTGCTGTATACTCAGTACACAATGAAAAACCATTGCAAGGTGCAGCTCAGTTATTGGCTCTGAGTTCCTCGGGTTCTTGGTGGGCCTTCAAGCCCTATATAACCCTGTAACCAGAAGGGTCCAACAGACGTAACGGTATATTGCTTTAAAAAATCTGCCATAGTTAGAAGAAGTTACAGGTGAAAATGTAGGCACAAATGGCTGTTATTTTCAACTCAATTTTAATATTGTTTTATTTCAACTGTTACTTTCTATAAGAAAACCTTAAAGGATCTACACAAACGACCCTTTGCTGCAGTCAGAATTTTGTCTACTTTTCAGAAATGTATAGCTGTCTGAGATCCACCATTGGTTTCGTACCCATTTCTACCACTAACTGGAAGGAGGTTGAAAGCACAAAAAAATAGGAAAAATAGGCTGTGTCCCAGTAAAATGCCAAAACTATGTAGAAAAATCTGGGTTGCTGACAAACGTCTGCCTGTTCCTTAAAGCTGGGAAGATGGTGATTTTAGCACTGCAAACCCTGTGTTGATGTCATTTGCAGGGAAAAAACAGACACTTTCTTCTGCAGCACGTTTTTGCCATTTGTCCCTAAAAAACCAAATTTAGCTGTACTTTGGCTAATTTCTTGGTCCTCTCCAGGGAAATCCGCAAACCGTGGGTACCTTTAGAATCCGCAGGATGTTGGGAATAAAAGGACACACATTTGGCATGGATACATTATGTGGACAAAACGTTATGGGGGCCTAAGTGAGAACTACCCGAAATAGCCAAAAAAGGCTTAGCACGGGGGGAAAAGGCCTAGCAGCAAAAGAATTAAGGTAGGTATATCTATTTCATGAAATGTCTCCCCAGTGTATTTCCATCCAGGAAGATTGTCCCCCTCCCACATGGTTGACAACAAATGGAGTGTGAATCTAAATTGTTATCACTTCATCCATATATTTTTTTTTTCCTTTTTGAACCTACTTTATATATAAATAAATAGCTCATTGGAACCTTTTTTTTTTTTTTTATATAAGAAGTAGCATATTGCAACCTTTTATGTATAAATGATTTAAGCTGATCTCCGGTGGCATCATCAAGGAAGCCCTGAATGTAGTGTCATTGCTTTCCTGGTGGAATAGGCTGACCCTCTACGGTAGCCTTTCTGTGGCCAGGAGGGAGACTAAAGCTTTTGCAAGTTAGACTGGTCAACAGTACCGTGTATTGAGGTCAGATGAGTAGCAGTGAAATAGCCTCCGAGTACTACAAATGTGGTCGGATTTACTACAGGGTGCTGGTATTCTAACATTTAGGACATTACGGAATTGCAGCAGTTCTTGGATGTTCTGCTTCTTCATCGGTTGGCATTGCCTTCATAAAAAAAAATCATCATCCATTTTTGTGTTTCAGGGCTGCTTTATCTTTTCCCTGGCCAAATACACACCCGTGACGTACAACAAGACCTACACGTATCCTGACTGGTCGATCGGCCTGGGCTGGTGCCTGGCTCTCTCCTCCATGATCTGCATCCCGATGGTCGTGGTCATCCGCATTGTGCAGTCGAAAGGATCACTCATTGAGGTGAGGGCTCAGTCCAAGGGCCGGATGTCACATGTCAAGCCAAGGTGCATGCGCAGTCCAAGGGCCGGATGTCACGTCAGGTAAAGGTGCATGCGCAGTCCAAGGGCCGGATGTCACATGTCAAGTAAGAGTAAATGCGCAGTCCAAGGGCCGGATGTCACATGTCAAGCAAAGGTGCATGCGCAGTCCAAGGGTCGGATGTCACATGTCAAGCAAAGGTGCATGCGCAGTCCAAGGGCCGGATGTCACATGTCAATCAAAGGTGCATGCGCAGTCCAAGGGCCGGATGTCACATGTCAAGTAAAGGTGCATGTGCAGTCCAAGGGCCGGATGTCACATGTCAGGTGAAGGTGCATGTGCAGTCCAAGGGCCGGATGTCACATTTCAGGTGAAGGTGCATGTGCAGTCCAAGGGCCGAATGTCACATGTCAGGTGAAGGTGCATGCACAGTCCAAGGGCTGGATGTCACATGTCAAGCAAAGGTGCATGCGCAGTCCAAGGGCTGGATGTCACATGTCAAGTGAAGGTGCATGCGCAGTCCAAGGGTCGGATGTCACATGTCAATTGAAGGCGCATGCACAGTCCAAGGGCCGGATGTCACATGTCAATTGAAGGTGCATGCGCAGTCTAACGGCCTTATGTTACATGTCAAGCGAAAGTGCATGCGCAGTCCAAGGGCCGGATATCACATGTCAGGTGAAGGTGCATGTGCAGTCCAAGGGCCGGATGTCACATGTCAGGTGAAGGTGCATGCGCAGTCCAAGGGCTGGATGTCACATGTCAAGCAAAGGTGCATGCGCAGTCCAAGGGCTGGATGTCACATGTCAAGTGAAGGTGCATGCACAGTCCAAGGGCCGGATGTCACATGTCAATTGAAGGTGCATGCGCAGTCCAAGGGCTGGATGTCACATGTCAAGTGAAGGTGCATGCGCAGTCCAAGGGTCGGATGTCACATGTCAATTGAACGCGCATGCACAGTCCAAGGGCCGGATGTCACATGTCAATTGAAGGTGCATGCGCAGTCTAACGGCCTTATGTTACATGTCAAGCGAAAGTGCATGTGCAGTCCAAGGGCTGTATGTCACATGTCAAGCGAAGGTGCATGCGCAGTCCTTGAATGTCTTTGATAAGCGTACCTCGCATGTGTAGATATGAACTATGGGATATAGCAGATGGCATGCGGTTGGGTCAAAGTTACAGGTCTATGCCTGTGAACCGATCCCTGCTTGAAATAAGGAATTATGTCAACATCAGTAGAGTTTCAAGATCTATTTTGGAGTAAAGCTAAGCATGTTATATTTTAGAACATGACTCCATGAGAGACCGCACAGCTCTCACAATCCTAGGGGAACTGTGGAGGGATCTTTACTTCATAATATATTGTATTTAGGGCAGCTGTCTTCAAACTTGTTGTTGCTGCACCTCCCTTGTGTAGAGCGAGAATTCATCAGGGGCCCCCAGAACCACAAACGTATTTTCTAAGAATGATTCTATTAAAAAGTGTCAGACATTGCAGTTATGTTCAGGTATCTCTTAAAAATGTAATCAAATACATGATTGCCTTTAGCCAGGTCTGCATAAAAGTGTAAAAGTATCTCCACTGTGATCATTTATCAGAAATTGAGGGCGGGGCTTTGGGAGTTTTGACGCCTGTTGCCAACCAGGACTTGAGTGACAAAAGACTGTTACTGAAGGTCCATTACAATGATTACAGAGTTGATCACTTTTCTCTACTAAAAAGCAGCAGGGTTTCCAGCACTGTGTTTTTCTCTGTTGTCTAGGGGCAGAGTAAATGCTCCACTTGGCCTAGCGACCCCCCTGCGACCAGTTAAGCCCCCAGCTTCTCAGGGAGACCGGCTCCACAGTTTGAAGGCCTCTGATTCAGAGCGTTCACAGTTATTTATTTGAGAAGACACCTAAATGTCCACAGAAATTATTAGTTATCACACAGTTTTAACCCTACTCTTCCTGACACCGTTTCCACCTCATCACAGACCGCAGAGGTACAGATTAGAGACAGTTTTTATCAGTTTGGGGGAATTCCAAGTGGAAGTATTAATGCGATTCGCACATCATAGCATGTGTTGCCTAGACATCTGGAAAGTGGACTGCTACCCCCGGGTTAGGTCTGAGCTATAAAATGAATCCAAAATAAAACAAATAATTACAAAATCCTTTTATTCCTGGGTGGGTGAGGAAAAGGGCAAAGCAGACAAAGTCCATCCTGGCCAGCCAGTGCCATCAGATGCTGTAGATGAGTGACAGGTGGCAGTCTCTCAGGTAGGAAGGGGGACTGTGTGGCGGCTGCCTGGTGGACTGGGACTCCGTGCACCTCCGTCCACACGGAAAGGTCACAGGGACACCTCTTGATGCCCCCATATGCGCACACCTGAATTGTAGAGGAGCATAAGGCTAGTTTACCTCTCTACTGAGTTCATCCTCTGTCCTATGGTTGCCTTATGCGAAATAGCCACTAAAAGTGGGGAAAAACACGACTTCAGGGCCATCAAAATGTTGGCTCAAGACAGGGCATTATTCCACATGTCCCACACTTTTTCAGGGCACCACGATTGTGGTACATAATCCTTTTTTTTTTTAATAGATTTTAAAGCAAACACTGCCTGTTAATTTATGACATCTGGATTGTCTTAAGCCACTAGATGGTGCAAGATACCGACAGGTGGCCCCTGCAGGACGTTTTTGTGCCTGACCTGCATTAGCAGGGAGCACACCCCTATAGGTATGCAATACCAACTACCCACCGGCGATGCCCGGGGTTGCTGCTGCGATGGAGTCCTTCCGATTAACACCACAACGTTTCATAATGTAATTGTAATTGCATTTATATAGCGCTTACTACCCCTGATGAGGCGTTGAAATGCTTTTTGGTGAGTAGCACGCTACTCCAGTACCTAAAGTGGATTAGTGGTGAATTAGTATAGGGAAATATAAGTTGTTAATTGGAGTGGTGGACATGTATTGTATTCTATTGTAATTGCATTTATATAGCGTTTACTATTCCTGGCGAGGTGTCAAAGTGCTTTTTCAGCAAGTAGCACGCTACTCCGGAACCCATAAAGGATTAGTGGTGAATTAGTATAGTGAAATATGAAAGTAAATTGAGTGGTGGATATGTTAGTCAGTTATTTGGATTGAGAAAGATAGTGGAGGGATAGAAGAGGGAAAAAGGTTTGCATTTATATAGCACTTGCTACCCCTGATGGAGTATTGAAGCCCTTTTTCGGAGAGTAGCACGCTCCTCCGGAACCCATAAAGGATTAGTGGTGAACTAGTATAGTTAAATATGAAAGTAATTTGAATGGTGGATATGTCAGTTATTTGGATTCAGAAGGATAGCGGAGGGATAGAAGAAGGAAAAGGTTTGCATTTATATAGCGCTTGCTACCCCTGATGAGGTGCTGAAGTGCTTTTTCGGCGAGTGGCACGCTACTCCAGAACCCATAAAGGATTAGTGGTGGATTAGTATAGTGAAATATGAAATTCATTTGTGTGGTGGACATGTTAGTCTGTTTTTTAGATTGAAGAGGATAGTGGAGGGATAGAAGCGGGAAGGATTTAGAAATTATTTTTTTGGAGCTCATAGCAGTAGGAGGAAACTTGGGATGAGTAAAAGGGAGGTGGAGGGGGAAGAGTAAGAGGGAAGGATTTAGAAAAGCTTATTTGGGAGATCTGAATAGTAAAAGAGGTATGAGGGGGTAGAATAGGGAAGAGTCTAGAAAGGGTTATTTTGGGGATCATAGTAGTGGTATGGGGTTTGGGATGAATGAGAGAGAGGAGGTAGAGTATATATTGATAGAGGTATAGGGTGAGAAATAGGATAGTGCATTGGATATGCTGAATTAGAAGAAAAGTAATAAATATATAGATACATAAGTACATGTAAGGTGTATATATATATGCATAAGGAAGGTAGTATATGTGAGTCTGTTAGTTGGATTCAACAGGATAAAGGAGGGATAGAGGAGGGGAGAGTCTAGAAAGTGTTATTTGGGAGATCATAGCAGTAAAATGAGGCTTGGGATGAGTCAAAGGAGGGATAGATGAGGGAAGAATCTAGAAAAGGTTATTTGAGAGATCTTAGTAGTAAAATGAGGTAATGTGGCTATATTCTGCACCATACAGGCCTCACACTGCTGGGTGAAAAATACCTCACAAATACAGCACACACATTAAAATCAGATATATGGTTTGTTACCAGATGTGTAAAATTCATAAATTCATATCTGTAGTATAAAATCAAGCATGGATACTGCTCCGTGACCCAAGACATACTAGTAAATGTGTACAAACCTAATCTGTGGTATATTATCACAATCGAATGCACCCAAATTGTGCCACAATAGTGATGGAGGCTGGCTACTTTGTTCAGCGTAATACTCTCCAAGTCCAATCTATTTATTATAAGGGGACAAAAACAGATTTTGTTGTACCTCAATGTACACATTTACCAAGCACTATAGAACATGATACAAACTAATATAGATTTTGTCAAACATGTAGGACCCCTAACCACTGGTGGCCGGTAAAGTCTGAAAGTGGTCGGGCTTGCTGTGGTGGGGGAGATGGGGCCTCAAGTTTTAAAAGAACAAAATTTAAATGGGATAACTGTAAAATTTCCAACAGCCTTCTTTAAATAAAATGACTACAAAGCAATAGTTTTCTAGAGGAGCTCTGAAAATTGAGAAAATTCCTGCTTTGCCATCAAGCCGGACGTCCTTCTTAGGAATCTGTGCTGAAGCCAAGGGAGTTTGCGGTTGGTATCTCCCCTCTTGAAAAGTAAAAAAAACGAGGAATTGAGAATAATTGAAGTAAAATCACATAAGAAATTGGCAAAACTCTCTTGTTTAATATTATTCCACTATGATTACATTGCTCAGCAGTGCACAGGTGAGGGTGTATATTATTGTGCAGTGTCCATTCGTGTGTAGCACGCAAAGAAGATAAAAATAAGTAGAAAGGTTGTACACGCATTTGCCAACAGGAGCACACATCCAGTAGACTTGACATCATCAACCTGTACTGACTTTCTGGCTAACACAAGTTGCCTTCTGGGACTTGAAGTCCAACCCATACAATGGGGAGAGGTAAAGTACAAACCACAGAATACAATGTGCTCCTGGTCTGAAGACCCAACCCACTGAATTTGTCATTTATCACCTAGCGCCACAATGCCACTAGTACATAGTGCCACAGAATAGGCTGGTAAATAGTTCCAGCTGACAAAGTAGGGTGCTGACCTGCTCTATCTC
The DNA here is from genome assembly GCA_963921515.1 of Calotriton arnoldi. Classification (NCBI taxonomy): domain Eukaryota; kingdom Metazoa; phylum Chordata; class Amphibia; order Caudata; family Salamandridae; genus Calotriton; species Calotriton arnoldi. The sequence goes on from CAWUFW010003939.1 coordinate 918,667, forward strand.
GAGAGAAGGTGTATGATGTTGTGGTCTTGAGAAAATCCATTACCGTAGTGCTGTTTGTAGTGGGAAATAGTCCAGCTCCTTAAGGAATGTTACTGCTTAGACCGCTCAGGGATGTAGTCCTGCCTGTCACAAGACAGCCCAGTGCTGCAAGGTTCTTGGTAATAGGGAAATGCAGGGGTTACTGTGGCTGTTTTTACGATGAAGCCCAATGGTCGGAAATGTCACCATCAGAAAGTTTGGGCAGACTTGATGCTTTGTGACAGTGTAGCCTAGGGTGACCAGATTTTCAGAATGAAGAACCGGGACAGGCACAGACATAGGACTAAATGTCCTATTTAGGTTTCAGGGATATGGATGGATGGATGGATGGATATATATATATATATAGCACTCAGAATAAGACGCATCTGCAGCAATGAGGAAACCTGTAAAGACCATCTACAGGAGCTTGCTACATTATTTAAAAGGCGAGGCTATCCTCTGCATATCATACAGCAACAAATTGACAAGTCTTTGCAGTTACCCAGAGAAGCACTTATTTGGAATACCAACGGCAGAAACAAAAGTGACAGAACTCCATTTGTGGTTGACTATCATCCATCAGCTCCCAACTACAGAAATATAATGCAAAAAACATTTCCCTTACTGTCTACTTGTGAAAAATTGCAAAAGGTTTTTCCAAAACCGCCAGTCATTGCTTACCGCAGAGCTCCAAATTTACGATCTCTTATTGTGAGAGCTGAACTCAAGCAAGTTGTAACAAATGCAGGGGTTCATTGCTGTGACTCTAAAAGGTGCATCACGTGTGAATACCTTTTACAAACATCATCAGTAACTAGTTCTGTTACAAGAAGGACCTATGGAATAAGACAGCATCTTACATGTTGCTCAACATGCATTATTTATGTGATTCAGTGCCAACGGCAAAGCTGTAAAAAACAATATGTAGGCCAAACAGTGAATGACCTCCGTACACGATTCAGGAACCACAAATCGGCAATAATTAATAAGAAAATTGACCAGCCTGTAGCCAATCATTTTAACCTTGTGGATCATTTACTATCAGATTTGAAGATTTTCCCCGTGGAACATGTCTCAAAGGAAGAACTACTGGACTCCAGAGAAAACTTCTGGATGTACCGTTTAAAATCACTGCATCCAGATGGACTGAACATTACTGATAATACAATCTGATTACTGCATATCTCAAGAGTTCTCAGGACTGCATTGATTCCACATTCCAAATGGAATCTTCACTCATGATGCTTTTTGAAAATTCAGCTGTGTCATCTGTGCAGCCACTGAGCAAACCATCTTGTACTACCTGAGGAAGGCGGAAGCTGAAACGTTGTAGTGGAAATATATTTTTGTTCTTTGGTGAATCTATCTGTTTGAGTCACTTCTTTCTTGGATATATATAGCCCTTGGCTGCATTTAGAGTGGTGGGAGGAGTTTCCCTTGCACCTGAATAGGCCCGTCTCCTTTGCACAATGCTGTCTCTACCTCCTGTGGTCCCGCTGCCCCAGAGAGGACCGAACTGGTTTGGACTGAGCTGAGAGACTTTTTTTCACCAGAGAACAAAGGAAAATGTGGTATAAATATTGGGGCCCAGACCCCACAACTTTAGAATACTTCTGGGCTCAAGTTGTACCTCTGCCAAGGAGAAGAGCTGGAGAAGCTGAAGGAAGAGCCCCATTGCTATGTGAATGCTTTGCTGGGTTGGCCTGCAGTGGCTGCTTCTGCCAAGGAGGAGTCTGAAGTGTGCTGTGTATCCTGCTTGGAGAAGATCTCCAAGGGCTTGGTGTAGAGCTTGCCTCCTGTTCTGAAGTCTCAGAGACACAAAGACTTTGTTTCCTCTGTCCTCCTGCACCTGGAACTGCTGCTTCAGTTGCCACAGAGGGAAAAAGCAACCCCGACGAGTGACACCGCTGCCTGCACCGGAGCCGAGGACACCGCTTGTGACGTTCACTACGCACCGCCCTGACTCACACCGCAGCCCCGACCTCACCGACGCTTGTGCTTCCTCATCGCGTATCCGATACCTGATGTGGGTGATCTCCCGAATCCATTGACCCAGCACCGTCGTAAGGAACCGATGCCTCACCACCACCGAGACATCACCTCCCTGACAACAGTAAGGAATCGACGCCTCACCTCCCCGGCAACAATAAGGAACCAACGCCTCACCTCCCCTGCCTCGCAGTAAGGAACTGACACCTCACCCCCCCTGTGGTCATAAGGAACCAATGCCTCACCTCCCCTGTGGTGGTAAGGAACTGATGCCGCCCAGCGCCCACGACGCATCACCTCTCCTACGCCATGCACCGTCTTTGTTTTAATCGTTGCAAGGTACTGTTCTTGGGGGTCTGTGCAACTCCGTGTCTGGCCTGTGTACCACGTGGCCGGCACCGTACTTTGGGATTTTCATCTGTCACTATGTCGTAATAGCCCCAGGGGGAGGTATTTGTTGCTGCAAGCTTTATTTTTGTGAACAACCTATTTTTGATGATATCTTGACATATGTATGGTGGACTTTTGTCATTTTGGTCTTGTTTGGTTTAGCTAAAGATTTCCTATTTTTCTAAACTGGTGTGGTGTCCATTTGTAGTGTTTTCACTGTGCTACTGTATGTGTGCACAAATGCTTTACACATTGCCTCTGAGATAAGCCTGGCTGCTCGTGCCAAGCTACCCAGGGGGCAAGCAGGGGTTTTCTTAGGGCATAACTCCCTTACCCTGACTAGAAGCAAGGGTCCCTACTTGGACAAAGCTGTGAACCATTGCCAATTAGAGACCCCCATTTCTAACAGTTGTTTTAAATGATAAAATGCAACAAGCGTTATACCCCCCAGAACATTAGTATATACGAAGGGTATAGGCTTAAAGAGGATCCGATATACGTTCAGATGAATGCTATGGACTTGGTTGAGTTGCTAGGCAGAAACATGTTGACATCATAGTGGGGTTAGGGAACTAATTACCCGACACTCCACGCGTAATTTTTAATACCGAGTGGTACCCTACATAGTAAAAACCAGACTGTTATCACATTGGCTTCTAATCTATTTCACGGATCCTAGGCTAGAAATGAATACCTCGTTGATCACATGGTGTAGACCCACTCTGCATCAAACAGAATTATTTGGAGAGCACACAGATATCCTATGATGAAGCATGACACCTGGTAGGTGTGTGAGGACATCCCGTCAAACTTTTGTGTGTGTTTAGGTATAGACAGATAATCCTGCAATAACAAAATGTTGTAGAACTGCAAAATAATAGAAATTTACTCATGTGGCTTTTTTTATGTGACATAGGATTTGATTGGAGGCCAGCTCACCCTTGAGCCCCTATAGACTCTAGTTAGCCCCGTGGATATTATCCATGGTTATTGTGGTTTGATGGATGGTAAGTCTGCACATGCGCATAAATGAGCGAATCCCTAAGCCCCGGCCTGAAGAGAGCAAGTGTGACATGAGGGGGAATGAGTGCAGTTCCCAGTCAGTGATCAGATCGTGTGTGTATCAGTGTGAGCCTTTTTTGTTTACATTACACACCGTTGAATAAATCCTATTCAAAAGAAAACTGAATTTTGCCTGAAAATGTAAGGAGGCGACGTCCCGACGCTCACATTAGGAAACCGCCACTGCTCAAGCAGGGCTGTCAGAAGGAGCGGGGAAGGCTGGATATTTTCTCTGTGCCCTGCGTTTTCTAATGCCCCGCACTGCAAAATAGGTTAACATTTGCAGGCACAGGTCTTCATAGATTAACTAATGGCAGCGCAGTTAGGTGGCGCCATACTATAGACATATACATGAATTTGACCACTTATTTGGACGCAATTAATACTTTACCCAGCCCAATCTACTTGTGACCAGTCTACTATTAAGAAATTAGATGTATACCTCAAATCATAAATCATTAACTCTCATTGGACTAATGGCAACAATCTATGTAAGTAATTTGTGTTTCAGTTACTTACTAAAGTGATTAGATGACACATGTGATAGGTTTGTGTTATATCCTGAGTTTTACATTCATATGTAATCAGCCTAGGTCTTCCTAGCTGCTCAGCCAGAGTGAGAGATGGTGACGGAATGTTGGTGTGAATGTGATGAATGGAATGCCTGGGTGCCTGTGTGGATGAGTGGATGACAGTTGGAGATGGGCTGAGCAGCTAGGCAGGCTGCTCCTGGTGGGACTGGTGTAGGAGATGTAGGAGCTGTTACATGGCTGAACCTTGATTGATACCACATGACCTGGAACTAATAAAGAAGACTTAGAAACTTACAACATGGCTACCAGTGTCTACATGTACAGAATACAACAGTTTGTCTAACATTTTGAATGTACCTTGTTGGCTTTCACTAGCACACACGTTTAGGTAATTAACTTACAAATATAATTCTGCAGGTTAAATGAGAAATTCAAAGCCCCTGAAATCTCTGCATGTTCAATCATGGTGATAATTAGGGGTGGGTATAACTTTAGTAATTTGCTCTAGCGTGATTACGCAAAATTACAGCAAAGTTATGCGAGATTATATGGAATTAGGTGAGGCACATAAACCTGCATTTAGCACTATTTTCTTAGCGCAAAATGCACCCTTGCGTCAATAATGAACATAAGGATGGATTTTGAAGTAAGAAAATAGCACTAAATGCAATAGAACAGGAACAGCAGCAGCTGCTCGTGCTCTGTTCCTGTGCTCTTGGGTAGGCATTTTTGCCCCGAATTACTCAAAAAGGCGTAATCACATAATTTTCAGTAATTTCAAGTCAGAAGAGTAATGAGAAATTACTCAGATTACTCGGACATAATTAAAATTTCATCCAGGCCTAGTGATAATCTAAAAGAGTACATTAAATAGTCTTAATTACCCACAGTTGAACTGTATATATTGTGCCGCTGAAGAAGTTAAAATGTACAGAACATGCAGCAGAACAGACTTTTTCACTCTATTTTGCATAACTTTTAAACCAGTCAGATAGACAGCCTAGCCTTCCTTCAGAGCCATAACACACTTTAAGATCACAAAGAAATGTCTACTTCATAAAGATAGGAACATTCTTTTACTAGCATAAACACTACTGTTTTTCTCATTTTACAAAGGACCATCCACAAGTCCTCTTTCAAGTCCTCTCCTTCTGTTGTAATTGTAATTACCTCTGACGAGGCTTTGACGTGCTTTGCAACGAGTAGCGCACTTCTTCCAAACCATGATTAGAGGTTAATAGTTAGTAGAGTAGTACATATATTTTCTTGCCTTTGTGCATAAGCTGTGTTAGGTTTGTGCTTTTGATTTTTTGTGTGATTAGTAGAGTTTAGAGTAGGGATAGAATAATGGAAATGGATTTGAAAGTGGAAGTAGTAAGTTGATTTTGTAAGTAGTGGTCATGTGTGCCTGTTAGTTGGGTGACATGGCTAAACAAGCATTGGCATAGCCAATAGGTCTCGCCTTTGGGACCTTATAAGTGTTTAGCCATGCAACAGTTGCATAACTAAATACTTATAAGGTCCCAAAAGTGAGACCTATTGGCTATGCCAATACTTGTTATGAAATGTTGCTTACCTGTTCTAATGAAGTCTGCAGCCTTATGCCCAACTATTCTTCCAATGATAATGCGCCGGCAGACAGTAACGCATAGTGTGATAAACATGCAAGTACTGTCACAGAGTTGCACCCACTTCAGTCTAGTGTCTAACAGTGAAGTGTTATTCCAAGCAGGTAAGAATGGAGAAGATGGAAAAGTGTGAAATTAGATGGAGCGCGCTCTAAGTATGCAGCTAGGTACACTCTTAATTCAATAAATGCATCAAGTTTGCAAATTACGACTACGACAGGAAGGTAGCAGCAACGCCGGCTGGGATTGACCAGTCAGGCATTTTCCGGAGCCATGCTTGGCAAAATGGCACACTGAAGTGTAACTCTTCTTATTCAGGGAGTGGTGCATTCAACGTTTCACGAGGACACCCAGGTGGATACCACACAGATGGCACAGGTCTCACGGAAAATGGAATGACAAATGCAAACCTGGCGCTGATGAAGTTGATATTTTGGAATTCACAAGTCCGACACACCTCCCTTGGGGAGCAGCATTTAGACATGCAGCCAGCTTGCCCACAGATGCTGAATGCGCTGGAGGTTTACCAGGCTGGAGCATGTCCATCTCAGGAGACAGCTGCAGTGATTTACTCGGGTCTTATCTCAACAGATATTTCAACTTGGGAGTTGCTCTTCTGTCCAGAGCCATGATCCGCAGGAATAATTCAAGCGGGACCGGGTACGTGCTCTGAAGACACTACTTAGAAAGGAGTCCAGTGTAAAATGGGTTTCCTTTCAAACAGTGCATGCTCTGCTGAGCGAATTAAAAGTCAAATGTTCCAATTAAAACAATAGCTATTTAAAATATAGATTACCAGTAGAATTGCTAAGGGTCACTGGGTTCCAAACATACATTTAACCAAAATGGTTTGGACAAGGCTTGGATTCAACAGTGACTGGAGCTGCCGTGCAATTTCATTTAGGAGCATGTATATGCGTGAGAGCACGTATCGATCACAGCGCAATTTAACAACCCCTTGTTTACCATGCAAGCCAGCTCTACCGCACAGCCCAAGCTCTACACGTGCAACCAAGCTCTGCAGTGCAACCGAGCTCTGCAGTGCAACCCAGCACTACCGTCCAATCCAGCTCTACCGTGCAACCCAACCCATAAATTAGGTACCTCAACACAGTCTTGAAAACAACTTCACTGCTCCACCCGTTTTTACAACATCTTCTCATAAGTCTCCCCGCACTCTCTCTGCGACCTCACCTGTCAGAGGAAGCGAAGCGTATCTGTCAACAGACAGCTCCACAGAAATCTGGCTTCTCAAGTAATCCCACGGGAAGTGGTGAGAGACGCTACTACTCCCAGGCCAACTTGGAGCCTTGGAGAAAAAAAAGCCCGGGTGTTGTGTGCGCGCGCGTGCTGAAAGAAAAAAAAAAGCACACGAGTGGTGCACGCGCGCGGGCAAAAGCGGCAGCAGGGGGAAGGAGGGGGGCCTGCGCGATTCCCTTGCGGGAGCGTGCGACCATATGGCGCCACCATATGGCGCCGCGCGCTCTCCCGCAAGGAAATGCCAGACGTGCACGCGTTGCCATTGCAAGCAATGCAACGCGTGCACGTTTACCCCCAAAGCTGTGCCGATGGCATTAGGCCTCTCTCCTATGCAGCGCATGCGCGCTGCGTAGGCGAGACCTAAAAAGGAGGGGTAAGCTTGAGAAGGGTGTTTGGGGGTTGATAGTAATCCAAAAGGTATGGGATGAGCCAGAGAGTAGAAGGATGGGACAGAAGTTGAAAGGAGGCTCTTTTTTATTTTTGTATTCTGTTTTTATTTTTTTAATATAAAAAAAACTGAAATTAACTTATACATACACATATCCTCATCTTGGTAATGTTGTGTGGTTGAAGAAAACCTCTCTATATAAATACCCACATGTGCACAGAAAGCAGTAATATTTACATGGTCTGATGTTCACATTTATCTTGTGGTGAAGTATGCAATTTTTTCATGAAATTTCTTAGAGTTTTAGTAGCAGGCATAAACCCCTCTATAAATGCACCTATATGTACATAGAAGCAGCAGTTATGACATTGTCTGATATGCACCGCAATGGCGGAGGAGCCTCGCCCCACTGCCTGGCTCAGAGCAAGCAAATAAAAAATAAAACGATGTTCTAGCATCTTTTTATTCTTCATTGCCGGCTCTTAACCAGCGCTGTAGGGAGGGGCGGGCCGAGGCATGGGAGGGGGAAGAGGAGTGCTATGTGCACTCCCTAAGTGCGCATTTGTGTTTTGGCCGGCCGTCTCAGGCCGACCAAAACACACATGCGCACTTAGGTTTCTCCAGCCAGGCTGCATTGAGCAGCCGGGCTGGAAAAACCCCACAGACTCCCTGAGCTGAGCAGAGCGTCTTTTCAGCCCGCTCAGGCCAATCCCTGAGCTGCTCTGCAGCACGGTGATTGGATGGGAGTCTGTCCCTGGGGCTGCTGGGACCAGGAAGAGGAGAGGAGGCGCGACGGTACGCGGGAGGCGCCTTCAGGTAAGTTCTTTTTTTTCATTAATATATTATTACTAACCCCCCGCCTCGTGTAACGCGACCACTCCCGCGTTCCCTCCACCCGCCTCACCACCCTTTCTTTGTGGCAGCCGCCACTGATATACACATCTCTTGTAGTGTAATATACATTTTCCTCCTTTTAGGAATGTATCAGTTTACAACAGGAAGAATAGTTAAATGTACAATCACATATGTATAACAACAACTCCTGGAGATATAAACTGCCACGTTTTGCTAATTCAGTTCATTCGGAGGTCCTGTGAGATTCTGAAATCTTATGCATACATATGTTTCAACTATCTAATGCTTACGATCGTGGTCCAAATACAGACTATAGACAACGTTTCTCAGGCTAACGCATCATTTCCAAAGTATCTCTGATGAACGATTGCATGGTGGTGCATTGTAGACATCTAGCGGACAAGCAGGGTATGACACTGTAGAATATCTTCCATGGTGGGCTGGTAGATTTATAATGTAGATTTTCCTAATAGGTTATGACGGAAAGTCTTAATTTTATTAAAGACACGGAGGCGAGTATTATGCCTTCTTATCTTGCTTTATTTTCAACAGCAGCCAAGATAAGTAAAATACTACAGTTCCCAGAGGGCCAAGCAGAACAACTGGCCAATGGGAACATGGTAAAAACGAAACCTTATAACCAATCATGTGATAACACCAATAATAACGTCACAATCTGACTGCGAACCTTCCTCTTTTCGCTAGCGAGCATCAGATAGAGTCAATAAACAGAGGAACCATTGAAGACATCATACAAAAAGCTAAGGTCCAGGAACAGAACTCCAGAGCAAAATTAAACCAGGATTGTCGAGCTGTGGGAGTCATCGTAGAAGGTTCCAAACAGGAAGGAGAGACGTCCAGCTGAGGTGGAAAACGTACATGCCGGCCCATCATCTTATCACGAAGATGCAGGAGGCAACGCTGGAGTCGCTGAAGGGAGGGAGAAAAAACACAGTTAGAAGTGTTGAGGTGGGATAATACTCGCCTCTGTGTCTTTAATAAAATTAAGACTTTCCGTCATAACCTATTAGGAAAATCTACATTTTATGGCAAGACCGGAGGCTCCTATTATGCTTGTTCAAAGCATGTCAACAACTAAAGAAGAAGCAGTAACAACAGGTTTGCAATAAAACATTCGGAAAACATTGTCATTAGACCAATCCGCTGATCTCAGAATGTCCTCCAAACGAGAACCTGCCCAAAAAGCTTTAGAGGCCATGGCTCCCCTAGTGGAATGGGCTCCGAAAACAAAGACGTCGATGCCTGCAAGGGACATGATCCAACGAACCCAACGGGCAAGGGTAGCAGAGGAGACAGGAAGATGGGGCTTACGAAAAGAAATGAGGAGCTGGGAGAGGGAGGACGTTCTGAGATCAGAGGTTCTTTGTTCATAGACTTTGAGGCATTGGCCTACACACAACTTAGGATGAGAAGGGAAATAAGGGTAAAAAACAGAGTTTAAATTTGTTTTTGTTCGTCTGTTAATTTGAAACAAAACACCTTGAGGAGAAAACTGACGAGAGGAAATATCTAATGCTCTCACGTCTGAAACACGTTTGATAGAAACAAGACATAATAACATGGTAAGCTTGGCAGATAACATTTTTAGGGAAAGAGCAGAATTGTCTGGCCAGTCAGAAAACAACTTAAGAACAACATTAACATCCCATAAATTCGAATACTTAGCCAACGGAGGTTTGGAAAAACGGACTCCTCTCAAAAGGCGACAGATCAGAGGATGAACTCCAACAGGCTTGCCGTCGATGGGGGTATGATTAAGAGAAATGGCCGATCTGTACAAATTGACCGTTCTGTAGGACTTACCTGCACTAGCTTCCGATGTCAAGAAGTTAACCACAAAATTCAGAGGGGCTGAAAAGGGATCGACATGTCTTTCCAGACACCAGCTTGCCCATAGAGACCAAGCGGATTTATAAGCCTTGGAGGTCCCAAGGGCCCAGGCTTTGCTGATAAAGAGAGAAGCTTCCTGTGAAATGAGGAGGTCAGGAGGGACAGGCCGGAAACCTTCCAAGCCGACAGAACCAGCGATTTGTCCAGAATGAGACTGTGTGGAAGACCTAAGGGGTTCCGAAGTAAATCGTTGCAAACAGGGAGAAGAACTGGGAAGTCCATTGCCATTTCCAGAAGAGAAGGGAACCAAATCTGAGACTGCCAGAAAGGAACCACTATAACCAAGGTCGTCAATTGGCGACGTACTTGGGAGAGTACTCTGTTGATCAAGAGAAAAGGAGGAAAAGCATAATTGAGGTGGAGAGACCAGTCCTGAAGAAAAGCATCCGTAGCCAGAGCCGAAGGGTCTGGACGCCAACTGAAGAACCGAGGTAATTGGGTATTGAGGGGAGAAGCAAAAAGATCGATGTAGAAAGGGCCCCAAATTAGAGATAGAGATAAGAAGACGGATGGAAGAAGCATCCAATCGCTGAAATCCCGAAGGTAGCGAGAATGCCAATCTGCTATAGAATTGAGATCTCCTGGAAGATACTCCGCTGTCAACGAAAGATGGTTTGAGAGACAAAACTCCCAAAGGCTCTTTGCCAATTCTGCAAGGGGCTTGGATTTTGTGCCACCTAGATGGTTGATGTAGCGCACCGCAGAAACATTGTCCATACGAAGGAGAATGGAACATCGAACCCTGTTTTTTGTAAGGCTTTGGATCGCAAAGGAGCCTGCAAGCATCTCTAAACAATTGATGTGCAATTTCGACTCCTCTCGAGACCATGTACCGCCAGTCGAGATTGGTCCACAACGGGCGCCCCAACCCGACAGGCTTGCATCTCATTCTAACACAAGATCTGGGGCCGAAGCGAAGATAGTTCGCCTGTTCCAGGCATCTAAATGGTCGATCCACCATTGGAGTTCGACCTGAGATTCTTGATCTACAGGAATGAGATCGTCGTAAGCTAACCCCTGGCGAAGATGTCTGATTTTTAGACGTTGAAGGGCCCGTTAATGGAGGGGGCCTGGAAAGATGGCTTGAATGGAAGCGGAGAGAAGACCTACGATTCTTGCGAGAGATCTGAGAGAAATGAGGGAAGTCCGAAGCACCCGAGCGATCTCTGACTTGATGGTTGAGACCTTTGACTGAGGGAGTAGGAGGGACGCTGTGGAAGAGTCCACGAGGAAGCCCAAGAACTCTATGTTCTGGGAAGGAATAAGCATAGACTTGTCGAGATTGATGAGGAAACCCAGGTCTTGGAGAAGAGATTGAATAACAATGAGTTCGGACAGAAGAAGCTGTTTGTCGGTGTTCATTATGAGAATGTCGTCTAGATAAATGATAAGCCGGATTCCCAGGGATCGAAGGAAGGCCACCACTGGTTTCATGACTTTTGTAAAGCACCATGGTGCTGACGACAGACCGAAAGGGAGTGAAGTGATAGGTTACGCCCAGCCATTGGAATTGAAGAAATTTGGTATGAGAAGGGTGAATCGGGATGGTGAGGTAAGCTTCCTGCAAGTCTAACCTGATCATCCAGTCGTTTAGACGTAGGGTATCTCGTAAGTGGATGATGGTTTCCATTTTGAAGGGGCGATAAACCACAAATTGGTTGAACCATTTCAGATTTATCACTGGACGCATCTTTTTGTTCTTTTTCTGCACCAGGAAAATTGAACTGAGAAAACCGGAAGGATCTAAAGGGGCGACCTGAATCGCTTGTTTTTGGAGGAGGCCTTTTATCTCCAGGTAAATGAGCTGAGACATTTCCGTCGAGAACACTAGAGGAGGAGGGAACACAGTTTGGGAAGGCAACGCATAAAGCTCTATAAGATAACCTTGAACTGTATTGAGAACCCAAGGGTCTGCGGTGAGAGATTGCCACTTTTGTAGAAATAACTTTAGTCGACCTCCTACAGGGGGAGGTGATAAAGGACTTACCTTGTTGGTTGTTGCGGAAATTCTTTTGACCCCGGCCTCTGTATCCACGGCCTCTTTGCGGATAGAATTGGGGTTTGTAGTCTTGAAAACCGGAATTGAAGGAACCTCTGGAGCCTTGGGTGGTAAAAGAACGGCCGGAAGAGCGACCCCTTCCTCTGCCGGCCCGTCCAAAACCCGAGGAGAAAAAGCTTTTTTAATTGATTGTTGTGCCTTATCCAACGAGGCAAAAGTAGAAACAAATCTGCTAAGATCCTTAACTAAAGAATCTCCGAAGAGAAGACCATTAGCTTTAATACCAGGATCTTGAGAGGCTAAATTGGCCAATTTAGGGTCAAGTTTAATCAACAGCCCTTTGCGGCGTTCATGTGTAACTGCAGCGTTCGCATTCCCTAAGAGACAAAAGGCTCATTGGACCCACAAGGAGATATCATCTGCGGACAACTCAGAACCTTCCAGGCGAGCAGATTCAGCCAAATCAAATATACGAGCCAAAGGACCCACAACATCAAGTAATTTATCCTGACAGGTGGACCAGGCCTTGTCCACCCATTTGCGCGGATCCTTGCCAAACTTTGAGAAAAAGGTGAGTAAATGTTGGTCAATAGCAGGAACAATCGTAACCTTGTCAGCTAAGGAGGGTTTAGGACACTCAGACTTCAACCCAGATCTAGCAGAAGCGTCCAAAGGAAGACGAAGCCTGGCGGAAATATAATCACCTACGTGGGAGGCGGGAAACCACTCAGTGGAATTAGGGTGACGAATAGAAGAAGGGTCGAACATGGAAACCCCTTCCGAATCCAAAACAGGTTCAAAATTAAAAGAATCAGACTTAGGCTTTTTAGCAGGAGGTGAGGGAGGGTCAGATACATCAAATAAATCAAAAAGATCATCTGCGTCATCCATGTCATCGTCAGTGTCTAAAATGGTGGAAACAACCAACTTTTTGGGAACCTCTGAATGCTTCTTTTTGTCTTTGCGTTTACCATCGGAGTTTAATAACAACCCCTCCTTAGAAGGAGGCCTGGGAGGCACGTAGTCCTCAATCAAGTGCGAGGAAACCTCGCTATTCAAATGAGACGCAGTTTTTGGAACAGACATAGAAGCAGAGGGAGCCACCTTTCTTTTTCTGCTATCCCCCGCAGACTGGGCCAAAGCTTTAGACAACAGACTCATCATGGAGTTCTCCATGCCTTTAGAAAAACGTCTCATGGACGTTTCCACTGCAGACTCCACTGAGGTATTAATAAATTTATTGAGATCATTTTTGAAGGCAGCGCCTTCGTCCTGTTGCCGGTCTGAGCCGGGAGAGCTATCGACATTCATGGTTTGAGGCAAAAGAAGGTGAGGCAAGGGTTAAGATTTTTAACAGGGGCGGGGACACGAGTGATGAACTCCCCTTGTGGGCGTGAAGGAGCCGGGAACAGAAGCTCCGGTGAACCCAGCGAGCGAACAGAAGCTCCAAAACCAACCGCCGAAACGGTAAGGAAATGCGCCCTCAGGGGAAGAGTAGCGGGAGAAACCAGTAACGCGCGACGGTTGCAACCAAATGCAACCCGCGCGCATGGGGGGAAACAGAAACTAATGGAAAGCGCGCAACGCCGGAAAGCGCTGAAGAGGCAGCAGCGAGCGCCGTATTATCAGACAAAGTAAATACTATGAGCAATAGCACAGCATGACACAAATACGCCAGTTTGGAATATAAAATTACGAGCAACGAAGAAAAGTCACTTATCTGACTGCGAGCAGCAAGAAAAGAGGAAGGTTCGCAGTCAGATTGTGACGTTATTATTGGTGTTATCACATGATTGGTTATAAGGTTTCGTTTTTACCATGTTCCCATTGGCCAGTTGTTCTGCTTGGCCCTCTGGGAACTGTAGTATTTTTACTTATCTTGGCTGCTGTTGAAAATAAAGCAAGATAAGAAGGCATAATAGGAGCCTCCGGTCTTGCCATAAAATTTGAATTAAGCACATAGCAAGTCGGATAAGTCTTCAGAGGACTATAATGTGCAATTCAAAAATAGTAATAGCTTGCATCCTGTGGCTGATCAGGAAAATTAAGTCCAGCGTTCTAGAGATATACCGCGGTCCCCGAGTACTGATTATTTGCTTCCAACAACGTTAGATATATATGTCATTTGGGCCTCATAGATTGAGAATATTTATGCAACAGACATTGGGCCAAATTCAATCAGGTATATGCACACCTAAATATACAAGGTTGGAAAATAACTTAATTTATGAGCGCACACTTCATTCAGCTCCTAATTCTTGGAACCGGGAATAGTGTCAAATTTAACTCTCAAATGGGCTTTACCACAAGAGTGATACAATTCCCTTGTGGGCGAATCTGCTCTTAAGGTTTATTTGCAGATGCTTCCATGTGGATCCATTTGCAAGCATTAGTTAAAAATGCAAAAACTTTAAGATTTGTGGCTATTCAACAATATTATACAGGTTTTTGCAGCTGTGTAAATGGTCAGAGATTTACTTCTGTCAACAACAGTGGTAAATTCGTTTGCAGGATGGGAATGAGGGGACACCCATAAAATTGATTGGGGGGGGGGGGGGGTTGTAGGGAGAGGTATTGCTTCCACAGGGAAGCATGTATTGCCTGCTGAGAAACACACAAAAGAAAAATGGAAGGTGTAAAGCCACCTCAATACGAAATTTTCTCATGTGGGAAAGTATATATGTACATTTCCATATGTGTAAATGACTATTCGTGACTGTACTTATATAAATCTGTAACTGTGACAGCTTCCTAGGAGCAGGGGCGTAGCTTCGGGGAGGGGGGTGTATGGGGTGGAACACCCCCCTCCCCCAAAATAACTGCTCTTTCGGTTACGAGGCAGCATAGTCTGTCCTGCTGCCGGTAATCATGTGTTTATTCATTTATTAAGATTACTGAGCCCTGGACGAGGAAGTGCTGAGAGCACAGACAGGAGTCAGGACCGTGAGCTCAAAGCACACATACAAATAAAAAGAGCAATGGGTCTCTCTCCGCCTCTCACTCACTCCACTGTGCTGCTGGGCTGACCCCTCAGTGAACTTACGCTCATCCCTTCGCGCCTATGTCAGGGTGTGGCGCTGCATTCGGGGCCCAGTGCTTGAGCAGCATCGTAACATGCGCTGTCTTTGCATGCCAGTGATTTTATCTACAATTGGAATGCTACTCGTGTTCTGGGAGTGCTGTGCTTGCTCGCGAGAAGGCAGGTGGGCCAGGCAGGTGGGGGAGACTGACGCTCGTCGGGTGTGTATTTTTAAAATGTTTGCCTACCACAGGCCGCATGTGCACCTCCCTTGTTGTTCGGAAACTCTGATGTATGAGTTTCATGTATGTAAGTATTGTTGTGTGCTTTGAACTGGCTGTCAGTTACCAGCAGCAGTGTAAGAAAGTCAGACAATAAAAATGTAATTCTTGCACGATTCTGGGAACGTGCATTTGATTTCTAAAACTTGAGCATTTCGTTTTGGGTGACCAACAGCTGAGCGTAGGACAGGGCCGACTTTTAGGTTGGTGAGAACCTGGCACTGAGTTCGGGGGCACTGTGCTAGGAAATAACTTGGAATAAAAGTGCCTGCTGGAGAGTTCCTTGTGTGTTCCAGCAGGATTCAGGCAACAATAAAAATGTCAAGATAATGCTGCATGCTGGTGATTAAATGTTATGTTCCTGTTGGAGAGAGATCAGACTTTTGGCTAGTGCTAGTCTTGACTGTAGCGCAGAGGGTTTATGTGCCTTCTGCAAAGATCGTGTACCATGCAGATGACAGAACTGCATTTATGTGGATAGCTCAGTGGGTTTCTGTTTTCTCACAGAGATCCTTTTGTTACTTGCTGAAGGAAGCTGGCTCTTTATGTGATATATCAATAATCTGATATACCTTGTAAAGAGTCCAAGGGTTCCCTTACTAGTGGACAGGGCTTGCTATGCAATCCCAAAGTGCTCTGTTAGGGGGTAGTGTGGTCGAGCAGCCTTAGGTTCAACACAGAGGAGTGCAAGACATTTGCAAATACACACAATGATCAATAAATTACAGCACAACTCAAGAAGGAGATCCACACCAATTTATAGAAATAGCAAGAATCTTTATATATGTCTAGGCATCAGAGAAAAATCGTTCAGGTAAGTAAGTTTTGGAATATAAATTCTTTTCACTCTAAAAAGTGGACACTGCAATTTCTGAGTTCTGCAATGTTATCCTATGGAAGGAAGAACAAGTTCTGCAAACAGGTACAGTACATCGACTTACAGGACCTATCTTCAGGGGTTAAGGTGAGTGGTGGGCAAGGTCCAAGGCAGCACCAACAGTACACCGCCAGCAGCACGAGGGCGGCCGGGTCCAGGGTGCAAATTAGCGTTGGGTGCCCAATGCGTTTCAATGGGGATCGGTCTCTGTAAAAAGAGTCTGCAGGCTTTGGCTAGGAAGCCAGTCGGGCTGAACCAGCAAGTGGGCTCTGGCCTTGCGATGCTTAGGGATGGGGGGACAACTTTGGTCCTCTTCTCCAAGGCCCACGGGTGACGGGTGCAGAGGTGTCTTTAGGCGTCGGGTTTTTCCTTACCGGAGCAGTTGCGGTAGAGGGGGCCTGCTTGCAGAAGCTGCAGGCGACGTTGGGGAGTCTAGGAGGGGTGAAACCACAAGGAACGCAATCTCTGGAGGGCTGGGGGAACTTCATGACACCAGTGGTTGCTTCGGGTGTCTGGTTTTGGCGGTTCCGGAGGCCTCCGAGTCTTTTCTTTTGGAGTTTCTTCAGAACAGGTCTGTTGTTCACAGGAGGTCTTGAGCCTTTTTCGAAGGTAGACAGTCCTCCCATGTTTTTGGAGTCAGCAGCTGCAGGATGAGTCGACTTCGGTTCAGTTTTTAACGAGGGCTGCAGACAGGCCAGGGGAGCTGGGGCCAAGTCAGGTGCTCTCTTCAGCCTTCTCTGCTTTTGCGGCTATTCGGTGCCCTCTCTCTTCATAGGTCATCAGGATCTGAAGTTCAGGGTCGAGGGGTGCCACCTAAATACTAAATTTAGGGGTGTTAAAGGGGGTGCCAGGTGTTACATCATAGTGGCATTACAGTGTCCGGGGCACTAGGACCCTGTCGCTAAGAGAATTGTTGAGAGCAAGAGAGCAGCGGGAGGAACCGGAAAGGGAGGAGTCAGGTGGGCAGAAACAAGATCCGTGGGGAGTAGTACGAGGAACGTAGAACCATAGAAGTAAAAAGGTATTTTCCACTAATATACAGTGTCTGTCGTTACTGCACACAAAAGACACAACAACCCACCCCGCTCATGCCCCAATACTCCAAAGCTACGCGAGTACGGGTGCTCACCCCGTGCAAGGTGCTGACCTTCACTGTGCCACGCCTGCGAGAATTCATTCAGCTGAAAGCACCTGCCTGTCTGCATTGCCGCCATCAGGCTCAATGCGACCGTGGGAGCTCACCCTGCCTCGCACCGAGGAAGTGACTGCCATGCACCGTTGGGAGCCCACCCCAATCCGGCGCCTCACCTCTGGCCATCGCTTCACCCTTTCCGCACCTGTGTAAGCCGAATGTCCTCATCTGCCGCCATTCTGACTGCTGGCTATTTTGCGCTGCCCACCTGCATTGAATGAAGTCCCACGAGACCCTGCCTCCTCTCGGCGGCCATTTTGAGGGCAGGTGGCTTGCCCAATGGGCTTCACTGCTCTCCCGGCAGCCATCTTGAAGTCAGGCACCACTGCTGCCTGTACTAGAATTGTGGGCCCAATACACACACTATGAACAGGATGTGTTAGCTGCATGCCTGCCTCTGGCAACATTCCATGATCTGGTGAACAGTTCTACTTTGATCCTCAAAAAAAAAATGTAAAAAATTAAAGCAACACAACAAAGAGGAGAAAGGACAATCACTAAGCAACTTGAGCCATCCTCTTGCTGCAACTGCTGTGCACACTGGCTACATGTCAGTGTAATGGACTTTACTCTGCTATTAGGCCCAGGTGCATGTGAGTCCGGGCCATTAGTGACCATCTCTGCTGCACACATCACTGGGCAAAAAGGGTCATGCCTTCTTCTTTACTTCATCCGGTGCACATAGTGGCACCCAATCATCACATTCTGGTAATACATGTCTTCCTCACAGGATTCAGCGAACAACGCTACAACCAGGACGACCATGCTCGGTGTCTCATTCCTACGCTCTCCGTAACTGCAGACTCTCACATCTGGCAGTGGCATGGGTCCCCCCTGGCAAGGGCAAGAATGGCTTGAGGAATTTGAAGACTTAATGAAGGGGCCGCGGGTCACCGACTTGAATCAACAACTCGTTGCCCTGCGCAACTTGATCGGCAAAGATGTTGGACAAACCATCAAAGAATTGCCAAGGGCTTCCACAACCTATCACAACGTGCGGGAGGCACTTAACAGGAAGTTTCTTCACAAATGAAACATTGACTATGAATGTTACACTTTCGATCTAGTCTCCCAGGAAAAGGATGAATCCATGGGAGAATTCATTAGGCGTCTTAAACGCCTACCACATTACTGTGAGTTTGATAACTTTACTACTGAGGATGCCCTCTGCCTGTGAATAATAAAAGGATGCCAATCAGAATCACTACGTCGACGTCTCCTGAAGAAAAGTTACTCACTTGATGAAACCGTAGAATTGACCAGAGCCAATGATCAGGCAGAAGAACACGCGAAGAAAATGCAGACGGGAAAGGCAGAAAAACGTGAACAGGCATTCCGACTCCAGGCGCGCCAGATAGACAAACGCCCTTCTGAGCGTCGGCAGGATCCCAGACCTAAGGATTGTCGTCGTAGCCCTAAACAAAGCAGTAATAGCAGAGAGCAACAGCTAGAATGTTATCGCTGCGGACAAGCATACCCAAATGTAGGGTCCTGCCCTGCCATGGGGCAAAGATATAAGCATTGTGAAAAGTACAATCATTTTGAAAAAGTGTGTAGAGCAGCTCAAAAGGATATACAGAAGTTCTCTAAGAAATCCAGGTCACGCCATCATGTGAAGGCAGTATGCGACAGACGTGAATGCTCCACCAGCTCATCACGATCGAGCATACGATTGCATGCAGGTTCAAAATGCAGGTTCAAAATGTCGCCGCTAGAACCCTTCTTGCCATGCCCAGATGCTGTTCCACCTCCAGCATTATCCGGAGGCTACACTGGCTGCCAGTGGAGAGGCGAGTGGAGTTCAAGTCTCTTTGCTTCGCGTTTAAGATTCTGAAATACCCGACCCTTGGGGTATTATCTGATCTACTCTCTGCCTATATTCCTATGCGTCAGTTACGTTCTGCAGACCAACAGCTTGCTTGCATCCCTCGTGTGAGGAGAGCCCGCGCAGGTGGGCGATCTTTCCGCGTGATGGCAGCCAGGTTGTGGAATGGCCTTCCAAGCCAGATACGGAGCATGGACAACTACTTTGCTTTTCGAAAGGCTCTAAAGACCCACTTATTTCCTTACTAGGTTACCTGCTCCACTGACTGTTATTTCTATGTTTTTTTCTGGTTTCTTTTCTGCTCTGCTAGATGGGATTCTCGCAGTCAGTTGCTACTATTGCTCTTAGCGCCGGGACGCCCCTTTGCTGGGGCAGCTGAGCGCTTTACAAAACTGCTTAACATAACATAACATGCTACATGAAGATCTCAGTGCTCTGTCTCGTGAGTCAAAATCTCTCACCCTGATGTCTCAAAACAGTGATGAATATGCCTGCATGGTGGCTGATCCTGATAGACTAAAGAAATACCAGAGACTACATATTCAAATGGGGAGCCACCCAACAAAAATTGTTCTAGACAGTGGAGCGTTCTTCAATTACATATGTGTCACAAAGTATAACATAATGAACCCAAAACCTAAGTTGCACAAAGCTGCTGTGCGGGTATATACCTGGATGTCCAAAGAACCATTGCCCTGCCCGGGGCAATTTCAAACATTGCTTACATATAAGGACAGAACAGTTCAAGCTCACATTCATGTCATTGAGGGGCCTGAAGCAGCAGACTGTCTTCTCAGTCTACCCACTGCAGAATACCTGAAACTGGTTGAAATACTGTATCGGGTGGACGATGAACCAGACATTATAAGCATGTTCCCAAAATTGTTCTCAGACCTTGGAAAAATGGCTCACTTTAAGGTTCATTTACACATCAATGAACAAGTACCAGCAGTGGCGCAACATCTCCGGAAAGTGCCATTCCACCTTCCAAAAGCTGTGGAGGATGAGCTACGAGATTTACTTAGGGCAGGCATCGAGAGATCAACAGGACCAACCCCCTGGATGTCCCCAGTGGTAGTAGTACCTAAACGTGGATCAGATAGCAAAGGGCGTTTATGTGTTGGCATGAGGGCACCAAACTTCAAACGATCGAGAGAGGCACTCCGGGCCACATATTAGTGATATGATTACACTGTTGCATGGGGCAAAAATGTTCTTTAGATTGGATCCCAACAAGGGCTATCATCAGCTCAAACCTCATGAGAGTTCACGCTATATCACTACGTTTTCAACTCATCAAGGCCTCTCTAGATACAAACGCCTCAGCTTTGGCATTTCATCAGCCGCTGAAATATTTCAAGAAGCTGTGAGAAAGTCATACATCACATTCCCAACACCTTTAATTATAGTGACAACATCCTTGTGTTTGGTGCCACCATCAAGGACCATGACAAAGCACTGGATCAGGTGTGTCACATGCTCTTGGAAGCCAATTTGACTCTAAATCAAGACAAATGTAAATTTCACAAATCCACATTAAAATTCTATGGTCACATTTTCTCAGTGAAGGGATGAGGCCTGATCCCGAAGAGGTTACTGTGCTAAATGACACTCCCAGTCCACGTGATGTCTGCGACGTTCTGTCTTTCCTGGAAATGGCCAGGTATTGTGCCCCATATTTCAAGGATTATGCCACCATCAGTTATCCTTTACGTGAACTCACAAAGCAAGGTCAGCCTTTCAAATGGTCTGCAAGCTGTGATCATGCACTTAAGAAAATCAAAACAGCTGTTGGGTCAGCCACCAATCTGGCCTACTTCAACCATCGCAAGAAGGCTTAAATCACTGTGGATACCAGTCCTGTGGGACTCTGAGCCGTTTTAGCCCAGTATGACTAAGAAAGTGACCAACGACAAATAGTGGCCTATGCCAGCCGCAGCTTAACTGACACTGAAAGTGCATACTCACAGCCAGAGAAAGAAAGGCTGATGGTCGCCTGGGCCTGCGAGTACTTCCACATTTTCATCTATGGAAAAGACTTTACTCTCATAACGGATCACCAGGCCCTTTCAACCATATTCGGAAATCCCAGCGCAAAAATGCCACCCAGGATTGAGTGATGGGGAATCCACCTTCAGGAATATACATACACGATCGTCCACAAGCCAAGAAAGGCAGGAAACCTGGCTGATTACATGTCGAGACATTCCAGGATATCCTCAACGACAAAACATTCTTTGGCTGAAGAATATATACATTTTGTCATTGATCAAGCCAAACCGCCTGATGTCCCGCTGGAAGCTATCACTGAGGCTACTGCAGAAGATGTCATTATCCAAGATATAGTACGTCACCTTAGAACAAGCTTGTGGAGACATCTCGATGATCACCAGGGTGATGAGAGGATTGAAACCCATGAGCTGGCTTCGACATGTCAAAGATGAACAAATGATCACAGACAACGGCCTACTAATCCAAGATAAACTGATTGTCATACCAAAATAAACTGCATCAGGGACTAGTTAACCTGGCACATGAAGGACACCGGGGCATGGTGGCCACGAAAATGGCGCTAAGGGAACAAGTCTGGTTTCCCTCTCTTGACCTGATAGTTGAAGCCACACTCTCAAGATTGCCCTCAATGTCAACTGGTTGGTTGAGAAGAACCACCTTCGCCACTACACGTCTGACTTGCTGGACGGTGTATGGAAACATGTGACAATTGACTTCTTTGGTCCCCTACAGTCTGGTAAATATATCATCATCATAATGGAGGAGTACTCAAGGTTCCCATTGCACAACAAGTGTCATCAACTAGAGCAGCCATCATCACACCAGTACTAGACTAGGTATTTGCAGCTTGGGGCATTCCCAAATTGGTCAAAACCGACAATGGTCCTCCATTTAATGGACACAAACTTGCTGAATTTGCCCATCACCTCAATTTCAAACATAGAAAGATCACTCCCATGTGGCCTCAAGCCAACGGGATAGTGGAGAAGTTTATGGCCATGTTAAAGAAAACCATACAACAAGCAGAACTAACAAGGCAAGATGTTCAAACGGCTCTGACTGAACTGCTACAAGCTTATAGGACCACGCCTCATAGCACCACTGACAAATGTCCAGCCACCTTGATGTTAGGGCACACAGTGCGTACGAGAATTCCCACCATGAAAAATTCAGACCGCACTGTTCGTAATCTGTCTGATCATGTAGAGCTGGCAGAGTTAGACAGAAATGAACCAGTAAGTATGCAGTTCCTATGGGGGGTCTAGAGGGTCAGACGAAGGCGAGGTTCCAGGTGAGAGAAGGAAGAAAGGGAGGGGAGTGCTCCAATAAGGAGCAAGGGCCCTCACACACCCCGAGAGGTGTCATGCTTCATCATAGGGCAGCTCCTCGTTGGGCCGGTGCTGCAATGCCCAACGGGCCCCGCAGGGGGGCTCTTTGCCGGAGGTCTTCAATGTTGTTTGCCAGGAGGCCCTAGACGTAGGGGTGTTGGGGCGGGTGTGTAGTGAGTAGAGTGGGTTTTAAGGTGAGTCTAAAAATAGCTAAGAGTATCCGAAGAACCTTTATTCGCTGGACACTGATGCTATGGTTAAAAGCTGACTAGGAGAGTCGTGGCTGACTAGGAGAATTAAACTGGCTGCAGCCCAATGTGTGAAGTGAGAGGTGGTCAGTAGGTCGACATGTTTCATGCCTTAATTCTCCTAAAGGATGAGCGGCATTTCATCAGGACCGGGGAGGGGGAAACAAGAACCCTAATCTACTCTGAGGTAGGAGGGACGGTCGAGAGGGTGTCATATGTAGTACCGTCCCGGTCTACTGGATTCAAGTGTCATCCAGAGGTAAGGGGGGAGTTGGGTGAAAGAGGTATCTTCCTTCTGGCAGGACCTAGAAGGAAATGTTGGGGATTCCCAGCTGGGACGTCCGAATCACCGCAGCACTGGCAGGGCTGAACCACCGATATGTCAGGGTTCCT
Organism: Calotriton arnoldi; assembly: GCA_963921515.1. Lineage (NCBI taxonomy): Eukaryota > Metazoa > Chordata > Amphibia > Caudata > Salamandridae > Calotriton > Calotriton arnoldi. Next base: position 941,879 of record CAWUFW010003939.1, read on the forward strand.
GATTGCGAGACCTACCCACGTCCGTTCCTCCCTGGCGTCCGGGGTGGTGCTGGCTGGATGTGGGCACACCTCCTGATCTTACCAATTTTCCCGCCAGTCCTCCTGCCAAAAGTGGGGTAAGGACAGGGGGGGTGGCATCCTCCACTAACTGCCGCCTTTGAAGCTTTCCATCTTGAAATGCAATTCCTGCCTGGAGGAGGTGTTTAGCACCTCCACCCAGAGCAGGCATTGTTGCCGGCCTCTGAGAGTGAAGGCTCTCACTATGAGGTCAGAAACATGTCTAGTGGGGACAAGCTGGCTGAGACTAGTCAGAGACCACACTAGTAGTTGATAGGTTTCCAGGGGACACATCTAAGGTGCACTCTGTGTGCATTTATTATTAAATCCAACACTGCAATCAGCGTTGGTTTATTAAGATGAGATGTTTGGTACCAAACATCCCTGGGTACAGTGAAGCCATCATGGTTCTGGGGAACTGGTAAGGATGGGTGTCCAGCCCATGTACTCTCTATGGCTTCCCTGCGCTCTTACAATATCCAAGAATGGACTTAGATATTGCAGGGTCATATCTGCTCATGCAAATATGACCACCCATCTGATACAATGCACCCTGCCTTAGGGCCGGAAGGCCTTCAGTAGGGGTGACTTATCTATATCTCATGCAGTGTCTCTGGACATGGCACACAGGGCTGTGTGCCATGTCGACTCTTTGGTTTTGTCTGCGCCAAGACACGCAGCCTGCAATGGCAGTTTGCATGATCTTGGCAAGGGGACCCTAGGGTGGCACAATTCATGCTGCAGCCCTACTGGATCCTCTTCAGTCCCAATGCCCAACGTACCAGGGGTACCATTTACTAGGGACTTACAGGGGGGCTGAAGTAGTGCCAATTGTGGAACAGTTTAGGGAAAAAACACTGGTGCTGGGCACCTGATTAACAGGAACCCAGCACACACTCAGTCAAAGTTGCAAAAGATACCTGGCAAAAAGTGGGGGGTGTACTGCAAGACAAACCCAGTTTCCTATACTTGCTGTTCATAAATTACAATCCTAATATAGCACGGTGGGCTATGAACTGTCATCAAAGAAGAGCTGCATGCAAACTGCATGGTATAGTTTAGAACGGTTTGTTTTTCCCCAGTCTTTCATTATCCTAATGTTGCTAAAAAAGGGTTGGTTTGAATAGTGATACATTCTCATTAGTAAAGCCAACCCCAACCACTGTGAAACGTTTGAAATCCTAAATTTGTGTTTCTTCAGACCACTCTTAAAACATACTGCCTACTAGTATGGGTGACATGTGATTCCTACACCTTGTAATCCTCATTGTCTTATGTAACATTTCCTATAGACTGATTTACACATGTATGATTCACTGTCTGCATAGTTTACGTGCAATGTAAAGTGCTCTGACACCCTACACTGGTATGAATAGCACTATAAAACAAATTAAAAGCATTTGCGAGATGGGCTATGGAGAGATGAATGGCAATGTTGGATGGCTTGTAGAGGTTATTTTTATATACAGTTCATTAACCCTTTGTGAGCCTTTTGGAACTGTGTATAATGGCAGCATACCTAACAGCTGTCCACAACAGTTTGCAGTATTAATATTCTACCATTTCCATTGTTGCTCTACAATTTAATTTGCGATAAAATATTTAAAAAAAAATTTATCTTATAGTAGTAACAAAGGTGCAGAGTGCCTAAACCCTGATGTGTCTGTGCAACAGACATCAACGAGAAACTCTATTGGACATGGGGCAAAATCTGATTATGACATGCTTTTCTATTACGGAAGGTAGTATTCCAGCTCTCTGATGCTCTTGAATGACCCCTTTCTCCTATTGTTACAGAGGATAAAATCAGTGGCTGCCCCTCCAGAGGTCAACAGCTGGGCCAAGGATACCGAAGCAGCCATCCCATTCTGTCTCAACGGAGCCGCCAATGGAAACTTCACCAAGCCAACCCATGTCATTGTGGAGACCATGGTGTGAGTTTTGTCTCCTGCCCACTGTGCAGGAGATGCAGACCAGCTTCCACTGCCTTCTGCCCACCACGAATTCTTGCTGTACGAGAGGGTTTGACCAGTTCCACTGGACCTCCTCACATTTGGGACTCCGGCTGCTGCTGAGGGTTGGGCCAGTTTCACCGGACCTCCATGCATCTCTCATCTCAGATCGTGGGGTCAGGGTTGGCGGCCGGGGCCCTTGGATCCATTTGGGACGTATTTTCAAACTTACCAACCAGTCAATATCATAATGCAATGCTATATATTATGCTATGTCTATATTCTTTGCGCTCACTTCCCGCCAATATTCTTTGTGCTCACTTCCCGCCAATATTGGCAGATCATATCCACACTCTTAGTTTAATTTGCACATCCCTCGTACACTCCATTGTAACTTTTTCTTTTTGCGTTTAGACTCATGTATCGGTTTTGTATTTTATATGTAATTCATGTTTCTGAATTCCTTATATAATATACTTGGTTCTATTGTATAGCGCTCTGACACCTTCAGGTAAAGTATGCGCTATATAAAAACACATAAATTAATAAAATTCACCCGTTTCACCAGACCTCCTTGCATCTCGGACTCCGGCTGCACATGATGTGTGGACTAGTTTCACCAGCCCTCGTCACATCTGAGAATCTGGCTGATGTTGAGGGTTGACCAGTTTCTCCAGACCTTGCATCTCTCACTCTAGCTGCATGTGAGGCCTTGACCCGTTTCACCAGACCTCCTTACATCTCAGACTCTGGCTGCATGTGAGGACTGGACCAGTTTCACCAGACTCCTTGCATTCAGGCACTGGCTGTGTGAGAGGGTCAGACCAGCTTCCACTTCCCCATCTCCTGTAGGACCAGGTTTACAGAGGGTAATAGGTGCACTAGGGTTTATCTGTTGATCCTTATCTTGAGTTCTCTGAATTCTTAGGGCCGTATTTATGAGGCCATGCGACAGTTTTGCCCTGCCGTTGCGTCACTTTTGCGACGCATCGGCGGCGTAAAACATGGCCCCTGTTGCACCCTATTTACAAAGGGACGCATCCAAGCAGATGCGTCACTTTGTAAATCCCTGCGCTACATTATACCTGCGTCAGGTATAATGTATGCAGGGGGGCGTTACCACGCAAGTAAGCCTCGTAGAAGTGGCGCAGTGAAATCTCATAGCCACTTCTAGGACGTAAAAGCGTCAAAACCTTACGCCTGCCTCATGGCAGGCGTAAGGGTGACGCAGTGCTATATTCATAGCCCTCCCCCTGCATTGCTGGAGTTGCGTCACGATTCCGACACAACTCCACCAATGCGTCATTTTTGCGCCAACAGACCGTCAGTAAAACTGACGTATCTGTCATTCCTTGTGACATGATGCGTCATACAGTACATATGACTCATCCATTACACAACGGCGGCACAAAACTACATGTCCCTCCCCCTCCAATACTTAATGGTGGCCGATGCGCGATCGCGCGCCGCTGGCGTGCCAAAGGCAAGCCCGTCTGCGCCCGTCCACGACTTGACCGCGGCCAGGGATCCTGGATCTCCGACCTTCCACCGCTACGACTCAGCTGCCCTCCTCGCACTCAACCCCGGAAGGAACAACAATTGCCAGCTGTCCACGCCGAACACCACCCACGGCCAGTTCTCCTGCCGCCACTGCCACCAGACCTTCACCGCCAACACCGCTGACGCCCTGAGGTGCATCCTCCTCAACGTACGATCCCTGCACAGACACGCCGTAGAGATCTGGAACATCCTGGACACCCTCTCATCAGACGTCGCCTTCTTTACAGAAACCTGAACCAATGCCGCCTCCGGCCCGCCATCGCCATCCCTGACAGATACAAGATCCAGAGGAAGGACCGCCCCAACCATCCAGGAGGAGGACTCACCATAGCACACAAAAACTCCCTTCGCCTCTCCACCTCGAGCGACACCTTCCCCGTCGCCAAACACCTTCACTTCCAGGTACAGACCAGCCCTAGAACCACACTCCGCGGCACCCTCGTCTACAGACCCCCTGCGCCCCATTCGCCAGCACCATCACCGACCTCTTCGCACCCCACGCCATCGCCTCCACGGACTACGTACTCATCAGAGACCTGAACTTCCACCTCAACAACCCCAGCGACCCAACTCCACCACCCTCCTGGATAACCTCGCCAACATCGGACTGAAACAGCTCATCACCACGCCTACCCACAAGGCAGGACACACCCTCGACCCCATCTTCGCAGGACAAAACAACATCCACTTCAGCCACACCACACAAACCCCATGGACGGACCACCACTGCGTACACTTCCTCGTTAACAAACCCAAGCCACCGAAACCTGCCCCGCGCCTTCCGCAAAGAAACTAGAGCAAAGTCACGGAGGACCAACTCAACTCCACCCTCAACCACGACACCGACACCCCCACCCCCGCTACCGACGCCAACCTCGCAGCCAGAGAACTGCACAAATGGATCTCCAACTGTGCAGACAAGCATGCACCCCTAAGCAACTCCGACAGACAGCGCCCCAGGAAGTCCACCTGGTTCAACACCGAACTCCAAGAAGCCAGACGCAACTGCAGACGTCTCGAAAAGAAATGGAGAAACAGCAAAACATCTGAGGACCACACCACCTACAAGAACGCCATGACGGAATACCACCAACGCATCAAAACCACCAAAAGGACCTTCATCCACAACAAAATCCTCGCCAACTCCAGCAACTCCAAGGAACTCTTCAGCGTCATCCAGGAATTCACCAAGCCCCCCAGCGAAACCATGGACATCACCCCTTCCCAGGACCTCTGCGACAAGCTCGGATCTTACTTTCATCCGAAAATCAAGAGCCTCTATGACAACTTCAACGACGAGACACCGGACTCCACAACCACTCCTGCCGACAACAACGCCAGCCAGCCCACCATCTCCTCCTGGACTGTGGTCACAACCAAAGAACCCGCCTCGACCATGAAAAAAATCCACTCAGGGGGGCCCCCACAGACCACTGCCCACCGCACATCTACCACAGAGCCGCCATCGCACCAGAACTATGTCGCATCATCAACACCACCTTCAAGACCTGCACTTTCTCCGACGACTGGAAACTCGCAGACGTCAAACCCCTGCTCAAGAAGCCCTCAGCAGATCCCACGGACCTCAAAAACTACCGTCCCATCTCTCTCCTCCTCTTCGCAGCAAAAGTCACAGAGAAGACCGTCAACGCACAACTAACAAGGTTCATCAAAGACAACTCCATCCTCGACCCCTCCCAATCCGGATTCCGCAGCAACCACAGCACCGAGATGCCCTACTCGCCGCCACAGATGACATCCGCACCCTCCTCGACCAAGGACACACCGCGGCCCTGGTCCTACTCGACCTCTCAGCAGCTTTCAATACCGTCTCCCACCTCACACTCGCCGCCAGACTCCACCATGCCGGCATACAAGGAACCGCCCTTGACTGGATCTGCTCATTCCTCACTGGCAGAACCCAAAGAATCAGACTGCCACCCTTCCTCTCTCTGAACCCATGGAAATCAACTGCGGAGTATCCCAGGGATCTTCGCTCCAACCCTCTTCAACATCTACATGGCCCCCCTCGCCGCCATCGTCAGACAGCACGGCCTCAGCATAGTGTCCTACGCCGACGACACCCAGCTCATCCTCTCCCTCACCAAGGACCCCACCACCACCAGACTCAACTTCCAGGAAGGAATGCAGGACGTTGCATCCTGGATGAGCAACAGCTGCCTGAAGCTCAACTCGGAGAAGACAGAAGCCCTCATCCTCGGAACCTCTCCGTCAGCATGGGACAACACCTGGTGGCCCACCGCCCTCGGCAGCCCGCCGACCCCCATGGACCACGACCGGAACCTCAGCATCGCACTTGACTCCTCCCTCTCCATGAATAGACAGGTCAACGCCGTCACTTCCAGCTGCTTCAACACCTTCCACATCCTCCGAAAGACCTTCAAATGGATCCCCCCCTCCCCACCGAGTCAAGGAAGACCGTCACCCATGCACTCATAACCAGCAGACTGGACTACGGAAAGGCCCTCTACGCCGGGATCAATAAGTCTCTACTCCGCAAGCTCCAGACAATACAGAACACCGCAGCCCGACTACGGAATCTGCACTGGCTCCCCGTCGAGAAGAGAGTCACCTTCAAGATACTCACCTACGCCTATAAATGCCTCCATCCCAAATGCAAAAATCGCTATTTAAGTAATCGCTAAAATTGCGATTGCTCAAATTGCGATTGAATTTAGGAAATCGCAAATTGCGATTCCCTAAATGCAATTCAACAATCCCAAAAATATTGCGATTTTGCAATTAAGAAACGCAAATTACCTTCAAGTCAAAGTTGATGATAATTTGCGAGAACTGTGAAAAATGCACAAAAGTGCATTTTTCAAAGTTCTATGTTGCACACATAAATGTCCTTGGGGCATGTGTGTGTGCGCAACATGTGTTGAAATTGCAATTTCAGGGGTGCATCAGGGTGTCCTTTTGGCACCCTTGAAATTGCATGCGCAACCTATTTGGTACTCGCAAATTGCGCATGCAATTCCAATTGATTCCTATGGGCCTCTAGGCCCATAGGAATGAATTGGAAGCAAGTCCTTATTTGCGAATCGTAATTTGCGAGTCGCAAATAAGGAATGTGTAGGAATCGCAAATTTTTTGGCGATTCCTACATGCATAGGCATTTGCATTTCTACATGCATGGCATTTCTTAAAAATCGCAATTTAGGGATCGCAAATGCACAGTTTGATGCATGTGGCCCTAGATTATTAGCCCACCATGATAGGTTTTTTTAATCTTCTGACATTAGATGCACCCAATATTAGTTTAAATGTCTTGCAGACTTGACAATAATGTACTGTGCAATTCAAATTTTGTGATGTTTCTTCGCTATAATTAATGCTGTAGTGTCATTGTTGACAACATTGGAGACCACCACTTTGGCAGTAAGAAATGCAAAACTGCGTGTTTGTCCACGGTGACCACTAACAATTTCATTATATAAGATAAGGGCTCATTCACCTCCAGTGCTGAGACATCCTTTATCCCATATGGTGAAAGAGATGTTGGACTGAAAATGACATAGGTGGACAAAGTTAACGCTAAAACAGGGATGCACCCAGTGGCGTAGCAACGGGGGGCCAGGGGTTGGTCTGCCCCGGGCGGCACGAGTTTTGGGGGCAGCGTCCTCCCCCCTCGCTCTTACATGCGTTTGCCGCCCTGCAGCAAATGCAAGAATCAACCAGCCCCCCCCCCTTTACAAGCGCCTACCACGGGGCGGCAAAGGCAGGGACTGCCACAGGCGGCAAAGTGTCTAACTACGCCACTGGCTGCTCTACACCACCTTGACTGATGCAGGGAGAGCGAAGCACAAGACTTGTCACAAGCCATTTCTGCAACGGGGTACGCATTCAAACATGTTTTTCAGTTTTGATCAAGTGAGGCAGCATCCAAAGCACGATGAAACAGTGCATCTGTGAAATTTAGAAAATTGAAATTGTGATAAATTATCCCAAAAATAAAAATTTGGCTTGCAGACTATGTTAGAATCTCACTTAGGAATGTACATTGTGTGAATTGCGCAGTAACTTTATAGGTGTTGTAAAGTATATATTAATCACATGTAGGGTTAAGAGTGCTTATGGAATGCTTACTGAAATAATGTGCCTTAAAAATATTTCGCACTAAACAGTCATTCTTAACTGTGTCTCTTTAGTAAAGACCTAAAAGCCATTTTCTCTCGACTCTTGTGGATGATGTCATAGACACTCGCTTGGTATATTCTGCCTAGCAACTCGCTTAGGAATGTACTGATTTAACCTCATGTACATTTAACTTCTCACCCCATCTTTGATCATGTATTCAAATACAATGAGGCTTGCTGTGACTGTTATAATAAATAATGATTTAGGGGCCCATTACGATGACGGACGGAAGTCCATCCGTGCTGGTGGCGGAAAACCCTTATGTTTTCCGCCCCAGGTGCGGTCATTGCAACCAACAAATCACAATGGACCCACAGAGGCCATTTTCTGCCCGCCGCGGTCTGTCAGGCTCCGCATGTTTTGTGCGTACGCAAGGGTGGCAGACAGAGCCAATAGAGCAGGACCGGCGTGCAGAAACACGTTCCGCCTGCCAAGCAGATCACGATGTTTCAGACAGCCCTTCCCACCGCCGCGTAAAAACCACCACGTTGCGGATGGCGGAAATACAACTACGGAGAGGAAGAGCCGAAACAGAAGCCATCCAAACCACTGGAGCTGCCACGGATCCGGCGCAACAGGGCCTTCCCGCTGCACCACCTGCTGCACCTCCGGCAGACAAGACGCTGCTGCACCCAACAGCAGAGGTACGTACCAAACATCTCCACGCATGCAACCCCTGAACAACTACAACTCCCAGCAAGCGTTGCGGCACCACGATGATTGTGGCAACCTGCCAAATGCAAATTGTGAGGCCCACCCAATCCCCATGAGTGAGCCTCGGTGCCCTCGAAGGCAATTGGGGCCAATGACGAGCCTCGCAGTTGCAGAGCGCGCACACCGCAACATCTAAACATGTACGCCGAAGGCACCCATTGGCTGATGGCTCATTTGCATAGTGTGTGCCACACCCCGGCGCCCCGGAAGCTGCGACCGCAACCATGCAACATTCAAGTGGGGCCAATGCGTGTAAACGCTGCGAATGCCAGCTACTGCGCATGCGAACACATACTGCATTTGCACTGTCGCCCTGCGAATTACATCACACTTCACAACTCATTTTCCCAGATTGATTGGTGCACCCCATGTGTAATGTTGTGGGTCACGAGGACCCCATGCATATAAAGTAAGCACACAGACACCGTACATGTATAGGCGAACCGGCCCAGGGCACGTGCGTCCTGCTCTGTTTGTTGGCAGGGTCACATGTCCAGTGACGCCTGTGGTGGGTGGCTGTGGGGTGGGGGGTAAGCCAGCCCTCTGGGAGTGGCTGGTACATCAGAACAACTAGAACAGTGACCAGCTGCTCACTACACTGTGAAGGGATGAGAGAGTGTGACCCGTGAGCCAAGTCTTCACACACATGGAATGTCCAAGGAAAGGAGAGTGAAATTACATACATAGACATGCCTCGTGGCCAGATGGACTTAAATGAGGGAAGGAGTCAAAAAGGACAAAGGTCTCCCGCACTGTACCAATGTTGTGTAATGAAACATCCAACCTGTGAACCTCGCTTGAATATCCCTTGACATCTGACTGGCGTCTCCTGACCAGGGGTCGTCTTGTGAAGGGTCAGTGGCGTAGGCAGACAATCAGAGGTGTCCATTGTCTGCAAATCAGACATACGTGTAATCCCTAGCACTTCCAACGCACGTACTGGTGTTGCGTGCTGTCTGCCTAGCTGCCACTGCCTGTAAATGTCCCCACACACATCCTGAGTCAGTGCTTCTCCAGACCAAACACCCTCAAAAATTCCTGCCCACCAGTATGTACACGATGTGATCACCACACCTTGCAATCCCCATTGGCTTTCGTGACATTCACTGTAGACTGATGTACTCACATACTTGCATGACTGATTGTCTCTGTACAATGTGTGCGTGATGTAAAGTGCTGTCACACCCTACACCCATATCAGTAGCGCCATACAACAAATGCAATGCACATGAGCGAGTGGCTATGGAGAGATGAGGGGCGCTGGACGCGGGTGGCAGAGAGGGAATCCGAGGAGGAGGGCATGAGTGAGAGCATGAGAAGTGTCACTTGCCTGATACTCCCACCTCAGGGAACCTCCTCCTCCCATCAGGAGTACCTTTTAAGGAAAAAAACACACTTCTTGAGAGTTGACAACATCTAGAAAGAGAATTTGGAAGGAAAGAATGCCTCTCCTTGGCCTTTGTAAAACTGAGGAGAGATAAAGGAAGGCCCTGAAGCAGGCCTGGCGAGAGACATAACTGACAAATCGGGCGTGCAGTGGCCCACCCGAATGCCTCGTTGGACCAAACAAATAAAGATTCTGTGAGCCGGCCCTGCCTGGGAGGCATCCCAAATGTTGATGTCAGCCATTGATGGTACACACATTGGCCTCATACCACCACAGGTAAGTGAACCCATCTATAGGAACCGCAAACACTACCACCCCATCAACGTGCAAGTGATATGACAGGCGGAGCAGATCATCTCACACGTGTGTGCAGAGTATCTGGGCTCAGCACATGACTGCTACATCTAGCGGACCAGCAACATCTCCCCCGCTCCCAACCCACATATGCCCAGTGACGATGACAGTGGTGAGGAAGAAGGCCTTGACCAGCGTCAACAGCTCATCGTCAACTATGTCCGTTGAGTGTGATGCAACAATGAGCGACTATGACTGTTTCTGTGTGCCTTGCTGTTGTCTCACAGACTTTCACAAATGTTCCAGAGACTTCGTACACATATTGGACAATGCGCTGGATTAGAAAACACATGCATGCAGGGACTGAGCAGCCCAAAGCACCCCTGTGCACAGGACACCATTGCCATACTGCCTCACTTGCTCCCCTACTCACTCTGAGGCATGCAAGCGCCTGTACACAAGCAGACAAGTCGAAGGCAAGAAACGTTTCCAAAAGTGAAGTTTTTACTACAGTGTCAAAGCATGCAACATACGTGCCACAACAGGTTGAAAATGCAGGAGTACCTAACCAGTAACCACAGTGACATATCCATTTAACATGAAGTTGGACGTCGATCCACATGCATATCCCCCCACCCCTTGTAGGAAGGAGTTGTATGGGATGTCCCTGGGCCATGGCCTTTGTCAGCAGTATGCATCCCTCTGCCTATGTATGGTGACATTTGCATCACATTTGCTGTGTCGCTCTCATCACTGGATGGATCACTCTCCAACTGTGGGGCATCTAGCCCGCATTCCCATTTCATCCAAAGGGGATCCGTGTCCTCTTGCAGCTGTGAGACTTGGTTGGGTCGGGGTGCCAGGGCCACACCAGAACAGAATGAAAAGGGACAATGTCCTACGACCACAGACAGAATGTACAGACAGTACTCTAGGACCGTGCAGAGGACAAGCTCTGCGGACACCTCTCATGTGACAGACATATACTAAGGTACTTGCAGGGCACAGGTCCCCAAAAAAGAAGTGGGGGAACTGACCAAGTAAGACAAAATGCAAATGACCTCACAACGTTACGACGTAGCGCTAACAAAGAAGTTAAATTAGTGGGACTGAAATGATTTGTGCAAATACTGGGACAGACTAACCCATCTGACAGTCTTACAGTGTCTGCATTGATACACATGGACAGAACACAAGCAAAAGCATGCCTCCCTTAAGTACCTGTGAACAGAAGGCAAGCTGTGTGCCTATGTTTCCCTCTGTGGTATCCACATTCAAATGTAAGGTTCAAGGCGGCCCCCAGTCAGCATGTACAAACAATAGGAGGCGGATGGGCCCTTTACTTCGGCCCGGCTAAAGGTGTGAAAAGGCCCACTCGCTGCCTGCACGTTGCTGCAGGGAATGGAGAGCAGTCAACGTGCAGGTGCTGGTGAACGTGTCCCGGTAAGTGGAGAGTACACCGGGACAAGTTATGCATATTCCTGAGGGGACCAACATCCTGGCAGGGGGGACGGCGTCCACCCCGTGTAAAGAGGGGGGAGGACGCCGTGTACCTACGTGTACACCCGACTCAAGCCCTGGGTACTTGCAAAACAACAACGCCATGTAATCTTTGTGCGCTACATCTGCATAATGGAAGCCGGGCCCATGCCAGACGACAATGTCCACGACTGTCAGATGACAGACTCCACTTGGTACTCTGTGGTACCAAGCGAAACAGCCCGCAGAGCTCCGCATAGTCCAAGCCAATGTCGACAGGGCCAAAGTCAGAGAGCTGGATGACAATTCCCGTCAGGAGGCGTGATGAAAGGGAAACGAAAATTGAATTAGTCACCAACAGTTCCTGTTGCTGTTACATAGTTACGAATCCAAGAAGGCACAGGCAGCTTCGAAGGCAATCAGTTTCACAAGAATATCTAAATCATCCTCAGCAAAAAGGACCGCCATCCAATCCAGCAGTATGAAGGAACAGATTTGCTCCTCGCACCACGAGGTTGAAAGGAGCATCCCATCGCAACCTGGGAGAGGTTCGATGTGGGCATTGCGCAGGAGCCATTTCGCTAACGCACAGGCGCAGCTGTCCACCTGCCGGACACATTGAAAGGCATCCCATAAACGTGTCTCACTGAAGCAGTCTTGCACGTGGACCAACAAAAGAGTCACCCACAGCTCATGATCCAGGTCGGCAAGGTATGTGTTTGAAAGGCAGACATCCATGGCCCACTCAAACAGACATCTCCTGCAGGAAAAGACAGGTTACCCGCAGGTGAAATACGCATAGCGGAACGTTAGCCCATAACTGATGCCCAGCACAGCCAATGGGACACATCCAAAGAGAAGCTGCATGCGGGCACGGTACAGTTGTAACTGACCGGCCTCGGCCTGGCCCACAAGACGGTCAGACATGGCGTGAGAGCAATATCAGAACCAGCGCTCAGCTGTACAGCAAAAGTAATGAACTGAGACCGCCAAATGCAGTGTGCAAATTGGGGCAATCACACCCGGTGGTACTCCCGGAAAAGCATGGAAGGGAGGGACAAGGCCAGAGCCCACAAGTCTGATAAAAAGTGTGCAATGGCCTTCAGCATCAAACGCTATCAATAATTTGTGTCTCAGTTCAACGTGAAAATAGTGGGAGAGCCATGTTCAGCAGTGGCTGAATAGCGCGGGACGGTCAAGACACCTGCAATTCGAAGGTCTATGGTCTGGTGTGGGAGCGACTACTTGTCTAAACAGAGGCCCAATGTGCAAGCACACTTATTGAAGTATGCTTTCGCTGTGTGAATGTGAGGCCACAAATGACTATCCACAATCACTCATGGGGTAGTTAGCTGAACATTGCCACAAAAAGGACACGTTGTGCAACAGATCCTATATACGTGATGCCTGGCCGGTGCACGCAGCTGTTGTGCTCATGCAGGAACAGCGAAGTGCATTTTGAAACTAGATTTGGCATGTGCATGTTGTCAGGGACTGGTATTTATGTGGTTAAACATGCATAAATCGCACGTGTATTCAGAAAATTCATGTGCAACAGTACTTGAGTGTGTTAATGCGACAATGTCCACATCGTCCACATGACAGGATGTGGTGTGATACTGGCTCCTGTGGGCACACTGCTAAGGATTTCATTGATCTGCGCTATGTGATCTGTGACAACTACCGTCATATCCATGTTGATGTTATTGGGGGATGGGAACACACTGCTTCACCTCCCAGCACAGTTCATCCCTTAGCATTCTGGTAAATGCAGTTCAGTCATGATGCTTACTTCTCATGGGACTGAGGTGTTTCCCCTGAGTTGGGCAGGGAGAGGTACAGAGACCCGAGTGGATTGTGGCAGCTTCCTCAGCAGACACCGATCACAATGTATCTTACCCCTACTGATGTGGGAAGTTAACGCGACACACATGTGTCTAGGGAATCAGAGCACTGACCTGCACCAACCTTGCTGACACACGACAACGGTGACGCAACTAAGCATTTCAGCAGAACTGCATTTACCAGGATGCTAAGGGCCAAACGGTTTTGGGAGGTGCAGTCGTGTGCCCCAGTCCCCCTGCTGTCCATGTTGATGGTGTTGGCCGGTGTTCTATAGAGGGCATATTGTACAGTGCTTTTGCGGTTATTCCAGAATATGTCAACGCACTGTTATTTCCTTGTGTCTTTCCAGGTTCCTCAACTCTCTCAATGTATTTTCGCTTTTACATATTCGGATACATTGCAATGTGAGTTGACATGCTACTTACTGTGATGAAAATGCTCTTGACACCAAGGCATACTGTTGTGAGTTGTGTTCCCTGGCCAATGTGTGACAGGTGAGAGGTGAATTTGAAGGTGATGGTACACGGATCGTTAGTGTAGGACACACAATGGTAGAGTCCAACAGTAAAACATTACACTCCCATCCTTTTGGCAAAGTTGGTTCTGATTTACAACAAAGTCAATGTGCGGTGTTACAGTGGTGACATCAGCGGTTGATCTGGGAACTGGTTCGGCACGGTGCTGTTCCACATGATCGTCCAGGGGTCTTTTTAGGATGCCCACTCAGCCGTTAGCCAGGGGGGGAATCTGCTGCATGCTCAGAGGTGTCTGAGGATTCGCTGTGGTGTGACTCACCCCTCCCTGTGGCCGCTGCTGCGGTGGTGTGACTAACATCTGGCTGGTCACGGGGGGTGGCCAGCTATTTGGGATGCATGCATGACCCTCAAGGCACCCACAAGCTGGCCCATGCACTCGGCACTTTGTCCCAAACGAGTGTCCATGGACCTCTGCAGCAGGCGGAGTTCACGCATTTCTTTAAGGCCCTGGCCCATCTGTCCTTGGTTCTGCTGGTATGCACCAAGGACAGTTAGCACGGTGTCCAGGGCCTCTGTCTCATTGTCCTCCTGTGACTGTCCCCCAGTTGTCCTCCCACCTGCCCTGAAACCACGGACGTGGCGTTGCCTGGCGCAGCCGCCGCACACCATCCCCGGTGTGCCTGGTGTTGTTTGCAACTGCTGGCAAAGGGACAGTGTTGGAGGCAGCAGTGGTGATGGTGGAGGTGGCTGCCACACAGGTCGTTGCTGCAGGGGTCAGCGTTGGTGGTGCAGCTGTTGTGGTAGTCGTGGTGGGGGTGTCAGTGAGGGACAGAGCATGGCATGCCCTGGGCACGCCGGAGGAGCCATGGAGGTCCTCCCCACATGACCAGACCAGGGACTCTGCATCCAAGGGTTCATCTTCTGAGAGGGGGCCTGGGCTCGTCCATGGCACAGTCGCCTGCTGTTGCTAGCGAGTCACCTGTTGGTGTGAGTTGATATTGTCAGCATGTTCGGCACACAGCACAACTTTGATGTTCATGTTTGGCACATTTGATTTGAGATGACATGACTTCTACCTTGGCATTACTGGGCATTCATGTCAGTATGACATCAGTCGCACATGATGTTGAGGTACATACAGGGCTTTAAGTGGGCCGGGTCGCAACGGTGCTGTGCAGCGTACATTTTTGGAAGGGGGCCTCGGTACGGGTCTCTTTCGTGCTCTGCTTTGTGCCCTGCCACAGGCGGTCCGTTCTTTCTGCTGGAATGCATAGCCAGCAGGCACATCGATGTGCACATGGTCACACTTCTCACTGGTGGAGTAGTTACGGCATTTAGTCATGCCAGGTGTGCGTTGTGGGTAAGTGGAATCCTTTGTGGATTCATGTTGTCTCTGGAAATCACTCCTTTGGAGACTCATGTGCAGCAACATCGTCGTGGTGTCATCAGGGTTTAGAGTGGAAGATTTACCAATGTTAGATGCAAGCCATGGTTGCTGCTTCCTAATCTTATGCAACTGACAAACATTGCCAAGGCCAGTAGTTCGGAGTTGTAGTAGATATCATGTTCCTTGTTGTCTCATATATCTGGGTGCAATGGCAGTGACATGAAAATGCTAGTGGGGTGGCCCAATATGCTGATACTAGATTTATGTCTGAGGTTTTTGGGCCACGCCCTTGATTACATTGGCCAGGCTCCTTTGAGGGACCACCCCAGTTTTTTCATCCCACTTAAAGCCCTGGGTACCTACATTGCTCGTTAGCGATGCGATGTGACGTGGCTAAAGGGCCAATTTCATATGTACCGATGTTGTATTTCCGAGGACATGTCCTCTGGTACTGACTTCTTGCTCATCCGATTCAGTTAATGCTTGGACATTAGTGTCTTTTCTATGTGTATCTGACTACTCTTCCGCCACTTCATGCTTTGTGTTGTGCTTTTTTGTGCTTGCCTCCTGTGGTTTTGTGTGGTTTGACAGAGTATCCATGCATGTGTTGTGTTGACCCGGGTTTTTCTGCTTTGAGGCAATGGGACTTGCACATTGGATTTTTGTGGTCGCGTTCTTGTATTCTGCTTTTCAGTTGCATGTTCCTTCATCACTGACACTGTGAATCATGTGGCCTCTGGATGGATTTCTCTGTATGTGCACTGCCTAGAAACTTATGGGGGTTTCCAGAGTTGGCTACGAAGTGCGGGATGTGGGGCTCATTTGGCTCCATGCTGTTTGTGAGGGGAGACAGAGGGCCTTGTGGGAGTTGTGGTGTTGCTGTCAGGGATCGTCATCCCCCTCCCCAGTGAGATGGCTTGCTACCTGTTGGGAGGCACTGTCGACGGTGTTAGCTGCCACATGGCTGTGGGGCGGGTGAGCCATGCTGTTTGGAAGGGAGGCCAGGGTGCATGAGCTGACCACCTACCTGTGAGGTTGAACTTATTAGGGAAATGCTGTCCTTGTGACTCATTCATATTATAAGCGTGCATTCCACATGAGTTTGACGTGGGCGGGCGATTGGAGCTCACTTGTTGTGCACAACGGTGTATTGTAGTGTGATGTGACCAGTCCCCCCTCGATTCATGTGAGACTCTCTGGATGCATTTTGGCAGGCCTTCTCCTCCCATTCGGTTACGGTTAGTGGTGGAATGGAAGGGCCGCCACCAGTACTGTGGGCTGCCGCGTGGTTCCTCTGGGCGGGGAGCTTGTCCCGGCCCTTGAGGTCGCCCCACCGCTTCCTGGTGTCACACACAGTACGCAGGGTGGTCCCTACAGCATTGACTTTGCTGTGGATCCTTGCCCACATCTGATTCTTGCGCGCACTTGGGGTGTGTTGGACCAGGTGCCTGTACAAATGTGGTTCTGCCCTGATTGTCTCGTCTACCATCACTTTCAACTCTGAGTCGGTGAAGTTGGGAATTTTCTTGTGGGGCATGGTGCAGATGGATGAGGGCTGCAGGGTGCAAGGTAATGTTGGAGATATGTGTAGTGTGTGATGTGTGTGGGTGTGAGTGGTGTTGTGTGGAGATAGGTGGGTGTGATGTTGTGCAGTGTGAGTCAATGGTGTCCTGTCTCTCTGTCTCGGCTTGTGGTGTGCAAAGGATGCTGGTCCAGGATGGGGTTGGTTTTATTCTGTGGTCTGTGGGTGTGTCCACATGGGTGATGGCCTCCAGATGTCTCTCCCATGCTGCGCATGACTTTCCTTCCCAGGTGCAAGTTGGGGTGTATCATTGTGGCGTGTGTGTTGTGATTGTGGGCAGCAGGGGGTACAGGCACACTTCGGGTGTTGTTGTGAAGTTGGTTCCGTCTGCCATTCATTTGGCCTATGTGGGTGCCCGGCGGTCGGACGCAGTGCTCGGTCCGCCAGCTCCGCATTCTCATCGTATTTGGCCGTGCGGTCATGCCACGGCAGGGGCGGCCTTTTCAAGCCTTTGAACAGCTTTCCCCGTCCTACGCGTTCGGATTTGCAGCTTTTCCGAACGTGGTGGATAGTCTTTTGTGGCATCCTTCCGCCGCAGTCTGATTTTGCGTACATTGCATCGTAATTTGACCGACGGAAATGCCGCAGGTCATGCGGGGGGATTTTTCCCGATTCCATGGCGGTCGGAGGCCTTTTCCGTCCATCATCGTAATGGGCCCCTTAGATACTTTATGCACCCTACATCCGAATGGTATAGTTAATTTGCCTCCGCATCTTTGAAAAGCCTTTGTATTCACGCTGAGCTCATAACTCATCCTTTTGCTCAGGTAAGAAGGTTCTCATGTAGCAGAATCTTGATACAATGTAAATGTCTACATCGACTCAAATGTTGTTTACTGTGGGAATCGGAAGGAGAAGCATCAGAAGACTGACATCACCATCGAATGACCCAATCTGATTGGACAAGGAGGACGGAGCGACTAATAATGTTTGATACATTTCTCATAGTTTTACATTAATGAGTGTTCCTAGCTAGTAGGATTTTAAGCACATTCGCTTTCTCACATACTCTAAGCTGCTGGATTTATGCAGATCACTGTCCTGTCCCAGTGCGGATTCTATCCAGAGATTCTTCTTTACGGAGAGTTGATTCTTTATTTGTTACCAACAGCTACTGCTAAGGTGATACTTTCTCCTATTCTTTTTTTCTTTTTTACAGTTGCTACAGCAGCTGTAGGGAACTTGGCTGAGTTTCCATAACTACTCTTCAGGAGAAGTTCATCTCACTCTCGCTTTTTTCCGTAAGGAACTCTTCATGGGTTCTCCCTTAGGTTAGGATAGGTCCTATTAGCTATTTTATCGAGTCTTCTTTTATGGAACACTGTGTATTGATTTATGCTGCTAACAAATCTTTTATTGAGATTTCTGTAATTTGACTAAACTGAATAAAGATTGATCAGATCCTACCAATCTAATAAATTGAAGGTGTTGAAACCTTTCCAAATTCTAATTATTGACTCCTTTTAAAACTTCAAATGTCGATGATATATGTATGCTAATTTTTGTTTTGCTCCAATTAGATCTACGGTGAAAAGGTCCATCTGACCTCTCAAGAGCCATTGGATTTTCCAAGGACGATATCCGTAAGAGGGTGTGTAAGTTGAACCATACTTGGCCAAATCCTTTAGGCTCTTGCAGTTTCTGGTAGCAGAGATATGGTTCACACCCAGAATGGAGCTTTAAAATTAGTACCCAAACTATTTTAAAATAATCCTGATTCCAGTTTCCAGTGTCCGGATCCAGACGAAGTGACTAAGTGGTTGCGGTCTTGGCAGTTGTGGTTTGGAGGTGGGAGTATTATTAGGAAGAACATTTTGTGATTTTAAAAGTAGTGTTCTGGAAGTATCTTTTTCTTTTCAGAGGATTTGAATAAGTAAAAAGAGATATTGAGAAGTTGATGTTGACGAGAAGTTGATTTCAGATTCATTGAAGTCGAAAAACCCCAGGATATTAAACTTGTTTGCTGAAAAATGTTGATGTGGAGTGTGAGGTACCATCACTTCCATCAGTAACATTAGGGACAAGCTGTTGTGTGTGATTGATCTTTGTTAATGTTGGTGGAACCTAATTGCGCAAACGGGTAAAGCTGCATTCTTTTGTATGAAATTTTGCTGGTTGAAAAGTCACTAGTGAGTGTAGAATTTCTTAAGTGATTGTCATACTTAATTTTCTTTAGAAGATAAGAGCAAATAAGGAATTGTTTTAATAAGTTATTTGAAAAGTGTTTGAAAATACAGAGAACATTGTGAAGGAGGGTGAATGCTGTAAGGAGTGAGTCAGGCGTCATAGTGTTTCGCGCTGGTACTGGACGTTGGTGTACTTTCGCGCTGCCAGTGGTTGATTGGTTTTCTGTGTTGCTCTGTGATTGGACATTGATGGAGAGATCTGTTTCTGGATTTGATGAGGGATTGTAGGAAAATTAAAGCTGTCATTTTATTTGTGAAGGAGAAATTGACTTATACTGAACTGAATCAAAACATTTGGGTTTACGAGAAAATCTGAAAACTCACTGTCATTATGAAATGTTTTAAGGTTTTTAAAACGTTTGCTAGAGGTGATGTTACTATTCCTGTACGGAAGGGTGAAGAGGCGCCTCCCGAGGGAACTCCAGCATACATAATGACTACTGAGTATGGATTAAATTCAAGATTATGGCTAAAGCAATGGGAGAGAATTGCGGAAGGTGAAGGTGCATTATGTTTCCCGAGATACGGGACTTTTAAAACTAGAATCTAGAACATCTGAAGGGAAAACTGTGTGAGATGAAACCACCACCTCATCCTATGCAATATGAGGCATTTCATTCTTGGGAAAAAGTTGCGAGGGAGAAAGAGATGGAGATAGTTAAAAGGAAGACAGGGAGAGCAATGAAAAATTATGCAAATGCCCTATGGGATGAGGAACAGCATAGATGGAGAAAGGCAATTATTGAAGGAACCAGATTATATCAGGTTCTTACATCAGAAAGTACAGGGAAAAGTAAGAAAGTGTCTAAGCTAAAAGGGGATGATTCAGATACTGATTCAGGAGTTTAAATATTAGAACAGATGTTGTCTTCCCGACCATCATCTGTAATATACTCTGATCCAGGAGAGATAAGTGTTAGTGCTGGTCAACCAGTAGCTACTGCTTCAGTGATTTCAGATACACTTCCCATTGAACGACCCTTACAAATTGCTCCACCAGTTGTGAGACAGCCAGTAGCTGTGGTTCCTATTGAAACTGATCCAGTAACACCAAGAGTGGTTCCTACTGCACCATCTCAAATCGAGAGAAGTTTAGAGGTCTTAACGACACCAGTTGCTGGGAATGTACCGACAACTCAAAACACACAATTAGTGGTGTGGAGACCCTCGCAAAATTTGTAGGCTCTAATAGATGGAGGTGAAACCTTGGTCTTTACGACTCCTTTGGGTTCAAATGATGATGAAACAGATCTATTAAGCGCACAGATGCTCCTAGGAGTGTCCCGGCGCTAATCCAAGAGCAAGCCAGATTACATAGAAAATTACCAGGTTTCTAATCCTTTCCTAAAAGCAGGTTCTGAAGTTTTCTGTCTCAGATGCATCAGGAGAAAGTTCCATACATAAGGCCCTAGCAAGGAAAAGGAGTGACCTCCGATCTTTGACAGTCTCACTCTCGGCACTTTGGCCAAGGCCAGATGAGAAGACCGTAGGCTCCTCGCAGGAGTTTAGAACAGAATACGAGAAGCCAGATGTCATGGGCCAATGTTGTGGAGAGCACGAAAAATCAATATCAAGGCTTTAAACAAGATTCTCTAATTTACTGGGAGCCAATGCAATGAGGAGAGATGACTCGAGATCCTTGCTCTCTTCGATAGATTCAGTAGGAGGCGCGCTGCAGCATTTTGTACCACTTGCAATCTATGGATGGCATATTCTATGGCAGTGAATATTATAGTATCCAATATCAAAATAATTCTACAAAGAGCTGCAGTTCAACTAGTCTTTACTAGGTGTCCCTCACGAGTCAAATGCAAAAGCATTGAAATTATTACATTAAGCTGCAGTTCCACTAGTCGTTACTAGGTGTCCCTCACGAGTCAAATGCAAAAGCATTGAAACCCTTTCATGAAGCTGCAGTTCTCCTAGTCGTTACTAGGTGTCCCTCATGAGTCAAATGCAAAAGCATTTGACTTGAGGGACACCTAGCAACGACTAGTTGAACTGCAGCTCTTTGTAGAATTTATAGTATTAGCTCTCAGCTCAGCCCCGACAGCTGCTGCCCCTTGAGGAATATTTTGAAATTGGATACTATAATATTCACTGCCCACTGCTAATCTCGGTCCCACAATGCTTTGCAGGGCCTTTGGTTGGGATTGTATTTTTGCCCATAACTGTGCTTGGGGTGGTCCTAAGAGGATGGGACCACCACTGAATCGTTCAGCATGATATGCTCTTTGTGTTCAAGGCATCTGCTTGGTCCTCCCCTAGGTTAGGGGACCCCAAAATCATCACCTCTCATTGCCTGATATTTTTCATTTTCAAAGTTCACTTTTGTGAATTGGTTATATGCTTTTTAGCATGTAAAGTTGCTTTATCAAAGCATTTGTGGGTGCAGTTTAGTAGCTGACTCGATTGGAGCCCAGGGTCAGGTAGAGAGATTTATTAAGATTTCGAAGGTTCTGCAGAGAGACCTGGATACATTCTTTGACATTGTGGTTCCAGCTGAGTTGTGGGCAGAATGTAAGGTAGCAGTACATTGGCCAAAGGCAGAACTTCAAAGAGAGAGAGGAACAGGTGTACCGTCGCCATTAGTGAAAGAAGCAGTTTATGAATATTATGAAAGATTGTTGCAGGTGTATAAACAGCGCAGTGGGTGTGAGTATCCTGAAGAGAAGGATATGGGAATTTATGTGTCACAATTCGTTTTGGTTTTAAAGCCCGAAATAAGTGCGCATATTACGCAAAGTGTTATCTGCTGGAAGATGAAATCACTAGATGAGATCTTGCATTATGCCAAATATTGCAGTGATGAATTGGACATGAAGCAGAGAAAAATAAAGTGAAATTGGAAATGAAATTTTTTTTTTTTTTATTGTTTATTTAATTAAAACCTTAACAAATTGTGCACTGTTACACATATTCCAATTAAAACTTAGAACACCTCTAGGTATAAACACCGTATTAAAATCACCAAGGAAAATATAATACATCTATTTATCTTCTACAATAAATAATGTGTGCAAATACGCTTACGCATAATTAGAGCGGATTTTGCCAATTGACAAGTACCTAGGAACAGGATTTTGCTTTTAACCAATGCCCTCATACATCCCTCTACTATAGTCCTTTAAACATTTATAGTCAAATAATTCTCTAAAATGTTCCTAATATGTAATTTTTTACCAAATAATCACACAGTTTTAAGAATTTTATCAGTTTGCAATTCAGATGTGTGTCTGCTGGGTCCAAGGCTTGAATGATGCTGCTCTACAAGTCCTTGTTCCTTTCATTAAAAATTCTTTTTTTAATAAAGTGACATGTGTTTCCTGTAAACATGGACAGATACAGATTAAATTAATAAAGTCCCCTTTGGCGCAAACACAAAGTCTACATATTATAGGCCCACTATAGTTCCAGGATGGTTTGTTGGCCAATGATGGTAGTACGCCAAAGCAGATTGCCATCAGATGCTTTTTTGTTCTTGTCGAAAAGATTACACCCAGGTAGGCAGCCGGTTGAAGAGTTTTGTAATTTTTAATCACCATCCAACTATGTGATCTTGAACTAAAAATATCCTTATCAAGTAGAGATGAATGAAGTTTCGCAACTTTATTTAAAGTGCGTTTAAAAGTATCAAAGGAGAGGTTCTTTTCCAGAGCTCTGCCGAATTGGTTGTTAGAGCTTTAAACAGATACTGATTATATGTTGAGTCTTTGCTTTTTTCGACCTCTTCCCATAAAGCTTCATTGATCGGGCTATGTACCAAATTTTGTTTTATTTTATACCACCACTTTACCGTTGAATACAGTCTGCCTACTGTTTCATTAATCAGGCCAAATACTAGGCGTACCTGCGCTGGTGAGGCAGACTTAGGTAGTTGGAAAACAGCTTTATACGTAGTGACCAGCAGCTTATTTATCAATGCAGAATCTTTTCCGTACTGGATCACACATGCATATTATTTTGTAGGAGCAATTTTGCCGCTATTACCGCAATCAGTGGTTTGAATGATGGGCCATTTAGTTTTTTGCCAGAGTGGTAAATGCGAATATTAATGCCCTTGATTTTTGCGACATATAATTTTTTTGTACTTGATGCATAAGTCTGCTGTCAATGTATGCTCCCAAATACTTGTAACTGGTCACTTCTTCCAGCGCCTTCCCATTTAGCCAGATCTTAAAGGCAGGAGGAGGACGATTGCAGATCTGCATGGTCTTCGTTTTTGATATATTAATTTCTAGGTTATTGGTCATAACATACATATGCATTTCATTCAACATCCTCTGAAGACCTACTTTTGTTTGACTCATAAGTACTATGTCGTCTGCATATAACAGATGTGATAGAGGTCGCTTTTCTAAGCGTGGCGGTGAGAGTTAATCCTTGCAAGTCACGGCGTCAAGTCAGACAAGAACAGGTTGAAAAGATGTGGTGCCAGGACGCATCCCTGATTAAGGCCTTTATTAGTGGTCAGTTCTCTTGACAATCTTGAGCCGTCTCCCAGTTTAACTCTCATCCATGTATTGGAATAAAGTAACTTTATTCCTTTCAGGATTGTGTCGGGGATATCCCAGGTTCTTAGCTTTCTCCATAGACTACTACGATCCACGCTGTTAAATGCCACTTTCAGGTCGATAAAGCACAGATAGAGTTTTTGTTTGTTACGTTTGCTTTTTTCAGTGACTAGTGACAGTGCAAGTATGTTTGTGATAGTTACGATCCCTTTTCTGAATCCTGTTTGGTTAGCCAGGATAAAATTCTTAGATTCAGACCAGATCTTTAAGAATCATTGAATCATAATACTTTGCTTCCACGTCTTGAAGCGCTATGAGCCTATAGTTTGCTGGGCTCGTTCTCTCACCTCCCTTATAGATTGGGGCGATAATTGAGCCTTGCCAGCTTCGCAGTATTTTGTTTAGAAGTTCTATTTCTGTATACAGAGCATAGAGTCAGTTAAACCACAACGTCGGATCTTTTGTAAAGATCACTTGTGGGATGCCGTTAGGTCCTGGTGTTCCTTCCTTTCTGCCCTTCCTTATTATATTAGTTAAAACTTCAACCTGGTTGATCTTATAATTTATACCGTATGATGGATGTAAGCCCGCAACTTCTTGTCTGTTACTTGAAGTGATGATTGTATCCAGTACTACCCCATTGATGTGGGCTATCGCGCTGGGCATAAAGCAGGTGGATAAGGGTTCCCCCATAAACCTCTTGGTAAGAAGGTTAATCCAATCAATTTCTTGGACATTATATGACAGCACAATATTTGGTCAATTCAATTTGTTTATTGTACCCCAAAATTTACTTGAATTGACTTGCTTCTCACTATACAGTAGTTTGGCCCAGAATATGTCTTCAATCTCTTTTTTTTCTGTCCATAGTTTTTTTTTTTTTATATTCTTTTCATAATAGCCTGACGCTTTCCCATGCCAACTCATCACGAGCAAAAGATTTTAGCTTCCCAACTACTTTCTTTACTTCTTGTTTCTGTGATTTGAGTGGACGGGAAATAATTTTTCCTGTTTTTTTTTTTTTAGTTTTGGCCTTGTGCAATCGACATCCGTGGTATTAAATTTGAGGTAAATTTCATCCAAACATCTATAATATCCTGCTGCTTTAGGGAATCATCAATATTTGTTCCTGGGCTGTGTGTTGCAGTTCTTCTAGGGCATCATTTGTCCGTTTAAGTCACCTTAAATTAATTGTATTTATGCTACCAGCAATTATAGTTGTTTCTTTGTGTTTTGGCAAACTTAGATTGAATTGAATGCATTGATATGAGTGATCACTTTTAGTAGTGTATTCGATTGAATATTGTAAAAGTAGTGGCATTAATGGTAGTGTGACTATTGTATAGTCTAAAATTGCCCATGCATGGGGACCATGAAATGTGCATTTTGGAGGAGTATCATCCGATGTTCTGCCGGTTAATAACCTCATCCCTAGATATTCCAATGCTGTAATTAGGGACTGGCCTATGCGGTCTGGTCTAGCTGTTGTTGACAGATACTGGGGGAGAATGCACCAGTAGGTATATCTGCTGTTAAGATCTCATCTTCCTCCAGAGTATATATTAAATTGCAGTTCAAATCTCCCATTAAAAGTATCTCCCAAAAAGGGAAAGATAATCTTATATCTGTGATAGTTGCAATAAGTGTAGAGATAAGAATCTGTTTTTTCCTTGTATTGGGATGCACATATGTGTTTATTAGCAGCAATGTATTTGATTTGGGTGGACTGTCAAATGTACACTTGACTAATTGTATACCAGGATCTGGAGAAGTTAGCTGTTCAAGTTTAATGTTTAAGGCTGCAGACACATAGATTGCCAGTCCACCTTTGGAACGCCCATACTGCTCTGTTTTTCTTGCAGGTAGGCTAAAGTGCATAAAGCCCCTTATGGGTAGGTTTTCTAAAGCCCAGGTTTCTTGGAGGGCTATTATATCATAAGGTTCCCAGTCTTGAGGTGGAATCCCTTCGTTCAGCCACTTTTTTGCTTCTGCAATATTCCACGATAGTAGACGTAGATTGTTTATATTATATATATATTTTATTTCCTACTTGGTCATTGTACTCTATTGACATTAAGAGTCGCTGGTAGCCAAGCCCATCGATTATTATCTGGGCTGTAAGATTTGTGCTGGTCCTTATGGCCATTGGGCAATATTTTTTCATTCAAACTGAATATAATGAGATCTTGCCAATAGGTGGTTTCAGTTTGGCAACTCGTTTTGTTGAAAACGGCTGAGGATAACGTATTGGTGACGGTTTAATAAGTTTTATGCCCCATGTTTCAAATTGGCTTGAACATTCCAAGATACATTGCACTATTTCTCCTGTTTGCCATGTAGTGCGGGTATATTCCTTATGTTTTTGATCTTCCATTGGGAGGAACTCTACTTTCAAGAGATTTGAAGATACTGGATTTTTCAATGCTGAAATCTCTGTTGTTAGTTTTAGAATGTTCCCTTATTTAATATGTCATGTTGACCCTGAGATTCATATTCTGGTTTTAGTAATAGTTCATGTATTACTTGTTGTTGAATAATAGAGGACTCCTGCTTTTTGTGAGAGAGCGGGACTGCTTCTCCAACGTTCTGCATATTAACATTTTCAATGGTGAACAGAAGACTCTCTTCAGACTCTGTACTTTCTTTTATTTTTACAACCCGATTCCAAGGCACTTTCAATGTGTCGGCTTCTAGTTTCCCTGGGTGATTGAGGCCCACTCTTTGAGCTTTATTACGTACCTGGGTGTCATTCTTATACGTTTTTAATTGGCTGCCCACCGAGGTATGACCTATAGCCCCATTGCCCTGGGTAATGACAGAGGATGATTCTTGACTGTTTCCTGGTGCGCAGTCTCTTGTAGAAGAATGTCGATCAGTTGCTCCTTTTCCCCTTCTGCCTACTGTTCCTTGGCTAGAGGGGTTACCTGTTTTCCCTCCGCCATGATCTCTCTAGATTGCATTTCGTTAGTGTCCTTAACTATTGGTTCAGAGATATCAATCCGCGTGTTGTTTTTTATCTGTTTCCTCAGATCTTCTAGTTGTGCAGGATCCTCACCTGGTCCTTGTAATAAACAAGCATCTTCTGATATATTAAGTTCCATATTGGACAGTTTCAGACTATTACATGTGCCGTGTTTACATTTCCCATTCAACGCAGCCTCAAATATGGGATATATTTTTGGTGTTAACAAATTTAATTGATGTGTATTTTCTTTTGCGTTTCTAGCTTTTTTTTCCCGCTTTCTTTGTCTTTTCGTGTTTATTGGAACTATAGGATGATCCAATGTTAATTTTTCCAATGATTGCTCAGTAACCCCTTTTTATTCAGCTTGTTTTGGGGTACTTTTACTGCTTCCTTTCTCTGCACAATAGTCATGGGAATCCTTTGTTGGTCTATGTAGGCATCTACCGCTTTATCTGACTTAGCAACTGAGATGTTATTATTCTCCTTTTTAAGATGTAACACTTGTTCTAGTATTGCTGGGAGGGAGCTTAGTTTGTCGATTATAGGACCGCATGAAAAGGTTTCTTGTAATGGTGAATGGACTGCTTGAACTCTAGTTTTTAAATTGGTTAATTTTTCTAACTTGGTATTTATACCTGCAAGGAAAGAAGCTATAACATTCATTAGTTCAATCTGAATATCTAGTTTATCTGATTCCATAGAAAGTGCCTCCGTTGAGGACTGTAGCGTGTGAAGTAATGTTTTGAAGATATCAGTCTGGCCATTCCATTCACTTTGCTGCGGCTGGTGTATATTTTTAGGTCCAATAGTAGAAACTCCTTCATAATTCAGAATTGCTGAATTACCCGATTGCTCCAGAGGAGAAATATCAAGAAAATTTCGGGATGACATGCTGTTTTTATTTCCTACAAGATCATCAACAGTGGGCCCCATGACCGGATCACTGACATAACATCGACACTCATAAAATCAACCTACAAAATTATCGACAAAAAAAATCGATAACATAAATATCGATATACTATACTTACTTAAAAAAATACACAAATATCAACACAAAAATATTGTCAAACATTATCGATATAACTAATATCGATCTAAAAAATATCGTTATAACTAATATCGCAAATATTAAATAAACATACAAAATGACACAAATATCGATAACAAAAATATAGACCACACAATTATCATCAAACACAAATTATCTACAGCTTAAAAATATTTTTAATAACAGAATATATATCAAAAGAATATAAACAATATCACAAACACACAACATATTAAATAAATAAAATAAAAGTTAAATAAATTATAATTTAAAAAAATTAATTTAACAGAATTAAATCCACCAAATTAATTACTCATTACAAACAGAATATAAAATAAATAATTATTATACATTCAATACAATATAAATGACAAATTATATACTATTATACTTTAAATAAAGTAAGAATAAAAAAAGGTTATTTAAACATTAATTAGCGTGTCCCAAATTAGAAAACAACTGCCAAATTAATTGAAAACATTAGTAATAACAAATGAAAAACACCTACAACTTAAATAACCCAATAATATTGAAAGGACAATTAAACAAACAGTATTTAAACTAAAGAAAATTTAACATTATTTTATTCTACAACAACCAAACCAGGAATAAGGGGAATCTCTGCCGGATTGCTTCTACAACATTGAACTTCCTCATTGAAAACTCTGATTTCAACTTCAAGAAGTAAGTAAAATTTCAATTCAATGTTACAACTGTATAACATAATGGTAAAGAACTTTTTACAATAATTAAATAATTAATGTATTATTTTCTTAAATTATATCTCCTCCACAGAAACTCCAAAAGACAATCAAAACTAATATAACAACTAAAAATCCCAACCTAAAGCGCCCGCTATCCACACAATCACAAAAATACAGAAAATGCTGTTAAACAAATTTATTAAAATTATTATTTTTTGTGAAGGAAATAAAAAAATAAACACTAAAGCCAAGTACCAACAGAAAAGACTCAGCGTCAAAAAAAGTCCAACATATTCAAGCATGTAAGTATAATTTTGTATATGGAAATGTGTATTACAATAAAAATAATTACAAAACATTTAATATTTTTTATATACATTTCTCATAGCATTTGAAACTTCAGAATGACTGAAGGTGCAAAATGTATTACTTCCCAGAAAGGAAAACTGTTATTATGCTATATGGGATATGTCTACACCCAAGAAAAACAGACAGGTGACAAAATTAATTGGGAATGCAGCAAATATTATGCAAATGCATGTGTAGGGCTACAACAAAAGAAACTACTAATTAAATGTTAAGGAACATAACCACCCCCCTAACATAGCTGAAATAGAAGTGAGAGACACTTTAGAGACTCTGAAAGAAGCTAGCACTAGCTCTCAAAAACCTACTACTGAAATACTAAAATACATACACCCCAGAGTTCCAGAACATGTAACTGGCCAATTACCCTCTGTCTCAATGTTAAAAAGGCTAATAGCCTGGTCAAAAAAATCAACTGCTACCACCCCACCTACCCCCAAAACTTTCAGTGAAATTCAAATACCACCTGAACTCACTATAACCCATAATGAAGAACAATTTCTTCTTTATGACAATAAATCTGATAAAAGAATTATAATATTTGCAGCTCCCACAAACTTACTTAAACTTCAGAATTGTGAGACATGGATGTCCAAAACCATTTTACCAATTATACACAATTCATGCACTGTATCACAATACCAACATTCCCTTTATATATGCCCTGTTACCAAACAAACAAACCACTATCTATGTAGAATTCTTAACAAAAGTAAAGCAAGAAACTAACAATTACTATCCTCAAAACATTATCATAGACTTTGAACAGTCAATGATTCAAGCCATCCTGAAAAACTACCCTCATACAGCAATACAAGGTTGCTATTACCACTTTAATCAATGCATATGGAGACACCTTCAAAAATGTATGCTTAGGGGTCGATTCCGATCTGGGTAGGAAATTGTGCCGCCCGACATGGATCCGGATTTAACTCCGACCGAAACGTATAAACTGCTTCCAAATGGCTGAGTACGATGCCATGCCTGTCCTTTACAAACGACTCGGTCAGAATCTAAATTACGGCCGATTCCACAGAAAAAGAGCCAGACGTGAAGGACTCGCTCGTAAATTATTCCACATTGGCCTGCATTAAAACGACGCGCGTGATACGTACACGAACCATGCCACATAGCCTTGCATTTACACGACGCGCGCTACTCCCACATGAACCATGCCACATAGCCTCGCATTTACACGACGCGCGCGACTCGTACACGGACCATGCCACATAGCCTCGCATTAACCCAACGCAAGCGACTCGTACACGAACCATGCCACATAGCCTCACATTAACACGACGCGAGCGACTTGTACACAAACCATGCCACATAGCCTCGCATTAACACGACGCACACGACTCGTACACAAACCATGCCACATAGCATCGCATTAACACGTCGCGAGCAACTCGTACACAAACCATGCCACATAGCCCAGCTTGGATGGAACAGACTCGGACAACACCAAGAACACAGGAACAAGCAACAGGTGTTGCCAAAAATAACTGCCATGAAATGAAAAGTTCAAAATCTTCATCATAGAAACAGACAAAAAACTTCCAAAAAAAGCAATGTCATCTCAAAAAAAATTGGAATTTAAATAAGACACACCTACTACTCCACCTATATAAAGGGAGCAAACATTTCCTATCACCATTTGTTACTCCAACAGACATGCTATCAGACCACACCACTACACAGACAACTCATCTACCTACTACATACACACACAACTCATCCACCACACAAACTCCACACAACTAGCACCGCACAAACACACCCTCACTCACACTCACTCACCTTCACCTACACATCCACCTACACCACCACCCATCACCATGCCACCAAAGAAGAATCCAAAGTTCACACCAGATGAGTTGAAAGTCATGATAGATGAAATCCTCAGGGTGGAGCCCCAGTTATTTGGCAGCTTGGTCCAACAGACCACCCAGTCCCAGAGAACCAAGATGTGGGACCGAATTGTCAACAGAGTGAATGCCCAAGCACCTGCAGTGCGCACAAATTCGGATATCCAGGCCCGTTAGTATGATGTACGCAGGAGGGTCAAGAAGCTCATTGCCAAAGAACATTTCCTGAGCCAGCGGACCGGCGGTGGCCCTCCTGCAAAACCTGTGTATTTCACTTCCTGGGAGGAGAAGGTGCGGGACATCCTACCAGTGGAGGGGCTAACTGGATTATCTGGACTACCAGAGCCTGGTGAGTACATACTGAACTAGCCAATATTGACAGCAAATCCACAGTCACAGACATCACTGTCAAGGACATAGTCATACAAATCACTGTTAGCAAAGACAGAACAACATTAATTAACCTGCATGTGATGGGCATGCCTGTCTGTCCAAGAAAAGTAAATGCCAAGCAGCTGTAATATCTAACTTGTACCACACCCACCCCTCCCACAACCATCACACCTGTGACTATGCTGTCCCTGACAGTGAATGACAATGCACAGGCAAAATGGCTGAGACTGGACTCTGGTGTGGGGATCACAAGGCCCTGTAGGCACTTGGGCCCAATCGGACTTCAGGCAACACTGTCAGACAACTGAGCCTGTACCTTCCCATTCACTGGATATAACGCATAGTCCCAGGGGTCCAGTTGTGCCATGTTGGAGCATCATAATTTGCAGTGACTGCAAATACCAGCATGCCTTGGCCTAAACACACCTCCTCAGGCAGAACAAATTGCACACCTGTGACTAGGCAGTCCCTGAGAGGGAAAGGAAAAGTACAGGCAAGATGGCTACACAGGGGCTACATTAATGAAATTGTGAGTAGTCACAGCCAGTACTTGGGCTCCTCACACAAATACACACACCCATCCACCTTAACAGTACATATCCACACACAGACAGGGAAAGCCCAGTCACAGGTGTGCTCATTGTGAAACCTGGGGAGGTGCGCGGAGGACATTACATGGTGTAAGTATCAGTCAGAGCACATAACACTAACCACACACAATGAAGCAGACATCAAGGACAATGTCCATCTGACTGTAAATGTAAGGTCCACAGCAAGATGGCCCACACTGTTGCATGTTGTCATGTGCCCAAGGCATTGTTGTGAATTTTCATCCAACAACATCATGCAGCTGTGTCAGCATCCTTGCCACTACACACCCCTCCCTGTCATTGATCCCCTGTCAATGAGGAGTAAGCTTGTCTGTTTTGGAAGAGTGGTACAAGTCACCGCTGCATAACTCAAGCACCTAACACACTGTACCTCACAGCACTGACCATGAAAAAGCAAGTCATCACCCTTTGTTAAGCCATCTGTCCATGTAGGACAAGTAGTATGTACATAATGTGATCATGCGCAAAGCTAAACTGCAACAAAAAAGTACCACAGAAAGATATTCACATGTGTGCAATGTGATGAGAAATATCAACACAAATATGTCTCTTCACATAGCATACGTTTCAAAAGCATGCGATTACAACACGGGCAAAACAACTACTGTGTAGTCACATTGCAGTACACAACGCCACACATCAGAACCACTTGCAGTAGGGTCAGGGCCGGAATACGTATTGATACAACTCACCATTACAACTCCAGTGTGCGCAACAGTGGGGAATGACTATAGGTATCAAATAGTACCATTCAACATGTTTGTGCGTCAACCACTGCAGGTCAATGTAATGACTTGTGTTGCGATGTACTGCCATGTAACAATGTGATCGTTGCAACAAACGCCACGCTAACGCATGTGTTGTGACGCATGTGATGTAATTGCTGTTTCACATCAACACATCCAAAGAAAAACATAGTAATTGCTGACAGATACAGGAGAGTGGGTATGTATGTGTCCACAGCAATGTGACTGGTGTAAACATGCACAAACGCAAGCACGCATGCACAAATCTCGGTAAACATCTGAATTGGAATAGTACATTTGTCATTTAAAATACCCAGATGTATGAAATGACAATACACAAGTGTCATGCACAGGGTGTCACTTGACTGTCAATGTCTATGTACAGTCAAGGTAACAACACATACACATACATGCACAGAGCTGTACATGCTCTGAAAAGCACATCTTCACTAAGTCACAATGTAACATGAACAAATAGTCCTGTGTCTGTGACAATTGATGAGTATAAATTGTTTGAAAATTCCACTCAATGTACTACATCTCTCATTTCTGTGTATGATACGTTGACATGTGTAAATACAATACTAACAATGTGTCTCTCTTCTACACACAGGGGATCCTGATGTGAGTCCAGTTACTGAACAAGAATCTGAGGCCCAGGCTACGGATGACACCGAGACCTCCAGTGGGTCTGTCTCGACGTCCTCCTCGCACGATGACGAACAACCTGGCATCTCCGGTGTGGGTCAGCATGCAGCACCAGCACCAGTAACAACAGCAGCCCCAGCGACCACTCATGCAACATCTGTGAACATCCAGATGCCCAGGACCCGCACAGACACACCAAGACCACCAAACCCTGGAAGAACAGCAACACAGGAAACATCACCCCTGACAACAATGAAGGAGGACCTGTCCTGACAGTGAGTGCCACGCCAGGTTCTGTTCATGCCGGTAGGGTTAGGGGTGGTGTGAGGGTGCGTGGTGGGAGGACATTACCACCAGCTGGTGCTGATGATGGAGAGGACCCACAGCTGACTCGCATTTTCCATGCGTATTGAGAATGCACAGGAGACTTTGGCCAGGTTGTTGGGATCCTCAAGGAAATCAAACAGCAGCAGGCTGGCCATTTTGACCGGATGGACCAACATATGAAATATATTGAGTCCAACTGGTCAAAAATAGATGACCTCACTACGGTGCACAGGGACGTACTCACCAGCATCCGCCAGATAGCTACCAACATGACCCCACCTCCCTGTGTGCCCCCTACATCTGTTGCCTCCACATCTGCAACTGCCACTGGGAGGGCTGAGGGCACTGGCGATGAGTCCCCTTCAACGCAGCAGCCTGCAACTGAGGGTCCCCCTCCTCCGAAGAAGAGGGGACGTCCGTGGAAGAGGGACAAGAGACAGTGATGGCCATGTATCCCCCCAGGAAGGAGAGAAATGCAACCGATATCCTCCTCTGTGTGCAAAGCATACACTCTGTTGACAGTCACTGGACTCCCCCACATGGGTTGGAGGGTCCAATCTGGACAATATTCTAAAATGACTGTGGACTTTGCTCTGAGACTTCTCATCTATCACAACATACCAACTCATATGTGAACTTTGGATTACTAATTTATACAGTACTTACCCTTGATTGTAACATTCATCACATGCACTTAAATAAATTCATATTCACACAATACGTGAATCATTTGTCAATTCTGGAATGTCCAGTCAATCGGACTGATGATCAGTATCACATGGCATTGTCAACAAATGGACAGCAGAAGTTTAGCTACCGTCTACTAATAAAAATGTAACATGACCCATATGAGGGATAAACACGACAAGGTAAACACAACACACCTAGTACCTGCCACATATATTCATTGCCTCCACTGTTGTAAGATTGAACCATTGAACTGCACAAACACTATAATTGTCTCATGGAATTAACATCAGGGCATATATACAGGTTATAAATTCATGTTGGATGTGTGGAAACAGACAAGGCACACCTCTATGTGGCTCACAGGTTTATTATACAGCCACAAGCAGTTTCCTTCAACACAAGCCAGAGCAGATGACAGTGTCAATGACCACGTTGAACCAAAATAATCTAGGAAAGGAAATTACAGAACAGAGTGTGTATCATTGATTCATGATCCAAATGATTTTACAATATTGCAACTGCATTGTGTGTCTCCAAGCTCACACGTATCCACACAACAGCCAAAGGAGCCTGTGAAGGAGAGACATAGAACAGTCTTGAATACAACATCCAGTTTAAGACATCTTCAAAAATTGTTACGCTATTATTCATTGTAAAATCTCTACAACAGCTAGGAGTAATGTCAACACTGTACTGGTGACCATCATGACTCAATATACACTGTCCAAAAGCAATGTTCATGTCAAGTTGCATGCACTCACACTTATCTAAACATAGCCTGCAACATACACATATCATGTTAAAAAAGGTTTAATCAAAGAATCGTAGAATACTTACACTCATGTAAAAAATGTGTTAATGAGCTGTCTCCTAACATCCTCCTCCTCTACCTCCTCCTCACTGGCAACGTGCCCCAGGCCTGTATCCTCCCCTGCTGGAGGCAGTTGGTCCCCGTCATCTTGGATGAGAGGTAGCTCCTTCCTCACTGCCCGGTTGTGTAGCATGCAACATACTATGATGATTTTGCACACCTTTTGTGGTGCATATTGGAGAGCTTCTCCGGTCCGGTCCAGTCAGCGAAATCTTGTCTTTAGCAAGCCAAATGTCCGCTCTATCACTCGCCTGGTCCGCCCATGTGCCTCATTGTACCGTACATCACCAGGGGGTCACAGGGTTCCTCAGTGGTGTCAGCAACCACGGCATGTTGGGGTATCCAGAGACTCCTACATTTAACACGAGACAAATCAGTTGGTGCAAAGTAGGGTACAACATGACATACAGGTTACACACACCAGAAACAGACAGCATCACTCACCAACAAGCCATGCACGCTCATTTTGCAGCTGCGACATCATCTGTGGGATCCGACTATTCCTCATTATGTGTGCGTCGTGGGCTGATCCAGGGAATCGCACACAGACATATGATATGATCATGTCGGGCAGACATACCACCAGGGCATTGATGGAATGAAAGTGTTTCCGATTTCTGTATGTCTGTTCATTGGCCTGTGGTGCTATCAAAGCCACATGTGTCCCATCTATTGAGCCTATGACATTTGGCATGTGTCCCAATGCATACAAGTCAGATTTAATCCCTGGAAACTGCTGTGGTGTTGGCAACCGGATGTAGAGGTTGAGATATCGCAACATGGCCTCACACACATCACGGAGCACACGACTGAACATAGTCTGTGACATCCCACCAGCAGAAGCCACAGTATGTTGGAATGTCCCTGTGGCAAAAAAATGAAGAGCTGTCATCACCTTAACCTTGGGGGCAGGGCAAAGGGATAAGTGCGTCCAGGTAGCAAATGGGGGGCCAACTGTTCTGCCAAATTCTCAATGAGTCGTCTTGTGAATCTGTAGCATCTGATGGTGTCCCGTTCGATCATGATCTCTAGGTCGGGGAAGGGTCTGTGGACAGTTGGACTCCTGTGGGACATATGTAGAAGGATTTCAACATATTGATATCACACTTTCAAATCTTGTTAGTAACATCCAACAATTCAACTACATCTTCAGGGCAACACACAATCAATTCAGATGTGTGAGATGGAGCTAATACACAATTGACAGCGACGTAACCCTGGTAAACATCCCATGTTGTCATGTAATACTCAACAATAACAGTGGTGTACTGTGACTGATCACTGGCGTCTGTCACTGTCCATTTGATCAAACGTCACATACTCAAAACACATCTCATAACTCCTCAATATGTAGATGTATGTAACACCCATCACATGTTTTGAAGGTACACAGATATGGATCATGTCTTGCAACCGAGCGGGAACTCAAGTTACAGACAGCTTGTCACCATGCACTGCACTGTCATGGAGTGGACAATCTCATGCTGACATGTCAGACATACACGTACAATAACATACACATCATTAACAGGAAGGGTAGCACATATGTATCTTCTCCATGCCTACATGTAAATCAGTGCCCCAAAGACACAACACCAACTCACATGACTGAGACAAGATGATGACTCTGTCTGAATATTGTGAAAACATCAGCAAGTCAGTGTCGGTGTAGTACAAGACTCAGATACTGTGCATACACTCAAAATTGAATCACACAATGTTCTTTTCCACACATATCCAGAAAATGCAGTGAATATGTGTGGAAATGACCTGGGTTGACACAATGATCCCCTGGGACTGTGTCCAACCACAGGAGGGTGATCTGTGAAGTGGTCACTCACAGTTGCAATGTACCACACAAACAATGCATTTGGTGCACAATAAGCTTAGCCCATCATGGGAGTGTGTGCAGTCAGGTTCCATGTCCATTCTGACATGTGGTTCATACCATCCAGACAGGTCCTTCAGAACGACATGAACATTTGTCTTACTGTCTGACATGATGAGTGAACATTGTAATGCGCCAGAGCCACATCCAGGCCGAGGCGGACGCATCGAGTGGGTGTTCAATACAATGGCGTTGGACGCGGGTGAGTATAGCATGGACGCGTAAGCCACAGCCAGGCCGAGGCGGACGCATCGAGTGGGCGTTCAATACAATGGCGTTGGACGGGGGTGAGTATAGCATGGACGCGTGAGCCACAGCCAGGCCGAGGCTCACGCGTTGTGATGTTGAGCAGATTTTGAACTTCGCGGTGGGCGTGTACGATGCGTGCAATGTGAGGATTGGACTAATTCATACAATGCGAACAACTCGGACCTATTGCTTTGGAGGCATGTTACAGAGTCCGCCTCTGCTGCACTGATATAAGTCAGTATGTCCCAAGATTATTCACTTGCCTGCACTACAAGCTACTTGACTGCACTTCTACATCTCTCTGCTGCTGTCTCTGCATCCTATTGGAGTCACCATGGCACGTACTGTGGAGAGGGCCCCTGCATTTATTGAAGAGGAGAACCAGGCCCTGTTGGACAGCCTCCTCCCACAGTACAGCAAGCTATATGGCAAACCAGGGGAGCAGGTGAGTGTTGATTACACTGCATGTACAAAATTGAATGTCAAATAACTGCCCCTCGAGCACTGTGATCCCAAGGGCATGCATGCAGACATATTTGGAGTAAGTCTTACAGTGTGTAGACATATATGCACAGGAAAGGTAAAGTGAGGTAGTAGTGTGTGTTGTGGGTCAGACTTTCCTGCACTGTTCTCATGTTTCGCAGGGAGGTATTCACACAGGACAACTGTCCATGATGATACTTGTCTTCCCTTTAGACATGAAATGCCAGTCTGACCATGACTCATATGTCCATGGGTGTGATGCTTAGGATGTACCAGATGGAGTAATTGTGTATCACCATGTCATCCTTCCAGGTCAACGCCCATCAGAAGGCAGAGATTTGGCTGACCATCACCCGTGCCGTGAGATCGGTGGGGGCCTACCATCGCCGCCGCCGCCACTGCCAGAAGAGGTGGCAGGACCTCCGTGGCTGGACCCAGAAGATTGCAAGGGTCCAGCTGAAGCTGTCACCTCCTCGCCAGAGGGGTGGACGACGGACACTGACCCCCCACATGCTGAAGATTCTGGCCGTGGTCTTCCCTGACCTTGATGGGCAGTTGAAGGCCAGACAGCAGCAAGAAGGGAGTGAGTACATGCAATGTCTTTGTACTAGGTATGTAATGCTTGTTTCCCTCCCTCAGCCTGCTCACCCTCTCACAGGTCGTATGTCTGCTTAGACAACACTTCAGGGGCAATTTCTGAGTAGACCCCATTATCATATGACGGCAAGGTGTGTCCCTCCCTGTCTGTGACATGTGTCACTTAGGATCTGTGTATGTGCAGTACTCCAAGGTTATGGTGATCAGCACCATTTCCAAAGGTGTATAGAGTTTACCAACATGAGTGCTGTAATCGTCTGACATGTGTCTGCACATTGCCTGTAATATGATCTGTGCTCTGTGTGTAACATACATATAGCTTTGAAGAGGCAGATCTAGAGAAACACTGGTGATTGAGATATATGCTACACACCCGTGCAGCAAGTGAGACCAATGTTGAAGCCTCAGACAATTGCAATGGATAATTGTCCAAAAGGGTGTAGTCACCGGCATGTTGCTCCGTGTAATCCCACATTGGACACGGCCCAAGGACCAGTATGCCAACTGAGCCCAAATGAGAAACTGTCACATCAGTGTTTTCTGTGTCAGGCAACCCCTTCTACATTGCAAAGTCGATTCTCATGTGTCTGAGTCTGTGGCAGTGTGAACATGCCGGACTTTGTACAAGGAGACAGGTAGTTGATACATGTAATCTGGACAGACAGCAAATTATTGTAATCTGGCTAAAATACACAGGACGGAACATGTGTGCCTCATCTAGGGATGGGCGGAATTTGCGTAGTCGCGCTACGCAAAGCTCCGCAAAACGGTAAAAAATCTCCGCGAGCACGTAAAAGTTCCGCGAACATGCGGAATTGCTTGTTCCGCCCGTTCGCGATGCTTTTTTCCTGTTCGCGAACTCTGTTTGCGTGCTCGGGGAGAAATATCTCGCGAACACACATTTTGAAAGCGCGAACAAGCACAAAACTTCGCGAAGCCGCGGATCGCGGAATTTTTGGCAATTTCGCGTTCTCCGCAGAACACGAAATTACCCAAATTCCGCAAATTCCGCGAGCGGAACAGAATTTACCGCCCAGGCCTAGTCTCATCCCGTGACTCTGCATGATGTTGGCTTTGACATTTATGCTCATGCAGCATCACTTCATTCCTGGTTACTATGAAATAGGTCTTGTGGACAGATGTGTTCATTAATGTAGTCCAATGCCATAGTAGCCCAACATGACCTTGTCAGAGTCTTGGACTTGGGTGTTGCACAAAGGGGATATGTAAACTTGAGCACTACAGATGTGGCATGGAAGGGGATTTCATGTTTGTGACACAGTGCTGACTTAAACCTTGTGATTCACTGGCCAGCTAACAATTGTCAGTACAGACTGTTTATGCAGACATGCGAGTGGCACAGTATGCCACATTGAGAGATTGTGAAGATGCACTATTTGAACTGGTCTGTTGTCCTGCATTCAGACGATTATTGCATTGACGTTCATGACATGTGCCCACCTTGATGTTTGGTGATGTCAGTATTTTAGACATGACAACTCTGATATCAGTCGATCCCATTTGCTGTGTCACTACCAGTCTCCCCTAAATGAGACGAGCGATGTGTGTAATGACACATTACAATCATGTGCATCACAGATCAGACGACCAGCAACGAAGTGCATTTTTGGTCATGTATTTCGTGGTCCATGTCACACATCAGACAAAGGTTTCCATTGCCAGTATGTGTTTGTGGACAAAGGTTTACTGGCAGAATGACAAGTGACATGTTCACATATGTGCAAGGAATGAGAAAGGTGCCAATGACATTATGCAAGGCTTTGCTCTGTGATGTGTTGTACTTGTACTCATGTGTCAAGTCTATGCAGTTGACTGATATGAATCTGTTCATCTTCCTTGTTCACAGCATCACCTATGTCAAGTGGAGGAGACGATTCCACGGACCTTGAGGAAGCGGGTAGCCAGACTGGATCCACTGTGGAGGAGGAGGAGGAGGGACACAGTGGCACGGAGGGTGAGGGGAGCCCCGCCGAAAGCATGTCGGACACAACATCTGCCGATGACCTGTCAAGCACCGGCGGCGACTCCCTTGTGGTGTTGGATGAGGACATGTCAGGTCCTACTACATCTGCGTCTGTCCCCACCACCACCACCTCCACCCTCCCAGCTGGTCACAGGTCAAAGGTCCATGGACACACCTGTGTCTCCTTCGTGCCAGGCACCGCTGCCCCTGCATCAGTCCCCCTTGCTGCCCTGTGTGTGGAGTCTGTGGACCTGCTCAAACAGATCCATGTGGGGCAGACATCCATTCTGAGTGTCCTCCATGCACACACCGGTCTGTTGACACAATTGATGTCGTTCATGGAGGGCATCTCATCAAACCTGTCTGCCCTACAGCGGGGAAATCAGTCCATTACCTCCTCACCGACGGCAGCAGTGTCCCTCCTCCAGCAGTCCCTCACCCATACCTCCTCTGCCCCATCCACAGTCACCACTACCCTGCCTGTCCAAAGCACACACACAGGCACATACACACACCCCAACGGACACAAGCAGCACACAGACACCTAAGACAAAGTCTAAACAGGCACGCAGGCACAGTCCGGGGACTGACAGCACACACACAGGGGAGAGGGAGAATACAGTCTCACACACATCCAAAACCACTCGTCATTCCTCCCCTGACCTCTGCCTCCAAGAACCCTACCCATGACTCTCCTGCCACACGCTCTAGCCAGCGGCTCTTCCTCTGTGACCTTGGCCTTGTCCCCAAAGATACAACATTCACAGCTAGCAAGGGGAGGAGGAAATCTCCAGGCACAGAGAGGAGTCCCACCCTATACACACACCCTCCCCTGAGTCCAAGGCCCCCACCCGTAAATCACCCAGGTCCCCAAAATCTATACCAGTACAACCATCCCACACTTCACCCCCATCCACTTCCTCACAGTCCCAGGCCAAACATACCTCGGATCAGACCTCACACCCCATCACAGTCTACTACACACCCCATTACAAAGTCCCCGAGAAGCTCAGGCCTTCCCCCACTCTCACAAGCACAACCCCTCCAAATGCACACCCTCTCCAGTCTGATCCTGACACTGCAATGTAGCACCCACCCCCTCAAACGGAACAGGCCACTTCAGTGGAGCCCCCACCCCCTCAGCCCGAACAGGCCACTTCAGTGGAGCCCCCACCCCCTCAGCCTGAACAGGCCACTTCAGTGGAGCCCCCAGCCCCTCAGCCTGAACAGGCCACTTCAGTGGAGCCCCCACCCCCTCAGCCCGTACAGGCCACTTCAGTGGAGCCCCCACCCCCTCTACCGGAACAGGCCACTGCAGTGTCGAGCGACTCCACCCCAGTTTCCATCCCTCCCTAAACCCTGAAAGGTCACCCCTAGTTATGTCCCTGCGGTGCCTGGCATGCCCTTACAGATGCCCCTCCGAGGGGATATGTCCCCTACTTGTAGCAGTGCAGGCAGGTGAGGGGGAGAGAGAGTTCATTATATCCCCCCTGAAGGATTTTTTGGAATGGACTGGCCATTGGCCTTCTTGTTATTGCAGTCCTAAAGTTGATACAAATGCTGAATAAAGCAATTTTATTTTTTGGAGCTTTGCATTTCGTGTTCCTCAGTCTGTGAACTTGTCTAATAAAATTGGTGTTGAAATCTTTGTTTGTGACAATACTGATTGGGCAATGTGATGGACCGCATATGGTCGATGGTATATGTGTCATATTAACGTATGTATCAGAGTCAGCATTGACTGCTATTGCAGGTTGTCAAGAACCACAATGTTTTGTGCATGGCATCTGACATGTTTTTAAGACCCTCACATCTTTGACTTACACTTTTGCACATAGGCCGTGCTGGGATTTGTACACATTGTACCATTTTTTGATGTACAACCGTCTACGATAGGCATACAGGATAGCGATTTGCTGATTGACAAGTCATCTGTCGCATCAGTACAACTTGGTTAACATGAAGTTTGACTACATGCAGATGACTCTGGAGGCACACATGTACAGAGGGTGATGCAAACAAAGTGTTTGGTGTGTTGTAATATTTGTATCCATGACCGTGTGTAATTCAGACATGGTGGACTCCTGCCATGGCCAAGCAGGACACAGCTGGGCTTCCACAGTTGGGAGATCAGCTCATGGCACTGTGTTTTCTCTGTGACATATCCTGGGCCCATGGTGTGTGTCATGTTAGCATTTGTCCCTGTGTTCAAGTGCCATTTCATACCAAGACTGTAGTCCCTGCAGATGTTCATGTTTGAGAATCTTGCTGTGTGCTGAGTAGGACAGTGATGGTGGTGTTAGACCCCATACCACCAATGTGCTTGATAATGCTGGGGGATTGAACCCCACACTCACCTCTTTGTGACTACAGTGAGGGGGGATTATACACCATTCCGCCTATGTGCTTGATGATGCTGGGGGATTGAACCCCACACTCACCTCTTTGTGACTTCAGTGACGGGGGTGTTATACCCCTTTCCACCTATGTGCTTGATGATGCTGGGGGATTGAACCC
This sequence comes from Calotriton arnoldi, assembly GCA_963921515.1. Taxonomy (NCBI): domain Eukaryota; kingdom Metazoa; phylum Chordata; class Amphibia; order Caudata; family Salamandridae; genus Calotriton; species Calotriton arnoldi. The sequence continues at coordinate 984,431 of CAWUFW010003939.1, forward strand.
ACACTCACCTCTTTGTCACTACAGTGATGGGCGTTTGTCAAATATAGATCTTCATGTCTACATTGTAGTGTCAGTTCACACACATCAACACTATTTTGGCAGTTCTGCAGTGGGGGAGTGTTCTCCCTCCAACCCTTGTGGGGTGGAGATTGCATGGGGGTGATAGGCATCTACCCCCCCTATGGTTAGGATCTGCTGGGAGTGATAGGCATCCACCCCCCTATGGGGTGGATAATGCTGGGAGTGATAGGCATCCACCCCCCTATGGTTGGAATATGCTGGGAGTGATAGGCATCCACCCCCCTATGGTTAGGATCTGCTGGGAGTGATGGGCATCCACCTCCCTATGGTTGGAATATGCTGTGAGTGATAGGCACCCCCCCCCCATGGGGTGGAGAATGCTGGGAGTGATAGGCCTCCACCCCCCTATGGTTAGGATCTGCTGGGAGTGATAGGCATCCACCCCCCTATGGTTAGGATCTGCTGGGAGTGATAGGCATCCACCCCCCTATGGGGTGGGGAATGCTGGGAGTGATAGGCATCCACCCCCCTATGGGGTGGATAATGCTGGGAGTGATAGGCATCCACCCCACTATGGTTGGAATATGCTGGGAGTGATAAGCATCCACCCCCCTATGGTTAGGATCTGCTGGGAGTGATGGGCATCCACCCCCCTATGGTTGGAATATGCTGTGAGTGATAGGCATCCCCCCCTATGGGGTGGAGAATGCTGGGAGTGATAGGCATCCACCCCCCTATGGTTATGATCTGCTGGGAGTGATAGGCATCCACCCCCCTATGGGATGGGGAATGCTGGGAGTGATAGGCATCCACCTCCCTGTGGGGTGGATAATGCTGTGAGTGATAGGCATCCCCCCCCATGGGGTGGAGAATGCTGGTAGTGATAGGCATCCACCCCCCTATGGTTAGGATCTGCTGGGAGTGATAGGCATCCACCCCCCTATGGGGTGGATAATGCTGGGAGTGATGGGCATCCACCCCCCTATGGGGTGGGGAATGCTGGGAGTGATAGGCATCCACCCCCCCTATGGTTGGAATATGCTGGGAGTGATAGGCTTCCACCCCCCTATGGTTAGGATCTGCTGGGAGTGATGCGCATCCACCCCTATGGTCGGAATATGCTGTGAGTGATAGGCACTCCCCCTATGGGGTGGAGAATGCTGGGAGTGATAGGCCTCCACCCCCTATGGTTAGGATCTGCTGGGAGTGATAGGCATCCACCCCCTATGGTTAGGATCTGCTGGGAGTGATAGGCATCCACCCCCTATGGGGTGGGGAATGCTGTGAGTGATAGGCATCCACCCCCCTATGGGGTGGATAATGCTGTGAGTGATAGGCATCCACCCCCTATGGTTGGAATATGCTGGGAGTGATAGGCATCCACCCCCTATGGTTAGGATCTGCTGGGAGTGATGGGCATCCACCCCCTATGGTTGGAATATGCTGTGAGTGATAGGCATCCCCCCTATGGGGTGGAGAATGCTGGGAGGGATAGGCATCCACCCCCCTATGGTTAGGATCTGATGGGAGTGGTAGGCATCCACCCCCCTATGGTTATGATCTGCTGGGAGTGATAGGCATCCACCCCCCTATGGGGTGGGGAATGCTGGGAGTGATAGGCATCCACCTCCCTGTGGGATGGATAATGCTGTGAGTGATAGACATCCCCCCCCCTATGGGGTGGAGAATGCTGGTAGTGATAGGCATCCACCCCCCTATGGTTAGGATCTGCTGGGAGTGATAGGCATCCACCCCCCTATGGGGTGGGGAATGCTGGGAGTGATAGGCATCCACCCGCCTATGGGGTGGATAATGCTGGGAGTGATGGGCATCCACCCCCCTATGGGGTGGGGAATGCTGGGAGTGATAGGCATCCACCCCCCCTATGGTTGGAATATGCTGGGAGTGATAGGCTTCCACCCCCCTATGGGGTGGAGGATGCTGGGGGTGATAGGCATCCACCCCAATCTGGTGCTGTTGCCTTTCTCGTGCTTGTGACGTTTTGGTGTGTGGTAGGTGTCTGACTTACCATCTCTGACGACCGCGTCGATTACGGTAGAGTAGACCGTAGATGTACAGTATTGGGATCGCATGCGCGATTGGATACATGGCAGCTCCGTCTCGTCCCTGTTGATCGTGTTTTGGCGCGAGTCTAAGCTTTATTACGTCTCGTACGAATGCTCTGACGTGCTGGACGCTGCGCCCTGGAAGTCGCGTTTGGATTACGCATCGTACTTGCCTGTCAGGGAACAGCTTATGACGAGCATCCGGAAGACTCGATTTACGCGCTGACCGAGCCTGATCGTTTGTAAAATGTTGCTGGATTACGAGCGGACGTGGCGGTCGGAAATCGGACACTTATTCGCATCGTACTTTGTCGTTTGTATTTTCTGGCTCAGCATACGAGTCGGTCGTGAGGTGAGCCTACGGATGGCATTGGGACGGCTTTTTTGGCGACATCGGAATCGGCCCCACTAAGTAGAATATGCAACTAATAGCAATTTTGCATATGAAATTAAAAAGCTAATAGCACTAGTAAACGTCTCAATAACTGATGTAGCAGAACACTACAATCTATTAATAGAAAGCCCCTACTACCAAATAAATGAACATAAGCTAAGTTCCCTTCTAGACTATTTTGAGGATACCTGGGTGGGAAGGCTACACAAATCTGGACACAGAAGACAGCCAAAATACCACATTCCATGGTGGAATGTATATAACAATACCCTAAACAAAGAAGCAAAAACTAATAATGCTGTGGAAGGATGGCATAATGCTTTCCAAGCCACAACAGGCAGAACCCAACCAACACTACATATATTATTACAATCAATACAAAAAGAACAAAACTACCAACAACTAAGACTTGAACAGTATGTAACACAGCTAGGTCCAAAACTAACTAAACAAACTAAAATAATGTTCGAGCACTTACAATACAAAGTAAGACTCTACCCAAACACTAAAGGGCTAGAATATCTAGAAACAATAGCTAAATCCCTACTTTAAAACAGTAATACATAAACATAGAAAAATTGTACTTCTGAACTGAGTTAACTAAACATTTCTTTTCAAACATCTAAAATATAAATATTATGTCAATTAATTTTAACTTTAAAAAAAAATTATTTGACATAATAAATATATTTTATATATTAAAAAATATCAATAACAATTACAAAAATTACATTTCCCTCCCATTGTAAATAATTTAAAATAACTTACTTTTTTGTACCTGAAGAATTGAATCCAAACTGCCACAAATAAATCCAAAGATGGCAAAATCCCAATACTTACTTAACCCCTTCGACGCTCATGACGGAGCGGTTCCGTCATGCGCGTCGGTTGGGCTGTGCGGATGACGGAACCGTTCCATCACGGTCCCGTAGATTAACGTTAACCCCCCGCACAGCGCGAAAATCGGCGCCGCGCTGAAGGGGTTAAAAGTACCAAAAACAAATGGAAAAATACAACTGTGTAAAATATAATCCGCCGACAGTATATCCATAGACTTGAATCCATAAAAAACCCAGAAAAAATTAATTAAAAAAAAGAAACGCTCCATGAATACCCGAAAAATAAAGGAACTGTAAAATAATTATTAGTTTACTAGAAACTAATACACAGTTCCTTAAAAAAAAAGCATACTTCTCCCAACAGCAACTTCCAAACGACAAAAACCTGTGGAAAAAAACAACACAATCCCTCCCGCACAAATATACATTAAAATCATTCAGAAACACACAAACATACTAATAACACCATACTCTAAACATAATTAAACATATATAGCAAACTCTAACACTTACCTATCAACGCGCTAACCGTATTTCGCATACGCAAAACTACAAACGAAACCTCACCAAAAACTCCAAATACAAACATTACATATACTATAGACTACCTAACTACCTTGGCCCTACTCCGAAAAGAACCTAAAAGTAATTAATTTAAACTTACCTTAACCGATGCGATGCAGCTTCCAACCGCGAGCTTCTCCCCTCAGAAATGACCTAAAACAACACAGATAGCCTACAAAATAGAACTTAGTTTAAAAAATGGCTGCCTAAAAGAAATAAGAAAAATACTTTTCTACATTAAACTCATTGTACATTAGAAATGTAATACAATTTAAAAAATAATAATAATATTACTAATGCACAAAATGGTTTTTCTTTGCTGTTTAAAATTGTTAAATTATAATAGTAAATATTAGAAAAAAATAATATTTATTATTATACCTTTAAAAAAATTATGTTAACTTACCAATGTAATAAAAAAATTGTAGTGCTTGCACAAAATGTGACAAAATGTATTAATGTTAAAAAATATTTTTCTTTTACAAAATGCTTTCTTGCATTTATAATTACAATTTAAATATTATACAAAATATAATATTATTTTTTAGTAATTATGCCAAAAATATGAAAAACTTATACAATGAAATAATTGTAACAAAATGTATGTTATTAAAAATGTACACTATATGTAATTATGTAATGCACATTTACAATATAAATAAATATTCTATAACTATTACCAAAAAAATATGTATTAAAACATATTTAATAATCAGTGGATAACTGCATTTTGTTTTGTAAAATATGTACATATTTATGAACTTCTCCATTATATAAAACTTAAAAATGTTTCATGCTGACTATACCTAAAACTTATATATTTTTAAATATGTACTAAATATGCAATGTATCCAAAAATGAAAAATGTATTATTTCTCTGTATAACAATATATACATCAAACAATGTAAATAAAATGCATAATAATCCTTTGCTTGAATCTTTGAATGAAAATAAAATATAAATATTGTTCTGTATTTAATTCCTATATTATTTCTTTCTATATTTACAATAAAATCATTATCTTACATTAATTGTCAGTTATAAATATATTTTATTAAATACACATATATAACATATTATTACCACTTAAACATACATTTTTATCATTAACCTTACTCCAAAATAAAGAAGTAGTTTTTTACTATTCCCACTCTACTCTATATCAACTCAGGGAAAGTACTGGGCACTAAACACATATAATTTACTAGTCCCACTCCAAACTATATTAACTCAGGGAAGGTGCTGGACACTAAACATATATAATTTACTATTCCCACTCCAAACTACAAAAAGTCAGGGAAGGTGCTGGACACTAAACATATACAATTTACTATTCCCACTCCAAACTATATTAACTCAGGGAAGGTGCTAGACACTAAACATATATGTTTTACTATTCCAACTCCAAACTATATTAACTCAGGGAAGGTGCTAGACACTAAACATATATAATTTACTATTCCCACTCCAAACTATATTAACTCAGGGAAGGTGCTGGACATTAAACATATACAATTTACTATTCCCACTCCAAACTATAAAAAGTCATGGAAGGTCCTGGACACTAAACATATAAAATGTACTATTCCCACTCCAAACTACAAAAAGTCAGGGAAGTTGCTGGACACTAAACATATACAATTTACTATTCCCACTCCAAACTACAAAAAGTCAGGGAAGGTGCTGGACACACAGGGGCCAAATCCGATTCGGGCCGGAAAACATACCGACCGACTCGGTACGGGAATATAGTCCAACCGACACGTACAGGCGCTGCCCGACCCGCGTAGTACGATGAAATGCATGTGAATCACGACCGACTCGTACGGAACACAAGCCAAACGACCGAACCGCACGGAAACCAGCTATCCGGCCGGGAAACCACGCAAATCGAACCGACCGACACACACCAGGAATGAACCCGACCGAAACTTACCCGCGAACTCCGACCCACGCAGTACGATGCAATGCGTGGAAAACCAGACCGAGTCGCACGGAGCCCAAGCCGTACGACCGACACGCACACAAAACCCAGCCGAAGCAACCCAATACTCCACGACCGACCCGTACGCCGCACATGAAACCTAGCAGAAACACAGCGCGAACGACTCGGAGAAGCTCGCACGAGACAACTGCAGCGTCCTACTCGGTCAGAAGAACGTCTCCTACATGCACAAAAAATACAAAGGAAAAAATACAAAAAAAAAGGCCAAACAAGCAATTACAAAGCCAATAAATACTGGGGGGGGGGAAACATGGAACAAAGACACACCCACAACTCCACCCATATAAAGGCCACAAATCCCTACCATGATCCTTTGCAAATTCAACTGACCTGCCAGCACAGAACACCATCAGACAGCAACCACAGACACACTCACAGCTCATCCATCACACAAGCCACACACCATTAGCACCTCAACAAATAGCACCCTCACATACACCCAGCAAAACCTACACTCACACACCCTCACTTGCACACACACACACACATCAATCCCCACCACCACCCATCACCATGCTCCCAAAGAAGAATCCAAAGTTCCTAGACAGTGAATTGGAAGTCCTGGTAGATGAGATCCTCAGGGTAGAGCCACAGTTGTTTGGTACATTGGTCCAACAGACCCCCATGTCGCAGAAAACCAAGATGTGGGAGAGGATCGTCGACAGGGTGAACGCACAATCACCATGTTTGCGCACAAAGGAAGACATACAGAACAGGTGGTATGATGTGCGCAGGAGGGTCAAGGACCTACTAAAGAAGGATTACATCTTGAGTCAGCGCACCGGCAGTGGCCCTCCTGCCAAACCAGTATACCTCAGGCCCTTGGAGGAGAAGGTGTGGGCCACACTACCACCAGTGAGCGTATATGGACTATCAAACATCCCAGAGCCTGGTGAGTACACAACAAATATACACAATATTGTGTGACAATACACACACATCACTGTCAAGGGGATAGGCAAACCATGCACCCTTAGCAAATCCACAGCAACCAAAAGATGATCACCCCAAGATTTGTCTGTCAGTCAGATAAACACAATACATGCCATCTCATAGTGATATGTAACTGTGTCATGACATGTACAAACCTAACTACAAATACAGCAAGGCAGTGGCACAAATATAACCAACAAACACAGTTAGATATTTTGCCACCACTAGAACACCACCTCACAGGGAAGCTCACTGAAAGGAAGGAATTCTGTGTATGCTGGTGAAGTCAGTGTAGCCAATAGCATGATGGGAGTTGTAGTCACAGATATTGGTCACCCTCACAATTGGCCCATCAACACCACCCTGAACCATGCTCACATCACAGGGAGTGGAAAAGAAATGACAAGATGGCTGACACTGGGTACTGCTGTGGGGAGCACAAGGCCCTGCTGGGAACTGTGCACCAACAAACAGCAGGACACCAATGTCAGCCATCTTGCCATTGCTGTCACACTCACACACAGTGAAGTCCACTCAAAAGGAAGGAAGTATGGGCATGCTGGGAAGGGGGGTGTAGGCAATAGCATGATGGGAGTGGTAGTCACAGATAATTGTCACCCTCGCAATTGGCCCATCAACACCACTCTGAACCATGCTCACATCACAGGGAGTGGAAAAGGACTGACAAGATGGCTGACACTGGGTACTGCTGTGGGGAGCACAAGGCCCTGCTGGGAACCGTGCAACAACCAACAGCAGGACACCACTGACTGACATCCTGAAAGCCAACTTGCACTCCCTGCAATGGAAGCACGTTCCATGGTGGGATATCTGGCTGGGTGGGAAGGAGGACTGACAGCTCTGACCATAGTTACAAGCAGCTTTTCCCACACACCCCCTTAACACAAACTCCACATAACCCACCTGGGAAAATGCAATGCCTCACACTCCAATTAAATATCCCACAAAGAACCACCACCCTGGGTTATGCTGTGTGAAGCACAGGGACACTCTTGGGACTTGTAGCCAAACAAACGCCAGGACAACACTGATAGCCATCCTGTCAGCACAGGCACACTACCCCACAGGGAAGCAGAGTCAAAAGGAAGGAAGTATGGGCATGCTAGGAAGGGGGGTGTAGGCAATAGCATGATGGGAGTGGTAGTCACAGCTCAACATCCCCTACCCGCATGGCCCAGCAAGCTCACACTGAAGCATGCACACACCTCACAGGGAGTGAAAAGCCACTTCAAAGATGTCTGACACTGGCCACAGCTGTGGGGAGCACAAGGCCCTGCTGGGAACTGGGCACCAACAAACAACAGGACCACACTGTCAACCATCTTGCCATTGCTGTCACACTCACACACAGTGAAGTCCACTCAAAAGGAAGGAAGTATGGGCATGCTGGGAAGGGGGTGTAGGCAATAGCATGATGGGAGTGGTAGTCACAGCTCAACATCCCCCACCCACATGGCCCAGCAAGCTCACACTGAAGCATGCACACACCTCACAGGGAGTGAAAAGCCACTTCAAAGATGTCTGACACTGGCCACAGCTGTGGGGAGCACAAGGCCCTGCTGGGAACTGGGCACCAACAAACAACAGGACCACACTGTCAGCCATCTTGCCATTGCTGTCACACTCACACACAGTGAAGTCCACTCAAAAGGAAGGAAGTATGGGCATGCTGGGAAGGGGGTGTAGGCAATAGCATGATGGGAGTGGTAGTCACAGCTCAACATCCCCCACCCACATGGCCCAACAAGCTCACACTGAAGCATGCACACACCTCACAGGGAGTGAAAAGCCACTTCAAAAATGTCTGACACTGGCCACAGCTGTGGGGAGCACAAGGCCCTGCTGGGAACTGGGCACCAACAAACAACAGGACCACACTGTCAGCCATCTTGCCATTGCTGTCACACTCACACACAGTGAAGTCCACTCAAAAGGAAGAAAGTATGGGCATGCTGGGAAGGGGGGTGTAGGCAATAGCATGATGGAAGTTGTAGTCACAGATATTGGTCACCCTCACAATTGGCCCATCAACACCACTCTGAACCATGCTCACATCACAGGGAGTAGAAAAGGACTGACAAGATGGCTGACACTGGGTACTGCTGTGGGGAGCACAAGGCCCTGGCAACAACCAACAGTAGGACACCACTGACTGACATCCTGAAAGCCAACTTGCACTCCCTGCAATGGAAGCACGTTCCATGGTGGGATGTCTGGCTGGGTGGGAAGGAGGACTGACAGCTCTGACCATAGTTACAAGCAACTTTTCCCACACACCCCCTTAACACAAACTCCACATAACCCACCTGGGAGAATGCAATGCCTCACACTCCAATTAAATATCCCACAAAGAACCACCACCCTGGGTTATGCTGTGTGAAGCACAGGGACACTCTTGGGACTTGTAGCCAAACAAACGCCAGGACAACACTGTCAGCCATCCTGTCAGCACAGGCACACTACCCCACAGGGAAGCAGAGTCAAAAGGAAGGAAGTATGGGCATGCTGGGAAGGGGGGTGTAGGCAATAGCATGATGGTAGTGGTAGTCACAGCTCAACATCCCCCACCCGCATGGCCCAGCAAGCTCACACTGAAGCATGCACACACCTCACGGAGTGAAAATCCACTTCAAAGATGTCTGACACTGGCCACAGCTGTGGGGAGCACAAGGCCCTGCTGGGAACTGGGCACCAACAAACAACAGGACCACACTGTCAGCCATCTTGCCATTGCTGTCACACTCACACACAGTGAAGTCCACTCAAAAGGAAGGAAGTATGGGCATGCTGGGAAGGGGGGTGTAGGCAATAGCATGATGGGAGTGGTAGTCACAGCTCAACATCCCCCACCCACATGGCCCAGCAAGCTCACACTGAAGCATGCACACACCTCACAGGGAGTGAAAAGCCACTTCAAAGATGTCTGACACTGGCCACAGCTGTGGGGAGCACAAGGCCCTGCTGGGAACTGTGCAACAACCAACAGCAGGACACTACTGACTGACATCCTGAAAGCCAACTTGCACTCCCTGCAATGGAAGCACGTTTCATGGTGGGATGTCTGGCCTGGGGGGAGGAGGAGTGCCAGCTCCGAATACAGCTACCAGCAGGCCCTTACACACACACCACTTCCACTAACTCCAAACAACACACTTGGGACTGTGCCCTACAAGAGAGTGAGTGAAAAGCCACTTCCAAGATGTCTGACAATGGTGCTCTGTTGTGGGGAGCACAAGGCCCTGCTGGGAACTGTGCACCACCCAACAGCAGGACACCACTGGCTGACATCCTGAGAGTCAACCTGCACCCACTGCAAGTGTGCCATGCTTCATGGTGGGACAACTGGGCTGGGGGGAGAAGGAGGTCCGGATGTAAACCAAATACCACCAATGCTGATCATGCACACACCTCAACATCCACATAGAAATGCATCAGGTTGGCAGGACAATGAGCCACACCAATATCAACCTCTGACTGTGACAACTTAGGACAATGCAATGTACAGGCCCGCATCCAGAGGTACAGTCACAACTGTCATGTGTTTGAACCAGTAATGCCTGCAGAAACATAACATACATTGTGTGTCTCTTCCAAAATCAGGTGATGATGGGGACACAGCAGCAGATGAGGAGGAGTCCCTGTCCCAGGCTCCGGGGGACCCTGAGCTCTCTGGTGTGGAACAGCCTCTGCCCTCATCGGATGGCGAAGACCAACCTGGCACCTCCGGTGGGAGTCATCATGCAGCACCAGCAGGACCACCATCTGCACCCCCTGCACCCTTTCCTCCAACATCTGCCAACACACAGACCACAACCGCCGACACAGACAGACCAAGGACACTCAATGACAACAGCACAGGGACCACAGCCCACCGTGAAGCAACGGACAACAACCCCAGTACCAACCCCCAAGGGGGCCGAGGGTCACCTGTGCGTGCCACGGCAGCTCAGAGGTCGCTGTTTGCAGAGGGATCTGGACTGCATGATGACCCACAACTGCCACGCATTGCTGAGGCGTACCAGAATAGCACCGGAGAGGTCAGCCAGGTAGTGGGGATCCTCAAGGACATTCAACAGCAGCAGGCTGCCCATCATGCCCGCTTGGACTCCCACATGTCCCGTGTGGAGACACACATGTCCCGTGTGGAGACACACATGTCTGGCATGGAGTCCAAGTGGGACACATTGGAAGAACTGACAGCGGTGCAGAGGGACATATTGACATGCCTCCGCCAGATTAGCACCAACATGTCCACACCTCCCTGTGTGCCCACAACATCTGGTGCCGCAACAACTGCAACTGCCACAGGGAGGGAGGATGACTCTGGTGGAGAGTCCTCTGCACCGCAGCAGCCTGCACGTGAGGGTCCCCCCAGAAAGAAGAGGGGTCGTCCGAGGATGGACAACTGAGAGGCCGATGGCCATGTACATCCCCCGGGAACCCAACACCTGTTCTGGAAATTCTCTTCTGTGTGCAAACTGTTCACCCTGTCGAATGCAACACAACTCTCCCTCATGACATGGGGAGTTTAAGTTGGACTAATGTATCAGATGACTGTGGACTTTACTCAGGACATGTCTGCTACCAACACTTCCAACTCATCTGGGAACTTTGGATTACAATACCAATTTACAGCACCCACCATCCTGTGCACTATCCTCACACATGTATGTAATAAACTCACTAATACACCATACTTGCCTCTGTTGTGATTCCAACGTTGTTTTTGTCATGGAGATTATGATCTGCTAAATGACACTGTGCATGCTAACTGCCACAGCAAGTTCAACACCGTCATGTGAGTCATGGCGACGTGACACATATGAGGGTGACACATATGAGGGAGACACACCACTAGGGCTACACAACACATAGACACCAGGGCCATCGGACTCTTCGCCTACACTGATGTTGCCAGGAAATACAGTGGAATGCACAGACACCACACCTATTCAGAGTTTGTGTTAACTAGCCCACAGGTGCAGTAAGCAAATGTCAGTCAGATGTGTGACCACAGACAACGCACATCCCAAAGTGAAGCACAGGTTTATTACACATTTGCAACATGTTGTTTCCACTACAAATGCAAGGTAATCCCATGTGGCAGTGGCCACACAGTCAAAAAGTGTAGAAGAAATAAAGTCCACGGGTGTGTGGCACATCACCTGTAGGGAAACGACTGCTGCCACCCTGAAAGCTGAATCATGGTGTCGGGGGATCCAAGTTGACCAAACAACTCTGTAAGCACCCTGTGAAGGACAGACATGACACACAGTCAAAAGAACTGAAGAACAGGACAGAACTGCAATACTCATGCCCAATACATGTCACAAGATACCTACACAAAACCAAGTTAGCATGTCAACACTGTTGGGGAGTACAGACTACCTGTAAGGACACATCGCTGCACGCATCCAGTCAAGTAGCACATGGCCACACTCAAACAGCAACAGAGCACCACCCACACATATCATGCAAACTCACATCATTGACATGACAACTCTCTGGATACTCACATTCAGCTGAAGAAGTTGGTGAAGAGCTGTGTGCGGACATCACCCTCATCATCATCATCATCACTGGCATCGTGGCCCAGGCCAGGATCCTCCACAGGTGGCGGATGTTGGTCATCGTCATCCAGGATGAGAGGCAACTCCTTCCGCACTGCCAGGTTGTGTAGCATGCAGCAGACGATGACAATCTTGCACACCTTTGCTGGGGCATATGGGAGGGCCCCTCCTGTCTTGTCCAGGCAGCGGAAGCGGCTCTTCAGGAGACCAAATGTCCGCTCGAGCACTCTCCTGGTCCGACCATGTGCCTCATTGTAGCGCATCTGGGCTGGTGTCACAGGGTTCCTGAGGGGTGTCAGCAACCACGGCATGTTGGGGTATCCGGAGTCACCTATAGACAGACAATTGCACATTAGCTGAGTTGGAAAAGAGGGCCGAATACAACATAGCAGAACATACACAATGGTACAAAGTCAGTACACACCGACAAGCCAGGCACGCTGGTTCTGCATCTGTGACATCATCCTCGGGATGCGACTACTCCTCATCACGTAGGCATCGTGTGCCGAACCGGGGAAACGGGCACACACATGTGTGATGCTCATATCTGCAAGACATACCACCAGAGCATTCATCGAATGATAATGTTTCCTGTTCCTGTATGCCTGCTCATGTGCCTGTGGTGGTACCAAAGCCACATGTGTCCCATCAATGGAGCCAATGACATGTGGCATCCTCCCCAGGGCATAGAAGTCACTCTTGACGTCAGTGAGTTGTTGACGTTTAGGGAAATAGATGTACTGGTTCAGGTTTCTCAACATTGCCTCCAAAACATCGCGTAGCACACGGCTGAACATAGTCTGTGACATCCCACCAGCAGACGCCACAGTGTGTTGAAAGGTACCGGTGGCAAAGAAGTGTAGGGCTGCCATCACCTTCACCTTGGGGGTCAGCGCTGTAGGGTATGGCCGGCCAGGTTGCAAATGTGGGGCCAACTGCACCGCCAATTCCTCAATCTGCGCCCTGTTGAAGCGGTACCGTCGGATGCAGTCACTTTCCACCATCGTTGCAAGGTCAGGGAATGGTCTATGGACAGCTGGTGCCCTGCAGTGCATAGGTGAAGAAAGAAAGATTGTCAGTCACCCCACATATGTGCCATTGACCATACTCAATATCACATGATACATCATTACGTGACACAAGTACCTGATGTGTGTGCCGTTCTCTATGGACATATATGGCACCTACATGGCCAACATCTAACATCACAGTTCAACATGTGTTGACAACAAGTTCCAGGTTGTGCTATGGGAAATCATTAGGCTGTGTCACAGTACCCATTTACTGCTGTCACGTTCCAAACACACACCACAGTGACATGTCAGGACAGATGTGCCACAGGCATCACAGCTCATTGACAGGTAGATTCCCAGGGACCCTGTATTGCCACATGGACACTGGCATGACATGGCGTATCATGTACACGTCAGCAAAACAACCATGACTCCCACAGTTAGTGGCCCCTGTTGCCTCTGCAGGACAGACATGGACGTCTGTGACACACACACGCACAACATCAAAGTCCATGCACAAACAACGTGGATGTGGAGACTGTCTCCCATTGTGCACATGGAATCAGAGACATCGGAAAGACAACATGCACACAGACTGTGGAGGGCCATCACTATTGTGGCAATGGGAGACGCTGTGACGTACATACCTCCTCACATGGGACTCAGGGGGTATGTGACATGACATACACATACACAACCTGGAAATGTGACCATGCCACATGCTCTGAAATGAACAGTTGCACATCACAGTGGTCATGTGCACAACACACAAAGGATTCTGTCCCCATGAACACGTGCACAGCCGGGGAGTGGCTGCCCCCAAGTGCCACCCAAAAAACCACATGTTGACCCCCATACACAGAAAAGGTAATGCAGCCTTATATGCCTTAGGATACAGTGTGGACAGGCTGTGGTGTTGTAGGTGTGCCCCTGAGTCCCTGGCAAGTATATGTGGCTGGCATACGTTCACCAGTGACAAGCATGGTGACATATGCGAGTGACTTGTACAGGGACGCGTTGTACAGCAATGGACCGATCGGTGCGCACCCATCGGCCATTGCATATGATGTGAGCGGGTACGCGTTGTACAGCAATGGACCGATCGGTGCGCACGCATTGGACATTGCATTTGATGTGAATGGGTACGCTTTGTTTATTGAAATACGCGTTGTACAGCAATGGTCCGATCGATGCGCACGCATCGGACAATGCATTTGATGTGAACGGGTACGCGTTGTTTTTTGAAATACGCGTTGTATTGCAATGGTCCGATCGGTGTGCACGCATCGGACATTGCATTTGATGTGAACGGGTACGCGTTGTTTTTTGAAATACGCGTTGTACTGCAATGGTCCGATCGGTGCGCACGCATCGGACATTGCATTTGATGTGAACGGGTACACGTTATTTTCTGAAATACGCGTTGTACATCAATGGTCCGATCAGTGCGCACGCATCGGACATTGCATTTGATGTGAACGGGTACGCGTTGTTTTCTGAAATACGCGTTGTCCAGCAATGGTCCGATCGGTGCGCACGCATCAGACATTGCATTTGATGTGAACGGGTACGCGTTGTTTTCTGAAATACGCGTTGTACAGCAATGGTCCGATCGGTGCGCACGCATTGGCCATTGCATATGATGTGAGCGGGTACGCGTTGTACAGCAATGGACCGATCGGTGCGCACGCATTGGACATTGCATCTGATGTGAACGGGTACGTGTTGTTTTCTGAAATACGCGTTGTACAGCAATGGTCCGATTGGTGCGCACGCATCGGACATTGCATTTGATGTGAACGGGTACGCGTTGTTTTTTGAAATACGCGTTGTACTGCAATGGTCCGATCGGTGCGCACGCATCGGACATTGCATTTGATGTGAACGGGTACGCGTTGTTTTTTGAAATACGCGTTGTACTGCAATGGTCCGATCGGTGCGCACGCATCGGACATTGCATTTGATGTGAACGGGTACGCGTTGTTTTCTGAAATACGCGTTGTACAGCAATGGTCCGATCGGTGCGCACGCATTGGCCATTGCATATGATGTGAGCGGGTACGCGTGGTACAGCAATGGACCGATCGGTGCGCACGCATTGTACATTGCATCTGATGTGAACGGGTACGCGTTGTTTTCTGAAATACGCGTTGTACAGCAATGGTCCGATCGGTGCGCACGCATTGGCCATTGCATATGATGTGAGCGGGTACGCGTTGTACAGCAATGGACCGATCGGTGCACACGCATTGGACATTGCATCTGATGTGAACGGGTACGCGTTGTTTTCTGAAATACGCGTTGTACAGCAATGGTCCGATCGGTGCGCACGCATGGCCATTGCATATGATGTGAGCGGGTATGCGTTGTACAGCAATGGACCGATCGGTGCGCACGCATTGGACATTGCATCTGATGTGAACGGGTACGCGTTGTTTTCTGAAATACGCGTTGTACAGCAATGGTCCGATCGGTGCGCACGCATTGGCTAGGGCCTGGCATTTCAACGGACGCGTTTTCGAAGCTTGAACGAGTCTGATGCAGTGAATTCAGTTGGCCAGCCACAACAATGTTGCAAATTCATGGGTGTCATGAACTTTAACTTTTGAAGGATGCTGTGGGCGTGTATAAGTGGTGCAATTCCATGGATTGGCCAGAATCAGAAGATGCAAACGACTTGGACCTATCACTTTGGACACATGGGACAGTATCTGCCTCTGCAGCACACATATAATGCTGACTGTTCCCCTGAGAGCTCACTTGCCTGCACTTCATGCTCCAGGACGACATCTGCCACCAACACTGCTGCTGTCTCTGCATCCTCTGGCTACTGCAATGGCACGTACTGTGGAGAGAGCCCCAGCCTTCAGCGCTGAGGAGAACCAGGCCCTGCTGGACAGCCTCCTTCCACAGTACAGCAAGCTGTATGGGAAACCAGGGGAGCAGGTGAGTGTGCTGTCCACTGCCTTACTAAATATGCATGTTGTCTGACTAGCAAGACTTACAGTGTGCACACCACTGGCTAGCATGCTCACTGAGTAGTTCTCACCCCACAAAGTGTGTAGTTACATGCACTGAACAGGTATAGTGCAGTAACAGTGCATTCCAACAAGGTTTTAGTTCCCAAGCAATGATACCATTTAGTAACTGCTGGTAAACTGTTCATAGCCATAGTTGCACTGCCTGTGTACATCATATGTCCCTGTGATTGAGACATGTATATCCAACTGTGTGATGCACGGATATGTTGCATGTGTAGTAATGGCCTTTTTCACTTTGTCATCCTCACAGGTTGATGCCCACCAGAAGCAGGAGATCTGGCTGACCATCGTCCGGGCAGTACGATCCGTGGGGGACTACAAGCGCCGGATCTGCAACTGCCAGAAGAGGTGGCAGGACCTTCGGGCTGGACCCGGAGGATCGCAAGGGTCCAGCTGAAGCTGTCGCCTCCTCGCAGGAGGGGCGGACACCGGACTCTGACCCCCCACATGCTCCGGATCCTGGCGGTGGTCTTCCCTGACCTGGATGGGCAGCTGAAGGCCAGACAGCAGCAAGGAGGGGTGAGTCCATGACTGCACTGTGAACTTTGTCTGACATGCTATGTGCCCTCCTCTGGCCTGGTTAAACCTCCACAGTACATCGGTCTTGTGGTCCAGGACCCATGTCCCTCAATTGTGACATGCCCACTCCTCATCTGATACCCAGGTGTGGCCCTTACAGTATGGAAATTGTGTCACTTTGGTACTGTGTCCTTGCATTTTGCTTAGCTCAGGGTGGGGGACAGCATTTGTTACCGTACCTTTGTGGTGGGCTTCATGGGTGGGTCAATTGCTTACACAATGCCTGAGTTCTGACATGTAATCTGTGTGTAACTTTGATATGTGTTCCAATTGCTGATCTGACTCACCACATGTGCCTGGGGTATTTGGCACACCCCCATGCTGCGGGTGGGAACAATGTTTGGGCCTCAGGAGTATGTATATCAAGTGTGTCACACATGCTTAGCCACATGCCTACTGTCCAGGGCTCATCCCTCTTTCACGTGGAGCAGGACAGTCATGCCTACTCCAGGGCATACAATACACTCTGTACTCCCACTCCCGTGTATCAGCTGACACGTTGTGCTCAGTGAAATGTTCCCTCAGGTGTCTGCCTCTGTGTCATTGTGCTGTGGCTTCGTTGTCAGGACTACTGGGGTGTTTATCGGTTAGGGCTCAGCATGCCATCTGAGATGTGACCATGAGAGACGATACTTGGGTGACATATAGGTGTTTGATCACTTGACTGTGCAGACTGGTGCATGCGACTGAGAATTTCAGGCAGCTGTTTTTCATTCATAGCAGACTGTGAGGTGCTCAGGTTCAGAGAGTTGTGTTTCATGTCTCCCATATGTCCAATTGGTATGAGTGGACAAATAAGAGTTCAGATGATGTGGTGTGGGGGGGATGGACATGTGCACTTGTCAGCTACAGAACTTGCATTCCCCATGACCTAGGATTGTGACACAGTGCAGACTGTTGTTGGCTTGCTGCCCTGCCCATGTGACTGGAGACAGTGATGTATGACTTTGCAGGCATGCATGTGCCATGGCATTAAACTTCCTAAGAGTGATCCTGCAGGGGAGTGACATGTGCAACATGCACCCCATTGTGGCATTGACTATGAGGACATGGGTGCATCATGGTGTGTGGTGCTGGTATGCATCACATGCATTTCAAATTAGACTCTGGCCATCCCTTTATCCGGACACCTGTACTGACTCAGTGGCAAGAGATGTGATGTGTGCATGTTCACATACTTCACCGTGTTCCCTGCAATGTCCAACAACTGGGTAGGTGGTGCATGTGTCCACACTGGGGTATTACCATCCGGCAGGCACCAGACAGATGGGTGCAAGCTGTTTGAGGGTAAATGGGTGGTCACACCCTTCTGCTTACTGGCTCATGAGAGCACGACCCGCACTCTGCTCGTTCACTTGAAGAGAAGGAACAACTGTGTGAAATACAGTGGCACTTTGTTAAGCAATTCAGTAACACCGAGAACTGTTCATTTAATGCTGCTCGTCAACACATGAGCAGGATGAAAATGAAAGCATCAACAATATTACTAATCAAATTTTAAGTGAAGCACAAAGATCTATGTAACTATCTATCAGTGAGCTACAGCCTATGGGGCAAGTCTTAAAAGAGGGATCATGATTAGGCAAGCGCCTAGAAGGCAAATCTTAAATAAGAGAGCAAGAACCATCCAAGGCTACACAGTTTAAGCTAGGATAAATGCAATGAATTAGGTGTGGATGAGCTAAATTAGAGAGGCTGACAAAGCCAAAAGGCTAGCAATCATAAAAGAGCATTACCACCTTGAGAGTAGAAGTTCTAGGCCCAATATCAGGAGAACGGCCGACCGGGAACCCTCCCCATGCAATGCACTGGTATGAAGAGTTCAGGGCGTGGACATGGGTGCAAACCTTTTATATGGCTTAATGCAGAACTCCTACCCACAGTTGACGTGGGCCCTGACGTGGGTCCTTGACCACACGCTTACAGTAACTGTGGGAAGTTTTTGAAGAACAGAGAAGTGGTATCATGGTGAAAACAGGGGCTTTTAGCAGGTGGTCGGTGCTCTTGACCGCAAACATAAGAAAAAGATAACTTTTACCGTAAGATGCTCAGAAATTGAGATTTTATATATTATTTCTCTGTCACGTAGCCGCCTTTTCAGTTTCAGTGGAGCAAGCGTGGAAAGTTTCATTAGTTAAAATTTTGCAAACATTGCTTGTGAAAGAGCAAGATGTACCAGCAGAGTGTCACATACGTGTGGGCTAACCTTATTCTTGTGACTGTAGATATTTACAAGGGGGGGGCTGGTGCCGCGGTGGATGGCACAGGTCCCTGCTGTCAGGTCAGAAAGGCCTACAAGATTTCTTGTATTAAAAATTGATAGCAAGAGGCTGTGGCCTCTTGGGCCTACATGTGTGTGTGCATCTAAGGAGGTGGGTTTGGTCCTAAGTGTATGTATCTAAGGGGGTGTGGACCACTGTGAGGGCTTGGGCCTAAGTGTATGTATCTAAGGGGGTGGTGGACCACTGTGACAGGTACTAAAAGGCTAAAAGAAAAATGGACAGCTTAGGTCATCTATCAGGGCCTGACTGGTGGGGCCTATATGGGAGTGCCATGTTTCATGGGCAGAGCAGAAAGGTACATAGGTCTGTGTTATATGGTAGGACAGAACCCTACTACAAAGGCCAGGAGGGGTGTGAGTGCCATGGTTGACCATCAGACTGACAATTGGCTTCTCCTAATCTGTGTGAGCACTTTTGGCAATGTTCAACTAAGGATGCCAGGGCTTGCTCTGTAATGTGCTGTACTTACTGTGGTGTGTGCGGTCAGTGCAGGTGACTGATGTTTGTCTGTTTCCCTAATTGTTTGCAGATACATCCACGGCCACAGGAGGGGACAGCTCCACGGACCAGGAGGAGCTGCAGAGCCAGACTGGGTCAGCAGCCGATGAGTGGTCGGAGGGACCCAGTGGCACGGAGGGCGAGGAGAGCCACACCGAGGAGTCCTCAGCACCATCCACCTCAGCTGAGGACCACAGCAGCTCGGAGGATGACTCCCTTGTGGAGGCGGGTGTCAGCAGCCACCACACCCCAGCTAGTATGGCTGGCCCCGCCACCACCACCACCGCCCTCCCATCGGCTCCCATTTCAGAGGTCCGTGGAGGCTCCCGTGTTCGGGAGCGTGTCTCCTTCGTGCCAGGCACCGCACCCCCTGCCCCTGTGTCCCCTGCTGCCCTGAGTGAGGAGTCTGTGTACTTACTTCGCCAGCTCCATGTAGGGCAGACAGCAATGCTGAGTGTCCTCCATGCACACACCACTCTGTTGACACAGCTGGTGTCGTTCACGGAGGGCATCTCATCTGGCATGTCTGCCCTACAGAGGAGCAATAAGTCCATGGACTCCTCCCTGAAGGGCAGCAGTGTCCCTCCTCCAACAGTCCCTCACCCCTCCTACCTCTGCCCCATCCACACTTCCTGGCACCCTACCTGTACCAAGCACAGGCACACCTGCACAATCACCCAAACACACAGACAAAGCAGCACAGAAACACCCAAAACAAAGGCAAAACGTGCACACAAGCATCCTCAGGGGACTGATACCACACCCACAGGGGATGGGGAACAGACACACACACAGGCATCCACAGTCACTCCGCAGTCCTCAAAATCCTCTCCCTCCAAGACCCCTTCCCTTGCCTCACCTGCAACCACACCTAAACAGCAGCTCTTCCTCTGTGACCTCGGCCTCTTCCCCTCCGATCCAGCTGATCCAGCATACAGGGGAAGAGGAAGTCCACCCACACAGAGGGGAGTGCCCCTCACCCCCGGACACCCTCCCCCAGGCACAGACAAACTAAGGCCCCCACACGCAAGTCCCCCCGGTCCCGGAAGAGCAAGACCCCGCCACCGCCCTGCAGCTCAACCACACAGTCTCCTTCCTCCATCCCTCAGGCCCCCACAACTCTGGTTCCCCCACCACACCCTGCCCCAGGTTCCCCCACCCACAGATACACCCTCCCCAAAATGATCCGGCCTTCTCCCCCTACCACTTGCTCTTCCAGCCTCACACCCCCACTGCGCATGTTTGTGCCACTGGTGTGGAGACCGTGTCCTCCCCCTCTGTCCTGCCCACCTTACCTGAACCCCATTCTACTCCCCTGGAGGTAGGCACTGCAGTGGAGTCCACTACCACCCCGTCTGACTTGGGCACTGCAGTGGGGAACCTGTCCACTCCATCTGGCCAGACCACTGCAGTCGTGCCGGCACCCACACCATCTGACTCATGCCCCCAGTTGTGCCGGCACGCACCATGTCAGACACCTCCACTGCAGTTGTCAGTGACTCTCCAGCACCAGCCACCCCTTCCCTGCCTCCTTCTGGTGAGCCCTGATCCTGTCCCTGCGGTGCCTGGCCTGCCCCCCCGTATGCCCCTCCGAGGGAATGTCCCTGGTCCGTATCAGTGCAGGCAAGCAAAGGGTGACATCTGCCACTGTCACCCTGTTCGGACTTAACTGTTGGACTGGCCATTGGCCTTTGTCTTTTTCTGGACTTTTCTATTTCACACACATATGCTGAGTAAAGCTCCTTTCTGTTCTCTGGTGGTTTTGCTTCAGATGTACATGATGTTGATGATGCTAACCATGCCCTTTCTGCAGTGATGGTGATTTTTGAGATCATGAAATTGAAGTGTTACTGTGCAGGACCCCAGGTGGTCCAGGGGGAATGTGTCCTATCCTGGTGTGTAGCCATGTCATCCTTTGCAGCAATATGAGGGTGTCATGTTTTCAATATTTGCCAATGGGATTTCCTACATTTATTTGCAATATCACATCTGTGGCTTACACCCCTGCACATCAGTTGTGCTTGCCATTGTTCAATTTGTCGATTTCCCTGACCGTGTGAGCATCTCCACTGGACATGCAAGTTTGGGCATCAATGGGGAAGGACTCATCTGTGTTATCAGTGCAACTTGCTATACATGTGTGTTGGATCTGTGCAGATGATTTCGGTGACACTCCCATGACTAGGCTGATGTGACGAGAGCCTTCATTTTGTGCTAATTGTTGACTGAGTGACCAAGTGTACTGCTGACATGATAGAGCCCTGCAGAGACAACGTATGGCACAGCTTTCCTTACACAGGAGTGGAGTCCCCTCATGGCAGTGTAAAATTCCGTGACATTGCCTGAGCCCAAGGTGTGTGTTGTGTGAGCATGTCTGTGTGTGTTCACTTCCATTTTGCAACGCAGGCTGGGATCCCTAGTGATGTTCCTGTTTGTGATGCTTGCTGAGTTGACCTATGTTCCCCACAAATCTTCGCACTGGGTTCTCTGGGATGTGGGTGCATAGCACATTACTGGTCATCAGGGTGTCATCCATAGGTGTGTTTGCTGTCAGGGCTGAGTTTGTGGGCAAACGCAGATGAGGCACAGTCAGGATTCCCCTTGGCACTTGTTGGTTACACAAGTCATGTAATTTACAGTTTGTGTTAGCTTTCAGTGATTGTGACACGTTGTGTGTGTGACTGCTGCCACTCCTCAGGGTCAGAGCTGCAATGTTGGAAGTTGTCTCTGTGTGTTCTTTGTGGGTGACCTTGACTTCTTCATTGGTGTGTGACTGTGTCCGGGATCCCATTGATTGTGGTGGATTTCACGTCATGCCCATGTACGGCGTACTGTGCAGTGTGTCAGACATTCATGAGTCTTGTTGACTGGCCATGTGTGTTGGGTTTCTGCACCTTAGTTCCCCCCACCACCCCTGGGATTGTCATGGGTGCATGTGCAATGTCACCAGTCCATGTGAGCTTCACTGCTGCACATTGGTGGAGATCAAGGTGTGTGGTGTTGAGTGTGTGCAAATGAGAGTTGTTGCACGGTTAGACCCCTACCTCCATGTTGGCCTTGGCTGACAGGCCGTGCTGATTGATTTGTGCTTGTGTAGGTGTGATGGTAGTTTGTTGCTCAGGACACATGACTGTGGTTCACAGTGTGAACGACATCTAGCTTTGTCATCACAGTGGGATTATCATGCAGGCCAGGGTCACCACAATGTGGCGTCCCTGGGGGTAGTGCTGTGGTGGGTCTGTCTCTTGCTGTGTTATTTGCTGTTCCTACAAGCTTGTGTGACATGTGTAATTTGGGCTCCCTCTCATCTAACAATGCCTGATTGTCCACATAGGGGAATCCGATCCATGAGTTACTTTTGTGTGGCACTGTATACACATCTGTGTAATTGTGATTCAGGCCTCCTCATGTGTTGTGTGGTTGCCTGGGGACACTGGCACACCCCTCCCACCCCCCCATCACCTGTTGTGTTTGATATGCAGTGTGAGGCTGCCCGTTTGTGTTTGTGCATCTGCACCACTGCATTGGCATATCTTTAGTGTGCCATTGGCTGTATGTTGTTTGGTGGCTTTCCCCTGCTGTCCCTGGGACTCCTAGGT
This sequence comes from Calotriton arnoldi, assembly GCA_963921515.1. Lineage (NCBI taxonomy): Eukaryota > Metazoa > Chordata > Amphibia > Caudata > Salamandridae > Calotriton > Calotriton arnoldi. Next base: position 1,007,857 of record CAWUFW010003939.1, read on the forward strand.
CATCAGTCAGCACAATGATCATGGTTTGTATGTCCCATTGCTGCCATGGTATGGTATTTGTTCACCTCACATCTACAGTCTCCACAGGATATCTACATTTGTGTGTCCATTGGTGCAGATATGTGGGGCTGCATTATGATGCTCACTTCTGTCATTGTGTTATTGACGAATGTTGACAATGTCAGCCCCCATGGGTGATGTTTGTCTGCACATGGCCAAAGGTATATCTTATTTGCACTGCACTATTTGCCTCACCTAATGTATGTTGCTATGGGACACAAGCACTACTATGCCACAGATGTGTTTGTTGTTCTGTGACCAGGAATCATCCATGCTGTTTGGCATTTGCAGCTTTTCCCATGACAACACTTACATTTTGGTCACTGTGATGATGGGGTGTTATACCCCATTGCCACAATGTTCAAAATGTGCTTCAGCTATGGACCCCGCACTTACCTTTTGGTCACTGTGGTGATGGGGGTTTAGACCCCATTGCCACAATGTTCAAACTGTGCTTCAGCTATGGACCCCACACTTACCTTTTGGTCACTATGATGATGGGGTGTTATACCCCATTGCCACAATGTTCAAAATGTGCCTCAGGTATGGACCCCACACTTACCTTTTGGTCACTGTGATGATGGGGGTTTAGACCCCATTGCCACAATGTTCAAAATGTGCTTCAGCTATGGACCCCACACTTACCTTTTGGTCACTGTGGTGATGGGGGTTTAGACCCCATTGCCACAATGTTCAAACTGTGCTTCAGCTATGGACCCCACATTTACCTTTTGGTCACTGTGATGATGGGGGTTTAGACCCCATTGCCACAATGTTCAAAATGTGCTTCAGCTATGGACCCCACACTTACCTTTTGGTCACTGTGATGATGGGGTGTTATACCCCATTGCCACAGTGGTCATGGTCGGCTTGCATTGTGGAGGCCACACACATTTGTGTGTGACACATGTGATAGGGGGTCACATTGTATGCTCAATGTCATGTTCAGTGTTGTAGGCATTTGACACAGACTACACACGCTTGTCATGGTGTTGGTGGGATGTATTTTCAGACATTGCTTATGTTGGAGTATGCTGGTTGTGTCATGCATTACCCGTCCTATGTGTAGGGCTGGTGTGGGTGGTAGGCATCCATCCCCCTATGAGTGGGGATGGTAGTAGTGACAGGCATCCAGGCCCCCCGGAGTAGGGGTGGTGGTAGTGGTAGGCATCCAGGCCCCCCTGAGTAGCGGTGGTGGTAGTGGTAGGCATCCACCCCCCTATGGGTGGGGATGGTAGTAGTGACAGGCATCCAGGCCCCCCTGAGTAGGGGTGGTGGTAGTGCTAAGCATCCAGGCCCCCCTGAGTAGGGGTGGTGGTAGTGGTAGGCATCCATCCCCCTATGATTGGGGATTAATGGTAGTGACAGGCATCCAGGCCCCCCTGAGTAGGGGTGGTGGTAGTGGTAGGCATCCATCCCCCTATGAGTGGGGATGGTAGTACTGACAGGCATCCAGGCTCCCCTGAGTAGGGGTGGTGGTAGTGGTAGGCATCCAGGCCCCCCTGAGTAGGGGTGGTGGTAGTGGTAAGCATCCATCGCCCTGTGAGTGGGGATGGTAGTAGTGACAGGCATCCAGCCCCCCCTGAGTAGGGGTGGTCGTAGTGGTAGGCATCCATCCCCTATGAGTGGGGATCGTAGTAGTGACAGGCATCCAGCCCCCCCTGAGTAGGGGTGGTGGTAGTGGTAGGCATCCAGCCCCCCTGAGTAGGGGTGGTGGTAGTGGTAGGCATCCAGGCCCTCATGAGTAGGGGTGGTGGCAGTGGTAGGCATCCATCCCCCTATGAGTGGGGATGGTAGTAGTGACAGGCATCCTGGCCCCCCTGAGTAGGGGTGGTGGTAGTGGTAGGCATCCATCCCCCTATGAGTGGGAATGGTAGTAGTGACAGGCATCCAGGCCCCCTGAGTAGGGGTGGTGGTAGTGGTAGGCATCCAGGACCCCTGAGTAGGGGTGGTGGTAGTGGTAGGCATCCATCCCCCTATGAGTGGGGATGGTAGTAGTGACAGGCATCCAAGCTCCCTGATTAGGGGTGGTGGTAGTGGTAGGCATCCAGGCCCCCTGAGTAGGGGTGGTGGTAGTGGTAGGCATTCATCCCCTATGAGTGGGGATGGTAGTAGTGACAGGCATCCAGGCCCCCTGAGTAGGGGTGGTGGTAGTGGTAGGCATCCATCCCCCTATGAGTGGGGATGGTAGTAGTGACAGGCATCCAGGCTCCCCTGAGTAGGGGTGGTGGTAGTGGTAGGCATCCAGGCCCCCTGAGTAGGGGTGGTGGTAGTGGTAGGCATCCACCCCCTATGAGTGGGGATGGTAGTAGTGACAGGCATCCAGACCCCCTGAGTAGGGGTGGTGGTAGTGGTAGGCATCCATCCCCCTATGAGTGGGGATGGTAGTAGTGACAGGCATCCAGGCCCCCTGAGTAGGGGTGGTGGTAGTGGTAGGCATCCATCCCCTATGAGTGGGGATGGTAGTAGTGACAGGCATCCAGGCCCCCTGAGTAGGGGTGGTGGTAGTGGTAGGCATCCATCCCCCTATGAGTGGGGATGGTAGTAGTGACAGGCATCCAGGCCCCCTGAGGAGGGGTGGTGGTAGTGGTAGGCATCCATCCCCCTATGAGTGGGGATGGTAGTAGTGACAGGCATCCAGGCCCCCTGAATAGGGGTGGTGTTAGTGGTAGGCATCCATCCCCCTATGAGTGGGGATGGTAGTAGTGACAGGCATCCAGGCCCCCTGAGTAGGGGTGGTGGTAGTGGTAGGCATCCAGGCCCCCTGAGTAGGGGTGGTGTTAGTGGTAGGCATCCATCCCCCTATGAGTGGGGATGGTAGTAGTGACAGGCATCCAGGCTCCCCTGAGCAGGGGTGGTGGTAGTGGTAGGCATCCAGGCCCCCCTGAGTAGGGGTGGTGTTAGTGGTAGGCATCCATCCCCCTATGGGTGGGGATGGTAGTAGTGACAGGCATCCAGGTCCCCCTGAGTAGGGGTGGTGGTAGTGGTAGGCATCCAGCACCCTATGGGTGTGTATGGCATTGGTGGTAGCCATCCCGCCCCTATGGTTCTGCTGTTGCTAGTGTACGTCATTTCTGCATCCCTATGTGTGTGTGACATATTTTGGGTACGTGTCGTTTGTTTGTGTTGTGGGTGTTTGACTTACCGTCTGCGCCGTACGCGTCCGTACCGGTCCCGGTAATAGATGTAGAGTATTGGTAGGACCTGCGCGATGGGATTCATGGTTTGTTCGTCTCGTTCGGGTTTCTCGTGGCTTCGACTCGTACTCGTCGCTGGCTTGTTCGTCTCGTCGCCGTGGATCGTCTTGTGGCACGAATCGGAGCTTATGTACAGCTCTCCCGGATGCTCTGACGTGCCGGACGTAGCGACGGGTTCGGCGCGTACGGAATGCGCATCGTACTAGTCCGGCCGGAAGGTGCTGTGTATTTGCTTCCGTGCGACTCGATTCGGCGTTTACGGATACGGCTCGGGCGGGGAACAGGAGCTGAAATGGGTAAGTATGGCTCGCTCAGAATCTGGGCTGTTATGCGCATCGTACTTGCTCGTTGGGACGACTGTTCGAATCGGTCGGGAAACACGCATTCGGCTGGGTTTTTTTCTGGACGAATAGTGTTAGGTGCGCTTTTGGCCCGAATCGGAATCGACCCCTAAGCATATACAATTTACTATTCCCACTCCAAACTATATTAACTCAGGGAATGTGCTGGACACTAAACAAATTTAATTTACTATGCCAACTCCAAACTATATTAATTCATTGAAGGTGCTGGACACTAAACATATTTAATTTACTATTCCAACTATATTAACTCAAAGAAAGTGCAAAACAATATACGCATTAAAACTAATATTGCCAACAAAATTACATAAACACAGATAAAATAATACACAATATACATATATATTAACCTATCCACAATTCTAAAAACATATCCAGAACAAAGAGGCTCATTAGGATGGCGTAACGATAGCCAACGCCGGCCGGCGATCGTTACGCCATCCTGAAGTGAAATACCCCGCCATATTATGATGGCGGTGGGTGTCGCGGCGGATACAAAGTCCGTCCGCCGCTTTTCCGCCAGTCGGCAATCCTTACGATTGCTGGCCGGGCAGAGCTGGGCCACTAATATAGTAGCAATAATGCCTAGCAGGCACCGCCAGCCATATTAGGATGTGGGTGGTTTAAAGGCCTTTCCATGGCGGCGATGCCGCCATGGAAAGGCTGGTGGGGATTGGCTTTGGGGGCCCGTTGCAGGCCCCCTGGCGGGGGGATGGGGGATGTACTTGGGGGGTACCCATGGTACCCCCCTGCAGTTCCCTACACCAAGTGGCAGTCACCGCGTGGTGCCTGCCACGTGGTGCAGGGAAATGCTGTGCATGCCCTTTTACCATTGCGGACGGTGCTGCAGCCAGCAGCACCGTCCGCAATGGTAAAAGGCCAGGATGCGCCCGCCAGTATGGCGTGCGCATCCTAATTCGGCCGGTGGGACCGCCGCACGTCGGTCCCATCACTGTTATGATTGAGGGCGGACTGATGTCCGCCCGCCATCATAATGAGCCCCAAAAGACTTTTTAAAGTATTGTTTTAAATTGACTTGTATTTATAAATTACATGATAAAAAATAATAAACTTTTTTAAAGTAAAAATAAAATATAATTATTAATTTTATATAAAAATATTAAACTTTAAAAAAAATTAAATTTTTCATTTTTATAACATTAACAATTTCAAAGGCAAACATTAAACATCTTTAAAGATTACAATTTTTAAATAAATGTTTCATTATTTTAAAATGTTAATTACAACTTTTTGTTTAAAATAGCACAATAATCCCATCTCAATACAAAACACCTCTACGTTAAATATTTTTTTCTATAAATTTTTATTTTTCACTACTGTAATACCATATAAAAACACTTCATAAACTTTTTTTTAAAAATTTTATTTTAACTTTTCACTTTTTCCAATTAGCTTTTAAATGTATACATTACTCCACAAAATAAGCTGCAAAATCCACAAATTTTCCCTATTAATAAAACATTTTTATTAATATTTGTAAATTATTTTGTAAATGTTTAAATTTTCAATGTAAAATTTTTTATATTTAAAAACTACCCCCATCATCCTCTATAAACCCAACATCCCAATCCTAAAAAACTTTTTTTAATTTACATTTTATTTTTTTAAAACACTCCCCACACTTATCCCCTATAACCCCAACATCACTCTCCTAAAATCCAATTTTAAATTTATTTATTATAAAATACATTTTTTTAATTTTCATTTTTTTTTTTAAAACACTCCCCCACCCTTATACTCTATAACCCCAACATCCCGCTCCCAAAAGAAAATTGAAAAATATTTAATATAATTTAAACAATTTCACTTTTTTTTTTTTTTAAAACACTTCCCACCCTTATCCCATATAACCCCAAGATCCCGCTCCTAAAACACAATTTTAATATATTAATAAATTTAATATTACTTTTAAAAGTTTAAAATATTTTTAAAAAATTGTTTTAAACACTCCTCACCCTTATCCCCTATAAACCCAACATCCCGCTCCTAAAACAATTTTTCTATAAAACATATCCAATTTATTAAAAATTAATACATTTTCAAATATATTATAATAAAAATTTCACTACATTTACAAAATAGATATTTTTTAATAACAATATTTTCAAAATTGATATTTTTAACAACAATATTTTATACAACACACCAAATCAATATTCTGAACATCGATATTAAAAACAACAATATTTTTGACTTTCGACATTTAAAACTCGATATTATAGCACATCGATATTTAAAACTCGATATTATGTCTACTTACCCCCGTGACCTTCTCAGGCAATGCTTCTAGATCTTCTTTTCTACTTTTTTTTTCTTCTTACTTTCCAGCTGATGGGACATGTTTGTTGTTGTTTTTTATGTGGTCCTCATTTAGCAGCCTAGTAGGTGACCATACACATGAATTTTCTAAACTGCCCCACCGGGATTGTGGGGGACCTCCAGGTCCCTTAGTTGTTTCTAACTTTAAAATAGTTTTCGGGGTGGAATGGGGCAGAATTAAGTCTTCCACTGTATTTACAATTGACTCTGAGGTTTTTGTATTTACATTTGCGTCCTCCTTATCCTGATAAAGTATTTGATCTTCCAAGGAGGATCTACCAATTAATTCTACTGTAAACTGACTAATGCTAGAACTAAAATTTGAGGGTACCATTGACTTATTTAGATTTTCTGAATGTTTGAGCTTCAATGATCGTAGTTTTTAATGTTTTTTTTCTGGTACTTGCTAATATCATTTTGTCTGTTTTTTCTTTATTGGATAGGGTATTATATACTTCCTCAGTACGCCGATTACCATCACATGCCTGTTTATTTTGAAGTTTATTTTGCCACTCATCTTGTGGTTGGGAATATTATATTCTCTGCGGCGCTAATGGAGATAATAGTCCAGCTACATCTTCTGCCGTTGAGTATATTATATTACTGCTCCTGGATCTTTGAGAAACTGAAATTTGGTGCTCTTACTCCCTTGCATTTTTTAATCTGCCTTATCAAATATGGGGAATAGCGGTGAAATTAGAGGCTCTCCCTGTAAGTTTTGGACTTCCGCTGATTTTGCTGCCTTGACTGATTTATTTAGAGGGGTTTTTTTTGTTCCACGAATTTGGCCGGATCCCTTTTGCCCTGGAGGTTGTCTTATTTTTCCTAATTGGATTCCTTCCTTTTTTTTTGTCCTGCTTTAGTGATGGAGTTAGTTGTTGTTGACTTTTTTGTACTTTTCCACAGAATGACCAGATGCCAACTGCCAAGTCACCACGCTTGTCACTATATGCAGGGGGACTCTGGGACTCTTTGTTCCAAATTGTCTCTTGTCACTTGCTCCTAGAAACTATAGAGATATTTCCTGATACCTGTCTGCTTTCCTTCGTTTTACCTCTTTACCTTGATGTAAGTGGCAGACCACATCACCAGAACAGGCACCGAGTGAGAGCACACCGCGCAACCGCAAGCCGCACCCAGACCTGGCTGGACCGCCTCCGCTGGCCCGGGCTCACACTCCACAGGTGGGTGCTGCACCCCCTGCACTCGGCACTCGATCAGCTCTCTTGGCTCTCTTGGACTGGCTCACCAATACTCTGTTGACACAAGGTAATGTGGTAAACGTCTAAGATTTCACCCAGCAGTTCCAAGCAATCAAGCCCCTTTTTTCTCTCTTTTATTTTATTTTTTTTATAAGGTCTGCCCGGGTCCGCCCAGGTTCACACCCCAGCGATCAGCCTCGTAGGCAATTAGCCTCACTGGTCAATAGCTAAACCTTTACCAAGTGCTGTTATGCTTCTCTCTTCTTCACTCTTTTGCACTGTTTACTACTGTTAATACTATTCTACACCAGAAAAAGCTGGCAGCTTGGCCACTTAGCAGAGGGCTCAGATTGTAGGTCGTTGTTAAATCCTCCACGTATTAACCAGTACTGAAAGATCCCTCTGCTTTGCAATGTGCGGCGTTATTAATATAGGCATGTAATTATTTCTTCACTTACTTCTTCAGTTTCTCTCTCTCATTTTAATCCCCGGAAAGCAAAGGGAATATGGCAAACAGGTGGGAATACTTCAGGCAATGAGGCAATAGAGAAGAACAAGGAAGCAAGAAAAGCAGGAGCGGCCCTCCCTGATGCACAAGCTGCACCAACCTAATGCCGGCCACCTCTGCGCAACCGGGAGAGTCCGCGGCTCTAGCCTCAACCCGCCTGCCCTGCTGTCCACTTAGCGCTTACCTTACCGGGGGTCTCCTTGTGGGGTACTAGCGTGAGGTATGGCGCAGCTCTTTGCATCTTCAGCCTCGCCCTTCTGCCACCTTACCTCCTCAATTTTTTCCGGGGCCGAAAGAGCAGCGCAGAACGAACGCGACCACTCTGCACCACTCCGCTTCATCACGTCTGCTCTGTCACCGCTTTGCCAGAGAAAAATAAAGGAGAACTTTATGTTGGCTCAGATGAAGTTGGCTCAGAAAGATTTTCAGAATCCTTTGTTTGTAGGGAATCAAGGAATTATGCAGGTAGTTGTTGCGCCACAGGCTAGTTTTGTAGGCAACCAGAAGGGGATGAGAATGCCTCAAGGTAGAGGTGTTTTCACAGTGTGGCATCCAGAACAGATGTGGCTGTCATGAAAAAGGTTACTACTTGTCAAGTCTGTAATCAGGTGGGGCATTGGAAATGAGAATGTTGATTTAATCCTAAAAATGCTGTCAGGTTAATGCAAAATCCTCAAGTCATGACAGGTCAGAGAATACCCGCACAGCAAATACAAACTGCTAGGCAAATCTCAGGTCGAATGATGTCTGTTGCTCTGATGCTAATGGGGAATCCAAGAATGAATTTGAATCAAATGCCAAGGTTTAATTCTAATCTATTCCAAAATGCAGTGCCACAATTTCCAAATCAGAGTCAGGATGTTTTGGGACAATTCCCTTTATTTGAAATTGATGAATACACTTCTGATAATGCCCAATGATGGTGCCTGAGAGAGGAAGAGGATTGCATGCTTGACGCAGTCTTAGAGGTAGATCAAAGTGGCCCATATGTCGATGTGAATGTTTTTGGTCACAATGTGTCATTTCTGATTGACACAGGAACAACCCGAGCCACAGTTAGAACAGTGGAAGTTCCAGACTTACCTCTCTCAGAAAAACCAATCCAAGTAGTTGGGAATACAAATAAACAAATGTCAAATCCAATTTCAGAAGATGTTCCAATCAAAAAAGGCTCATTCGAAGAGAAACACCAATTTGTAGTTTGTGACTGTAGCCGAGTAAACCTGTTAGGAAGAGATTTGATGTGCAAGTTAAAATGCACAATATACTGTACGCCGGATGGTGATGCCTTTCAGACTCATGATGAAGATGTCAACTTCAAATTGATCAAACAGAATGCTTAAATTGGGATATTTCCTTTATTGACCATTTCTGATTTGCCAGAAGATCTCCAAATTGCTGTAAATGCTGAAGTTTGGGATTTTACAGGAAAAGGTTTTGGACTTTTAAAAGGTGTAGAACCAGTCCAAGTCAGAAGAACACCACCTTATCCATTGTCCCCAAAGACTGTTGCAGGAATACAACCAGTGGTTGAAGATATGCTTCAGAAAGGCATACTGAGACAGTTGGATGGATGTCCGTAGATGGACGGCCGGTGTTGGCAGATAGCTTGTTGTTTCCAATGAGCAAGCATTACCATGGACATACACATTTAGGTAGAGATGACATGATGAGACTTTTACAACAAAGTTGGTTTAACCGCAGGTTTCGCATGATTTCTGATAAGATTTCCAGAAGGTGCATCACATGTCAACAGCTAAATATAGGGAGAAGAACATAGGTCAGAAGCACACACATAGGGGGGATCATGTGGCCCCTTCAACAGACTACAGATGGTTTTTATTGAGATGCCTGTGCATAATGGTTTGAGATATATCCTTGTGATTATCTGTGTATTCACAAAATGGGTGGAAGCCTACCCAATGAGGAGAAATGACAGTCTCACTGTAGCCAAATAGTGATTACGAGAGACCTTACCTAGATTCGGAATGCCGGTCCTTCTTGAGTCAGATAGAGGAACACACTTCAATAACAACGTAATGAACATGTTGTGTGCTGCACTACAGATTGAACATCAATTACATTGCAGTTACAGACCAGAAGCATCAGGTCTAGTTGAGCAAATGAATGGAACATTGAAAACCAGATTGACAAAGGTATGTGCTTCAACTACACTGAAATGGCCAGATGCTTTACCATTGGTACTGAGTGTCCGAAGTATCCCAAACAGGAAGACAGGATTGTCCCCACATGAAATACTCATGGGAAGAGCCATGAGACTACCAGCTGTACCCGTAAATGCCTTAGTGAACATCACAGATGGCATGGTTTTGGATTACTGTAAGGCACTCACTGATGTAGTTTGTTCTGTTTCTCATCAGGTATCGGCTGCTACACGAGACCCTCATCAAGAACTTTGCCACAACCTAAATATTGGTGATTGGGTCGTGATCAAGAAGCACGTTCGGAGGACTTGTCTTGAACCTAGATGGAAAGGCCCCTATTAAATAATATTGACAACAATCTCTGCTGTTAAATGTGCTGGGATTTCGAACTGGATTCATGCCTCACACATCAGAAGAGTGAGTAATCCAGAGAAAATGTCTTTGGTCTATGATCCAGAGAGAAGAGCACTAGTAGTCACGTCACCTGTCGGGAGACTACTTGAACCTGCAGCACCAGCACTTGAAGAGGCATGAGGAGAAGTGTGAGGAGACTTGCCAAGAGACGTGCAGAGAGAAGTAAAGAGTGAAGATTGTCAAGATGAAACACAAGTACAAGTGCCTGAAGTAAGGCAAAGTGGCACTGAGGTCTCAGAAGGAGGTGTAGCAGAAACTGAACTGCATGCTGAAGAAGTTTGTGAAAATGCACAAGGAGAAGAACTTGATTCCAGTGAAGGAAGAAGCTCAGTGACAAAAGGAGTACGTTGTCAAGCAAAATGGCCAAGGAATAATGAAAAGGGAGGTTTAAAATTAAGTTAATCAATAACACGGATCCCTGAAACAACACCTGAAAAGAGTGAGACTGAAGACGAGAACTCTCTCGATCTAATCATCAAGTTATAAGGGGATCCATCAGTACTCGAATACCTTTGCTAAGATATTCTGCACCTGAATGGTCTTACTACCTAAATGCAGCACTGAATGTGACTTTGAAGATTTGTGCAACGTAAATCCCGAACTGCTAGAATCCCCTTGAAAGAATAAAAGACTGTTGTTTGAGGGAAAAGTCATTGAAAAGTAAAAAGAACTTAAAGCCAAAGAGAAGTTTGATCATTAACTGTGTTTGTTAGATGTTTGTTTTAGTTATTTGTTTTACAGAAGACTAACCTAGGTCCGAGAAGAAAGTTACAGAAGAATATGGATAACATTTTAGAAGAACACAGATTAGGGATAAGGATTATCTGCTAGGGAACTTCGCAAAGAAGAAGAAGAAAAAAAAAAAAAGAAGAAAAGAACTTACTTACGGTCCGAAGGAAAGAAGTTGTTTGCTAATCTTTTATAGCAAATTAAGCAAGTACTGAATCGAGAATGATGTGTTGCATTAGAAACAAGTGCAAATGCATTATGTGTATGGTTTTCGAAATAATAATAATGATTAGAATAGTACTAATAGGATTCTATCTAACACCTGATTCAGAGCCCGCTTGAATTAATGTCACAAATGCACTTACACAAAATTTTAAAGCTAGTCCCTTTGCTAAAACATTTGTAAGTTATAAGAAAGAAGATTATTCTACTAATGTATACTCTAGATTAGTGCAAGAATACACTCATGCTTTAGATGTTAAGGATTGTTATGTTTGTGCACATTTACCAACTTCAGAAGAAGTAACCTATTATCACACTCCTTTGTCCTATGCAATCTCCTATAGTATTTTGCTTTCACTTGTATATAGACGAGGACATTTAGAATATTTTTATTCAAACTATGATTTAGTGCATCAAGAGTGCCTTTAATAGAAAGCATGAATTTACATCCGCAAGCTAAATCTATGAATACTGCTTGGTAATATTTCTTTCCACATTTGCCCATAGACAGTGTTAGAGCTTACAAGCATAATTTAACATGTTTGATGCGACCTGAAGACGAAGCTTACATTATGACTTTAGAAGAATAGTACATTAACCTGACAAAAACTACAGACAGAAAAGGAGATGTTCTTGAGAATGCTTGGAAGCAGGAAGAAAACAAATTTAGAAAGATAATGGTTTATCAAAAACTCAGATTAGACAGTCGACAAAAGGGAAAGATTTGCTTTTACAAAAGAAGGACACAAAAGAGAACTAGACATGTAGGGATCAGCATTTGTTAACACACATTTGAATTAATGGGCGGGATATGGCAAATTTTACAGGGAAACGAAAACGCTACACCATGAGTGTATTATATATGTGGACAAAATGCTTACTTCTTGTTACCTGCTGTTTTGGAAGGAACCTATTATTTAGGCATACTAATTCCAAAGATGGATTACGTTACAAGCATAGAAGCTTTGACTTTATTGCCATCACGTAGACAAAGATGCAACACAGAGAAAGGAGCTTCCTTGGTAGGAGATATATTTAGAGAAGTGATACCACCAGTGGGAATCGTAATGAATGATGAAAAGATTAGGAAGTTAGCTACTGTAGTTGATAAAACGTCGACAAGCACATCAGGAGCTTTATTCTAATTAACACAGAACTAGTTGCTATTAGGTCTATGATTTTGCAAGACTGTCTTGCTTTAGACATCCTTCTTGCAGAGAAAGGAGGACTCTGTCACATGCTGAAATTAACCCACTGCTGGGTATACATACCAGATGAAAGCAAACAGATAGAAGCCTTTGCAAATAACATATCAAGATTAGAACCTGAATTACATGAATTGGAAACACCAAGTTTGTATGAAAATTTTGGAAAAGGATTGAACACAATTGGTTTTTGACAGCTGGGAATGAAATAATTAAAGCTATACTAATGCCTATACTGATAATAGGACTATGCTTCATTTTCATTTATGTCCTAATTCTGAGCTGTACATATTTTATGTGCAAAAGACAGGATGCTTTCCAATGGAAAAGATACAAAAAGGACATGGGTCTAAGAGGAATTATGAATGACGACGATCTGAAATCACTTCAATTTAACTGGGGAATAAAAAGAAAAAGACGAGACTCATCTGAAGACAAAAGTACTTTTTAGACTTGGGACTTGATTGTGAAACCTAAGTAGGGTGCTGATTTTCAAACATCAAAAGGGAGGGAACTGTGAGAAATAAGTCCAATAATAAAATTCGACTTGCAGACTATGTTGGAATCTCACTTAGGAATGTACATTGTGTGGATTGTGCAGAAACTTTATAGATCTTGTAAAGTATATATTAATTAATCACATGTAAGGTTAAGAGTGTTTATAGAATGCTTACTGAAATAATGTGCGTTAAAAAGATTGCGTACTAAGCAGCCATTCTTAAATGTGTCCCTTTAGTTAAGGCCTAAAAGCCATTTTCTCTCGACTCTTATTGATGATGTCATAGACACTCGCTTGGTATATTCTGCCTAGCAACTCACTTAGGAATGTACTGATTTAACCTCATGTACATTTAACTTCTCACCCCATCTTAGATCACGTATTCAAATACAATGAGGCTTGCTGTGACTGTTATAATAAATAATGATTTAGATACTTTATGCACCCTACCTCCGAATGGTATAGTTAATTTGCCTCCGAATCTTTGAAAAGCCTTTGTATTCATGCTGAGCTCATAACGCATCCTTTAGTTTAGGTAAGAAGGTTCTCATGTAGGAGTATCTTGATACAGTGTAAATGTCTACATCGTTCCAAATGTTTACTGTGGGAACCGGAAGGAGAAGCATCGGAAGACTGACAACACCATCGAATGACCCAATCTGATTGGACAAGGAGGACGGAGCGACTAATAATGTTTGATACATTTCTCATAGTTTTATATTAATGTGTTCCTAGCTAGTAGAGGGGATTTTAAGCACATTCGCTTTCGCACATACTCTAAGCTGCTGGATTTATGCAGATCCCGATCCTGTCCCAGTGCTGATTCTATCCGGAGACTCTTCTTTACAGAGAGATGATTCTTTATTTGTTACCAACAGCTACTGCTAAGGTGACTACTTTCTCCTATTCTTTTTTCTTTTTAACAGTTGCTACTGCAGCTTTATGGAACTCAACTGAGTTTCCAGAACTACTCTTCAGGAGACGTTCATCTCACTCTCACTCTTTTCCGCAAGGAACTCTTCATGGATTCTACCTTAGTTTAGGATAGGTCCTTTTAGCTAGTTTATCGATTCTTCCTTTATGGAACACTGTGTATTGATTTATGCTCCTAACAAATCTTTTAATGAGATTTCTGTAATTTGACTAAACAGAATAAAGATTGATCAGATCCTACTAATCTTTTAAGATAAATATAGGTGTTGAATCCTTTCCAAATTCTCATCATTGACTCCATTTAAAACTTACAAATGTCGATGATATATGTATGCTCATTTTTGTTTATCTTCCAATTCGATCTTCCAAGTCATCTGACCTCTAAAGAGCCATTGGCTTTTCCAAGGACGATATCCGTAAGTGGGTGTTCAAGTTGAACCATACTTGGCTGAATCCTTTAGGCTCCCGCAAAATATTCAAGCCCATATTGTATGAAATTCACACAAGGGTTTGCCATGACAAATCCACACACTACACTACAGACTCCAGCAATCTGTCTCTGCACATTAACAGCTTTGTGGAAAAATTTTTGTACTGAACAGAAGTGTTGCTATTCTTGCATTGGTGAGCTAACCACTAGACATGTATTGTTTTAAAGTTTATTGATATTGTCCTCTCAAAGACAATCTATCAAATATTGGCCAGAAACTTCTTTTATACACAAAAATATTGTAGGTAAATATTTTTTGCTAATTGTGGAATGAAGTACCTGCTCATTTGAGTTCTTCAAATACCCCACCTGGTTCAGAGGTGGGGTCTGGTTGCACTGCAGCCAAGAGCGAGAGCTAGCCATCTCCATTTTCCAATGTTGCATAGGCTGGAGAGATAAAAAAAAGGCCATAGAGTATGCCACCTTCCGCGCTGCCTCCTGTTTAACATCAGGGAGATGCTGGGATGCAGAAGAGCTAGGATAAAAGTGGACTCCAGGATCCTGCGCTGACCAAACCATGAAGACGTGGCATGGTTATTCCACACAAGGGTACAGGTTCAATAGGAGCGGGGATGAGCAAAGGTCACAACTGCAATACAGTTCCACAGAGGACACAATTTCATCAGTGGCCTACTGAAGTGCACTACAGGGGAGCGGAATATGGAATTTCTCGGAAAATAGGAGGCAGTGGACCCACACAGTTCAGTAGAGTCTGTCACTAACTTATTAAAGATAAATAACTGAAAGTGCATCTCAAAAAACAGTTATGTTTACGGACAACATCTTTACCTAGTTTTGTGGTTTTTTTTTAACTAAAGGATAGAATCACAATTAATAGCAACTATATGTTTTACATAAAAAAAAATACACGGAACCGAATTTAGAACGAAAATATGCTTTGTGTCATAAATGCTTTCTTTTTTAAAATCTTTCCTAAAATTGGCACTGATTAAAGATACACAGGTTAAATCCAGGGTTCCCTTATGGTCTGAGCAAAAAGATGCTATGGGCATTTACATAGAGTACATAATTGTATCTTTCTCGTCCTTTAGCACCAGATATAAATAGTGTGGCAGGCACGCAGGTGCTATTAAACACAGGCACATTTTACGCAACAAATACATATTTAATGTTGCTAAATATATAATTCCAACTGGTTTGGAACACTTTTTGGAAAAAATAGCCATTGTAATCTGCGGTTAAAACAGGGCAGATCTCTAATTCCATGACATGAGCAGAAATTTGCGTCCATCCAATAAGGACCATTGTGTTCTGGGGAGTTCAGGCACTGCCTGATGTACACAGACTACTGTCTCTGTTAGAGAACTTTAAAAAGTGACCAAAGTCACTGTGCTTTAGGAAAATTCTGTTTTATGTTTCAAACATCTACATTGGATGATTGTATTCCAAATGTAGTTATTATTACTTTTAAATTGCATTATTTATACCTGCTAATTAACTATTAATTACTGTAGTAGATGCCACTGTACAGGTTAGTTAGGTTTCATCCGGTAACACCTGAAGGCAGTGCTGCCCACAATGTGCGATGCACGGTGGATATTCTGAACAACACTGACCTTTTACTAAATAAATTAGTTCAGTTTAGATTCCCTGGATGTAAATGTATCTTATGTAGATATGCAACAAATTTTCAATGGATGCATCCTTCTTTGACCTACACTGGACACCCTGCAGGGTCGCTGTGAACCGTCCACTTCCCTTACACAAAGCGCTGTTCAGTTTGATAAAGACTACTCTGTTAAACCTAGCCAATATTTCTCACCTACTTAAATATCACCATCCAATGTTGCTCCCATTCCATGTCATCTAGGCAACACTTTGGTTAAAAAAAAACAACAAAAAAACGGATTATTACACATAAACCTGAAACACGATGTAAAATGTGTAACTTGAAAACCTTCCATGGCCCAATGACGTATTCGAAGATGTTACTGCATAGTGGTGAGTGGAGCCTGCTTACCTCACAGCCCTGGACTTGTGAGTCTCCAGGGTTTGCCCAGAGAGTAGGATTGACAATCGTCTTAGACTTCACAGTGAGGGTGGGTGACCGCCAACCACACAGCAGTGCAAATCCCGCAGTACATGAGGTCACCCAACTCATTCACCGTACTGCAAAAACCCCAATGGAGATTCTGCGTCTTCCCATTTACAGTGCAGCAAATGTTCACAGTAATAGTGTTAAGGACAACTTACAGTGAAGGAAATGCCCACAGTTTGTTATTGGTACTTCCCAGTTTTCACAGTGCAAGAAATGCCCCCAGCCTATCATTGGTGAATACCCTGGTCTTCATAATACAGGAAATGTCCATATGGTATCATTGGTGAAGATTGTGGGCTTCCTGTGCAGTAAATGCCTACAGTGTGTCATCTATGCGTATTCCAGCACATCATGGTGAGTACCCAAGTCTTCACAGTGCAGGAAACACCCACAGCATATCATCGGTGTGTACTCCAGTCATCACAGTGCAGGAAGAACCCATATGGTATCATTGGTGCATATCCCAGGCTTCATAGTGCAGGAAATACCCACAGCATATCATTGGTGAGTACCACAGTCTTAACAAATGAGGAAGTACTCACAGTTTATCATCGGTGTGTACCTCAGTCTTCACAGTGCAGGAAGTACCCACATGGTATCATTGGTGCATATGCCAGGCTACATAG
This sequence comes from Calotriton arnoldi, assembly GCA_963921515.1. NCBI lineage: Eukaryota > Metazoa > Chordata > Amphibia > Caudata > Salamandridae > Calotriton > Calotriton arnoldi. The sequence continues at coordinate 1,024,868 of CAWUFW010003939.1, forward strand.
TGCAGGAAATACCCACAGCATATCTATGGTGAGTATCCTGGTCTTCACAGTGCAGGAAGACTCACAGGCTATCATTGGTGTGTATCCCAGACTTCATAGTGCAGGAAGCACCCACAGGTTATCATTGGTGCTTAACGCAGGCTTCACAGTGCCGAAAATACATACGGGTATATCATTGGTGAGTACCCCAGCTTCACAATGCAGAAAATACCCACAGCATATCATTGGTGTGTACCCTAGTCTTTATAGTGCAGGAAGTACCCACAGGACATCATGGTCCATAGCAAAAACTTTACAATGCGCGAAATGTCCTCAAAGTATCACCTATGCATATCCTAATCTTCATCGTGCAGTAAATGCCCAAAGTGTAGTTATGGTTCCCGCCGACTTGACAGGGCATGGCCGACCCTACTTATAGGATTCATAACTTTCCCTTACAAGTAAAGCAAATGCCTAAAGAGTAGGATTGGTGGCTGACCTATTTACAGTGGAAGAAATGCTAATGATTTTTAATCTTCGAGTGCAGAAAGATGCTCTGGGTTAGGTTCCGTGCCTCCATGAACCACAAGACGACAAATACCCACAGGGTAGGATGTAGGCCTGTCCTAGCCTGCACACTACTGGGAAAACCCACAGTTCAGTATTCTGTCCTAACTTTCACACTGAAGGACATACCAAACAGATAAGTAGTTATGCCAGTTCTAATCTTCACTCTGCAAGAGGTGCGCCCAGTTAAGGACTCATGCCTGCCCTAACATTCATACTGCAGGAAGTGCTCACAGTTATTGATTCATATGCCTGCCCTAACCTTCAAACTGCGGGAAGTGCTCACAGTTAAGGATTCATGCCTGTTCTAACCTTCATTCTGGAAAGTGCACGCAGTTAAGGATTCATGCCTGTCCTAACCTTCACACTGCAGGAAGTGCTCACAGTTCAGGATTCATATGCCTGCCCTAACATTCATACTGCAGGAAGTGCTCAGAGTTATGGATTCATATGCCTGCCCAACCTTCAAACTGCGGGAAGTGCTCGCAGTTAAGGATTCATGCCTGTCCTAGCCTTCACACTGCAGAAATTGCTGCCAAACTAGCCAAAACTCAAAATAGGCGCCAGGTGGGTTGAATTTGTACATAACAAAGGGCCCGATTTACATAGACTCCGAGGCGTGCAATAGCTTTTTCATGCAGAAGTATACAAAAAATGTCCATGGTAACAACGATTCAAAAAGACAACACTGCCTACGTTTAGGAAGTACAAAAAACGTGCAAGGTAGCAGTCATTCACTATACTATGAAGCGTGCAGCCACAATTGCATGTAGAGAGAATCAAGAAAACATGCACAGGGCTTGCATGGAAGAAAATGTGCATGGTAATATCGGAGTGCCGGGTATGTCACAATTTGTTAAGATGCATTGATGCAAAAACAGGAAGAGCATCTAAAATAGGAGCAATAAGAAGAGCAATTAAAAAACATCTAATTTGCGTAAGTTAAACAAGAGTGTCCACTGTGTGGTCCAGTGAGTGGTCCAGAAAGGCAATACATTTGAAGGATGCCACTAAAAGACAGAGCCGATGTGGAATAAGCAAGCTGCTCACAACAACACAGTTGTACCACATGCTTTAATAGCAGACTGTGATAATGTGCACCTATGTGTTAGGATGGAAAAGTCTTCTGCATGGTAATGGATGTGCACCCCTGCCCTGAGTGCCCAACTGGACTGATGTCTGGATCCCTAATGCTGACTTTTATTGACATAGGCAAACATAGATCATGTGTGTGTGCTATGACATAGGCCTGTCTCACGGATTGCAGTCTTGTTGGACCGCGAGGGGTGCCAAAAGAGATACCCTCGTAGTGGTGAAGGACTATTGCCAGAGTTAAGCAGCACGAGTGCGGTGGAGGCAGAATACCGAGTAGTGAACAGGTCCTTTTAAACTGTGCCACTGGAGTGAAGCCTACAGACTCACTCATTCAAAGTTCTGCTGCTGTGTGCTTAACTCCCCCCTGGCCTACATCGGTTTGGTGTGTAGTGCGTGCATCGCATGAGTGATGTACCTGTGCTGGGTTTATGTGTACCTGGGAACGGTACAATACAGGGATAGTGCAGTACTGCACAGTCTGTGTATGTTATATGCATGTACTGGGTGTATGTTTGCCTGTGAGTGGTGTAATACATGAAGGATGTCGTGCTGTGCAGTGCTTGCATGTTAAATGTATGTACTGGACGTATGTGTGCCTGTGAAGGGTACAATACATGGAGGACTCTGGGGGGTCGCATGGTGAAACATGAGGAAGTTGAGAAATTGCTGCATTCCTGTAAGCTGGGTAGGGCACACTGAAGAAGCGAGAGCCAGGTTCCCCCAGTACACTTCAAAGGGTGCTCCTTGAAAACGAGAGAGGTCACAAGGAGGCCTGGGCACATCTCAGGAAGGAGATGGGGCTAATAAGAGAATCATAAAGAGTATAGCTGAGGCCCTGGGCTACCCTTTTGATACACAACACTGTGAGTTTACATCCAGGTGTAAACTATAGTCTCTCCCTTGGCCTGTGTTGTGGGGCTATCAGGTTTGGAGTCATTCCTGCTGTGATAGGCTGCTTTTAAGACAAAGAGGAGTAGGCACTACAAAAGGAAGCAGACTTCCAACATAAACTTCAAAGACTCAGACTCTAAATCACATTTGGTGTCTGGAAATGGACTATAAGAAGGGGAACTTCAGACCCCAAAATTGTCAACTATCAAGCAGCCAGTTGGGCTGTGTGAGGAGGGGAAGATGTGCAGGACTTCTGCCTCTGACCAGGACTGGGGGCCAAGACCTGCTAGTCCCCCAACTGGTTGAGGGGTCATTACCCAGGGAATCCAAGACCACCAGCCCTGGATCACGAGCACCTGCCTGCTTGCCAAGACCTGTGTGGAAGAAGAGTGTGCGAAGTCCAGTGGGGAATACTGTTGAGTGGACTCACTTAGGAAGGTCTGAGACAGCTGGTGCACCGATTGGGTCATCGCCGGTATATATGAAAAAGTCAGCAACCCTCGTATGCCAAAGGAGGGCTGCCATGGAGTGAGTCGTGAACATCACTGTGCCAAACGGGCCTTCACCCATGTGCAATGAGAAACCGGCGATCCCGTATGCCAGGAGGGGCTACCGCAAAGTGAACTATGACCATCACTGTGCCGACTGGGCCAGACCACATGTGCAGTGAGGGACCAGCAACCCCATATGCCAGGAAGGGTCACCATGGACAGATTGTTGAGTGGAGGGGCCATATACCATGTGCGGTGGAGAGTCAGTGCCCCTGTATACCAGGAGGGGCAGTCATGAAGGAATCTGCTGTGCTGATTGGGTCGGAGTCTCTAGGAGACAGTGACCCAGTATGCCAGAAGGGGTCACATGTACCAAGCAAAGAGTATGAACTAGTCGGGATCCTCACTGGAGGAATGAGGCCACCGTGGGGACCCCTGAGTACATACACCAGAACAGAGGACTGGCATTAGGACCTTCACACTACCCCCTTCCCCCTCCATTGTGGGACAGACCAAAGAATTTACCCTGCCAGAAAGAGTCATGAAAATCCTCCGGTCACTGCTGCTACACAACTGCATATGAGGAACTCGAGGACCGCCGAGCGCAACCCGCCTGGGCTGCATGCATTGAACTCATCTGAACAAGCCCCAGCCACTCCTGCGTCCAGGGAGGGGGCGCGCTCAGGAACTCGGATTTCTCAGTTTCCTGAAGGTGAGGGTAAGACTGATTTCAGGCTAGTTTGCCCCCAGGGAACTTAAGTGCTAAATAGTGCTTTGGTGCTGGAACACTTTTGACTTTAAGACAAAGTCGGAGTGGACTTAGACTATTAGTGGGACTTACCCTGGATGTTGTATTAAATGAATGAGGAATAATCACTATCACTAGTAAGAGGAGGAAAACCAACTAAGAAACAATAGAACCCTGACCTCCAGGGGACTGTGTAGTTGTTTGTGAATGTCATATTTCCCTTTCTGTCGATAGTGGTAAAATGAGTATTTGGCCGGACAATAACCTATTGCAGCTGTGCGTTATTTGAGGTGTGAGTCTGTGTTCACCCCCTGTATCTACCTTTCCCACCCGAGGGAGCCTTGAACTGCTCAACCATGCTATTGCTGAGAGTGAAGTGTTTGTCCAAGTTGCTCAGAATCCATAGTAGGTCAGGCCCCGGAACATCAGGAGTAAAAGGCTGCAACCCCCACGGTTGGGCCCAGAAACCCCAGCTAACCCCGTGGCTTCTGAACAGGGTTCTGACACTCTCAAAGCAGGTGAGACACGATAGTCAAATGAGAACATTAACACAGTGGTCCAAACTTACTTCGGCTTTGCGATAACCAGAAAAGGCAAATATTATTTACTATCCAAAGCAAAAGGTGTTGTGTGTTGGAGTGGTGCTCTTTTCTCAGTGCAAAACTGCTTTTACTATTTTCTGTAATTTTGCATCAATTGGGCATTGCCGGGGTGCATCGGTGCAAACACTCATAGGTTTTGTTGCAAAGCTTGATTTACTAACACAACTGGACCTTGCATCAAAAACCTACTTGATGCTGGTGCTTGATGCTGTTTGACCGACATGCCTACTTGATGCTGGTGTTAACCTGGGAAATATGTTCAATTCTCAGAGAAAATGATGCATTGCATGTATGCTACAGTGAACGACACACTTCCAGTGCATAGAATCCTCCTGAGTTTCTCTGGCATAGGAAGTTGTGCTAAAAGGGTATGTCTCTAGTCCAAATTGTATGCTCGACGGCACACACTCACCTCTGCACTGTGGTGCAGGCCTGAGAGTCTTGCAAGGCATCCTTTTTTATGTGCAGCAGCAAGCCACTTAGTAAATATGGCTCTGCACCCTTTTCCTCTTTGTGCAACACAGCACAGCAACTTTGGTTGCTGCACAGCAGGAGCATGGAGTACACCTTTGCCAGACTTTCAGAATGGCTGCACACATGTGTACAACTGTAATCCTGAGGCTGCGGAAGAGAAAGAGGGAGGTAACGTTCAGGCAGAGATTCACGTTGTCATGTCAGATGACCAGCTTTGTATTGCTTTCTACCATATGCCATCGACAACATGGACAAGTAGTTGGAGGAGGTGTTGTATTCCGCTTTAGGTGTCCGTATGTAGGTTTTCCTGAAACATGTCCTTATATAGGCACAATTCGCATTGCCCTTATATAGGCATAGAATCCCAGTCCTTATTTAGGCATTAGCCGTGCACTCCAAATACAGGCATGGTCCCGACATCCGTCCACCCTAACGTCACAACGAGTTCTTAGAAACCAGACCCTTAAGCTCTCGGGAGTTCCCCTAGCACAGGATTATTGATTTCTCCAAGAACTCATCTATTATGTATGAACCGTTATACCTTAAGGGTTCATTCCTGACGTCTTGCTCTGTCCGACTTCACGTCAATGCTAACATTCCAAGGCACCTACCAGGTATAAATATACCTTCCCTTGCCCAAGCAAGTTAGAGGAGACCTCGACTTCAGAGGAGCCCGTATCCCGGCCTGACGCACTGAGAAGACGCTGTCATTCCTGCTCGCAGAAGAATCCAGCTTCCAGTGTTCTGACTCCCTTCGCGGGGTGTTAGAGTTCCAGATCCGGCAGGAGATTCCCACCTCTCTCATTCTCAAGGTATGGAGCTGACTAGAACCTAGAGGGACTCTTGGCATACTAGACTTAACTTACTCTTAGTATACCATACTAGAGAATACTCCACCTACTTCTTACCTTTCCCTACACCTAGACTAGGTTAGGTACATTGGGGTAGAACTAGCTTAGAGACGCATCGTATGAGTACTCGCATTTTTAGCTCATGTTATTTATGTACGTGAATATATGCTAAAAGATAATGCTAGCGCAGTATTATTTATTTCTACTGCTTAAGCTGTACATTATTTATCTTGCATACTGTCTTGTGATCATAACAGCACATATCTCTTACACGAGAAACAAGACTGTTCAATAAAACCTTTTTATTGAAACGCCCGTCTTTTCTTTCTGTGTAACTTTGTGGAAACTAAGCATGCACGAATAGTAGAGTGAAACTGTTATCTATTGTTTCCATGATTCTGAGACGTGTTCCAATTCTAAAGGGAAACAAAGTAGTCATGTTTATGCGGTTGCCAGAAACTACTCCCTTCTTGTTCTCAAGGAGTTTCTAGTGGCCTCTGAGCTAGCTGGCACAAAAGTAATTAAGTTTAATATACTCGATAGGGACATACCGACCTCAGTCCTATGTCAAGCCTATAGGGTATATTATTCCAATGCGCAGAGACTATTAGGGAAATAGGAACTACACTACATGGCGCCCAAACGTTTGGTAAGGCAGTAATTTAACGCTAGATACTGAGTAACTCAGTCGTGCATTTCCCAGAGACCCCTACTCACATACTCCATAAGACGTCTGGAGTGGGTAGGGTTAAAATATCCGACAAAACTAAATAGGACAAAAAACCCTATATATTAGTTGCTTGGTTTGTTCAACGTTGAAGGATACAGTGTTCCAAAATATTGTGCACCTTATCTTTTGTTTCCTTGAAACTTGTTCTACATTTTTCAAAAAACAAATGTCCGAACACGGGGACATTAACACCGGGAACGGTGTAGCTGCGGCTGACCCAGTCGTACCAGCTTTTAACTTTACAGGTTTAAATGAAATCGAGGAGGGTGTTATAGACATCCATCCAAACTTAAGAAGAGCCATCACTCTAAAACGTATAAAACACGGCCTACCACCAAGAGGGGGTAGAGCAGTTTTCATGATAGAGATAGAGGCACACGAATCCTTTCAGACAGAGGTATTCTATTCATGGATAGTATTCCCTGAATCAAATCCAGTAACAAAACTTTCACTTCTACAAAGAAGATGAACCACCAGAGGAATATATTCCTTTCGAGGATATTGAAATTCCACTAACATACCAGGAGCATCGGCTCTGGTTTAAAGGCGCCCTAAAACATCACAAAAACATTACCAGGCTCGGTCCATTAGGTAGACCAGGAGCAACATGGCCGATTCTAGCCGGCTACACTCCTCATCCGGACCTCGATATAATGTCAGACGAGGAATTACTTACTCAACTACAAGAGTTAATAAAAATTTACAGACAATTGGTCCAATATGTCATGCGGACTTTCACAGTCCAACCACCATTGACCATTCCAAATCAAACCCCTCAACAGGGGAATACACTAAAAATTACACCACAGACTTTATACGCAGTCATGGGTAAAATGCCCACAAAACGTGAGCAAATTCCATTCTGGATAGCTCAAAGAATTACTCAAATCGAAGCAGTATTTCCTAATACTAGCCCTTATGAGAAACACAGAATCCTAACAATCTGTTTACCAATGGGGATCACACCACAACTGGAAGACTGCACCACTTGGGGCTCAGTCTTTGCTGCCATCTATACTAAAACACATGGTGTTCCGTCAATTGCAGTAATACCAGATGTCCTGAAACAAATTCAAAACGAATACGGGGCAGAACCTGCTCTGAATTTAGGTATGAAATTACTGAAAAACTTCGACCAGGTCTCAACAATAATATTATCTAATATTAAAGGAGAGGCAGCAGCAGAGGCGATCCACCAACGATTAAGGGAATTTGATGTAACAGAACATCAAACTGAACTACCCAGAATAATAGAACAATCTTATGCAGAATTAGGCAGAGATAGTTTGGGTGGAAGACCATTGAAGCCAAAACTATCTGAAAGTCCTGAGAAGGACTCTATTAAACAAACTCCTACATCTTCTAAAAAGAAGTGGGAAACTAATAAACAAAATTCAAACGAGAAACTTTCTCAATCCCGAGGTAGGTCTCCACAAAAGGAGCCCTCTGAAAGGAGGTATAACCTCAGGAATAGGGATAATTTAAGAAAGCCTGACAGGTATCAAGATACTGATACACGTTCCTCTCGTACCGTTCAGATATCGTCACAGATATCGGAAAGAAGATGACGGTCAGAACATAGAGAAGAACGCGTGAAATCGAAAGACGACAAACACGTTCAGAAAAATAAATCAAAACCTCAATTCTCAAAAGAAGGTAGCAGGTCTGAAGATCAGACATGCCGAGGATACTGAGAACACAACTCAAGAACGGAGAATGGGCTCAGACAATGCTGGACAGTGCGGCAGAAGTCACAATAGCTCGCCAGAACCTGAAGGAACTTCTGGAGACAGTGGACTTGAATGAGTACATCACAGTAGAGACTGTAGACACCATGGTTAGTACTCCACAAAAGTTATATGAAATAACACTCCGAATGGAGGGAGACATACCAAGAAAGGTGAAAACACTCTTTGGGAGAAACTTTCAAGGGGTTATGATATACTTCTAGCAGAAAAAGACTGGCCACCACAATTTGTCAGGGAGTGCCCACATGGTGAGGACCTCATTATGCCTGCCTTCTCCAACCATATTCCAATTCACTTAAAATATACATATGCCAGGAAATGGGCAGTTGCCCAGGCCCCAGCATTATACAAAAATCATGTAGGACGGGATGAGGCCTCACCTCACCACAAAATACATCTAAAAATGAACCTACTGCACAAAGGCAGTACCCAATAAAGCAAGAAGCTAAAAAACAGGTCAGGGAGATCTTAGATCAGCTTGAATACCAAGGGGTGATTGAAACATGCACCTCCTCAATGAACAATCCTTTGTTTCCTGTCTCCAAACCAGACAATACATATCGTCTAGTTTTGGATTATAGACACTTAAACACTTGTTCAAAAACATTTGCAGTGCAAAATGCACATAGTACAGCATTAATGAATAACATTGTGCGTAAAAAATATAAAACCACATTGGACATCTCAAATGGTTTCTTTTGTCAAAACATAGCACCTGAAAGCAGGTACTTAACAGCTTTCTCAATAATGGGGACCCAGTGTCAATTTTGCCAACTCCCATAAGGGTTCAAGAACAGCCTGGGGTTATTCTCAGCGAGGGTAACAGAGTTACTACAAATTTATGATAATGAGGCATTGTCATATGTCGATGACATCTATCTGACAGACGATGACCTGGATAGGCACTTGAACAGGGTGAGCACCATTATATTGGGCTTCGCCTCTGAGGGCTATAAGTTCAACTTTAAAAATCCAGAATTGCCCATCTCAATGTCCTTTTTCTAGGATATGAGCTTTCAAGTGAAGGCAAGAGCTTGGCAGCCAACTTTTTAGAAAGGTGTGCGCTGCTCCAACCTCCAAAAACGCTGAAAAATTTACAATCCATTCTGGGTTTCCTAAATTTTGGAAGAACTTACATTCTAAATTACGCAGAAAGGGTTAAACCTCTCTACGCATTAATCAAACCTGATTTTTCAATCAAACATTGGACACAGGAACACACAGAAATCTTGCGTTCACTCCAAGCTAACATGTTAGCAACAAATCACTTACAAACACGCGTAAGTCAACGCAATTTAGTGATCCGAATAATTTCGGGTCAATGTGGATTCACCTACTTAACATTTAATGAGGGTGAAAAAGTACCAATAGCATACAAATCACATTTGTATACACAAGCAGAAATGCGCTTCACTTCAACTGAAAAAATACTGACAGCAGTTCAAACCGCTGTAGCAAAAGAAAGAGCTCTAGCCCAAGGGAAACGCATTATTGTCGTAACCCCAGTACCGGCCTTAGAGGCGGTACTAAAGCGAGCATTCCAAATGCTAAAGCATTACATCCTAGATGGATACAATGGGTTAATTCTCTTGCTGCAACAGATGTTGAATATGTTTTTGATCCTGATTTAAAAACACAAGCGTTCCTGCAATATGAACATGAATGTCCTCTGCCCACTGAAATTCTGCCTCTCGATCAGTACGAATTTATAATTTACACTGGCAGATCCGCACAACCCGCTACAGGGAGTAAGCAAGCTTACTGTGCAGCGTGCGCAATCGTTAAAGGTTGCATGCGCGATGGTAACTTCAGACCAATGGTCACTAAAACTCAATCTCTAGGAGATTGTACAGCTCAGCGAGCTGAACTACAAGCATTCAAACTGGCACTTGAAAGTACAGATCGCGAATTCCCCACACTAATAGTGTGCGATTCTTTCCACTGTGTGCAGTCGTATAATGAATATATACAAAATTGGCATGAAAATGGGTTCAAAGATGCAAAAGGTGGCACAATAAAGCATAAAACGCTTTGGGAACAAGTAGTTCAGTTAAAAAACGAACTACCAAAGGCTCACGTGATACACACGCTGAGTCATCAACGTGATGGCGTTCACGTTGCAGGGAATTCATTGGCTGACGAAGCTGCAAATGGGGCTGTTCAGACGGCTTCCATAGCTGTGATCACTCGTTCAAAAACGAGAATAGACAGTGAGATATTGTTGGCTGTCAATGCTACGAGCAAAGGCAGTGGTGCAGCGTTACCGAAAAAGTTTCCACTCAAGTACTCTTATGTAATTGATGCGAACAACGTTCCTTTTGCTCGAATCCCTGGAGTGGGGGATAGGGTAATTCCAAACAAGGAACGTAGATTAGGACTAATCTAGCAGCACATGAAGGGATAGCCTCTGCCCATGCAGGTATTTCTGCAACAGTATCTTTACTGAAACAAAGATATTGGTGGCCTGGCATTAGGAAACAGACCAAAAACTATGTTTTGGAATGTGAAATATGCCAACAGATGAAAGTCTCCACAGTGAAACGTCCTGCGCAGACACCCCTGTTAATTTCAGACAAACCATTAGCTTGTGTTTACCTGGACCACTGCGGTCCCTTGCAAAGGGACGGTAACTATAAATATATAATGGTCGCAGTGGATTCGTGCTCAAGGTTCCTATGGATATGGCCTCAGCGCTCGGCTGACGCTAGAACTGTTATAAAAGATTTGCGAGTCTTTATTGGCACATACGCAATAGGCACGCTACATTCTGATCAGGGCCCTGCGTTTAGCTCTCTGGCTTACAAAGAAGCCATGGCCAGTTTGGGCGTTGCATTGCGGTACTCCTCTCCGTTTCATCCTGAGGGAAATTCTGTTGTGGAAAGGAAAAACCGGGACATAAAGCAGTCTATAACAGCTAGGGTATTAGGTTCGGGTGATGGGTGGGTCAAACATCTTTATGGGGTCCAACGCTCATTAAATAATTTGCCAAGAAGTTCTCTAGGGGGTCACTCCATATGAGGTCCTATTTGGGACAAGAATGTGGGTTCCTGATCTCGAATGTAAAGGCACAGTGGTGGAAAATAAACCCTTTGATATCAAAGATCGTTTGGCTGTTTTACAGGATCTAAATGAACTAAGATCGAAACAAAGCAACGTGTTCCTGCAGCCAACCACCACTGGGGAAAACCGGCAGTCCCAGCAAGGCCTGTCTGGATCCCAAAAGTTGGGGATCTAGTCAGAGAGAAGATTGCGGACAAGAAGGAATTTGGACCTTCTTACAGACAACCAGTACCTGTCCTAGCCATACACAGAACAAGAACAGTACTTCTGCCGCCCCTTGCTGGAAAAAAGGAGAAAAGATTTGTGTCAATCGACCTCATCAAACCACAGTATGTGGCCAATACTAAATAGTAGGCCTTGTGGACTCCGACCTAGTAGCAGACGCACTCCTCTCGCTACTATCCAAGAGGTTCAGACTGAAAGACTGATAACCATCGAGAATTCAGCAGTAACAGATGAAGGACTAAGCAACAATGCTATGGAACTCATCCCTCTTGAAACTCAAGTAACAGTTCGTCCAAATATACCTGTCTACACCAATGTAACAAGTGATCAACTGGTTCCAGCTATTTCGACAAATCCTGATGCAATTCCAACAATTGACAGAACTGCTTCTGGCTATTTCATTAACTTTGATACGTTTTCTGAGGATCAGAGTGAGCCTGAAACGACGCCAGCATCAAAAACTTGTAAACAGCAAGTACAAGACTTTTTTCATTTTCTGAGAAAGACTTATCTGGTTTCACCATGGATTGAACTATGGATTATTTCTGGAATATTTTTCTTTCTGCTTTGGCTAGCTTTGGTTATGACTATGAGCGTGCTAATAAATAGCAGGTACAGCCATTTGGACACTGAAAGTAAAAATGTGAACTTACTTTTAAAACCACACAAATCATCCCATTGTGAAGCAAGAGACTTGTCAGCAGTGAACATCACAGCCGTTCCTATGCAGGATGGCATAGTGTGGGACAAAACAGATTTCGATATCTTCGGCCCTACGAAACTTTTGAACATTCCACATTTATTTAAAATTTCACTAAGTGATTTTATATCATCCAGTACCTATTCTGATGTTTGGGACTTTGAGACTGTAAATGATATGATGTTTGATCTAGAAAGGTCTGCTGCATTTTCTAATAATGAATATTTAGAGGGTTCATCAGACTATGAAGAGCTGTATTGCTATAACCACTATGGTCATCATTTTTCGCATAAATCTGCAACACCTAGAAATGTGTTTATGTTTAACCAATGGGAGCATTGTCCTACACCACCAAAAGGTAGTTCAAAAACGTTTGCTAAAAAGTTTCCATATTTTTCAGGATATAATACATCTGACCCAGAAACATTCTACTATAAAAATGTAAACAAAACAGGACTGAAAATTATGTTAACTAATACAAAACAGATTTACTCTGCAGCATTTATTGCCCAACTGTCTCGACATGGTTTCGACTTGTGGAAAAACACAATAGTCACAAAATCTGTCTGGGGTACTAAAGATTGGCAAGTGCAGGGGATAGAAGCTTTGTTTAGAGCATGTATCATCCCTCATCAAATAATGTTTTTGAATGACACTGTGCAACAAATGTCTTGCCTTGGTTTAGCCAAGATCAAAGACATGAAAATACCTTCTGTACCAACACCTGCCAGTAATAACAATACACAGGCAGCGGTTACAGTTGACACAATACTACAAATCAACAGAACAAATCCTGATTGGAGAAAATGGTTGATCTGGCCCACAGACACAAACATCTGTCGAGAAAGATTCCTGAATAAAACACAGGGGCTTACTATCCATAGGCCAGACCCACGATACGTCCAAAGACAACATCCGGGGGTAGTAACAACATACAGTGTAGGAAAATTGTGCCTCGACTGGCTACAAAAATCTACACTTAAGGATGTGAAACAACACTTATCTTTACTTGAAGAAGAAGCAGACCTTAGGGAATTCGTGCTAGGACCAAGAAAACCGCGTCAAAAACGTTTCATATATGCCGGCATCTATGCTGCTTATAATGAAGCATGGAAGGTTTCACAGGCAGAGGCCGCAGAACGAATACGTGAACTTGATCATATTAACTTAGAGAAAACTCTCACTGTGGTCGACAATGGGTTAACAACTTTGTCATCCAGAATTTATTCTTTGGACAACATTGTATCCTCTGCTATTGACATACTGGAACAAGATTTAGCCATGTTACAACAAGGCCAATCTCAGTTACGTTCTATTATGTTATTAAGCTGGACGCTGCAATCTTTGCGTGCGGGCTATGTGCCTTGGCGTTTTATCAACACGTTGGCTCTGTTTGCAGAATACAATCTAACTGATAAACAGATCGAACTGGCACAAAGAGGGGCAAAGTATACAGTGCTGAGCATTGAAAAACTGGAAAAATTACCGTTCACAGTGGAAGAAAAACCAGCTACTGAATGGCTTATTCATGGCAAAATCACTCTGCCTGTCACTACTTTTCAGTTTCAGTATTGCCTCAAACAAATGCAAGCAGGCAAATATGAAAGGTTGGGTAAAGAATACATTAAGACATCCTGGAATTTACCTTACGAATACAAATGTTGGAGTGGGGACCGTGAAGTGTTTCTAAGCGGTACACACTGTGAAAATGCACTAAGCAGTTCGCTCATATGTCAGGACATCTCTTGTAATGGTTCTGTGGCAAATTTGTCCTGCCACCAGCAGGGTACACCAGCTACTGTGATTAATCCAACGTTTGGCCAACTTTCTAACGGGAGTTACCTCATGTTGAATGATCAGAGTTGCTGTGGCATGTTGCCAGGCATCCCATATCTAGTAACGGTGGACTCCAGGGTCACTTGCTGTATGCAAGTATTGTTCCCCCCAATAGACACAGTCAGAGAGTCGCCTTTATGGCCTTCATTGAATGTTTCTTTTATACGATTTGATACCTTAAGCAGAATGAAAGCTATGCTTATACAACAAACAGTGCCTCTGACCTCGGCCAAAGAAATCTATGATTTACAAGTTGCAAGGACTTCGGCTGAGATACAGGCTTTAATTTGTACAAACTGCCCTATACATTTCGTAGAAATGATGGGACGTATCTTTAACATGTCTGATACGAGCGGAATTGTACATGTATTTAAGACCATCTGTTCGGGACTTTTAGCACCTTTCCAGGCAGTCCTTGGAATCATCCCAAACTTCGCACATTCGGTGTTTGGTGGTGTGCCGTTAATTCTAGCACTTGTTGCAGGAATCCTATTTCTATTCCTACTACTACGCTATGGCAAGCCTATTCGCCAACATCACTCTGAGCGATGTGGAGAAAGCTCTCCTTGAACGAAAGTGCCGTGAGTGAATAGTACAGCTTTTGGGCATGCCTCGTCTATGGGAACTTAATACAACGTGGTTCCTGTCATTCAGACCAATCTGGCAAGATTGCATCTTACCTGTTCTACGCTGCCTGCTTTGCGGTGAAGAATGCGTGCTAGACACCTGTCTAACACTCCCATCAGTCATGCCAACGGATATCGATACTCTGCTGGACCCGGTAATGGCCCATGCTCTGTGTTGTCCCCAGAGGCTACCAATCCTGATGACGGCATTCATTGAGATCTCACAGACGCTTCCTGCAGCTGCTGAGGTACGAGATGGATCAACAGGCACACAGGTAACAACGGACGCGAACATTGCTGCGGCATCTTCTGCTGAAGGCGATGTTTCTCATCTCTGTGCAATTAACCTTCTGAACGAGGTGTTCCAAATGTCACCAACTTCGGTTGACGATATTTTGGCTATAGAAATAGATGATTTCATGTTTACGCCAACCCATACACTGACTTTGATTCGGCTCACAGTGTACCAGGGAAGCAATGAAATTTGGCCTTCATATTTTCCAAACTTTTCCCAGAATTGAACTTTTTCTTTCTAATTTTTGAAAAAACATGGCAAAACAATCTGCTTACAATAGAACTATTCTTATAAAACGGACTTCTTTGAATTCTTCCAGGGACACATTGTCACCTTACTGGTCTAACATTTCATTTAATACCATGATATGAAATGGCTTTGATTTTTTGAAAACTTAACCATTTCATCATATGTATATATTTCTGTTTATTCGTTCATGTTGCATTTATTTCGGTAATATGCATAGAATGTAAACGATGCTTTGAAAGTACAGTACCTATTGCATTCAACAGTTTATTTTAAACTTCTTTTAATATGCTTTTAGAAATGTTTTTAGCGACATGTGGTACTCAATTTAATGTTTAGCATTTAGTATTATCGTTCATTCGAAAGTGGAGTGGGTGTTGTATTCCGCTTTAGGTGTCCGTATATAGGTTTTCCTGAAACATGTCCTTATATAGGTACAATACGCATTGCCCTTATATAGGCATAGAATCCCAGTCCTTATTTAGGCATTATCCGTGCACTCCAAATACAGGCATGGTCACCGACATCCGTCCAGCCTAACGTCACAACGAGTTCTTAGAAACTAGACCCTTAAGCTCTCGGGAGTTCCCCTAGCACAGGATTATTGATTTCTCCAAGAACTCATCTATTATGTATGAACCGTTATACCTTAAGGGTTCATTCCTGACGTCTTCCTCTGTCCGACTTTACGTCAATGCCAACATTCCAAGGCACCTACCAGGTATAAATATACCTTCCCTTGCCCAAGCAAGTTAGAGGAGACCTCGACTTCAGAGGAGCCCGTATCCCGGCCTGACGCACTGAGAAGACGCTGTCATTCCTGCTCGCAGAAGAATCCAGCTTCCAGTGTTCCGACTCCCTTCGCGGGGTGTTAGAGTTCCAGATCCGGCAGGAGATTCCCACCTCTCTCATTCTCAAGGTATGGAGCTGACTAGAACCTAGAGGGACTCTTGGCATACTAGACTTAACATACTCTTTTAGTATACCATACTAGAGAATACTCCACCTACTTCTTACCTTTCCCTACACCTAGACTAGGTTAGGTACATTGGGGTAGAACTAGCTTAGAGACGCATCGTATGAGTACTCGTATTTTTAGCTGATGTTATTTATGTACGAAAATATATGATAAAAGAATGCTAGCGCAGTATTTATTTCTACTGCTTACGCTGTACATTATTTATCTTGCATACTGTCTTGTGATCATAACAGCACATATCTCTTACACGAGAAACAAGACTGTTCAATAAAACCTTTTTATTGAAACGCTCGTCTTTTCTTTCTGTGTAACTCTGTGGAAACTAAGCATGCACGAATAGCTGAGTGAAACTGTTATCTATTGTTTCCACGATTCTGAGACGTGTTCCGATTCTAAAGGGAAACAAAGTAGTCATGTTTATGCGGTTGCCAGAAACTACTCCCTTCTTGTTCTCAAGGAGTTTCTAGTGGCCTCTGAGCTAGCTGGCACAAAAGTAATTACGTTTAATATACTCGATAGGGACATACCGACCTCAGTCCTATGTCAAGCCTATAGGGTATATTATTCCAATCCGCAGAGCCTATTAGGGAAATAGGAACTACACTACAGAGGAGATGATAGCACCTACTGAGTGGCGCAGCATTTATGGCACCCCAAGTTTACTATCACCCAATTTGATGAGGACCAATACACTGAACTTGGAAAAGAGGAAGGTGGAGTTGATGTTGTCTGTATTCAAACGCCTAACCTAAGGTTACAGTGGCAATTGTTCAACACGCACACACAGCGAAGTATACTATAGATACAACTGCTGGAACCTGCATGCACACAATACAACTTCAAACCATATGTTGGATAAGTGGTTGCCACTGCAACAGTGCATCTACATCAAGCCATAGTCGCACATCACCCTACAGCAGGGGTCTTCAAACTGTGGGGCGCGACCCCCAGGGGGGCCGTGGAGCGATGCAAAGGGGGTCGCGCCTTCCCAGTCACACTTCTGCCGAGGCCCAAGGGCTTCAGCCCCCCCCTCTTCCCCGTCCTGCGTCTCAGCCCGGGCTGCTGCAGTGCAACTCGAGCTGCTGGGGGCTCAGCTGGGCAGTGTCTGGAGTCTTATCTCCGGCACGCCCGAGTTTTTCACAGGTCTTTAAAGACCATTTGCATGTTTACATACCTTTGTAAACTGGTTACAGAGGCTTAGTTTTTTTCCTGGTTCCAGTAACCCCTGGGCCCCCACTCTGCCTATTCCTTACATTTGTATTTTACCTTTACTGCTGCAGTGTGAGAATGCATTTCATGAAAAGGAATATAAAGTAGGGTTGCCAAAAGAAAAATGCCTGCCGTGTTTTGTTTAAAGAGCCTGCAAAGACCTCCTCTTGACACTAAATAGACTTATAAATAAAAAAGTATGTATGCATTCGTTATGTGACTTTTCTGTCTTTGTTCTCTTTAATTATCAGTCATGGATCATTCAGGCCGCCCTAGAACACAATTAAAAGTGCTTTCTATTTATATTTGCTGTTCGAAGTATGCACAGATAAGTGCTTAAAATACAGCTTTAGGTGACTGCTTATTTTTGTACCGACTGGGCCATCAAAATAATCTGCTGGCAACCCTAACCATAGGACTGGAAGTTTGTTGCAGGATCAGCACATTATTTATTTCCTCGATTCCCGATTAATGCCATAATAGCAATAGTTTAACTTAGATCTTAAACCCTACGCCGCCGTCCATAACATGCTGAGTTACTTCAAGTGTCTGGGAATGCACTCTGCATTCAGACAACTCACTCGTCATTCTCGCCCTTCACTTTCACGCTCACCCTGCATTCACAGCGATCACAATGCACTCACACCATTCACCCGCTCACCCTGCACTCACAGTGATCACTCTGCACTCACAATGCACTTGCGCTGTTCATCCTATACCTCACCCTGCAGCCACACGAGTACACTACTCATTCTGCACTCATGTGACACTTCACTCACCTGTCCCCCTCACTGCTCAATATGCAACTCACTCAAACAAGCCCATCAGTAATCATACACTCATTCGTCCCATTCTGAACTTGCATCCGCACCTAAATTCATAAGCCACCTCACTCACCCTGCAGTCACTCCTCTTACCCTACTCTCACACTGTTGCATCGCTCACCGTGCACTCACATGGGCACTCTTGTCACCCACACAGTGCAGAGGGTTAACGTTCCTGCTACAAAGAATATGTACCATGCAGATCACAGAAATGAGTGTGAGTAAACTATGAGTAGCGCTATAAAAAAATGAAATGTTTGTCAGAAAGGTGCTATAGAGAGAGGAGGTGAATTGTTGGTGAGTGGCAGTGAAGGAATTCATGGAGAAGGAGGAAACGGGGGTGGGGCACCAAAAAGACTGTTGCACCGTGTGCGACCAGTGTTAGGACCAGCCCTGGCTGGGAGTGTTAAAGGTGAAGTGAGAGGTTGAATGGGGAGAGTTCAGAAGTTGTAAAAGGGGTGAAATAAAATGGCCTGCAAAGTGAGAGAGGGATCCGGGGTTAGGAGAGGACAGAGGGATGGAAGGGAGGGGGTGAGAGGAAAGCTGCATGGGTAAACTGCTTAACTCTGCACAAAACCGCCAGGGTTTTAAGGGACCCCTGGTTCTCCCGGCCAGGGCCAAGTGAGCTTCTAATGTGGCAGCACGTATTCCTGCGGAGTGGAAGGCCCTTCACAAAGGTTGACTAGAAATCTTTCTGATGTTAATTGCTGTATTTTGGTTATACACTGGTACTGATGGGGTGAAATCTTTCCTCAGTGTTACTGTGTACGCGGCATCACATAACATCATTTACCTTTTCTTCCCACACAATTTAGTCAAGCCTGTCACGTAATTTGGTCCTCACCTGCCTCATAATTCCAGTAGCCCTGCCTACAGGTTTAGAAATTTTTGTCAGGAGGGGGTCCTTACGCCTCAAAATGTTGACAGGGGGGTCTCGGCATCCAAAAGTTTGAAGACCTCTGCCCTACAGGAAGAGTATCCTACAACTCCTGGCAGTTAATGCACAGAAGATGGCTTCAAACCATATAGTTGGGTAGGAGTTTGCCACCTTAACAGCACATCAAGAGTAAACTGAACAAAGGCATTGCTCATCAATAACAGTACACATTAGACACAACCTATGGCACCATTACTTGCACAACACTTGCTTCAAGCTTTTCACCAGCCTACAAATCATTAAAACTAACGAAGTAAACTTAAAGCTATCACAATGAGTAGGATCACTGATGGGCAAAGATGTCTTGAAACACAAAAACCACCCCACGCTGAGCAACTAACAACTGTACAATGCACCAACACAAAACAAATGGGAAATGTCCTTTGGTACAGATATCCAGAGCACATAGGCAATAAACAAATCCACAACGGACAGTAGCCGTCTACTGTCCAATATAAGCCATCAGCCATTACTCTACCCCTAACTTTCTGGCCAATATAACTGATCACTAAACAGTCTCAAACACACCCAATGTCAGCAGACCATATGTGCTCTGGTCAAAGAACCCCAGATTCCAAGAATGCATCTGGAGCATTGAAAAGGGGGTAACAGGTTACACAAATGCACGTAATATACATGCACTTCCTATGAAAGTGATGGCTTTTACTACATTACATTTCCTTACCACCGGGGCATTCCAAGGAACTGGTGGCACCGCTGGAGAAACACCCGAGTGCAACTGATGCAGAAGCCTGTGCCAACTATTACACCAAGGAGTGCAGGAACACTGACAAGTTGTGCAGCACTTTACTGCCTCTGAACAGTTTTCATTTGCACTTGCTGTCATGGATTGTACTCAAGTCATATTCTGCCAGACTCAATACTTCATATTCGCAGCATAATTAAAAGCATGGGCACTGTTGTAATATAAAGGGAGTCCATTAGTCCAGGTGTAGATTAAGGAAGATAGTTTATTAAGTAGTTACAATGAAGAGCTATAGTAATGAGCCCCACCAGGAGCAGCTTCCCTGCTGCTCAGCCCATACTCAACTGACACTCCAGCACATCACAGGCAGCCACACATTCCAACCATCACCATGCACCAACATTCCACACAGGACACTCATACTTGCTGAGCAGCAGGTATAACACATCTCCCTTCTTTACAGGGAACAAGAACACAATGCGACTGCCCAATGAATAATTCGCATTCGCAAATGCATCACGAGCGGAACGAAACAAAATGAATGCAATAAATAAAAGAATGACAATCTAGGGAATAATAAATGGACATATCGCTATCTGATGAAGAATGCATGTAAACAAATAAGATGCAATACATACAAAACCATGCATGTAAAAACACTAAGTACCAGATCGATACATAAAAGACAACACATATACCCGCACTAAATGATGAGACATCACATCTCCTCCCCTTCAAAACCACAGTAGACAACACTGCACTATACCACGCCCCACATCTCATAGCAAACCTCACATGCTACAGAACACACCAGTTGGCCAGACTTGAACAAAAAGCAGCGCACAGGGAAACAAACACCAAAGCGGCGCAGCAGAGAACAACATAGGGGTGAAAATAAAATGACGGGCAACATGCACCCTCACAGTCATCCCAACACTAACATCACCAGTACAGAAAACAACAAGTGACTTACACACTCACAGAAACGGGTGACTTCAACTTTGTGCAGTCATCCCAGACAAAACATTTCAATGAAAAACGGGTGACTTAAACTTTGTGCAGTCATCCCAACAACGAACACCTCTATCAGGAATGGGTCCCTTAAACTTCGCGCAGTCATCCCACACAAAACATCGCAATCAAAACCGAGTGACGTAAACTTCGCACAGTCATCCCACACAAAACATTTCAATGAAAAACAGGTGACTTAAACTTCGTGCAGTCATCCCACACAAAACATGTCAATCAAAACTACAACACCAAGAAATAAGTGACTTATCCACGTGCAGTCATTTCAAGCGTAACAAATGGGTGATCCACCTACAAGCTCTTCTCTCTAAGGCCCTTCACTCTTCTATGGCCCCCAAAACAACACTCCCAACTAAAAACATACATTTCCTCAACCGAAGGCTGCGGACAGAGCTCCAGAGCGTCACAAAATTCTCTTTTTGAATATTTCCGTTAGTTCATCCTTGATAATCTCTGCGCTGTCTTCTAAACCGGAATGGGCTCCTGCATCAGACCCGGATGGAGCTGCAGCTGCTGCCTCTGATATGGTTTGATCCGTAGGTGTCATATAAGCTGTGTGGTCATCCGCATGCTCAATCAACCGGTCCATGGCCTGTGTTACAGACATATGATTTATCCGTATCGCTTTCATGGCTCTGTTTTCTGGAAACCCCCACTCCTGTCAGCCGTCTCAATGCCGATAAGGGACACTCAAATCTTCCACAGCTCAGTCTGGAAGTCTCATGTTTTGATGGGCGACAGTCCTTTCTGCATTATGGGATGACAGGCCAGCTGTTGCTTTCACAATAGCTTCTTTATCCAGTGCTTCCTGTTCTTGTTTCCTTTTTTCCTCCTACTGAGCGTTATTCGGGGCAAAATCCAATTCTATTACAGGACCGGAGGCTTCGGATTATTGCTTTCTCTCTCTTTACTGTCAAACGCAGCAGTCAATGAAAACGTTTTTTATAACACATAAAACTACATTTCCCATGATGCTCTTGCACCAATCATGTCCCATCAGACCCTATAATAGCCATCATCTCCTTCCCATGAGCCTCTTTCTTTGCTGCTCACGGCAGAGATAAGTGCTCTTTAATTATTCATATTGATTACTCTGAAAATCTTTGTTCATTGATTTTATGCAAGCGCGCGCTGTTTTATTTGAGCGTTATTGTCTCATGGTATATGCTGCATACGTGTCTTTTGACAAGTGTCTTTTCCTCTGTGAGAGCGCGTTGCGCTTATAATACACGCGCTTCGTAGCGCGAGTTCGTTAACCCCGTGTGGGCTCCGTAAGGTGGTCTATTGAGTACCTCACCGTGTCAGCGGTGTCTTCTGGCCATTCTGCGGTTGAGCGCTCCTCCCGCAGGTTGTCGAGGCTTCCCTGATGCGGCCCGACTTCTTGGACAGAGCCTAACGCGACCGCCGTGCGTTGCCCATTTGGGCTCCTTTTGGGCTATGCACGTCGCGCGCACCCCGCTTTCGATTTTCAGCTCAATTGAAGTCAGAAACTTCACGGAGCTGTCGTTTTTGGTGAAGCCTGATCGGCTGCAAAAGGAATCGCCCCAGGAGTGAGCACGCGCTCCTTATAAATACTTTTTGGCTCTCACGCCCTTATTAGGGCTGCAAGAACTTGACTACAGCATTGCTGAGGGGGCTTGGTACTCATAAATCTGTTCAGTGTGGGCAAGTGGGGTAGCCCCCCCCTTTACTCCTCCAGTACTTTACTCATCTCTCCTTTATATATATATTTGAACAATATTTCACCATGGATGAGTGGGTCAGATATGATGAAGAAGCTGAACCCTACTATGATGGACAGCAAGAAACTGCGCTGGAAGACAATATTGTTGACGCTCTGGACGCCTCGGTCCAGCAGTCGGTCAACATGGCAATTGAAAGTACAGTCCCTGGTACTGTGCAGCAAGCCTTGGCGGCAACCTTGAAGCCTATGACCAAACAACTTGAAAATTTTGCGAAGCGCCACGGTTTTACCAAACCAGCTGAACCCCAGAAAGATAACCCTACAGATAAAAGCAAATTAAACTCGGGGCAGTGGCCCCATACAGGAGCGCTAGCAACTCTACCTCAGGCAAATGCGGAGGACCATGTTTATTACACACCGTCCAGCACTGCAGGTGGAAAGGTGAAAAGTAAGCACAAGATATACATAGACACCGACACAACTGATACAGACAACACTGATAAGGAAGCTCCCCCGAAGAAAAAGTCTAGAAAGTCAGCCTCTGTAGTACCTGATTTGACACCGGTAAATACACCTTTTACCTTTAACCCGATAGATATAGTTCACCCGCGCTCATCAGACTGGGCTCCGGCTCCAGAGGTGACAGATTACTTGCATGACTACCTCAGAAAGGGTTTTGATAAAGAGGTGCACAACAGACTCCGCTCAGAATGCCCTAGACCGGACATTCCGGATAAAGTAGCAGAGACACCAGAGATTGATGTTAGTCTCCTTACCTTCCTCCAAAATTTTTCAAAGGATCCTAAGAAAGGGATTGACCACGCCTGGCGGGGTTCCCAGGATAAGCTCCTGGATGTCGCAGGACCCTTGGCAAAAATCCTTGAGATGGCCCTGGTGGCGAAGGAATCGGCCACGCCTGTAGATCCTGGCGGGCTGGACACAAAGGGCTATATGCCTTCTCGGAAACGCGAATTGCGCTATCTCTACCGAGAGGCGCAAATCTCTGCTGATGAGGATGGACGCAAATCTCACTAAGTTGGCTTCCGCTGAACCTGGGCCTCTTGCAGAAGGCAACCTATTTGGCGACAGATTCGTCAAAGACGTCTCAAAGTACGTGGGTACTTTTACTTCCCTGGACAAAGCTCAATCTGGGATAAAATGCGTTTTTCAGGCGGGCCTTTTTAACAGGGCCGGACGAGGCAGGGGACGCTCGTCAGGCCGACAGTATTACCAAGGTCCCCCGAGAGGAGACTACAGACATGGTAGAGGCGTCTGGGACTCTACCAGGGGTGGAACCTTCTACCCCACAAGACAGAGGTTTAACAGACGTCGCTTCCACAGGGGTGGAAACAGAGCAGGCCTCCAGGCCCAAAATTCTGCAGGTAAGAGTTGCTGAAATCTCTCCCTTAGCCTTGTGGGGGTCGTACTCAGTTCTTCGTTCACAATTGGGGAATGTTGACACAGGATGCATGGGTTTTACAAACTGTTCAGGATTTCCATTTAGACTTCTATCAAACACCACTCCAAGACACTTACCCCAGACAACTCAGTTTTTCCCAACAAGAGTGCGATTTTATAGACGTAGAAATAGAAGAGTTGCTGCAGAAATGCGCGATTGCCTATTGCGACAACGGACCTCGCGGATTCTGCAGCAATGTCTTCTTAGTGCAGAAGTAGGGTGGTGGTCACAGATTAGTGTTGAACCTGAGGGAATTCAATCACTTCATGATCTACAAACACTTCAAGATGGAGGGTATCCATCTGTTAGCGGACCTTCTGAAAAAAAGGGATTGGATGGTCAGATTGGACCTAAAGGATGCTTACCTATCTATCCCCATTTTTCCTCCCCATCGCCGTTTTCTACAATTCCAATGGAGGAACCGATGGTTGGAGTATTTGGCCCTTCCTTTCGGGCTTTCCTCAGCTCCTTGGTGCTTCACCAAGGTACTGAAGCCGGTGATAGCTCATTTGAGAGAGCAGGGTATTCGCATGATAGTTTATCTGGACGATATCCTGATCATGGCTCAGACCCCCTCATTATCCATTCAGCATTTACAAATGACGATATCCCTGCTACAGAACTTGGGCTTTGTGATCAACGAACCCAAGTCGGCTCTTTGCCCTTCACAGACAATGGATTTTCTGGGGTTTGTAATAGATTCGCAGACAGCTCAACTGAGGCTTCCCAAAACAAGAAAGAACTCATATCGATCCTCAGCAAACAGTTGGTCTCCCTCAGGACAATTGCCAGAATAGTAGGGTTACTGGCCTCATCCATACAAGCGATCTTCCAGGCCCTCTCCACTACCGGGCTCTTCAGAGGCTGAAAATTCAGCACCTCCGGAAGGGTCTGTCGTACACAGATCTTGTTCCGTTATCCCAAGAAGCAAGGGAGGAAATGCAATGGTGGCTGGGACATGTAGAAGCGTGGAACGGCAGGGCAATATTCGGTTCCCAACTAGAGGTCATTATCGAGTCAGACGCCAGCCGTTGGGGCTGGGGGGCACTTTGCGGAGATATCTCCACAGAAGGAAGATGGTCCCTTCAGGAACTCTCTCTCCACATCAACTGCCTGGAGTTACTAGCAGGCTCCTTCGCGATACGCACATTATCTCCCAAGCAGATCTCTTGTTGCATCCTCCTCAGGATGGACAATATCTCGGCTGTGAGATATATCAACAAGTTGGGAGGTAAGAGGTCATCTCTACTAGTGGAGATAGCAAAGGACTTTTGGCACTATTGCCTAAGCCGACAGATATCTGTAATAGCGGAATACATTCCGGGACAAACCAACATGGTGGCGGACAGGAATTCCTGGTATCTCAAAGACTACAGCGACTGGCAGCTTCAACCTCCGTTGTTCCTGTGGTTGCAGATGATATGGGGTCCATGTCAGATAGACCTGTTTGCGCCCAGACTGAACCGTCAATTAAAGATGTTGTTCAGCTGGAGACCGGACCCTTTAGCGAAGGCGACGGACACCTTTCTTCAGGATTGGTCAGGGGGTCTGAATTATGCTTTCCCCCCCCTTCATACTGATTCCCAGGGTGACGTCCCAGATAGTCCGACAACAGGCAGAAGTGATCTTGGTGACCCCCCTGTGGAAGTCGCAGCCTTGGTTCCCGATCTTACTGGAGATGAGCTGCGACTTCCCCCAGGATGCTCCCCTGGTCTCAGACGCTACTCCAGGGCCCTCACGGAGAACAGCACCCGATGGTGACATTGGGGCAGTTGTCCCTGATGGCATGGAGGCTTTCCGGCAACAATGGGAAATGCCTGGATTTTCGGACAAGGCTTCAGCATTCATTAAACAGGTCTGGGCCCCTTCAACAAGGAAAAGATATTCTTCGGCCTGGAAAGGATGGGTATGTTGGTGCCTGGAACGGCACGTGGATCCCGTGGGGGCAGAGTTACCCCATATTGTGAATTTCTTATCGGAGAAGGCCTCAGAAGGTTTAGCATTCCGTTCAATTAACAACTTCAGATTGGCCATTTCAGCAGGGCACACGCAGGTCGATGGTAGGCCTGTCGGTTTGCACCCAGTAGTGTGCAAATTGCTTAAAGGAATTAGAGTGGCCAATCCCCCTAAACCTAAGTATTCTTGTTTATGGGATGTGTCATTAGTCATCTCTCTTTTTGATAAATGGCCAACCAATGCCTTATTATCCAGGAAGCAGTTGTCAGCTAAACTAGCTATGCTTTTGTGTTTATCAGCATGCAGACGGTTCTCTGATGTTCGTGCCCTGGATCTTACAGGTAGAGTATTTACTCCTGAAGGTGTTTTATTTAACATTACTGGTAGAACAAAGACGTTATCACGCAGTATCTAGTATAATGCTTTTCCAGCTAATGCTAAATTATGTGTGGTGCAGTGTCTGAAAGCATACGAAGACTGCACTCGGTCCTTGCGACCGGAGGGTTCCACTGTTATTGATTGCTTTGCAAAAACCATTTAAGCCGGTGTCAGTGGCTACGATAGCCAGATGGTTAAAGTCTGTTATGCAAGAAGCTGGTATTGTTACTCAGATCTTTGGGGGACATTCTGGACGTGGTGCCATGGCATCAAAAACATTTATGTTGGGATCAACTATTCAAGATATTAGGAGGTCAGCTGATTGGTCATCCGAATCGACTTTTAAGCAATTTTACTATAAACTGGTGGGTGATATAACTTCAGTGGTATTCGATAAGCGTTAAACGAGCAATAATCCAAAGCCTCCGGTCCTGTAATAGAATAAAAAATTTGCTAGCATTCGCGCCAAGAATTTTAAATTCTATTAAGGACACGGAGGCAAGGATTATCCCACCCGGTTGTATTTCAATATGTATTGTAATAAGTATCCACTCGTATGTGATATGATTTTTGATCAATGGAAATTACGGGTTGTTTTATCTAATTTATTCCAGGTTCTGAAAAGAAAACCGAATAAGGAATTCTTCGAATTGAAGAAGTTGGACTATGTTCTGGTTCTTGGTTGATTCTTCCACGTTGGAGGTTATTGTTATGGCCTATACGTTGAAATGTTCGCACTTGGACTAAAAGCTCGAGCAAAGATAGAGGCTCATGGGAAGGAGATGATGGTTCTTATAGGGTCTGTTGGTACATGATTGGTGCAAGAGCATCATGGAAAATGTAGTTTTATGTGTTATAAAAAACGTTTTCATTGGCTGCTGTGTTTGACAGTAAAGAAAGAGAAAGCAATAATCCTCGCCTCCGTGTCCTTAAAAGCATTGAAAATTCTTGGCGCGAATGCTAGCACATTTTTTACTCCAGAGTGAAAGATACAGCCGGTAACATCACCAGCTGACAAGATGGCTGCACGTACGCGTGAAGCGCGCTGGGTGGCTCCAGGCACGTACGTGCTGCACAACGTCGAATTCAGGGCTCCTTTCCAAATCACGAGCTCCCGATCTCTGAGCTTGCGCTAGCCACAGCGAAGACCAGCCGCTCAAGCAGAACCATTAAGGTGAGTTTTTTTTATTTTTTAAATATACCTAACTGCAGCAGTGCACAGGCCTCACGGACATGTTGATATTACCTTCAAAGGTTTGTTCAAACAAACACCCCACCTGACAGGGTGTTCATGTCCCCTTCCATGAGTGAACAGTTCAAAACCTGCATATTTAGTTCCTAAGTTTGTCGAAAATGCATGCCCGTAGTGCGGTCAATTTTCTTCTATTATTGTCACCACAACACTGTCGTTGTCACACCCTGCTGGCAGAGTCCCAAACGTGGATGCTTAAAATGCTGCTCTCAATCTTCTTTTTTTTTTTGCAGATTTATATAGCGCGAACTCGAACCGAAGGTATTGGAGCGCTTTACATGAGCACCGGTTACGTTACACAAGGACACATTCATTTTTTTGGTAGGCACGGGGAGATTAAGTGATTTGCCCAGAATCACAGGATGTGGACGTGACCCCAAGGCTCGAACCTTGGTTTCCCAGCTCCAAAGTCGGCAATCTAGCCGTCAGACCACATCCTTACTGTTCCCCCCCTTCTGGCTCCTTGAAATAAAGCGTAACAGCACGCCTCCATTTGCAGCAGGTTGACTCCCTTGAAAGCACAATTGTTGTACATAAACAAATACGCCCTAGTTGGGGCCGACTGGCTTGAGTTCACTGGTGGGGCTGAGGGGCTTTCTGGGTTTCTCCGTCATGACATCTAGTCTCCTTAAGTTCCAGTTAAAGTTTTTCTTTTTCTCTTCTATGGTCTTCAGGCTTCCATTTCTGTAATCTTGTTTCTGAAATCTTCTTTCATCCCGTTCACCCACATAGGTTCTTCTTTACCAAATCATCGCCAAAAATGTTGTAATATAAAGTAGTCCATTAGTCCAGGTGTAGATTAAGTAAGATCGTTTAAGTAGTTACAATGAAGAGCTATAGTAATGAGCCCCACCAGGAGCAGCTTCCCTGCTGCTCAGCCCATACTCAACTGACACTGCAGCACCTCACAGGCACCCAAACATTCCAACGCATCACCATGCACCAAAATTCCACACAGGACACTCATATTTGCTGAGCAGCAGGTATAACGGGCACCCCACCAGCTTACAAGCCACTAGTGATGTTCAGAGTACCAGCATAGTGTTCCAATGACCCTGAGCAACAAATGACAGCAACATTTTCTAGAGTTCCATGCTTACTGCAAAGTTTCCAGCTGTTGGTTCTGAAGACATGGCAGTGGCACAGCAGTCATTACAGACAGCAGGTGCAGTGACACTGGGTCAGGGGTGCGTGAGACCTCCGTCCACACATTTGTGGATGTCTTTAACTTCTTAAAACCTGGCTGTTCCAAATTTCCGCACCATAAGTCACCTAGCGGTTGTCTGGGCAATGTTTTAGCGCTGGGATGCCTTCGGGTAGCCATGCGCTCTACAAATGTTTGTAATAATAAGTACCCAACTAGGGCAGAGTGGCCAATTTCCATTGTTCTCTTCCTTGCAGCAGAACCCACAGTAGCCTAGCTCTGCTGCTGATGTGTGGGGAGTAGAATGCCTTTGTTTACTGTTTTGTGCAGTTATCACTGAAATATGAATTCTCAATTATTCAGGGAGATATGTGAGCAAACGATGGTCAGGATTCCATTGACTACCTCAACCTTGGTATAGTGAATAGGGCCTTATATGTAGAAGCGATTGATTGATAGAGGCAATATAGAGATGGGTCTGTAGTGTCAGTCAACCCCTGAATCTGCACCAGAATTTGGGGTTACTGGCAGATTTTTACAAGCAGAGCATATTGGTGTTGTTTTGGATCTAGTCTTCTAAGAGGTCACGGACCCCCTGAGGAGGCCTTCAGGACCCCCAGAGGTCCCAGAACCACAGGTTGGGAACCATCATTCTAGGTATTTGGCAGAGGAACCTTCTAGGCATTTACATATGAGATCTAGTATTCAGGAACAAGGCTCTCGCCTGCAGACCGAGCCAATGGAAGCTTTTCGGTTTGTGATACTGGTGCCTATAGTGCAAATAGGAGTTGTTCTATGTGTTGTGGGCTTTTTATAGACTTAATTTGGTGTATGTGTACTCCTGCAGGCAGGAGTTTACCAGTAAGAGGATTACAGTGCAGTGGTGCTGTTGGGTTAAGCGCAAGAAGATATTTTAGGAGTCTCAGTTGGATGTTAGTGTGTCCAGGCTGAAGTTGGCATCCCACATTATGCTTAGGTTAAAAGGGCAGTTTCCACAAAGAAGCTGGCTATGGGGTGGGGGCATCCCAAGATATTTCTCACGAGGCAGTGGAGTGGGCCTGAAGTTTGGTGGCCTCTTACATTTTTGTTGTGGTGTACCATTTTGGTCTCAATGGTCAACATTGGATTGGATGCAGATCCAAAATGGACGTTTGTGTATCATCAGCCTAGGAGGTGAAATGCAAGTGGTGAAAGCAGAGGAGGTCCATGAGAGGCTTAGGCTACATTTTGAATGGTATGGGAGAAATGGTGGAGCTGTGTGTTACCATGCGTGAAGGGTTGTTCAGCGGGTCTTACTCCACACTCAAAGTGTCAGAAGAGAAGCCCTCACTTGCTTGGTCTCAGGAGTGGACCACTGTATGGCAGTAGTGGAGGAGGATATTGAGATATACTGTGACGAAGGCAGCTGATCGTTCAAAATTGATAAGCATTGCATTGCAGCAGTAAAGACGAAACTGCCTGCATCAAGGGAAGACAGCAATCAGAAGAATTGTGCTCATGGTACCAAAAAGCAGCAATAAACCCTTTTATTGCAATGTACTTGAGAATAGTGAATGTAATGGTGCATGAAGGGTGATGGTGAAAGACGTTTTTAGGTCTGTGTTAACCACGAATGTTTGATTCTACTAAATGATATGTATAATCTACTTACTCACAGGGGGGTTTCAGCCAGCCCTCTGCATCCATTGGTCTGTTGTAGTGTCATTCATATATTTCTTCTGCCCATTACTGTATAGGGCAATGGGTCAGCCCACTTCAGCCATTGGCTAACTTCTTTGTGAGTGAGGACATTCTGCGGGTTGACAAGGGGCACAGACAAGGGGCACATCGACACAAAAAGTAGTTCTCTTCAATGCCAGATATTATTACAGCAAAACATGCTTTTTGAGACCCAAAGTATTTTTGTCCCAGCCAATTTCAGGTCGAGCCTAGAGTCAGCGCGCATGCGCTGCTCTGCGAGGCATGCTGTATCCAGTCTATGGGCATTGATCCAACCTCTCGCTTCCCATTGGTTCCTTTGTATGTGTCTGAATTCCCTTCCTCTGGCTAACTTTGACATTGGTCCTTCCTTTTGGTGGGTGGTTCCTGTCCCTGGCGACAGGCCCCGTTACATGTGTAATTGCTCCTCTGTCTACTTCGTTTCCTTTTTGCACTTCTTTTTAGGTCGATCCTAGTCGATAAAGCTGGTATCCTTTCCCAATAATCAAGACTTTTCTGCAGCTCATGTAGAATTCTGGTCTAATGTAATCCCTCAATAGTGCTCTACGAAAGTGAAAGACCACAAAAATGGCTTTGATCTAACGGGAATACATTACAAGTCTCCTGCCTCGCTGTCTCCATCACGGACATCTTACAGGGGAGTAAACATCTGATCACACCCTCTAACCAAAATGGCCATGAGCGTGATTGTGGGTCTACGGACACACTTACAGTACATATTGATAAAGGAAGCAGACAAATGTGGAACCAAAGCCAGCCTAAAGTGGATAATACAAAAAGCAATGTCTCTTGGTCTTGGCTCTCGAGGAACCTAAATGAAAAATTAAACAGTAACTCCAAATTTCCTTTTTGGTGGCAATTTGATGATTATGTCCTAGAACTTGGCTGGCCTGGAAACATAAGTTGCATAGCTTGATGAGATTCTGCACAGCAATTATCTGTCTACAAGAGACTTGGTCTTTTACTAAATTTGACTGGGACAATTATTTCATTATTGATGTTCCTGCAACGAGGGTTAGGAAAGGTCATGCTAAGGGTGACCTCTCTACCCTCCTTACAGTTGATACAGTGGGATTTTGAAATAGTACAACTTTCGAGCAACAATATACAATGCATCAAAATAAAACAATATCTAAAGCAAGTGGTTTTTCGGCTATTTCTATTCAACATCTACGTTCCGCCTGGTCCGGAATACAATACACAGATGAATGAGATATTAGTTCTACTAGAGACCATCCTTGAGTCAGGAGGAAATTGCCAAATGATAATAAAGGGTGACTTTAACGCTAAAATCTCAAATGCAGCTATAAAAACATGGAACTGGAAGAAGCTTGGTCCATTCCTGATTCAATCTTTCCCACAGAGATAAAGGCTGATAAACACAGAAGAATGTTCCTGGAATCGTTGCCTTGAATAAACGGTGTGATATTAAATGGAAGAACTGACGGGGATGTACCGCCTGCCTTCACCAGAAAGGGGGTCACTGGCTCCTCTATCACTGATTACACCATAACCAGTCATGACCTATAGCAGAAATATTTGCTCTTTAAGACTGAGTTTGTTCCAGGTAGTGACCATGCCATATTTTATTCCCCTCTTTTAATGCACAGAGCTCTCCATCAGTCAGGACCTGTTTATCTTTCTGCCAGGATTGCCTACTAGAGCCTGATGAGAATGTTACATTCATCCAATAATCAGCTAGCCAAAATTCCAAAAGTTTGTTTGGCTAAAGCAGGCGGACGTTTTCTCTCATTTCTGGGCCCGGTCAGTTGAAACAATCTCCCTCTAGACTTGCGATAAATAAAGGCTGAAGTAGTATTTAAGAAAAAAGCTCAAGACTTGGCTCTTCTCACAGTAACCGTCATCTTCTTTTGGTTTCTTACATAGACTGTATAGCGCGTGGACACTTTTTGAGTATCTGAGCGTTCTATCACATCTATCACTATCACAAACTTGTAAAACTTACGTCATCTTGGTCCCTAACAGAAGGAAACAGGGATGCTTTATAGCCTGTAAGCAAGGTGGAATTAATTGGAACTCCAACAATATATCCAAGATGAATGCAGTAGTCGTGTCACCTCGTCTTCACCATTCTCTTGAAGAAAGCAATCCTATTTTGACCTACAAAGAGATAATTACAGATGCTGTCTATGAGATCCAAAGGAGGAGAGTAACTCGTAAGGAATCGGAACACCCAAAAAAAGGAGTTAAAGAAAGTAGACCTTTCTCTGAAGTTGAATAAGCTCATTCATCAACAATTTATTGCCCCCTCAGCCACAAGGGGCAAAGAAAATCAAGCTCTGCGAAGGTAAAGAGGAAAATTCACTCTGAATGTGGTAAAAATATCATGGATAAGAACTGGGTAGAACTGTAGCTTATCTCTAAGTTTATGGGCAGTAGGAAAAAAGCAGCCGCAATCCCACAGAAGGGATGCAAGGATTTTTCCAAGCCTACTCCAGAGTAATCTACACAACATCTCCTACAGAGAAGCAGATAGAGATGTATATAAGGAGAGCAAGATCTTCAGCAGCAATGGGTCCTGATAAAATTTAAAATTCCTATAAAAGTCCTGCAGGATGACCAAGAAGGCTGGAGTAAGCTCCTCACTCCTATTCTCATACTGTTAAGAAACAGGACTAATTTCAAGCTCTTGGACAGGAAGTGTAGTAGTCCCTTTGCATAAAAAAAGGTTCCCGTCTAACTCGGGTAATTATTGTCAAATTGCATTACTCGATGCAACAAGGAAGATTTTTGCATCAAGTGTTTTGAACCATCCCAGGGACTGGACGTACTCGAAGGGTGTGATACCGCTAGTCCAAGCAGGCTTTAGACCCAAACATTCTTTGACCGATTAT
The DNA here is from genome assembly GCA_963921515.1 of Calotriton arnoldi. Taxonomy (NCBI): domain Eukaryota; kingdom Metazoa; phylum Chordata; class Amphibia; order Caudata; family Salamandridae; genus Calotriton; species Calotriton arnoldi. The sequence goes on from CAWUFW010003939.1 coordinate 1,058,163, forward strand.
ATTGCAATCGTGCAAACCATTATTAATAAGTGGTGGCTAAATCGCAAGTTGTTTACTCAGTTTGTCGTTTTCTCTACTGCTACTTTTGAGAAGGTTGATAGACCCCGTCCTTGGGAGAAATCTAGTTAGGCTTGGGATCCCCAGTGACTTATTAAGACATATTGTTGAACTTCACACATCAACTTGGTGCAGGGTCCTAATGGGGCGAAACAAGGGATTGACTTCTAAAATTTTAACTAAAAACGGCCTGAAGCTGGGATGTATTCTAGCCCCACTTCAGTTTTCCTTATTCCTTAGTGATCTGCCTGCTTTAATAACATCAATAATTTTCCCCGCCAATTTGCACTTCATAAAATATACACATTTTAATGTACGCAGATGATATCATTTTTCACCTCACTCCCATTGGTCTCCAGCATAATTGGGATGTGCTTTTTGAATATGCAAAGGTACATTTCGTGAAAATAAATATTACCAAGTACCTTTCAGAGGGAAGAGACAGTACTGACCATTTGATTGGAAGTTGGGTGGTAGGCCCATGGAGGTGGCCACAACATATGCATACTTAGGAAGGGTTTTCTCCCAGACCTTAGAAAGCACCTCGCACTTTACTCATTTGGAGCTCAAGGCATCAGCGCACATAGGCGCTCTAAAAATACTTTATTGTTCATCGGGTAGGAGATATTTTAAATTTCTTTTAGATATTATTCGGTCAAAGATACCCCCCTATTCTTTCTTATATACTTGAATATATCTGAGTAAGTAGGTGGTACATTATAAACTTATTCGAAGGAGGCTCTTTCGGAAGATAGTATCCCTGAATCAAGCAATCACCGTCTAGGCATTATGTTTAGAGTTTTCCATCCTCAGTGCCTATTTTAGATCCTTGGCTAACGTGATCAGATGGACTTATAACCTTCATGCGACTGAAGGCTCTCTGAGAGCCCTCCTGAAGAAGGAAACCCTCAAGGAAGAAGTACGAGTTCACACTTTTAATATTAATCTTGAGACCGCACTTGTGAATTTTCAATGCTCTATCACCCATTTGCAATTATTGACACCAGCACAACTAAAGTTGTTCTTGAAAAATACGATGGCCAGACTAAGTTGCTCCTGGGACACTGTACACTGTTCTCCATTGGAAATTTACAAGCCCTACTCGGACAGCCTTTGATTCAAGACAAATCGAGGATAATCAAAGTTTACATTGGATCATAGTACGAGGTGATTCATAATTATGTCAAGACTGGGCATTTTATGGTCAACCAACTTTACAAGTTGTTGGTCAGACAAAGAGACAAGTCTGGAATATGTGAATTATGCAAGGGTGGGATTCAAGATATTAAGTCCGTAAATGGTTTTTAAAACCTTTATGTCTCAAATATGGTGCGCTTAAAACCAATGATCTGATCGCCCCTGATGAATTGGTATGCCACAATTTGCACAAAAAAAAATGAAATCAATTTTACCACTGTATTAGCAGTATATTACTACGGAGACTGTCTTGTTTTATAGGTTTTTAAATAATTATTTATGACTGTATATATTTTTGATCTCCAACAAGATCGAAATCAATAAAATTGATCTGACTGATATAGACATTATCTTTTTTGAACCACGCACAAACACTTTGAAAAATTGACAAGAATGATAATCACTCATACCTTTTATATCCTATAAAAAGCCCCATAGTCAGGAAAAGATTAACACAAAAACAAGTATTTGAATATTTTAATAATAAAAATCTAAGTCATTCCAAACCCATTTTAAATACAGAAATATATTTACAAATATGTCCAAAACAGGACTAAAATATTTATTGAAATCCAGTACCTTTAAATATTGTGCTTTCATAGATACATAAGAAAATCTGCATATAAAAATACTTTACATGGGATACACTAATAGTTTGCGGATAAAAATACACATTTAATAATGCAGTAACTGTATAATATCATTCAAAATGCATAGGAAGGGATACAAGGACCATTTAAAGCCTTTAGTAAACCTCTTCATTAAAAACCATCATGAAGCCACCAACAGCTTCAGACCTTTCCCATATATTGCATATTAAAAAAAAATACTCCCTCTGCAGTGTCTGCTTATGGCACATGGTAGAATAAATTACAACAAAGGCAGAGGGGTTTGCAAAAAATGTAAAAATCCCACTGCAACAGTAGGGTTGATGCACCGTAGGCCTATCTTTTAAAAAAAGAATTGGAATGGCTGAAAACAAGAGTTGCAAGGATTTCCACTGTAAATCACCTGAGAGCATAGTGTATGGCCAATCAGCAGCAACGTCATTCAGCCAATCAGAGTATGAGATTGGTTGAATGTTCCATGCTTCTTGTTAATTCAGATCATATTGTGCTCTGGGGAACACACATCGTTTTAGAAGACCCATGTCATCCATTGATCTGCCATCCAGACGTGCTTCACAGAGAATTAGGTCTGAAAGGGTGAACTTGCAGACACAGACGTTTGCTATAGGCTGGGGAAAGTGAATTGTGGCTATTGGGTTGTAACTTGAACCAAATAACTAGCAGAGTAAGAAAAGCAAAGACTACTTAAGATACTATGCTTCCTTCCAACAATGTGCTTCATCCGACTTTCCCAAGAAAACTGGGATATGATTCATTAAAATTGGTTCAAACTTAAAGTGCTAAAAAAGGCCATCACAAGTTGTTACAGAAACCCCCTTTTGGCACACATGTTGGCTTGCAATCTCTGGAGGCTTGCAAAGAGACAGCTGACATAGGGTGTGAGTGAAACAATCCTATCCACTTTAATATAGCCCCATCCATATCCGAGTGGGCAACATAACGCAAGCAATGTAAGAGTAAGTATGAGCCACCATTACGAAGAGGCCACATAATGGACCTAAAGACGGATGCCAGGCTTGGGCATGTCCATAAACTCACAAACTTGTATTTTCACTGGCACAACACACACAAGGGCACACAATAAAACACAGGGGTCTACCTTTTCCTGTTTAAATGCAAGGCAATGTACCAGCAATGACCAAACACCTCTTCCTAAATTCTGAATACAGAACTGCTTTACCATGTGGATAACACTTGTCTTGGTGCGCTGTTATGTGCCAGCCTTCTCTGATGCTTGGAAAGCAAGCAATTGGGATTCTTAGGTGTGGACATCTACTTAAGTAACCTAAAAAAAGTGCTTGGAGTGAAAAAATAAACTAGAACAATGAAAAGTTAGTCATGCATATAAACTCAATGTGAAATAGTGAAACAAGTGTGTTTTAAAGTGTAAGAAAATATTTGATTATAGGAAGTAGATCGTGTTGAGGGGAAAAACAAAAGTAAAATGGCTGTGGGATGTGGAATAAAACTGTGCATTCTGGCACTAAATATTAAATATAGTTGCCGGACAACAAAACAATATGTAGCTCTTCCAAATTATGGATTATGCCCTTAAATCTGGATTGTTATTAAGAGTGAAACACCAGTGCTTAGAGTGTGCTTTGCAGGGAGAAGGAAAGTGTTGTACGGGGATGAAGCTGGAGGAGGCTTTCCACAGAAAGTAACAGGACAATTTCACAGCAGTAAAACTAGAAAACGATAGCACCATATGGAAGGGTTGTTTACAAAGCATGGTCTCGCTTGGCATGATGGGACAGGAAGGTGAAAAACATCACAAATCTACCCATCCTTCCTTCCAATTCAAATTGGTTAAGTTTGACGAGTTTGTTGCAGGAAAATTGATGAGCCGAAGAGTTCTTCAAAGCCAGTGGTATGGCAGACCCCTGAAGAAGGTCATGGTAGACATGAGGCGCTGAAACATTCACTTAAGGACACAGTAACCCCTTCTAGACTGCCTTCCGGCAATGCATATCAAACGATGGAAAACGAAGGAGGTGGCAATGTTCCATAAATCCCGTTGTATTAACTGTCACATGGCACAAATAGTAGTGCAAAATAAAATAGAAAAAGAAGTCCATTTTCTAATACTCTGGTTTAGGCTTCGCACAGTATGGACAGAAAAGTTTCAGGTGAGGAATCCCAGCCCCCCCTGCTTTCTTCTCATAATGTCTTGGTGCTTGTTTTGGTCTCAATGCACATGGAATGTTTCACTGGCAGCTCTTCATCGAGCTGAGGATTTGTGACATGTGCCAAAGGGTTGCGACTTATGACTAGGTCCAGTTTGTCTCCAGCCTCTGAAATCAGCGGAACAGCCAAGCAGCAATCAAAGTCTCTAGTGCGGACATGGTTCACCTGGGGAAAAATTGGAAAAAATAAACAGATTTAATACCAAAGACTTTGCCGGGGTTGGCACCATTGGATTCCCATAGCAGTCAAATCTTTAAAGGGACCATCCAGTAGAGGAAGAAACTTCTTGTCAACCTTGTATCTCTAACAATTACCAACAATAGGCTTTCTGGAGTGTTACCTTGTTTGAGGTGGAGAAGTGTGGCTCAATGGTTAGAGCGGCAGACCCTGATGCAGAGATCTGGCCCGGGACCAGGGTTCAATTCCCGCCTCGGCGGGTCTTGGGCTCAATTTCCTCGGACCTGATAATTCTCGCCTCGGTGCCTATTCTAATCATGGGTCCCACTCTGCAACTCTGGGCAATAGCTTGCTTAATCTCCACAACGGCCCCAACAGCGCTGGGATGCCTGGCTTCACCCTGGGGGTGCCCAGGAGTGGACATTTCACAGGGAAAAGCCAGGAAGGGTTCCACAGCGGTATGCGTACAGCGCCAGGACACCCCTTTGGGGGTATAAGTGCGCTTTACAAGTACAAATTTCAATTTCAATTTATTGTGACATCCTTCACCAGATGGCCCCTTTAAGAAGCAGAGGAAGCGCAGGCCAATGCTGCACCAGAGCAGAATGGAAATACTGATATTGTTAATAATAAAGATAATAAAAATGCCCAAATTAATTATGTTAATATTAATAATCAGTGCTAATAATATTAATGCTACTAAGAAGGATGTGATTAATAATACAACTAATAGTAATAAGAGTTCTGTACAGTAGAGTTTACACAGCTAAGTACCTTTGGCCATTCCTGCACTCTAAGCTCTGTAGCACTTTACGGTGCCTCACATAATTGGAGCACACTAAAGATTAGATGAGGATTCATTATGTTTGATGTACGAGCATTAAGATTTTAAAGGTTTGCTTGTGCAGCATTTAAAAAAAATGATAGTTTAATTGTAATAGTGAATTTAGTTTGAATATAATATTATATTTGCTTATCAATTAAGGTCTGTGGATTGTTGTGCATTTCTTCTTACCTAAACCAAAACACAGCAAACTGACTATCAAATCACAACTACAATGGCACTGTATTTAAAAGAAGTAATGCATCAGTTCTTGCAAAGCAGCCATTGTGAGGGACTGCAACAATACATTTGTAATTGCATTACCAGAGGCCCACTAGTGATTATATTAGGGCCCATGGAAGAAAAAGATTTTCACACCCTTGGTTCCGCATTTGCAAATTGATCTCCAATCAGATTTGTGGCTCACTTATCCCTTCTACAGTTCTGAAAGTCATCAGTGTTGCCTGTGTATAGCAGTATGGTAGCCTATAGTGAGAAACATTTATGCCATTGAGATGGTTTTGTCCATCATCAAAAAAGGTGTTGGAAATTTCCATGAGTTCCAGAAACAATATTGAATATTTCTTCTTAATGCTAATCAAGGTTTAAGTTAAGGCTTTATTATGCAATCTATGCCGGACCAAAGTAGCTGTAGAAAGGCAGCAATCTGTCGAATTTTATAGACCCTTGTTAAATCTTTTATATCAATAGAGATAGGTAAAATACGCATATATTCATCTTGATGCAAATGAGTAGAACCTATAACAGTGACAAAGTTTATATCACATTCTAGAACGGTGACCATTCTTAGAGGAAAAGCTCTCTTCAACCAACTTCTGAAGACACTGTTTTCTTTTCTGATTGTGGAGTCCACAATGTGGAGGGACCTTGCAATAAACCTTTTCTTTTTCTTCCCTACTTAGCTCTTCACTCCCAGGATCGCATGGCTTGCTCTAGGTTATTCTTCGGTGAAAAACCAAGCTAGCTAGCTATTGTGATCAGACCTTGGTAAGCAAGGAAGGGTATCCAACGATCAAGCAGAAATCTTTTGGATCCAGTGATATCTCCTAAAACAGAATCATCTCCAAGTATGTGCTCACACTGAATAAAACCCAGCTCAACTACTGGACAGCACAACTGTTATCTTTACTTTGATGATTTTAATTTTTCGTTGCTCAGATTCAGAGTTCATCCTCTCTCATATATGGGGTGTACTTTAAAAAACTTAGATATAGTAAGGATGAAGTCAACGTGTACCAGTATTTTGCTAGCATGAGATGCATTCTTAGAAGTTATTTAGCTAGACAACAGCTGAACCAATCTGGACCAGAAACAAACTTCAGCTAGAGAAACAGAGAATTGAAAGGGGATCATAATGCTGATCCAGGCAGGGAAGGGACAAGTATGCTAAGAGCATTTAAAAATAGTTGCTTCCACACTTTCCCCAGATTGGGACTACCTTGGAAAGGAGCTTACAGAGGTGGGGGCATTTCCGACAAAGGCCCAGAGATAAAGAGTTCAGTTCTCTGAGGGGTACTGGAAGTTACAGATTTCTCTGCGACAAAACACGAGAACTAGACTTTTTGTAATGGATGTTTTATAGTAGGTCTTTTGGAGTATGGGTCCATGGAAAGCAGAAAGAATCCACATAATATACCAAAGGTTTTTCTTCCTCAAAAAATGTGTAAGGGGAACATTTTCATTGGTTCCTGACCTGTGAGTATTTGGTCTATAATTGGTTCCAGAAGTAACTTCTTTTGCTGTTATGCAATAAACTCCTGAACAACTACATTTGTGGAACGGCAACTAAGTGATCAGGAAAACTGGGATTTCTTCATGATCTCAACATCTAGCATCCTTCCGACTCAAGGCTACTTTTTTCTCACTAGGAGGCTTAGAGAACTGCTATTGTTGTCTCTTGTTCGGATTTTCCATTCTTTTTTCAGCTACCAGTGTCCAAATGAAACTCTGGTCACATATTTGGTACACTAAAGGTGCCCACACCCACTGCATCATATCAATATAAAAATACAGTATCACATCTTCAATTACCTGAAGAACTCTGTCATAGGGATGGAGACCACCTCTGTCAGCTGGGCCATCTGGCCGGATCATGTTGACATAGACTCCCTTTTCAAGAAGGCCATCTGACACACTGAACCCAAAGTCTTCAATATCTGGGTCCTTCAAAAGTGTTATCTGCAAAGGATTCAAAGTAAAATTTATTTCCCTTCTCTCAGCAGGACTTCTGAAATGTTAGAGAAGATCCAACTTGAAATACAGAAATAATAAGAAGAGTTCCCCTTATTTGGCATGTAACATTTTTATTTCTGGAATAGGAAACATCTCAGCCATCATGTGTTAGACACCTCCATGAGAAAACTTAACTTCGTGAGATAGAACAAACTAATCTCTAACCCAAAATCCAGCAAATTTTCATAGGCTTGAGTCAGGGTGTTTCATGTCCTGTGGCTCATGAAGTGCTTGACAGAGTTGAATGTGTTTTTCGTATTATTGAGTTTCATATTATAAAGTTAAAATGTGTTATTTGTTGAAGAGGAGGTATTTAAGGTACTGCGGCAGAGAGGTTTTGTCTTCTGTATTTAATTAGAATTTCAGTGCCTTAGTTAAGATAATCTTATAATTCTATTTCTTCCTATGACTGTTCTGACGCTATTTAAAGTAAGTTATTAAAGAATACTCCTAGAATTACAATATATCCATTTACAATGTCAGTATCTGGCAACTTTTGGTTCAAATAGGGTCTTGATCATTTCTGTTCAAATGTTTCGGGCATTCACTTCAATTTTAGTGCATCCACGTCAGCACAAAATTAAATTATCACATATGTCGAGGCTAATGATGTAAAGTGGGGTTATATACCTCTTCATTAACTACTCCCAATCCTACGGCATGAATACAATTTGCACTCAAATGGAATCCCATTACTTTTTCACAGTCACAAGCCCACTATCACAAAAATACATCAAGAATATTATTTAAAAAATCCCAATTACCTCTAATACATAGCTAAAACAATAACCAATCACAATGCAGGGTAGTTAAGCATGACTAGCCATGCACTACGGCACAGCTCTTTCATGCACTCACAATTTAGTCTAGTTTCCCAAAATTTCAAGAGTTGTGACTTGTGAGGCTATGACTCAGAGTTTGCATTATGAAAAAATCCAAAACGTTTTAGCGGGAACTTAGAAAACGATTGTTTGATTAAATCAAGTGGCACTAGAAATCATCACACCACATCCAGACACTGCAATAAAATTACAAGGTGTACGCGGTACCGTTCTGGCAAATATGGAAACAGAAAAAATATTTTAATTAAAATAAATGTATTGTTCCTCCTTGGAATGTTCAATATGTGCTCCCGAATACTGCCACTTCCAATCTGAGCACTTCACTGAGAGCCAAGTGCCAGAGTCACTACCAACACTTGCACGCAGATGTCGAGACCACAGATCTAAACTGGGGAACACTGCAACAGCGTCTCTTGTTCATCTGCAATTCAGATTGCAGACCAGCGCAGTGTACTGAGGTAGAGTGCACTCCTAGTTTACATCATGCTGGTCATGCTATGCATCATAGGCATGGTTAGGGAGCCCCCTTTGCAAATACAGCTTACACTTAGAACCATGAGGTGTGCAGGTGCATATGCAAGATGAGTCCACTGTGCACCGCTGCTTCACATGACAGATCGGGGTGTGCACTGTGGAACCACACAGCAGCGGCTCTCAGCACAAGTCCATATGGTGGATCAGCTAGTGCTAGTACTGAGATTGCTTTTACAGCTTCCCTATGATGGCAGCATCTGACAAAGCCACCGTGAGACCTACATGGGTACGCTCAATGGCTTGTAAACATGCACTGCTATATGTTTATCTAGCAGTAATGCACCATGATGCCCCACCTCCCCTTCGCACACAACCCAGACTCATGAAGCCATGTCATGAGAGGACAATCCTGTTGGCAAGAACTTGGTTACTACTCGGACCTTGTGCAGCTCCAGAGGGGTTGGTGACATCATTTCCTGCAGCTCATCCTTTGTGGGCTTCACGTCCAGGTTCCTTTTGCTTTCCTTGGAAGGAGTGTGCTCACTGAGAACTCTGGCACGCCGGTGGGGACTTCCTTTCCTGAGAGGGCTGAAGCCAGACTGGCTAACTGAGTCTATGAGAATCTTGCTGCTATCAAGGCCCAGGCTGTGCACACTACCACTCATGATGGAAGCCTGCGAATGAAGGCATAAACCTGGTTACAAATGGCAGTCCAAGCATACACTCCAACCTTTAAGAAGCAATACCACCTGTATGTTGACAAAGTAACTGTACATTGTATACATTCCTCTAAACAACATTTAGAGTCTTTTTTGAATGGCTGTCATATCAGAACAATCCTCAATCTATTCATCGAAGCAACATGCATTGGCAAAGCCAATAGGATGGGCCTTTAATACAAGTGCCAGTCCATTGGCTTTCCTAGATTTTTTTTCTTCCTCAGATGGATAAGAGGCATGCATATAGCAGCCATCTTGTGATGGTTATTTTTACGCATTCTGAAAATGCTTTAAAGCATTGCCACCATCCGTGCACGGGGGCCATCTTGAAATTATTTTTTCCAGTCTAGATAGCCATACAAGGCAATTGGTCTTGCCAATGTATTTGATCAAAAAGCATTGAAAATGTCAAAAGCACATGCAGTGGTAGCCAGCAGCAGAAACTAGTGGCAGGGCCACATCCTGCACAGGGGAGGGGCAGCACCAGGAGGATCTTAGACAGCATAGGATAGATGGAAAGCTTACCACAGAGCAATGCTAAAAGCAAAACATAATGGCAAAGCCATGTATCCTTCAATGAAATGATATGACATTAAAGACCCAAGAGAAAAAAGTAATATGCTGCAAATCAGAATGTGAGCATGGGTGAGCACGAATGCGCAATGCGGGTGAGGGTCCTGCCTCGCTCTGCTTGGCAGGACGCTCTGCCTCCTGTGTGTGTTGCGCTCCTTCACTCACATTCTAATTCACCTCCCTGAAATTACCAGACCGGTGCCCCCGCTTTGTATTTTTCTCTGTGTTGGTTGCATAAGAGACCATTATCTTTACTCACACTCTCGGATAACTCTCTAGTACCTGCTCTCAACTCCGGCGAAGAAATGATTGGTCCTGGACCGCCACTGCCCCTTTGTTTTTTCTCTATGATGGCTGCCTCGGAGAGCAGTCCTTCTGCTTCTATTCTATGGTAACTTTGCGGTACCAGCCTCCCACCACCAGCCGTACATAAAACGATAATAAAACGAGATTTAAACTCGTTTTATTATCGTTTTATTTTAATCCCCTGGACCCGCCCCCAGGACTCTCACTGGGGGCGGGTCGAGGGGATGACACTGCTGGTGGGGGAGTGGAGGGCACTCCCTTCACTGCGCATAAAGGTGTTTCGCCGGCCGTCTCAGGCCGGCCCCTCATGCGAAGTGAGGCTCTCTCCATCCCCAGCTGCGTTGCTGGGGCTGGAGAGAGCAGGCACAGACTCCCAGTCTGCCTGGGAGCGCAAGTTGCCGACGCTCAGGCCAATCCTGAAGCTGCTTTCGTGTGAGAGCAGCTTCAAGATTGGCTGCAGGGCAGACTGGGAGCCTGGGCCCATCCCCAGAGCCAGAAGCAGGAAGAGCTGATGCGTGGGAGACTGTGGCGGCAGCAGCGTTAATGAAAGTTTATTTTTTATTTTTTTACCCAAACCCTCCTCACCTCCCCCATCTCCCTCCTCCCCACCTCCCTCCTCTGGCGAGGCCTGCAAACTTTGGATGGGGACGGGCCGCTGCTGGGTACCTGCCCTCTACTCCAGCTCAGAAGCTTCTGGCTGGTGTCTTTGGTTAGCTGGTTCCTTACCTGGACAGTAGTGCTGGGCTTCACTGGCATTATCATGGCTGAACCTAATATTGAACTTCAATCACCAAAGAGACCAGATAGGTACACTCCTTATTTTCTCTATGTGCTCAACAGGTCTTGACATTTGCAGTCAAGGATGGCTCCCTATTGACCGCCCCTAGGTTGAATCTCTTCACTGTCTTATGAAGAACCTCATCAATTACCCCGTTGGGGCTGAAAATTGACACTAGAATTCCTTCACAAAATGGACAGTTATCATTAATATCTTAGTGCCTGCTTGGTAGTGTTTCTTCTGTTTTGCACCTCACTTGTCACTAAAAGAAATGTGCAGTCACACCTTTTTTCATTCTTTTTGTATACCACATCGGTATCGTATCAAAGATGTCTCTTTATCCCATTTTCCTTGGGGGACTTACTATTTACACTAATATTAATTTGTCATACATTTATGAATGGTGTGTTCTTTTTCGTTGGCCTAGCTACCTGGCCTTAATCCCGGTAAAATATCTCCTCCCCTATTTTGCCACACTGACATTGCCCAAGTTCTCGGGGTTTTCAGCTCTGCTCTGTTTTCTTGCACAGCGTTTCCTTGGGCATGAAGGACAGCCCAACTAACCAAGAGGAAGTTTTTAAAAAGTACAAAGAGCCAATGGATGAAGGGGCCCACTCGGTGTACTGTACGTGTATGTTGTATATCTTTAGTGATGTAGTAACAGGAGCTCTCCAAAACACAGCTTCAGCAGTGTGCAAGTAAGAACAGAAAAGAAATAGGCCAGAAATCCTCTTTAATGCATTCATGTATGTGTTAATATTTTAGGGGATGAACTCTAAATTCTCCAAGTACCATTCTAGCGAGACATTTGCCCGTTATCAGGTTCACTTTTAATGACGAGATTTACTTTCAAATTATCGAAATCACATTATGAAATGAAATTTGTACTTGTAAAGCGCACTTATACCCCCAAAGGGGTGTCCAGGCGCTGTACGCATACCGCTGTGGAACCCTTCCTGGCTTTTCCCTGTGAAATGTCCACTCCTGGGCACCCCCAAGGCCCCAGCGCTGTTGGGGCCGTTGTGGAGATTAAGCAAGCTATTGCCCAGAGTTGCAGAGTGGGACCCATGATTAGAATAGGCACCGAGGCGAGAATTATCAGGTCCGAGGAAATTGAGCCCAAGACCCGCCGAGGCGGGAATTGAACCCTGGTCCCGGGCCAGATCTCTGCATCAGGGTCTGCCGCTCTAACCATTGAGCCACACTTCTCCATCCATTATTGGTATCAATCACAGGACAGGAGCATCTATTATCTAAACATATGTTATCATTGATGGTAAAGTACTATAGCATGGTATCCTTAGTCAGTTTTGTACATCATATTTCCATCAACAATACCCAAACATCATGATTGATATTGACCAAGTATACAAATTACCCAACCCGAAATTATAGGAATATACATTAGCGATACACAGGAGTTGCGTAATCTTGATGCCAAAAATCTTGATTTAGCTACCATCTTCCAGGGTCCGCGCCTGCCAGAATAGTGGAGATGCTTTGGCCTGAGATCAATGTGAACATTTGTTTCCATATTTTGCTCAAGGCCTGAAGGGAAAAAGGTTCTAGCAGAGAAGCGTGCTTGCCCGTGACACCTCCCTCTAGTGGCTGGAGGGTGTAGAAGATTCTGAGAAACAGGAAGCAGTTTGCCTTTCTGCAATTGTAGCAGTGCTACCACAAGGAGTACAGCTTGGAGGACAGGAAAACCTGCTAAACCTACCTGGAAAAAACGTTCTCAATAGCATAACTTTATATTTGTTCGTTGTTGAGCTTTTTGGCAGAATATGAGAGACTACAGCTGGACACTGAACTAACCTACAAACTTTTGTAGTCTTTTCTAGACCTCCTGCTGCAATAGGAAATAGCCGATGGCGATACAGAGAGCCAGTTGGTGAGTAACAGCCAACAGGCTCATGGTGGTCACGTGCGTGAGGCACTTCCTATAAGATTGCAATCGTTTTTGAATTCCTATATTTATAGAGGTCCCGAGGCACCACACCAAGTTAAAAAGAATTTTTTTTTTTTTTTTTTTTTTTTTTTAAATCACACAGTGACGTATGATCTGTCTGGGTTTTACTGGAGCATGACTGAGTTCTATGTATGACAACTGCTATAGGGCGTTGTAATTTGAATGCTCTGCTATGATAAACATTCGTGTGAATGGCACCAGGGACTTTTGTGTTGAATTGATATGCCATTTTTGAACTCCCAAAAAGTACAAGTATGAGGATAAAATCTTTCACCAAGACCAACCACCAACTTCTACTCAGGACCAGACATTTTGAGGTTAGCCATAAAGGGTGCCCAGGTCCAATTCAACCTCATTCGTTAGATGATTTTTTGTGTTTATTGTGCATTTCCCACATTATAACACTGAAGGCATGTTGGAATGGGCATGTGATCTGCATGATATTGCAAGCACACATCCGTGCCACAACTTACCCAAGAGCGAGTTTCCAATGTTTTTTACTCTTTTAGCCTCAGACCACCATCATGCGTGTACATGAATGCCCACTGTAGCTGTGACATGCAGACCTAGAGTGGGGCTTTGTGGTCTGGAGGGAAGCACCATGCATGGCCTTTGTATTGTCAGATCACTGGGTGCACAGTATTAGTAGCGGTGGAAGTGTGTTGATTGATTGTGGCACCAGAAGCTTTATGAAGCAAAAGTGCTAAATAAATATTAATATCAAAAAAGGGAAAGGCAGGACTGGCCTTTTTCTTTCAACCTGCTTGTGGTGTGTGGAAAGGAAACTGTCTCCTGAGATGTAAAGAGGCATTGCCTTGCTGAGTCCTACCCTTTTTTGCTTGCTTTCTAGCGCTACCCAGTTAGATTTGAGAAGTGTGTTGAGAGTGTCAAGACCTCTGTATCCTTAGAAATGCAAGGTTAGCCTTTTAAAGTGCCTACCCTTTTGTTACCCTGGAGTTGCTGCCCTGAAAAAGTTGACAGGCATGAGGGCGTCCTTCCCCATTGTGCGCATGATTCAGGTTTCTTCCAGTGGGTACTCCGAGCATGACCCATCCTAACCATCATCACCTGAAGATGAAGTGTAGGGCTGACTTTTCTGGGAATGGATACATAAACAGAACCTCCACAATCCATTCCAAGGGCTATGCCCTGCAGGACTAATGGAAGGGAAGAAGAAACTCTAGATTGGAAAATACTCGGAGTTCCAGGGCTGGTGCTTTGACAGCCAGAGTTTCAGCCAGGTGAAAGGACATCTAAAGAGATTTGCAACAATCTTCTGGAAGTGCTATGGGTCTGCACTGAAAAGACGTCTACCTTGCCTACAGTGAGTGGGAAGCTGGAGTTACCCTGCAGTTTTCTCAGAGAAGCACCACTGTAGTGTCGTGGCAGAGGAGGGGACCAAAGAGGCAGAGTCACTATCAACAAGCAAATAGAGAGAGCAGAACGGCCAGAAGACTACGGGTAGCCCCTGCTGCCTGTTTAATGTCCTTGGATTGCCATCAGCCAAGTCTTCCTCTCCCCTCCTTCGTGCCTGGGAGACTTTGAAGTTGCCAGTGTGGACTGCGGACATCATTGATTGCACAAACCCACTTGTGATCTAGCAGGGTCCTAGTGTGCACCAAAGGCGCAAATTGAACTGCAAATCTACAGTTGCTGCTGTGGACAGAACTATGCAACTGGAGAGAGCAAGTGCACCCCCATGACCCTTCACCCCCAGGGACAGGCCCCACGCATCCTAAAGCCTGGGCTTCAGGGACATCTGCAGGCCCCATATTAACTACTGTCTCACCTTTCTCCAAGTTTCAGGGAATGAACCATGATCCTTTTTGGGGGGAAGGGATGTGTTTGGGCATGTGACACTGGCTCCTAGAAACACAACACTCACCATCCTGACCGCAACCCATCTGCACCCATCAGAAGCAGCTAGGAGAAGTTGGGGCTGGGTGACCCTGCATCCACATTCGGTGGAAGCAACTACAGAACTGAAAATCGCCCCTGCATCAAGCACAGGAAAACCTAGTCTTGTAGAGAGCAAGCACCATAAAGAGGAGCATTGAGCTGGACCATTCCAGGGGCCAGTACAAGCACGGGAGCATACAGAGACTCTGGGTAAAAGCCACTCACTAATCCTGTACATCTAGATTTTCATATTCTTAGTGTTGGAAAAGGGATTATTAGTAGTGGTAAATATGCATCTACTACTGCCAATAAGGCCACTAACACAGACTAGGGCTCAGAATAGGTCTCAAATGTATTCCCATGCTCAATCCTTGGTAGCTTGGCTGCGAGCAGGCAGGCTTAACTTCCGAGATAGGTATGCAATGCATTTAAAAACACCAAATCAGTAAATAATTAAGACACAACAGGCAATAAAAATCCAACACAAATTGGTAACAATAGGAAATATTTGTATCTTTAAAATTAAACCAAAAAAATCCAATGTAGCGAACCGGAGATATGAATTTTTAAAGATTTAGCACAATATAGCACATAGAAACCTATAGCGCCTATTGGGACATCTGGTCACTCTAGACCGGGACAAATTCAAAGTTTCAGGCAGACTGTGATGGAGTCCTGCGCGGCTACCTCTCGCTGAAGGCCTCGGTCAAAGTTTTTACCTTCTGGCTTAGAAACATTTCAGGAGCTTTTTCTACCGGGGTCTCTTGAAGCTCTCAGCCAGTCTGGATTCGGTGAGGGTTCGCCGGCTTACCTTGCAACGAGCTCCCGGTCAAACCAATGGAAGTCACTCCTCCGGAGCTTTCCAGCAGGATGAACCAGAGATCCAGGCCGACTTGCGGTTTAAGGTGGGTGGCTTGACTCTCGCAGTTGGTCCCGGTCACCTTTTCTACATTCAGACTTTAAAACTGCTTTACAGAGCTTTTACTCACAGGGTCCCTCGATGCTCTCCACCTGGCCAGATTCAGTGAGGGTTCGCCGGCTTGAGTTTCGACCAGCTTCTGGTCAAACCCTGGAAGTCGTACCTCCAGAGTTTTTCAGAAAGGCCGAACCTGGAGGGCAGGCCGGCTCACATTGGAGGGTCGCCGGCTTGGCTGGCTAAATAGAGTCGGTCCACTTACGGAGCTATTTTTCAAAGTTGCTCCAAAGTTCTCCAAACCTCTGGACCTTCTTCCTGAAGTTCCTTTGAGGGTCTCAAAGTGTTCAAAACTTACTCCAAGGGTCTGGAAGCTCCAAATTGGTCCTTGAAAGTTTGGGTCTTCAATTACCACAATCCACTTGGACTAAACCCATACAAATTCACTGGAGTCACTTGAGGCTGGGGGCTCTTGGTGGTGATGATCCAGGTGAGCTCTGTTTACCTGTAGCTTGCAGGGAGTCAACTCTTTAGTCCTTTTGAAGCAGGTTTGATCCACAAGGACTGTAGTTCCAGATTGTGCAGCAGGCGCAGTCAGTCAGAGTGCAGGGCCTGGTTAGGGCAAATCAAACTTCCAGCATGGACCCTTCCTTCTGTAGTTTCAAGCAGCAGATATGAGAGGCACTGCCCCTCTCTAATACTTATTCAGTGTTCTCTGGGGTCAAACAGGAGGGCAGTCCTGTCCAATGAGGTGCAGGGCAACACCATAGAGCATGACCATTTCCTCCAAAGTGTGGCATAATGGTCTCTCAGAAAGCACTATTTCTCCAAAATTCAATATGGCTGAAGCCTCAGCAGAGGCACAAGAGCTGGCTAAACCAACCTCCAGGATGGCTCATCTCCATATTCTCCCTCCTTCTGGCATCTGCACATTCCTTCCTTAAGCCTGCCATCTGGCTGGGTTCAGAGGAGGTGGCCATAGATGGACCTGACTTTTTCTGCCTATCCTCCTGGGCCTTTGAAGTTTATGGTTTACAACCCCTCCCCCTTGCTCAGACATTCCTATGCAGCAGAAACCTCTCCTCTCAGAATGGCTCTTCACCCCAGGTGCCACTTATCACTTCATCAAACCAGCCTTGCTAATCCACTTAACTCTGACCAATCAGAGCAGAGCACTGGAAGGCTGAATTTCGGCTTACATACAAGGTTGTCTTATAATGTATAGTTTCTTACCTGTCAGTGTAGTTTTGCAGCTTGAGGAATTTTCTGGATTCACTATGCTGTGCATTATTCCGCCATCTAGTGGTTAGGTCCGGAATTGTAGTATTTTTTTTTTTTTTTTTTCGTGGCCAGTTGGCGTCGACATACCACCATTTGGTGTCCTTCTGTGACGTCGACGTGCTTCCTCCGGAAGCTCCCACCTTTGGTCGCCATCTTCGGATTCTTTTTTTTTGTCTAATTGTTCGTTCTGGTTTCATTTATTTCTTCCTCTTGTCTCATCTTTCTGGCGGAGGAGGGTGGGTTTGCTAGTGAATCCAGAAAATTCTTCAAGCTGCAAAACTACACCGACAGGTAAGAAACTAAGTTTTGCAGCGTGAATCTTTTCTGGATTCACTATGCTGTGCATAGACTTTGTAGCGGTTTGCTAGTCTTGTGGTGGTTGGGTGGAAGATGAGTGTTGGTTTGTGAAAATATGTTGTAAGACCTTTTGTCCTACTTGTGCTTCTTTATTCATTTGAATATCCACGCAGTAGTGCTTTGTGAACGTGTGCAGATCATGTTGCTGCTTGGCAAATGTCTTGAATAGGCGTATTTGCTAGAAAAGCTTCTGTTGCTCCTTTCTTCCTTGTTGAGTGAGCGTGCAGTTCTCTTTGTAATGTCTGACCTGCCTGTTTGTGGCACAACTGTATGGCTTGTGCAATCCATCTTGCAATGGTATTCTTTGTGACTGGTCGTCCAAGAAAACTGTTGGCAAATGATACAAAGAATTGTTTTGTTTTCCTGTATACTTTGGTTCTTTCTATGCAGTACATGACTGCCCTTCTGGCGTCCAGGGTGTGTAATGCCCTTTCTGCTTGGGTCTTTGGTTTTTGGAAAAAACTTGATATTTGTATTGCTTGGTTTACATGGAACTTTGATACCACCTTTGGCATAAATTGTGGATCAGTTCTCATGACGATTCTGTCATTATGTATTTGCATGTAGGGCTCTTGCAGTGTTAGAGCTTGCATTTCACTTACTCTACGTAGTGATGTAATTGCAACTAAAAACGCAGTTTTTAGTGTGAGCATTTGTAGCGGTGCTTTGTGGATTGGTTCGAATGGTGCTTTCATCATTTGAGCTAGTACTACATTGAGATTCCATGCAGGTGGTGGCATCTTTTTTGGAGGTGCTATTCTTTTTGCTCCTTCTAGGAATCTTTTGACTACATGGGATGTGAAGAAACTCTTCCCTGTTTCTCCCCTTGTGTACGCTACAATTGCTGCTAAGTGTACCCTTATAGATGTGTAGCTCAGTTTATTCTGTAGTAAATATGTTAAGTATTTTAGTACTGTTGATTCTCTTGTGATCCTTCTTGAAAGTTTTTCTCTAAGGCACCATTGAGAGAATCTTTTCCATTTGACTGTGTAACACTTCCTTGCTGTAGGTCTTCTTGCTTCCCTGAGTACTGCCAATGTGCTCTCTGGTAGTCTGAGGTGAGCAAATTCTAAGTCCTCAGGAGCCATGCTGCTAGGCTGAGGCTCTCTGGTTCTGGGTGTAGCACCCTTCCGTTCTGCATTGTTAAGAGGTCCTTTCTGTTGGGGAACTTGTGCATTGCCCCTTGAGTCATCTCCATCATCTGTGAGAACCAGGTTTGTCTGGCCCACTGAGGTGCTATGAGTATTAATGTCATGTGGCTGATCCTGCATTTGTTGAGTACCCTGTGTAGCAGTGGTATCAGGGGGGAAAAGCATAAGCAAATGTCCCTGACCAGTCTATCCATAGCGCATTCCCTAGGGACTGTTTGCACGGTTGCCTGGATGCGAAGTGTTGGCATTTTGGGGTGTTGCAAATAGGTCGATTTGTGAAGTTCCCCATTTTTGAATATTTTTAGGATTTCTGATCGATTCTTTCCCATTCGTGGGATGCTGATGCTTGCCTGCTCAGCCTGTCTGCTTCTATATTGTCCTTCCCTGGAAGATGTATTGCTAGTAAGTCTATTTTCCTTGGGATTGCCCATCGCCATAGTTCTTGGGCTAAGGTTGATAGTGTTGTTGATTGTGTTCCTCCTTGTTTGTTGATGTAGAACATGGTAGTTGTATTGTCCGTTTGGATTAACATCCTCTTCCCATAAAGCTCTTTGTGAAAGGCTTTTAAGGCTAGGAACACTGTCTTTAACTCCAGGAAGTTGATGTGTTTTATCGCATCCTGTTGTGTCCACAATCCCCTTACTTTGATGTTGTTCATGTGCGCTCCCCACCCTAGTTGGGAAGCATCTGCTGTAATGGTCACTGTTGGAGTCGGTTGTGTGAGAAGTCTCCCTGGTTCTATGTTCTTTCTGTTCCACCATGCCATCTCTTGATAAACGGTTTGCTTGACAACCACTAGATCCTCCCAACTCCCTGTTGCCTGTGACCATTGCTGTTGAATCCATTCCTGGAATGGTCTCATGTGTAGTCGAATGTTTGGCACTAGATGAATGCATGAAGCCATCATCCCTAGCAGTTTGCCCACTGTCCTCACTGTCAGAGCTTGCTCCTTGTGGTATAGATGTGTCTCCTTCAGTATCGCTAATGTTCTCTTCGTGCTCGGAAATACCTTTCCTAGTATTGTGTTGATTTCTGCCCCTAAGAATATCTTTACTTGTTCTGGTTCTATTGACGATTTTTCCCAGTGTATTGAGAAACCGAGTTGGACCAATGTGTCTATGACTTTTTGTATGTGTTTTTTGCAAAGATTGTATGAGCTTGCTCTTACTAACTAGTCATCTAGGTATGGGTAAACATGAATCCCTTGCCTTCTTAGGTGGGCTGCTACTGTTGCTAGGCATTTTGTGAAGACTCTTGGTGCTGATTTCAGTCGGAATGCTAGCACCGTGAATTGGTAGTGTGTTTTGTTGATCACAAATCTCAATAGACCTTTGTGTCTGCTGTTCATGGGGATGTGCAAGTAAGCGTCCTTTAAGTCTATAGTTGCCATGTAGTCCCCTTCCTGTGTCTGAGGTATTACTTCTTGTAAGGTTGTCATTTTGAATTTTTGAGTCTTTATGAATTTGTTTAGGAACCTTAAGTCTAGTGTTGTACGTAAGGTTCCATCCACCCTTGGTATGAGGAAGTACGTGGAATACACGCCCTTGTTCCTTTCCTTGTATGGTACCTTCTCTATGGCATTTTTGTTCAGAAGCTCGTGCTTCTTCGAGCAAATGAGATAGTTCTTTTGCTGAATGAACCTTGTTGTTTGGTCTTTTGCTTGGGGGTTGTTTTGCAAGTTCTATGCATTAACCGTATTGGCTTAAGTTTAATATCCATTTGTCGGATGTAATTTTCTTCCACTCCTGGAAGAAGTTTCTTATCCTGCCTCCCACTGGTGTTATATGTTGGAGGAATTGTTTGTTCTTTGGGACATGTTCTTTTGTTACGTTTGTCTGTTGTTGCACCCTCCGAGATTTAGTTTGAGAGTGCGTAATTCTTGCAGTGAAGTCACTTGGAGGTGGGTTGCTGTCTCCCTCTTTGCGGTTGGCCTCTTCCTCGAGGGCACTCTCGAAAGGATTGTCTTCAGTGTTGGTATTGACAACCTTGTTGTTGTTGGCCCCGCTGCTGGCCCTGGCTTCCTCCTTGGTAACCTTGTTGAAAAGTTTGGTGTGAGGCTACAGGTTGGTGGTTACCTCTGCCTGCTGGTCTCCGTGATGGTGCTCCCCTACGCATGCCTCTGAATTGTAGTGCCCCCATGGACCTTGCAGTCTCATTCTCTTTCTTTAATTGATTTAATTTCTCGTCCACCGCTGTTCCAAATAGTTGTTCACCATTGAACGGGGTGTTTAATATGTTATTTTGTACTTCTGGTTTGAAACCTGAAATTCTTAGCCAGGCGTGCCTTCTCTCAGTGACCCCGATCATCATCTGTCTGCTAGATGTTTCTGCTGCATCTAGGGCTGATTTTAAACATGTGTTCGCCATGTTCTTCCCTTCTTCCACTAAGTGGCTTGCCCTTCTTTGGAATTGGTCTGGCAGATGTTTTAGTAGTTCACCTACTTCTTCCCGGTGTTGATATGCATGTCTATTGATTAATGCATTTGAATTTGCGATGCGCCACTGAATTGCCGCACTTTGTGCCACCTTTCTCCCCATGAGAGCCATTCTCTTGCTCTCTTTGTCTGGTGGTGGCTCCACATTAGTGGGTACATTAGCTCTCTTCCTAGCCGTGGAAGATATCATAGAATCAGCTGGCACTGAACCCCTGATATACATAGGATTCTTTGAGGAATGTTTGTATTTTTTCTCACCCCTTGGTGTTACAGCCTTGCATGTAGCAGGTTCTTTAAAGGCTTCCTTACCCTGGTCCAGCACACTTGGTAGCATGGGAAGGAATTGACTCCTTGTTTGTGTAGGCAGCAAGGTCTCTAGGAGAAAACAGGATTGCGTTTTTTCCTCTAACTGCACTCCATAAGTGTCTGCAGCCTTCTTTATCACCTGATTGTACATCCCAATGTCATCTGGTGGTGAGGGCCTCGAGGGGTATGAGTCTACCCCTTCTTCTGGTAATCGGCGTCAAGATCTTGCCACTGCATGTCTTGCGCCTCCAAGGTCACCGAACCGTGATAGGTTTGGTCCTCTTCCTCTCCTTCGGCTTCGAAGTAGTACTCTTCTTCCTCCTCTTCCTCGACCGGTTTTGGCATTGTCGGCAGCTCTAGTTCTTCGACGTCTTTTTTGGCTTCGGTCGAAATTTTTGGCGGAATTTTGAATCGTTTCATTTTTTCGTCGAAATCTTTCTTGCGTTGCAAGATACTCGCCATTTTGGCTTCGAGCCTTTTCTTTTCCAACTCCGACGCTTGTGTTTCGGCGTAGAGATTTTCTGTCCTCTTTTGGAGCTTGTCGACGTCGAAGCTCGTTTAACCCTTTCTTTTTTCGACGAAGAGTCCTTTTCGTGACTGCTCTTCGACGACCTTCTTTTCTAGGGTTTTCGCCGTCTGGAAGTCCTTGTCAAAGGAACCGACGGACTGTTTGTCCTTGGACGCACTTGCGGTCGTCGAATGTTTCGACGTCAATGCTCCTTTTGAGGACTTGAAGTCACTCTTTTGTGGGTCGGCTGACTGTTTGGGGGTCGATGCATCTCTTCCCTCCTTCGGAGTTTTCTTTTCGACCTCGACGACTGGGTCGTGCGCGTCCTCTTCGCCTTCGGCGATGTTGTCCTCTTCTTCGCTGGCGAGGCCCAGGTCTCGAAGCGACGGAGGTGGTCCTTGACCCTGCATGTTGTAATTTGCTCTTCTCTGCCTCTCTCTCACCCTTAAAGTCTTCGGGGTGAACGCCGAGCATGCGTTGCAATCTTCGCTTCGGTGGTCCAGCGGCAGGCAAAGGTTACAGACCGGATGCTGATCCTTCTGTGCGTACTTGTGGTGACAATTGTCGCAGAACTTGAATGGTGTCTTGTCCATTACCGTGCACAGGGAGCCCCCTGTATGCGCATTCTCCCTAGGACGTCGAAGCTTTGGTCTTTTTTCTCTTCGCTGTGTCCCGGTTCACTGACTCGAAGGCCGGTACGTCGATAAAGTTTTTTTCTTGGTGTTTTTGTTATTTTTCATCGATTCTTCTCTCCAAACTTCTGGAGTCCCTTCCGTATCGATCCAGACCCAACGGCGGAAAATAAGAATCTGAAGATGGCGACCAAAGGTGGGAGCTTCCAGAAGAAGCACGTCGACGTCACAGAAAGACAACAAACGGTGGTATGTCGACGCCCACCGGCCACGAAAAAAAAAATAAAAAAAAAAAGAAATACTACAATTACGGACCCAACCACTAGATGGCGGAATAATGCACAGCATAGTGAATCCAGAAAAGATTCACGCTGCAAAACTTCTTGTGGGTACATGTTAGGATAAATTCGACAATAGCATATTGTTGGATTTAACAATGCCATTCTACTAAGTCCTTGGATGATATTTTCTGTATTTCGTAGCGGGAGTTATTAATTAATAACTTCTTGCCATGCTAACCTATGTGGCTGGGGATTTGCAATGGGGAAAATGAAATGAAATTTCTCCAACACCAGGGCTTATAAAACATATTTTATAAGGATCCTGCTCATATCTACAGGACTTCCCACCCCTGAAACACCTAGGGGAGACTTTAGGGGGTCTGAACATGTAAAACTATTGCAGATCCTCACTCCACAGTGCTCCTAGCACAAACGTCGATTTTGGGAAGCACTTTACTACAATGAGGGAAGTGAAATGTGCAATTTCACTATCCCCAGGGCACATAAAACCTATTTTATAAGGGTCCTCCTTATATGTACCTGGCCCCACACCCCTGGGACACCTAAGGGAGATCCTGAGGGTACAGAATATACAAAAATATTGTAGGTTATTAACTTCTAAGTGCCCCAAACACCGAAGTCGAGTTTTGGCACAATTTACATTTTAAAAGTAGTCCTGCAACACAGGTCTGCATTTAAACGGACCTCAGACCTCAGCAGTGCACACATGCAAGTGCAGAAAGGGCTCCTGGCCTCATAACTGCCATGCCCCATTATATACTAGGGACTTAAAGGTAGTTTTGATCCCCCTGTACTAGGGCCCTATAGGGGAGGTCATGCCAGTCATAGGGGTACTCTAAACCATAGTGTACCCTAGTCTATGTAGATGTTTTCCGAGTATTCCAAGTGTGTTTTCAGCATGCCTGGTTAGGCAGAGCCCAGGGACAGTCAGAATCAGTAACCACCAGTACCAGTCAGCCAAAAATGTGGGCGCACAGGGCACAAGGATGACTTTGCAACACTTAGATTAGTTCCTTAGATATCAGCATTATCATAGCTGTAACAGTTATTGTTATAGTAAAAGCACAACTAGCCAAACTGTTACTGAGTGACATCATTTGACATGTTGAGTTCCAAGACTCCAGCCCCCAATCCCACCACCCTGAGCATGCAGATGAAGAGGTGAGCTAGTGAGAGACGTTTACAGAGGTGCAAGGCAGAGAGAGCACTGAAGAAGAGAAAGGGGTAAAATGAGATATAGAGAAAGACAGGTTGCGTTAAGAGAGTAGCGACGCATAAAGAAAGGTCGAGAGATGAGTAGGGAAAGGTAGATGGGATAAATTTGGTGTAGAGTGAAAAGTGAAGTAAGACCGAAGCACGGGTGAGAGATGTATAAAGGGAAAAGTCGAGAGAGAGGTGTGGTAGAGAGATGAAATGAAGACATGCACAGACATTAAAGAGGAGAAAATGATAAAGGAAAAGAGGCAACAAGAAACAGTAAGATGGTTAGAGGTGAGCAAGAATGAGCAGTAGTGGAAAGAGGAGAAGTGGAGGTGACTTAGAGAATGAATGAGGAGGTAAATAGAGGTATAAGGTAGAGAGAAGCACCATAGTGAGAGTTGAGGATGGAAGAGAGATGGGGAGAAATGATATAGGACTAAGGTTGACAGTAAGAAAGAAGACAGAGAGAGAGTTGAGGAATTAAAGAGATGGCGAGAGAGAGAGCAGATAAAGAGATAGTGTTGGAGAGAGGTGAAATACATAGAGTAGAGGTACGGGGAGATGAGGTGGAAACAGAGCCGTGAGGTGTAAAGAGGAGTGAGACAGAAAAGATTGATGTAAAAAAAATATTGATGTAGAGAGTGGTTAGAGAAGTAAAGGCTGGCACAGAGTGTAGAAAAGTGGGGCATAGGTAGAGAGGTGAGCCAGAAAAGGGGTAGCCACTTTTCAATGTGGCAATAGGGAGAGTGAGAGGGGGGTAAAGAGACATGCGGTGAAGTAAGAAAAAAGACTTGAAAGAGACAGATACATTTTTGCCTGAGATTGCATTGATTAAATGTGGGTAGGCCAGGCATGCACACTAAGCTTCTGTGAAGTGTGCACACACAGTTGCCAAATTAAAAATGGTCTGTGTTATATTAATACTTATTACAGTAAAAGCAGAATATACGACCATCCTGCTCACTTCACCAAGGTGGGGCCAGGATTAATGAAGTCTGTTTTGCCTTTTGTGGGGGTGTGGAGGTTCACTCATTTGTCCATAATTTCAGGCAACCAAATTCTTTTTGTCTAGCTAAATAGTGGTTTACCTCTCTACCCGAGCTCTCGGTTGTTCACCCATAGCCATAATTTCATCCATCCAGATAGTCACATCGATCCATCAATCAAGCTATCCCACCACCCCATGTATCAACATATGCACTCAGGCCATCCACGCACATACTCAAAATTCATGTGTGAACGTGTATCTGCTTGTGTGTAGTCTCTGCGGGCATCTACAACAAAAATCAAATCACAGGAACACAGCCATTAAATGAAAAACACTTCTACTTAGGCAGGCGATTGGCTTTAAAACAGAGGTATCCCTTTTACAAATGTGATGGCAAAGCTGGTCTTTTTGAGGCAGCACGCTCTTTCACGACAGTCAAGGTGATAGTGTCACTCAGTTCCATGCAGATCATGCTTACAAAAGCAAAACCAGCACTGGCAACGCCAATAGGTCTGGCATTGGTCACCAACCTTTCGTCAATTTTTGTTTTATGGTTTTTGAAAAACGTTATTGTTTAGGAAGCTGCTGGCCATTCACCAATGTAAAATAAAACATTGGCTTAAGGCAAAAATGTTTTTTGGTCTCAAAAAAGCATACATTACCATAGTATTCCCGGACAATGAAGGGAGCTACTTTGTGTGTCGATGCGCTCCTTGTGAAAGGGCAGCATGCTGTAACTCATAGTGAAGTCAGCGAATGGCTGAAGTGAATTTGCACACTGCCACTTGAGAAATGACAGACCAATGGATGAAGTCTGCCTGAAAACCCCCATACATTTAGTAAAAACAAAAGGTCTCGATTAACGGTAACATAGACCTAAAAAAGTAAATTGTTCTGGCATTGGCTGCTAGTCAAAGGAAGGAGGGAAAGAAGGGAAGAAAAAATAAAGAAGGTAAAGACAGAATGCAAGAAAAAGGACAGAAGGAAAAAAGAAAAATGAAAGTTGAAAGAAGAAAAGAAAGAAGGGAAGAAAGGTAAGAGTGAAGGCAAGAAAGAAAGAACAAAGGGAAGAAAGCAGAAAGGCATGAAAGAAAGAAGGTGTGTAAGAAAGAAGGCATGAAAAAGTAGGCAAGAAAGTCAAAAAGCAAGCAAGGAAAGAAAGTAGGCAAGAAAGAAAAACGAACAAAAGGAAAGAAAGGAAAAAGATAGTAAGGCAGCAGCAATAAGGCCCAAAAGAAGACAGAAGGCAAGGATGACAGAAGGCAAGAAAGAAAGAACACAAGGAAGAAGCCATGAAGGAAAGAAATAAAGAAAAGAATGGAATAAATGGCAAGCCGGGAAAGAAAGAACAAACATGAAAAAAGTAAGAAGAAAGCAAAAAGCAAGAATGGAAGAAAGAAAAAAGAAAGAAAGCAAGAAAAGAAAGAAGGAATACCTTGATACAGACCAGTTTCAAATGCACACAATCTGTTTTGCTGTAAAATAGACAGTCCCATAAGCAAAAGGCGCTCTAAAATCAAATGTACACCATCATTAGCAGTAGACCAGGACTGATAAGGCTAGAATGTGCCTTAGTTGCATCAAAAGCATCCTGTTATCACATCAGGCTGGAAACACAAAAGCAACACTAACCTAATTTGAAATTAAAAACTAAAACACTGGCACTGAAGGGAACTGGCTTGTGTGGGAATGTGCTCACTGACAAAAAGCAAAATGCAGTCACTCAAAATGAAGTTTATCAGTGGCTTGAGTAGGCTGGCCCTTTGCCCCATGTTGTATGCTGTAGTGGGTGGAAGCAAAATGTGAATGACAACAGATCAATGAAGAAAGCTAGCTGAGAGTCCCTTTAAGAAAGTATACTGTACAAATAATTTTCGTAAAATCAAAAGGTGTTCGCTAAAGCCAGACCTAAAAAGCGTTGAAAGCACAAATTTACCTCAATCTCCCTTAAGAGTTCTGACTGGCCACATGTTTCCAAGTCCTCCAGCGCCTCTCCAAAAACTCTCCACAAGCTTCCTTCATGATCACTGTCGAGGCCATTTTGGCGGCTGGAAAATCTGTTGTAACGTAGGAACCAAACATTGTCAGCACTCTTCCGTTGCGGGAACAAAAGTTGCAAGGTTACAGCCGGTGGCTCACCAGCTTGCATCAGTGCCGGAGGTCTTCTGACACATTGCAAACAATACCAATTTTGAGGCAAGAAAGTCTCTTTACAAAATCTCAAAGCATTTTCACATACGACATAAGTCCTTCAAAGGAAGTAGTTAGGTGGTGTAGCAGTAATGTCACGCTCAAGAGGGGGAAAAATGAGTATAAAAATGTCTGTGGAAGACTGGAGGTTTAGGAAGAAGTTTTGTGAAACAGTGAAGAAGTCAAAGAAAAAGGATGCATTATGGGTAAACCAGGAGCCTCAGACTGATAGTCTACAAAGGCGGATGGGACAGAGCTCAGATCTGAGACACAGAACACCTGAGAAGAGAAAAAGAAGACACAGAGGAGAACAGACATGGTGAGAATGGTAGAAAGTACAAGGTGATATCTGTGGGACAAAAATGCAAAATGATGAAACATGAATTCCCTAGGCTAGACAAGTAGTCATGCACATGCTTGTGAATATGACAACACCCATTGCTAGGTAGTGATCTACACCAACATACAACCATACAATGAACATACTTGCCTGATAACTGTTAAAGCAGGAGAGACAGTGCTCCACATGGTTGATTACAATGTTGTCTCAAGCATGCAGTGAGCCTTGTATCATTCATATTATGGAGAGCGTCATTTGTGCTCACAGACTAGCTGCGTTGGGCTCCGTTCGACATTGTCAAGCTATGCTCATCTCCTTATAGCATTGCTAACAATCAGCATCCTGCCAACTAACCTGTAACTCTATTGTCTATGGCTTCTATAGGACACCTTAACCATGAATAAAACATAATTCCAGTGTTGTGAATTCACTAAGGGAAGCACTCACTTCCCCCAGATTTGCTCTGCTTCACTGGGGTCTTGCGAAGCAGGAAAACGCAGATGATGGACAGGCCGGGCGAAGCAGGATTCAGGAAAATGATGGACACCCTTCTCCTGTGTCAGTCTTGAATCTCTGCTGACCTGAGGGAGGTGTGGAGCCAGAGTGGCACTCTAGCCACCAATTGTCATGTATCTTGTCAGATGTAGCTCTGCAAAGAGGAGTAGATGGCAACTGTGTTGATGCAGCTCACTAAGATCCTTCGAGAGCATGGTGCTGGTGGGTCCCACTAACAATGGTGGTCCTGTTTAGCGTTGAGTAGACTAGCAGAACACAATTGTATTAGTAAAAAGATATTTGGACAGTGTGGGGCAGGTTTTGCAAGGGTGGTGAATGATAACAGGATCCAGTTTTGAAGGATTTGGGAAGAGTGGCTCAGTGGCTGAGTGTGACAGAAGTAAGTGAAGGGGAACCAGTATAACTGAGGTGGGAGGCAAGCATATTGCTCACCCCGAATCCTCTCCCCCCATTAGCTGATGCCAGGGAGCAGATGTACAGGTGGTCATGGAGTAGCATGCACAAAATAAAATTGTTGGTATGTAATCTATATAATGCACAGATTTCCACCTCAATGTGCGACTCATGTACATAAGCATGAGCGCACATGCGCTCTGAGCAGGGAAGTCTGTGGACTGGCTGACTGGCATCTTCACACTGTGGAAGATGAGGTCCAGTATAAATTGTTATGATTCAATTGGGTACCATGCCTCTTGGGTGAGATATATAGTGTGGAATGCTTCAATTGTGTACTTGATCTTTAAATGGTTTTAATAGCAACTTTAGTTTGCCACGTGATATCGGAGTCAGTGCGTCTGACATATGTAAATACATAAACCTAGAATCTAGGTATGATGCACTTTTTGGAATTATTGTATTGCGCAACATATTGTATAAAAGAGCTTCTCTCTTTCTCTGATGCAGCCCTTAATGAAATGTGCCCTTTAAGAGGCCTGGTTGAGTGAGCTAATTACCCTACTACCCCCCAGGTGGCAGATGGGAGGTCTCAGAGGAAAATAGGCCCATTACAAGTGCGTTAAGAATCTCCTGCTGGAGGAAGGGGGCATAAATAATCTTGATAGCCATCATCCAACAACTGCCTGCTCATTAAAGGGAAAGAATCTCCCAGGAACAGAAAAAGAAAAGCCCCAGATTTAACTCTTTGTTCCATTGCAGTGGGCTCAGAGTGATGTGCCTTATTTTTGGATCGAGCTGCCATTTTTAATCCTACCATGAATACTACACAGGACTTTGGAAGGGCAGTGGGCTGGTTCCTTTGGGGACACTGGGGATGGAGAATTGATGGGGGCACCAGCTGGTTGGATAAGTGCCCCGCCAATCTTAGAATACTCCACCTCCCTTCCCAAACGTCTGAGCAGGATGTCCGAGTTCAGAAGAAGCTTGGAAGAATGAAGGTAGGAGTGGAACCGCTGATGATCCCGTCAGTTTTATGGGGGTGCGCGCACTACTGATTTGTACTCACTTTGTGAACGCTCTCAAGAGCTGGTGGCAAAAGCTCACAGACGTTCTCGCAGGCACAGTGAAGACTGGACTTGCTGTGGACCCTGAAGGAGGAGGACCTCTGAACATCTGTTGGACTGGTCCTGTTTTGATACTTTAGAGCCAGGCATTGCAGACTCTTGTTTCACACAATCCACTGTGCAAGACCTACCAGGCTTGGTTGGTTGAGGGGCACAGCATGAAGAGAAGTCTGCTGTGTAGGATCTTAAGGTGGGTGGGGGGATTCTACTAATGAAGACAACAGGCTGGGAATCAGTGGGGTTGGGCGGGCAGGGCCAGTGCCTTTACAGCGGACTTGATGCAGAAAGGAGGGACAAGCAGTAGTACTAGAGGCTGCAAGAAAGCTGAAAATGATCACTGTAAAATTCTGGGGGTCAGGAGTGTAGGAAATTGGGTTACTGGTTGACGGGCGTGAACCCCTACTCGAGCAGCAACCACATTCTCTATCAGGGTGAAACGTAAGCAAACTCCAAATTAACCTGTGCTTAAGCCTCTGGCAACTTGGCACAAAAGCAGTCAGGCTCAACTCAGAGGCAATGTGTAAAGTATTTATGCAGCACTTCAAACAGTAATAAAGTGAAACACAAAACAAATCCCACACCTATTTCGAAAAATAGAGTAAAATTTAATTAATAAATTGACACCAAGACAACAAAAATCGAATTAGTAATACTGGAGACATGCAATTTTAAAGATTGAAGTGAAAATAGCAGCAAAAGCACAAAACACCAACTGTGGTTATCTGGTTATGTCGGACCAGGGCAAAGTCACAAGTTAAGGCCGACCACGAAGGAGAACAGGCCAGCTACAGGGACCCACTTAGGCCTGCTGAACAAAATACCTTAAATGCTGGTTGTGGAGCATTGCTGAGTCCCTTGTCTAAGATGCGTCATGAAGCGGTGATTCCTAGGAGCTGAGAAGCTGCTATGTGAGGCCCTGCGTCATCATCCAGGGTGCCAACAACAAGAGGCTTGTAATACAAAGTCCTGCATTGAGATGCATCATGCACCAGTTGGTTCTATAGAAGCTGCAGGACTTATAAAGCAGAGTCCTCCATCGTCATCGAGGATGTTGTCGACAAGTGGCTTGAGATGCGAAGGCCTGCGTCAAGAAAGCGTCCCACTGGTGTGGTTCGTTGAAGCCTGCACACAGTGATGCGAAGTCCTGTGTCAGGGATGCATAACAGCGACCTGATGCAGAGTTTGGTGAGGAGTCTGATAGCCAGTTTCATGAAGGCGATGCGTCGGTTCTGTGTGGACCACAGCTGGAGGGCAGGACTCGCAGCTAGCAGAGTCCAAGGGCTGGGTTCAAGATGGAGGAAGTCTGTTCTGTCCCTGAGGCTTCTGATCAGGGGGCCAGCCAACTAGCCCTTGGAGTCACTCTGGTGGTCCTTCGTTCAAGATGCAAGTCCAATCCTTTCCACTCAGGCAGGAGGGCATCAGGGAGGCAGTCCTTCTTGCAGCAACGCAGGACAGCACTCCTCCTTATGAGTCTTCCACTGGTCCAGATGTCTACTGAAGAGTTGGATCGGAGGGTCCTGTATTTATACCTGGTGCCCACTTTGAAGTAGGAAAAGGTTCTGTAGGTTTTCACCTCCAAAAGGTGCTTGGAATTTCCTGCCTCACTACCCTGGCCCCAGCTTGTCTGGGATCCCAAAAGACTAGTGTCCACCCCTTTGACAGAGTGATCAAGCAGAGCCTTTATGAAGTGCAAGAGTGGTAAATAACAGCTCCTCTCCCTCATGAAGTCGGAGTGACCCAACCTGCCAACACCTAGCTTCCATGTGTCTGGGATTAATACACAAAGAGCAAAAGCCAGCTACACCTAGTCATGTGACCCAGTGTATTGAGCTGGGTTCTTGTTGCATTACCCCCCACTTTTTGCCTGGTATGTGATGCAACTTTGAATGAAGTTTACTGGGTCCTGCTAACCAGGTCCCCAGTGCAAGGGTTCTCTCCCTAAAACTGTACAATTGTTTCCCCAATTGGCCAAACCTTTAGCACCCTCTGTAAGTCCCTAGTAAATTGTACACTTGGGACCTAGGGCCTGAGGTACTAAAGAGGGTCCCCTAAGGGCAGCAGCACGAATTGTGCCACCCTAAGGGACCTCTCTCCAAGCACATGCAAGGCTGCCTTTGCAGGCTGCATGTCTTGATGCAGACAAAAGTGAAAACACGACATGTCCCCTAACTCTGCATGTGATGTTTGTATGTCACCCATACAGCAGGCCTGACAGCTCTAAGGCAGGGTGCTGAATATTACATGTGAGGGCATACCTGCATGAAAAGATATGCCCTTTTGCTGGTCAGTCCCATAACTGCCAGTGCAAGTGGACAGGGAAGCCATTTTAAAACATGTGCTGGGCACTGGTGAAAATGTGTTCCCTAGCTACATGATGTCTTCACTGAAAATAGGAATGTTTGGTATCAAACATCTTGTATTGCTAAACTGATACCGATTCCTGCGATGGACTTACAAATACATGCACCTAGAGGGCACCTTAGCGTTGCCCCCTAAAAACCTACCAACCTCTGGTGTGCTCCCTGACTGGTTTCTGCCAGCCTGCCACCCGAGACACTGTTCTGATCTCTTAGGGTGAGAGCCTTTGCTCTCAGGAGGCCCAGAACAAAAGCCTGGTTGGGAAGAAGGTGTAACACCCCTTCCCGCAGGATAACCTGCTGATTAGCCTCCCTAGGCCGGCAAGTTTCCAAGAGCTGCCATCTTTGGAATGAGAGTCTGGCTCCCCTCACAGGAGTGGAAGCCGCCCCCCTTTGTCCAGGACTCCCATGGCAAGGGAGTTTTAGGCTTGGAAAAAAGGTTTATTATGCCAAGTCGAATTAGCAGTTTAAAACTGCACACAGTGTCATTGGCAGTTTAAAACAGAGGCATTTTTTGAATGGCTACTTAAGTGGGTGGCACAATAAGTGCAGCAGGCACACTAGTTGCATTTAATTTACCGGCCCTGGGTATATGGTATATGTAGGAAGCTGGCTCTGTATATACTATTCCAAAGTAAGTTATAGCAGAGGCTAAATTAGACAAGTACTAACAACTCTCTTTGCGGTAGTGTGGGCGAGCTGTTAGGCTTATGCAGAGGGTGTGTTAAGCATTTATTGTATTCACTCAATCAGGGCTGATGGCACACACTCGGAGACTGAATCCAGACCAATTAGGTAAATATAAAAAGATATACTTATATTTTATTTTGTAGAGCCAAGCAGGACTTGGCACAGGCAAGTAAGAAATACTGTCAAATACACAGCTGTACACAGAAATGCAATTGTGGATTATATTGGAATTGTTTACAGGTTTGTATTACTTTTAAAACAGTTTAAAATACAGTAAGATTAGTTTTAATTACTCTCGGATTACTTTTCAGTTACTTTCAGTACTTGAGGTGATATACCAAGATATCACACACTGGAGGTTGTCATTTACAGGCAAGTACGACAATTCTTAAGTTAAAGCATAGTTACTTTCTTTTCATACAAAACAGTAGATCAAGACATTTTTAGGAACAAAACTCGTAAGATAGGTTCCTATGGGAAAAAAGAGTGTTAACGGTTCTCAGGTAAGTAAACGACTTACGAGTAGGAGTACTGGGGGTGAGACCAAGGTTCCGTTGGGCACTCAAATAGCACCACCAGCAGCACTAGGGTGGCAGGGTGCAGAGTGAAGGGGCCCAATGTTAGCCAATGGGGCTAAGGGGGCATTCGGTCAGGGACTGCTTGCAAGCAGGCCACTTGGCTGTGGGAGCAAAGCTCCTGGGGTAGGGATCAGCGCTGCAGGGGCCAATAATCAGCACAGTAGCTGTACCACCAGCGGCACAGGAGCGGCCGGATGCAGAATGCCAAGGAGACGTCGGGGACCCTGTGGATAGCATTGGAGATCTCTGGTTCTGAAAAGATGCTGCAGGCTCGGTCAGGGAGGATTCTTGAAGGCAACCACCGGCTGGAGAGGTAAGTTGTGTTCTTGGGGGATGCCTGAACACCGTTGGTTGGGCCACCCAAGGCTGTGGGGCGTCGGGTGCAGAGGTGTCTTTTGACGTCGGGTCTTCTTACCAGCTCCTGTAGCAGTCGGGGGGAACCCTTCAGGTTAAGGCAGCAGGCGTCTGCTTGAAGCTTGAGGGAGGTCAGGAATCACAAGATCCCAGGTCAGGATCACTGGGGAGACCCCCTTATGGTGTTGGGCCACTCGAACTTGAGCCGTGGGCATCGGGTGCAGAGTGGTGCAAAATCTCAGAGCCGCCTGGATCCGGATTCTGCGGGTGAGTCTTTGTCGAGCAAGTCCGGTGCTCACGGGAGACAGTCTTTAAGATGGGTGCAGGGCAGGTCCTCCGGGCTCTGGGGGGCTGCTGGACATGGCAGAGTTCGGACTGGACTGTTCCCATGAGGCACAGGGTCAAGGCTGATTTGCATATAGCTGGGTCTGAACTGAGGTGGCGAAGTGAGCTAAAGTACGATGATGGATTCAACCAAAATCTCTGACTGGGGGTGAGTGTCTGAAAAGTTTCAGCGCTCCGTCTATCATCTCCTTGTGTTTGCATTGTTTGCCCTAAGTTGGCAGAGTATGCCCAGACATGGGTCCCTTGCTCACTTTGCCACTGGATTCAAGCTAGCCTGGCTGATGAAGGGTGTACCCCAAAACCGGTTCCAGGATGCTGGTTTCCGGTTCCTGGAAGACCTGGCTTGGCAGTTCGGGCTGGACTGTTCCCATGAGGCACAGGGTCAAGACTGATTTGCATATAGCTGGGTCTGAACTGGGGTGGCGATGTGAGCTAAAGAACGATGATGGATTCAACCCAGATCTGTGACTGGGGGTGAGTGTCTGAAAAGTTTCAGCGCTCCGTCCATCTCCTTGTGTTTGCAGGGTTCGACTGTAGGCAGGTCGGAGTTGGAACAGGCCGGTAGGGCTGGGGCCAAAGCAGTTGGTGTCCTCCTCTTCCTGGGTCAGCATGACTCTTCGGTCCTTCTTTCTTCTTCAAATCTGAGGAGGCAAGGGTCGCCCCTAAATACTAAATTTAGGGGCGTTTACAGGGGTGTGCAGGTCAGGACCAATGGGTCCCCTCCTTGGAGTGAGTACATCCCCCTATTATGCCACCCTCCAGCAGGAAGGGGGCATGAGCCACTTCCTAATTGGCTGGGTTCCCTAATCTTCAAGATGGAGGGTACTGAAATGTGTGCTTCACCTCGCCTCCCCCACCTGATGGTTGGCAAAGGTGGGCACACCTCTCCTCCTAACTATATTTTCCCGACGATTCTCACGCCCAAAGTGGGGGTCAGAACCAGTGGGCGAACCATGCACCTGAGAAGGATTGGGACATCCGCAAAGCAACCCATAAAGTAGTGATTCATAGGGCAACAAAATAAAATTAGCACAGGGCCCGCACAGCAGGGAAAAAGGAGTTATCTTTGTCGAACAAAAGGGAGTACATGAGTAATCACTCCAAGCAATCTTGTCAGGGTCTTAGGTTTGGAGGGGGGGTCACCAGAAAAGGCAGTAGGAATCCTCAAAAAACTTTGAGGCTGCTCAATCATCATGTTGGAGGCCATGGCGGGAGGGGGCTTAAGATTGGTTGGTAGGCAACACAATAAACAAACAAAAAAATGGAAATGTGTGTTAGATCTGCCGAAATTCTAGGTGGTCTCTCCAGGCAGGGACTACATTGTTATGTTCACATAAATGAAAAAACAAGAAGGCTATGAATTAGTTTATCGTGAAATGGCTTGGTTAATTTTATTTTGTGAAACTTATGACAAAGACTCTAAGTTCAATCTTCGTGCAGAGCTTGCTTTTATGGTTAGGAACTGGTGGTGTGCAAAATTGTCACACTGTACCTGGCAGGTAACATTAACATCCTAGACTTACAGGGTTAGTTCTGCCACCCTGGTCTTTCTGTGAGGCACATGTTAGGAGGGGTTAGAATATGCAGTTATACCTGGAAACGTGCATATAGTTGTAATTTTGAACATAGATTTTAGTTGCATGCCCATTACAGTACATTTCCTTAAAAAAAAAAAAAAAGTCCAGGGTATGCATTGATTGCCATTTTGTGAGTTGTTTACCTCTAAGACTCTAGCTCAGAGGACCTGCCTGAGCCAACCTTGGACACAGAGTCAAGTTTTTAAATGGGTATTAGGCCCCCAGTTAAAGGTTCCACATTATGAAGGCTGCAGAACATCAGAAGAGAAAGAGGATCATAGACATAGATGTGGCCCAGTAACTTCTGATTGCCTTAGGACCGCCTGACCTGGATTTCTAACAGGCCAGCACACACCCTAGAAAGTTATACCTGAAGGCACAACTTTATGCTGATTCCAGCCCTTCTGTAATTTATTTCATACAAGCCCACCTTCAATTCCCTTGCAATTCAACACAACTTCCCAAATATGTGTAGCTCTCAGGTTTGCTCGCTCATGTTTGAGAAGGACACTGTCATAATGGACAAGAGAGATCGCCATCCACAGTGCCAGTTAGAATACCTGAAAAAAGATTGTTTGATAAACAAGCTGCTGATTAATGTTGTTAGGTTAAGATTTTATATAAAACAAATTAAACATGGTTTTTATTCACTGTGTTTACGCAGAGGCTGCTGCTGAAGGGAGTGGTAAGGAGTAGACTCTGTTGTCATCTGATGGTCAATCTTTGTTGTCAAGTTGCGTTTGTAGATATGTAAACCAAAAATATTGGAGCTGTAAGGCTCATAAAAGAGAAATGGATTTTCCACCACAGTTTTGGCAGGATTTAATAGGACTGTTACAAAAGTATTAATTACCATAATTGAATGTTAAGTATATCAATGTTGATACCTCAGGAGACAGCCGCTGGTACAGATTGTGCAGCAACTAAAATGACTTTCCATTTTGTTGGATATTGGTATGTTTTCCTAGGTTATGATCTTTACAACAAGTAGGGCTGTCAGAATCGGTAATACCTGGTAGAGAGGAAGGCACAGTGCCCTGCAGCGATGTGTCCTATACTGTATATCAAGGCAAAAGGGAATGTGTGCTGCCACCCGGCAGTCCTGAAGGCATTTCTCATGCTGCATATCTAAAGGCCTCATGACTGCCTCAGAATAATTAAACCTTCCCATGTCTATAGTGAGACTGTCACTGGGTACACTTAGCTGGAAAACCGACCTGCTGCAAAAATGAGAAATACAACGGCAGTAGAAGTGTATCCATCGACAATGTGAAAGGCTTCAAGTCACCTCAGGGATCTTTGAATGCATTTTATAAAACAAAGACCATCAACAAATAGCCACAGTGTGCAACAATCCCCTCTCTGCTCTTACCTAATTGGCTTTTCCCATTCATCTTCAGTGAAGCTACCATCCAAGAAGGGGTAGCTCTTTCTGTGTTCAGCTGGAGGGGTGTTATTTCTCTGTCTGGGGCGCCACTCATGTGGATGCAAGGCGACTCCCACTGCTTGATGCACGTAGTTTCCTGAAAAACAGAAAAGCATATCAGTAAGTCACAGTCAGCAAGTACTAATCTCACGTTGGAATGGCACAAGACCTTCTAGGACACTTGCCACATCCTACATGGAAGACTCTAGGTTAAAAACACTAAAGGCCAGTGTGAAAGAATTGCTCCTTCATGAAATCAATACACAGTCACATTATAAAAGTAAATTTGTAGAGTTCAAATAAAGAATTTTTTTTTTTTTTTAAACCTAGGAAGATGAATTTGATATTCTATGGTTTACAATGTGAAACACCACACAGTTGGGCACTACAAAAACTGAAAAAAGTTCTCAACATGGAGAACTGTGCTATGGAAGCAACACCGACAAGTGTATTAGATTCACACCCACAATTTAAAAGATTGGTGAAACTGTTAGGGAAGGCTCATGGCAACTCAAGAAATGAAGATGAGGGTAAAGGTCCACAAATTCGAAAAAAATAGAGTAGGGGGCTATTACTTAGCAGTGGTTACGGATAAAGCCTAGAATTCTCTTCGGCAATTTTTACATGTCCGATCCAACCTCACAGTCTTTAGGCAATAACTGAAGACCATTCTATTTAGTAAAACATTTGTCAACCAATCAAAGGAGACTGAAGTCCAAAGTTATTGAGGAGGGAGCAAACCCATAAAAAGAGAAAAATGCAAAGAAACACCCACCCCCAATTAACACCCCCAAAAATACAGATGTTTTTAGGTGTTTGGTCTTCAATATTTGTGATATATTTATTTCCGGATCCTAGAATTTCTCATGGAGCTGATCCATCTAGTCTATTGTTACTGCAATCGTGCCTGCTAATATTTATTTTTTTCAAGGATTACAACCTCTTTTTTCACTGTAGTTTGACAAGACATGATTGTATTGTTCATGCACTTTTCATTTTGCTACTGAGCATATAGGACAAAACGTCTGCAGGATGGCTCTATATTCTGTTTTTATCTAACATTCACTGGTTATGGCCACTAGCAAACTATAAATGATGCTACTAAAGTTCAAAAGTAGCCTAATCTGGTGAAATAAGGAAACTTTCTAAGTTAGCAACAAAGTCCAACAGTCACATTTATTATTTATATGTCAATTTATTATTAGATTTTACAATAGCAAGAGTTGGGATGCATGTATACTTTGCATGATATAAGCACACAACAGGACTTTGAGACTATTAGTCGTGTCCTACGGCGATCGAAACAGTCCAATATTAGAATCCTCATAATTTGGGAAGAAACGTCGTTGCAACAGTAGAATTTCTCACTGTATTTGTCTTCAGAAAAATGGATTCTCATTTTTGCACCTCAAGTGTCAGCCCACCTTTAAGATGAATTTGAACAGAAATAGCAAAAAGCTGGACATTTGGTAGGAACCCCGTGGCCTTTCGGAGCTCCCTCTACAGTGAGGCAAGCCAGGTGCCAGAATGCTGCCGTTAACGAGTGAGGAGAACTTTTAATCTTCACAGGCTTTAGAGGGTCTCTGCCTTGTGGGTTCCATCATGCATTCTTCCAAAACGGTGTATACCTTAACGTTGGAAGTCAGTTCACATTGGTACAGTGAATGCCAGCAGAGCCCAAAAAAACGTTGCCCACTATTGTTTGAGGTGGTCAAGGCAATTTAAAGAAAATGGAAATCACTTTCAAGGCCAATTAGCTGTGGAGATGGCATAAGATTATTTTCTCTTAAAGCCACATATTCCAAGCAGGTTGTGCGTGTAGGTGAGGCCAAAAGTAGCCACAGTATAAAGGAAGGAGAGGCCCATGAACAGCAACAAGAGGTTAGGGATCTTGTACATTTTGCAGGCTTCGTAACTGTGTATGTCAACGACACACCACACAGAAGCACAAAGCATGGCCACTGTTTGCATTTTAGGTACATCTGCCATTCCATACAGCAGCGATCTACCAGTGCAAGCCAATGTGAACCCTCATATACAGGCATTAGGTTTTCATGACCACTTCACTTATTGGAAATTGAACTTCTAAATTATAGCTTCTTATCCATTAACTTTTAATGCACTCGAAGTAGGTAGTGCTATTATCCAAATTAATGGTACACGTTTCAATCTTGGAAGGATAACTGGCCATGCCCACCTTCTAGGGTTTAATCTTAAATTCTCTGGGAGACGCTCCTAATCCTGCACCAGCAGCATTCACTCAACTATTTTACAGCATGATCGGGCGTCCTATCAATGTTGGCTCTCAGATCTGCGTGCAAGACATCCCAAAACACTCTTTTTACTGTTAGACATGTAAGACTGGAAGCACGCCATTGGGGATCCCTCTCCTAAAAAAGGCCAACGCCGACCCCGATCTACCCTCCAACTATCAGCCTATCTCTTTGCTGCCGGCCTTTTCTAAAATCTTGGAGAAACATCCACTCTCAGCTCTCCAACTTTGTCGAAACCAAAAAGCTCCTCCACCCATCACAATCTGGCTTCAGAGCTGGTTTCTCAACAGAAACAACTTTACTGAGGGTAACGGAAAGGCTGCGTCGTCATCTGGACGCTGGCGATACGGTCGCCCTCATTTTGTTAGACCTGAGCGCAGCATTCGACACGGTATCTCACACCGTATTAGTAAAAACGTTAAGATCTCTAGGCATCGGCGGCTCAGCCTTAAATTGGCTTATTTCTTTTCTCGCCAATTGCACTTTTCAAATCTTTTCCCCAACTAGCTCCAACATCCATCCTTCACCCTACGGGGTCCTTCAGGGCTCCATCCTTAGCCCTCCACTTTTTAACTTATACGTTAGACCTCTAGCCGATGTTGCAGAAGATGCAGGGTTGTCCCCGTTTTCCTACACGGACTCCCAGATTATTTTCTCTCTCTCCATGGAGAGTACGGCTGGGTTATCCCACCTTCAGCTTGGCTTGGGTAAAATTGCATCATGGATGCAGACAAACTACCTTAAGCTCAACGGAGAAAAAACCGAGGTCCTGATCCTTGGTAAAAACAAAGATCTCTGGGGCCCACAACATTGGCCCGGTGAAATGGGAGCACTTCCTCTGCCCTCCAGTCAAGTCCGCAATTTAGGTGTCATCATCGATGACTTGGTTACTATGCACCATCAGGCAGTCAAGGTAACCGCCACTTGCTTTACCATCTTGAAGTGGCTAAAAAAAGATCATCTGGATGCTGCCTGAGTCTACTCAGAGAACAGTAGTCCAGGCTCTTATCACCTCGAGAGTGGACTACGGCAACGTTCTCTACCTCGGATCCAACAAGGAGGTGACTCGCATGCTGCAGACGGTGCCGAACTCTGCTGCAAGACTACTTTGCAGGGTCCCTAGAGCTACCTCTGTCTCAAGTCATCTGCGGGACCTGCATTGGCTCAGGGTGGAGAACCGAATTAAGTTCAAAGCCCTGAGCTACATGTTCAAAATCAAAATAGGTGCTGCCCCTCAATATCTGCAATCTCTGGTCAGCCCCTATGTGCCTTCGCTCATCCACTCAAGGGAAATTCTCTGTGCCCAGAATCAAACTTTCTCGGATGGGAGGCAGATCGTTTGCATACCTTGGTCCCTCACTATGGAACTCACTTCCAACAGCCATCCGGAACGAAACGGTGTATGCCCAATTTCGCAAATCCCTGAAGACTTGGCTTTTTAACCAGTAATCTAATAAGCTGCTATACATTCTTTTGATCTGCTCCAGCGCCGGGAAACCCTTTTTGGGTAGCTGCCGCGCCTTACAAATTTAATAAATAATAAATAAATAATAATTGAGAAATATGTAAGAATAGTGACTTGAGGCATGACCATCACTTTGAAAAAAAGAACAGAATAGAATTCCAAGAAGTATTTTAAAAGATATTGACAGTGAAAGCTTCTACGTCTTGGATCATATCCTACATTGAAGCTTGCAGTAAATGGTGGCCTCGCGCTTACCTTGGCTTCCATAGCCAGTGTCAATAGCTGACCCATCCCAGGATTCCATGGCGCTGTCCACACTGGGAATAGGGGTGGAGTAGGCTTCAGAGAGCTTGCTCGTTTTCTGCGAGTCTGTAAGATCATCCTCGGGGTCACTGACTTCACGCTCAAGGCTTCCAGATGTCTTCGGGGGAAACAATTCTAGAATGGAAGAGGACATGATCATTACAAATGCAACACTGGATTGTTGAGTGCTCCATTGAAGATAATGACGTACCTCAGGGCCAATAATGGCCGGTATAGACCTTTGCTCCAACGTTTGTGTTTCTGTTGCTCCCTGTTCACTTTAGAACATTTTACCCTGAGTGGTGGAATGTTCGAATACCACTATAGCCCTTCTGCCTCTGGCTATCCCTAGTTGTAGGCCCTGCCATCTGCACCTTTTAAAACTGTTATAGCCCTCAGTACCAGGTTATAATGCTTAATTAAGTTCCACGCAAGAGAAAGAGCTCATGTCAACA
The DNA here is from genome assembly GCA_963921515.1 of Calotriton arnoldi. Lineage (NCBI taxonomy): Eukaryota > Metazoa > Chordata > Amphibia > Caudata > Salamandridae > Calotriton > Calotriton arnoldi. The sequence continues at coordinate 1,099,508 of CAWUFW010003939.1, forward strand.
AATCTTTGAAACAGTAAGTAGAAAAAGGAAATGAATTCTCTTCTCTATGGAAAAGAAAACGCATCTGTGGTCGGCTACATAATGTTTACAGTGAGGACATTGACAGAGATTGTATTAGAATAGATAGAGACAGCTAAACACAGACAGGTTCACTCAGCTGTTGGACATTGTATTAATTAGAAAGGATACATTGTCTCCCTCAGGCTTCTAATGCTCTTGAACATGTTTTTAGACTTCGATATTGGTTGACTAGGTACTCTAACAAACATGAATCATTAATTCGGATAGTAATAAAGGGCAAACATGGGGGTAGCGAGAAGATTTAGAAGGAAATTCTATCATGATTTAGCAGTTGATAAAAGTTTATTTGACAAACTCACTTACTCTACAGTTAAAGTTCAAGTTTCCCTCAATGTGCCGGCCTGGTTTCCTTACAGCTTTGGCAAATATCGCAAGGCGACTAAAAATATTGGAGGGCTTAATAGACTGCTCTCCATTTTGGATCAGTTCATCCTGAGCCCACTTAATCCCCCCATATTGTTTTATGAACAGCTAGTCCACAGTGACTGTTCAGAATTGCACTCATGAAATAAATATGGCAGACGGAAATGAGGAAATTAAAGGCCTTACTGCGACATTGGCGGTCCTCCTGTAAGACCACGCCCACAGTAGGACCGCCAAGGCCACAGTGCACCTGCCTGACGGATTCAGAGTGGAGTCCTGGGTGGGTGGTGTGGCAGCGGTGGTATGTTAGGCTTATAGGAGAGCCTAACATGCAGACCGCAGCTGTGAGTGTACTGACTGCACATTCCTGCACGGTGTGGCATGCACCATGTCGTACATGCCACATTGTGCCGGAACTGGGGTGCACTTCCAGGGGTAACACATTTCCCCCCTTGCATGCACTCCCAGGAGCAGCAGGGGCCCTGTTACGGGCCTCTTAGTTGCCTCTCCACCACCCTTTTCATGGCAGGCTCTCCGCCATGAAATGGACAGCATACAGGCAACTCATAATATGCTTGGCGGTGCTGCAAAGGCACCGTCGCCATATTACTGCTCCTGAGAGCTGCACCACTGCGGCAGGATCCTGGCGGAGGCGGAGGTCCTGTGGTGGTCTGACATCCACACTTAAAATAGTGTGGGCGGACCTGCAGTGGTGGTGGTGGTTGGACTGCCACCATGAGTACTTGTAATCAGGCCTTTATAGTGTTCCCAATTGAATAGTCTTGGCATCATGGTGGGGTATTGGTAGACAAGGCGATAATTGCGTGGTAGGTTCCTGCGGGTGATATCAAGTTGTGAAGGGATGGTTGAGCAAGGACTGCTTTAAAGGTGTCCTTGCAGGAAATTATAGTTGATCAGGTGTTGTCTACTGCAGGCAGAAGGGATGGATTCCATGATATGAAGTGATATGAAACGGGCGACCACAGCAACTAAACAACACGTTGCCAAGCATTTGCTCCATCTACAAAAGGCCTTGTATAACTGAGTCTACAGCTTCCACACCAGATGTGCCCCAGTAACCCAGAAGTGAGGGTGTATGTTGAAACTCTGTTGTGCAGTCTGGTGTCTGCATGTGACCAACTTCCATTGCTATGTTTTTCACAGCCTCCAAGTCTTTTCTGGACCTGCAAATAACTCAGTCCCTGAGACATGTGAAAATCCTAACAGGCACCCAACGGAAATGGGATCTTACACTCAATTATCTAATGAGGCATCTTGAGAATGGAAGAAGTGCAGTCATGCCATCTCACCCCATTAATAAAGACGCATCTCTCTCTTTAGAGTGAAATGTAAGGCATGAGAACCGCACTATTAACATCCAGATCCACATGTAAGAGTGCTAGAGTGAACATCTTCAGCTGGAATAATAAACATAATACAACAAGGTGAAGATAAGTGGTACTGTGCCCTGACATTTTCAAGAAAAGATGGTGGAATTAAAGCTCGAATGTAGTTGGAAATGTTTGTAATTTCCACCGAGATAGGATGTATATCACCTTGGGCTAGACATTAAATCGGTGCTGAACAGCTGACTTCCCTGGAAAAAAAAGGGAATTAAATGCTCTATTTTAGTCAGATTGAATTTGGGAGACATCTTTCTAAAATGGAGCATTTAATTCACATATTTCCTGCCAGGCCTCAGTCACAGACAACTCTTCAGGCGGTGGCAGTCCACACCTCTGACACTTGAAGGTACTACTAGCTGTCATCTGCCTACTGATGGAGACCACGCTGCTTTCACAGGAACCTTATGCACAGATTCAAGGAAAAATGACGCAGAGTAAACCACTGGAGAACTAGGCAAGACAAGGGTGGGGCACACGGGATGCATAGCAATCAATGTTGACTTTTCTGTAATCCTTGTGTTCATGGTGAACTTGCAAATTGAGCACTGCCCCACCCTTGCCCCCCGAGTTCAATGAGAATAAACAACAAGGATGTATCAAAAACTTCATTAATCAATCACAACAGTCAAGCAGGAACTACCATCAGGAGCAGTTGGAATCCAGTTCTCTATGCCCTGAAGAGAAGCCATCTTCTTGCTGTGGCAAGTCATATGGACAGAATAAAGGCTGCTTTTAAATAAGCACCTGAAGGTGGCTTGTCATGATCTTCTCAATAACTTCTAGCAAAAGGCAAGTTAGTAGTAAGTCTTAGCACTTCAGAGCCTGATAGCCCATAGACCACGCACGGCATAAGTACTTTGTGATGGAGCGTTGATTGCAAATCACCGATGAACAAAGCTCAAATGCCCTAGTAGAGAAGCAAAACCCACAAACGTTTGCACAAATCTCAACCAAGTGAACATGATGTGATGCTGGAACAGGGTTCACACGATTGCGTGGGCAGAGTATTACATTCTAAGATTTTTATGCAATCAGTGTTTGCCACGGTACCCAAGAGCATGTTTCCTTCATAGCAACGATTCCTGCCAGTAGCCATCAGAAACCTGTGCCTGTTTAATGTACTGGGCGCACAGCATACAAGTGTGTATGTGCCTCATCACTGATGCAGTGCCGGATAATGTGTGCCCTTCCACACTACCACAAACTACTGTGCTGAGATATAGCAGAATCAGAGTTCCTGGGTTAATGCAGCATGACATTTCATATTCCAGGAACAAACCCTCAAAATAACTGAACACTTGCCAGAATAAATAATTCCAACATGTACAGGATCTACGGTTTCTCAAATATGCTGTATCCACCGAGACCTCAAAACTAGACAGCACAGCAAGAATATCTCACCACAAAAATATCTGCTCAAGGTTGGACTCAGCAAATCAGTCTTGACCCTGCGCCCAATGGGAACGGTCCAGCCCGAACTGCCAGGCCAGGTCCTCCCTGGACTGGAAACAAGCATCCGAGGACCGGTTTCGGGGTTTTACCCCTCATCAGCCAGGATACCTTGACTCCAGTGGCATGGAGAGCACAGGACCCACGTCTGGGCATACCCATCCCACTCGGGGTGACAAACGTAAAAATAACAGTTGATTTTGACAGCATTAAAAATTAGAAGGTAACGCAAACCTTATTCTTTCCCTAAAACCGACAATCTTATGAAGTTTTAGCAATCTCAGTTTATAGGACAGCACTAGTGATTTTCAGAAGTTAATATCCTAAACAGAAGCTGATGACTCTCCAAAACATCCACAAGTCCTAGAATAAAATCGAATAAATCACCGACAAAGGAGAAAATCAGACGTTTATACTGTGTGCTTGGCACCATATTTGCATTTTTTGAAAAGAAGTAATCAGAGCAAAAAGGATAGTTAAAGGTTCATTGGCCAAGATAAATCGCAGGGCCGCCTGGGTGCTCGTCTCATGCCCTGGTGATTTAAAAAAGGGGGGGGGGGAGAAGTCTAGCACCACTGACTAATGCACACATCCATGGAGAGTAATTTAACGACAGAATCCAATCAGGGTCAGGCCCATTAAATGCAAATGTATTACATGCGATAAACAGGGCTATTAACCCTGATTGAAAGCTCTTAGCGCTTCCGGCTTGAGAGCCAGAGCGGGAAAGGGAGGCTCGGGAGGAACATGAAGCTTCCTCCTCACCCATACAGAACAGAGTGCCTTTAAAAGCATCTTGGTCCAGGGACAGAACTATTTAGGTTTATTTCTGTTTACTTGGTTTGTAAAGCACACAATGCAAACTCAACTGTTTCTAGGCACTCTTCCAGAAGGAGATTCTGCAGCTTGGGCAGTTGCAAGGTTTTAAGATGGTTGTGAAGTTGTTGTAGTTTGTGTTACTTGATTGCTGGATTCAGTTGAGTTATTTCACAACGTGTACTTGCATAGTCGTAGCAAGCGTCTAGTCAGGTCATATTGTTCTGTTGCATGTGTTTCGAGTGGCGTGTCCACTGTAGATTGCCACGGAGACACTGCAGTCTGTTACGTAGCTTGGAGATTCAGTTTCATAGGGAGGAACAACCCTTGCTAGATGGCGGTCCTAGTTCAACATCATCCCCGGGTGGATAGGTGGATTAGTTTGATAGGGAGTGTGAACCAAAGCTCCCCGTTTCAAGACCCATAAACCGCTGCTCAAAGGGTGGGTTAGTTTGCTAGGGAGTGTGAACCATTGGCCCCCGTACATGGATAGATTAGTTCGATAGGGAGAATGAACCATTAATCCCTGGTCGACAGGTGGATTCGTTTGGAAGGAAAGATGAACTATTGGCACTGGTAGATGAGTGGATTAGATTGACAGGGAGGATAAACCGTCAGCCCCTGACTCGATAGATGGATTGCAGTGATAGAGTGTGTTGACCACTGGGGGTTTGATGGATTGATCAGTTCAATAGAAAGGATGACCTATCAGACTTGGGTCAAAGGGTGCTTTAGTTTGCTAAGGGCATGAACCCTTGGCCCTTGTTCAATGGGTCGATTAATTCGATTGGGTGGGGTATGGGGGGGAAGTGACCCATCAGTTTCACATCGATGGGTGGAATACTTAGATAGGAAGTGTGAACCATTGGCCACTATTTGATAGGTGGTTTAGTTTGATATGTCAGATGAACATCAGCTCATACTCAATCCGCCAATTAGAATGAGAGAATGGCCCATTGGCCCCTGTTCAAAGGTTGGGACAGTTTGCTAGACCATGTGAACCACTGACCCCTGTTTGATGGGTGGATTAGTTCAATAGGGAGTCAGACCCATCCGCCACTACTCGATAGGTAGATTAGTTTGGAAGGAAGGATGAACTATTGGTCTTTGTTCGATGGGTGAATTTGTTCAATAATGTGGGTCAACCACTGGCCCCTGTTCCATGAGTGGATCAGTTCGATAGGGAGGATGAAGCATCAGCCCTAGGTCGATAGGTGGATTCGTTTGGAAGGGAGGAAGAATTGTGGGCCTCTGTTCTACGGGTGGATTAGTTTGATAGGAAGGATGAACCATCAGCCACTGTTAATGGGTGGGTTTGTTGAACACTGAGTGACAACTATTGATCCTGTTCAATGGGTGGATTATTGCGATAAGGAGGATGGACCAATAGAACCCAGTTTGATGGATGGACTAATTAGACAGTGAGGATGAACTATCAGCCTCTGTTTGATGGCTGGATTTGATCAGCAGGGATGAAGAGCCATCAGCCCCTGATTGACTGGTGAATGTGTTTGATAGAGAGGGTGAACCATTGATTCCTGCTTGACTGGTGGATTTGTTCAATCGGGCGAACAGTCCATCAGCCCCTCTTCAAAGGATGGATTGCTTTTACAGGAAGTATGATGCAGCATCCCCAAGTTCATGAGTTAACTACCATTTTGCCCTAGAGGTCAGTCCACCTTTTATGGTCCCTTTTCTGCTACTGCACCCAGATCTCTCAGGGCAAGAACATCTCTCTTGTTGGAGGCAGGTCACATAAACCAGAAGGTTCTGAGCTGTGGAATACAAACCCAGATCAACTTCCTGCTCTTTCCTCACATGAGGCCCCTAGGAAGGCAGTTAAAAACGTTCTTATATTATAATGTTAGTGCCACTTGTACCGCACTTGATATCATTTTCTTGTAGTGCCCAGAGACCAATGCAGAAGAGTTGTGGAGCACGTTTCCAATTTCCGAATAAAAACAAATATTATGAAAGAGTGCAAAAGAGGATTGTTATATGATTTACCTTTCGGTAACTATCTACCTTTCACACGAGTTAGGCAGCCATCTTTGATGCACTCATGACTTTTCCTGGCATTATGGTGGGGCTGTGTCGCTTTTGGTCTCCCCTACAAAAGAGAAGACTATCCCAGACCAATCCTGGCACCAGAATGTCCCTCTCCTCACTAGCATCCATTTTTCTAAAGTTGGGTCCTTGGTGTTAAATTTACAATTCTCCATCAAGGGTCCGAATGTATCTCTCCTAATGCCCTATGTGAATGTATCTCTCCTAAAGCCCTATGTGAATAGACAGAAGATATTTTGCAAATTTGCACCTGAGAGCGGCCCAATGTATATCTGCGGTACCCAGCGATTGTTATTCAAAACATTTGTGTACCTTTTTGGATTCCAATTAGAGAGTGAAGTGTCTCCTACTCATAAGAGGGTAAAAGGCAAAAGCACTCTTTGCTGTCTAGGCAGAACTACACAAGGCCCGAGCAAACCTTTAATTACACCTACAAAACAGAAGAAATTCCCAAATTTCGTGTTACACAAACTTTGCAAAATTTCTTGATTTTCCGCATTACAATAAAAATAGAAGTCCGCCCATAACAGATATGAAGGTGTATAGCTACCCTTGCAGAGAACGCATGTACAGTTTCAGAATGCTAGTTAATAAAATACCTGCAAGTTGCCTCTATGATAACCTGGAGAGACGCCTTTCAGAAGAAAAGTCATCAGAGCTTATTATTGCTTTATAACTAGAAGTAGGACCTTCAGAAATTCAATAAAACTGAAAAACGTTTGCCTCTCAGCATCCTTATTTAGAAGCTCACTGTAAATCTCTAACTATTATAGGGTGAATACAGTAACATATCTATTCACTAGCGGAAAAACCACAATGAACGACCAAAAATGGAAAAGCCACCAAAAGCTGGTAAAGACTAAAGAGCTGGACAACTACGCAAACTGATTGTCCAACAAATTACCAGAAAGGGCTACTGCCAGATCTGCAACAGTGCATGAAAATCACCCAAGGGAGAGCAATGCAGCTATGGATAACACAGTGTTGTGCCCAATGGGTGTAGCTTACGGTCAACACACTTGAGCGGCAGTGACAGAAGGGAGCTCCTGAAAGCTGGAAGAGCTGCGCCTGTATGGATACAGAAGCCAAACTCTTCGTCGAGGAAGGATATCTTACTCACTCTCAGACTGCTTCTTGATCTTGAGTGTCACCGTCTCCCCGGCCATCTGGAGAAGGTGGATGGCTTCACTCAAGGGTTTCCCCTTCAGGCTCACACTGTTAATAGCCAAGATGCGATCACCAACATGGATGGCACCAGTCCTTGAAAGCAATGAGAAGATTGCATATTACAATTCTACTTTCATAACGTCAAGTAAATGTACTAAATTAACGGGTCAATAAAAGCAGAAAGATGACAAAATAAAGAATTAAATGGAAATTCTTATTGTGCTCAATTTCAGTATTTAAGAGCTTCAAAATGCTTCTGATTTGATGTATTGTTGTCAATTCGCTCAATGTCATCGGAGATCACATCTCCAGCCTCAAACTCATTTGACAACCTAAGGTGTTCCAGGACTTGTAGTCTTAGTTTGCTTCCACCAAACCAGTTGGACAGACACACCCGATAGCTATGTGCAACCAAAATACCTACAACTGGAAACATCGTTGCAAGAAGACCGAAAGAAAGAGGCAACCCAAAATTAAAATCAGGGCTGGACTGGGAACCAAAAGTAATCGAAGAACTACTGTTCAAACCACCCCACTCACTTCTTCCCCACTCGCTCTCTTCCATCCATCCATTTTAGCCTGGGACTTACAAACCCAGCCTCCAAAGGCTCCAGCCCTTTGACTTACAAACCCAGCCTCCAAAGGCTCCAGCCCATTGACTTACAAACCCAGCCTCCAAAGGCTCCAGCCCTTTGACTTACAAACCCAGCCTCCAAAGGCTCCAGCCCATTGACTTACAAACCCAGCCTCCAAAGGCTCCAGCCTATGACTTACAAACCCAGCCTCCAAAGGCTCCAGCCCATTGACTTACAAACCCAGCCTCCAAAGGCTCCAGCCTATGACTTACAAACCCAGCCTCCAAAGGCTCCAGCCTATGACTTACAAACCCAGCCTCCAAAGACTCCAGCCCTTTGACTTACAAACCCAGCCTCCAAAGGCTCCAGCCCTTTGACTTACAAACCCAGCCTCCAAAGGGTCCTGCCCCCGAGATAAAAGCCCGGCCCTGTTTGCAGTTAGGAAATGCTGTCCCACAAGAGTTTTACAAAGTGAAAGATCTAATGAATTGTAAAGAGACCAGATTTAGACTGAACAAATGTGGCTTTCTGAAGCTCATTTTTAAGTCAATCAATCTTCACCTCAACCCAATAGACAGAAGAGGTACACAATGACCAGTTAGTAGCTAGGTGCGTGTAAAGTGTTCTTTTTTCAGTGGTGAATTTTGTGAAGTACTCTATTTACGCCCATTGTGAAGTTTGTACAGTTCCCTGATTTAACTCCACTTTCACCCACTCAAAATTTACTTGCACATTGCAAGAGAATTTTCTCCCAACCAAATTGGGAAATGTATGCCAAATTTTACTCTGCTAGTTTACATTGGATGGCAAACTATCGCATCAATCACGCTCATGATAAAAATGATAGATTAAAACTTTGCAAACTTTGAACATTTAATTTTCTGAAGAAAATAAAATGCCTTCTCTCTCCCAAACCTGGTAACCAGTGCAGAAGAAATACAAAAAGGTAAAGAATAAATAATTTCAAACAGCCATGCAGAGGGATTAAGAAAGGTAATAATTATAGGGGATGAAGGAGAAATAGAGGCCTACAACAGCTGATGTCATAAAGAAATGGAAAATGACTAAACAAAAATATTAGAAGTGAGAGAAATTATCAATAACCTCTCCCAACGCAGAAGTATCTAGCCATCGTATTCCTTTGGATGATCAGGCCCAAGTAACAAGCTTTTACAAAACCAATTGACCTGTCTTATTGGACAGTGATTCTTCATTAATTGGGCAAGTTTGAGTGCGAATTGATTAGTGGATGCATATGATAACGAGCCAACCATTAAATGGATGAATGAGCAGAGGAGGAATGGGTAAATGAGTAACAAAGTGTATGTTGAGCACATACATGGACGCATGAATAGTTGATGAATGGGGGCATTTATTGATGACTGGATGAAATATTGTGTGCATGGATGCATGAAATACTGTGTGCATGGACGCATGTTACACCAGTCTTACAGGATGATGCCTCAAACAGCTGTAGTAATAGTGCTATGAAAGAGCAAACATTTACCAACATTATGGCTGTGCAAACAATACACCATAGTTTGGCAGTGTCAGTCCAAGAATTACACCATTTAAACAACAAGAGAGAGAGGGAAAGGAGCCGGTATTGAACACTCTTAGCCCCCCAAAATCAATAATCTAAACAACAAAAGAGTGTAACCCTTGAACAAGAGAGCAGGCAAAAAGGGGGGGGGAATCAAAATTTGATTCTATAAAAGCCCTCACTCACCAACCTGGTTGGTGACATGCTTCATCATAGGGCCCCACCCGGAAGGTCGAATACCTCCCAGGTGTGCTTCGACGCCAGAATTACTGCGGAGCTGGTAAAAATTGTTGTGACGTGATAGGGAAAAGTGAGTGTTAAAAATGCCTTGGATGTAACCAATAACTTTATTCGCCGGCCAACCAGGCACGGATAAAAACAAAGTAAGTGATGAAAAGCTGAAATAGGTATAAACAGCTAAATCTCACTACTAGTGAATGGTCAACATGTTTCTGCCACTGTCAAGCAAATAGCTGGGCATTCGTCAGGACCGAGGTGCGTAGACCCCGGTGGTATGAACACGCTAAGGCTCACCCAACCGTGAGTCAAATGTGAAAACAAAGAAACAGGGTGTATGGTTACAACCTGCTGTCAACGAAGGAATCCAACCTCATTTCGGAGGATTCCACATGTATCTGCGAAAAAAAGAAGACACGAACAAACACATAACTCAGAAACTCGTATCATGTTTTAGCCATCATGCTCTCTTAGTAGTGCACTATAACACCCCTTCCACCAATTACCATGCTGATACCAAAATGGCATACATAGATGCACTCCTTGTGTTTACATTACTTCAGTGATACTATCCACAAGTATTGTAATTGTACCATGGTTTGTGGAAAAAGTATAGCGCACTATTTCACCTGCACGCCCTCTATGACGTCTATCGGTATCTATAGATCAATCGTACTTAGAAAATTGAAAAATTAAAAACCTTAATTACTAAGGTGTCGTGATAGCCCACCATCATGCGGTCCCACATACTCAATCGTAAAGAACCACTTTTCTTACACACTGGGTGAAAGCTCATCACACCATGGGTCTCGGGAGGGGTGGTGGCTAATAGGCACACTCCTGTCGGAAACAAAAAATTAAATCTATTTAGATAAAGAAAAAGCTACTTATCTGCCTCGATTACTGCCTACTGGTTTAGGATTACTCACGCCAGCAAAGCCAAGCACCCGCTTGGTACCTGTACAACCCTCTGATCACCGGACCCCGTCGATAGGCGGTTCGGTGACTCTGCCGGTTAAAAGCCTCACCCCGGCAGCCTCGATTGGACCTGCCCCCTTGCGTCGCAACGTGCGGCGTCTCACAGGTGTCCAATCAGGGCGTCGGCAGCACATATGACTGCGGAAGTAAGGCGTTACAACTAGAACGCTTGCCGCTGTCCCGACAAAATTATTTCAACAAAGCTTTATAGAATCCTTGTAATCAACAGTAATGTGGCAGAAAAAGTAATGTAGCAAAAGAGGAAATGCACGTGCTATTTAGCACGAAAAACAACCAGTGATGAAAAACTGCTAAAAACAGTCTCCCAACCGGAAAAATCAGCAGAAGAAACAATCATGGATGCTATTTAAAAGGGGCCAGATATTCCAAAATGCAGGGAAAATCTGGAATAATAAACCCAATTTGATGATAAGGGATGGCAGGACGGTGTTGACCTGCAAAAGGTCCAAGAATTACTGCACAAGTTACTAACTTGTGTAACGATATATCTGTAAGAGACAGTAGTTAGTGACAGATTCCTTACCTTAGAATATCCCCAGGCGTCAGGCTGGATCCGGAAAGTTTTTTGCGTAGCAGTACCCTTGCGCGTCGGTAGGCGGCGACGTGCGGCTCCGCGTCCGTCGTCGGCGTCGTGATCGCCGGGATGACGTCGCGGGCAGTACTTAGACGCCGCACCTGCGCGCTGACGTCAGTTCTGTACACGACTTTCCGCGCCAGGAACGCAGAGCCATGCAAGAAGCTGACATAGGTGTCTGAAAAATAATATGGCCCTGAAAGGGATGTCCTTAACCCTAGAAATCAGTTCGCAGAACGGGGAGGATGGGTGGGGCGGTAGGAATCTGTCACTAACTACTGTCTCTTACAGATATATCGTTACAGAAGTTAGTAACTTGTGCATCTGAAAGAGACACGTTAGTGACAGATTCCTTACCTTAGAATAGATACCCCAGCAATACCAACCCCGGTGGTGGGTCTGCGAACAAAGATCAGACAAGGAAGTCCTGGAGGACAGAACGGCCAAAGAAGCCATCCCTCCGGACCGGACTGTCAAGGCAGTAATGCTTTGTAAACGTGTGCAGCGAGGCCCATGTAGCTGCCTGACAGATAACCGGCAGCGGAACACCGCGGCCCAAAGCCGTGGTAGCAGCCGTTGCCCTGGTGGAATGGGCAAGCAGCCCAACAGGAGGCTCCTTCTTAGCCAAAGAATAGCAGGCCTTGATGCACAAGGTAACCCAGCGGGAGATGGTTCGTTTGTGCACCGCCCGACCTTTTTTGGCGCCCACGTAGCCAACAAAGAGCTGGTCATCCACCCGGAAGTGTTTTGTGCGGTCGATATAGAAGGAGAGCGCACGTTTTGGGTCCAGACGGTGGAGCCTCTCTTCCGCTCTGGAAGGATGCGGAGGCGGAAAGAAGGTAGGCAAAGTGATGGTCTGCCCAATGTGGAAGGCAGTAACCACCTTTGGCAAGAAGGACGGACGCGTCCTAAGAACAACCTTGTCTGGATGGACAGACAGAAAGGGAGGTTTGCATGATAGAGCCTGGAGCTCACTCACCCGCCGAGCGGAGGTGACGGCCACCAGAAAGGCTGTCTTCAGAGTTAGAAGACGAAGAGGACAGTTATGTAGAGGCTCAAAGGGAGCGCACATTAAAAAGGTAAGAACCAAGTTCAAGTCCCACTGAGGCATCACAAACGGAACAGGAGGGAAGAGGTGTGTAATGCCCTTTAAGAACCTGTTAACAACAGGGGACTTGAAAAGGGAGGGCTGATCAGGGAGCCTGAGGAAGGCCGAGATAGCACAAAGATAACCCTTGATGGTACCCAGGGCAGAACCCTGTTGGGCCAGAGAAAGAAGGAACAGAAGGACCTCAGAAAGAGGGGCAGAAAGGGGATTCACAGCCTTTGCTGTGCACTATGCCACAAATTTGTTCCACCTGCAGGCGTATACCACCTTAGTGGAGGGACGCCTGGCTGCCAGAATCACATCACAAACTTCGGGAGGCAAGTCGAAAGGAATCAACTGCCGCCGCTCAATCTCCACGCAAGCAGGTGTAGACTGGACAGGTTCGGGTGGAGGACCGTCCCCTGCTGCTGCGACAGAAGATCCTCCCGAAGAGGCAGACGGATCGGGGATCTACGCTCATACTGAGTAGCTCGGGATACCAAACTCTTCGAGCCCAGTCCGGAGCCACAAGGATGACTAGGGCCCGGTCGTGCCGAATCTTCTTCAACACTCTGGGTAGAAGTGGTATAGGCGGAAAGGCGTACAACAGACCGCAACTCCACTCGCGACGAAAAGCGTCGCCGAGCGAGTGCCGCCTTGGAAATTCCAACGCGCAGAACTGATGACATTGCGCGTTCTCTTCAGTGGCGAATAGATCTAACCAAGGCTCTCCCCATTGTTGAAAGAGTCCTTGCGCCACTTCCGAGTGAAGACGCCATTCGTGATCCATCATGCACCTGCGGCTGAGTTCGTCCGCCCTGGCGTTCAGGGAACCAGCCAGGTGTTGAACCATCAGGAACATGCCCTGATGTTCCAGCCAAGTCCAGAAGCGCAGAGCCTCCTGACAGAGGGTCCACGACCCCACCCCGCCCTGTTTGTTGCAGTACCACATGGCGGTGGTGTTGTCTGTGAACACCTGCACTACCTTCCATTTGACAGAGCGAAGGAATGCCTTGAGTGCAAGTCGGATCGCCCGGAGCTCCAGAAGGTTGATATGGAGCCGGGACTCCGCCGGAGACCAGAGGCCTCTGATCTCCGCCTCTCCCATGTGACCGCCCCATCCCAGAAGGGACGCGTCCGTCACTGTGTGCTCTGGCTGGGGAAGGGAGAGGGATCTGCCCATGACCCATTGCCGGTTCGAGAGCCACCACTGCAACTGTTTTGCAGTCCCCACCGAGATCTGGACTTGATCGGACAGGTTGCCCTGGTGCTGCGCCCACTGGAACTTCAGGTCCCACTGCAGAGCCCGCATATGCCATCTGGCATGATCGACCAGCAGGATGCAGGAGGCCATGAGGCCCAGCAGCCTCAGGGTCATCCGTACCGAAACCCAGGATAAAGGCTGAAAGATCGGAATCATAGCCTGAATATCCCGGACTCGCCGTTCGGGAGGATAGGCCCGAAACTGCGTCGTGTCCAGAACTGCTCCGATGAAAAGGAGCTGTGGAGAAGGAACCAGATGCGACTTCGGCACATTGATGGAGAACCCCAGCGAGTGCAGGAGTTCGGCCGTAGTCTGGAGGTGGGAGACGACTGCCTGGGACGAGCCCGCCTTCAGCAGCCAGTCGTCGAGGTAGGGGAAGACTGAAACCCCTGCCCGGCGCAGATGAGCTGCGACCACCGCCATCACTTTCGTGAACACCCGAGGGGCACTGGTAAGGCCAAAGGGGAGCACGGTGAACTGAAAGTGCTCGAGGCCTACCCTGAACCGTAGGTAACGCCGGTGGGCCGGCAGGACGGGGATGTGGAAATAAGCGTCCTGCAAGTCCAACGCTACCAGCCAGTCTCCAGGGTCGAGGGCAGTCAAGACCTGAGCTAGGGTGAGCATCTTGAACTTCTCCTTCCGGAGGAAGCGATTGACGTTCCGGAGGTCCAAGATAGGACGCATGTCCTCCTTGTCCTTTTTGGGCACCAGAAAGTAGTGGGAGTAGCAACCACGCCCTACTTCTGGGGTCGGAACATGCTCGATGGCCCTCTTGGCCAAGAGGGCCGTGACTTCCTTCTGTAGAAGCACCAAGTGATCCCCTGACATGCGGTGGAATTGAGGTGGCATGGCTGGGGGTGGTCTCGAAGGGGAGGGAGTAGCCCCTTCGGACAATGTCCAAGACCCACCTGTCCGAGGTGATGGGACGCCAGTGGTGAAGGTGATGGCGGACCCTGCCCCCGACTGGCGTGCTGTGCACCTGAAAGGAGGGACTAGGAGGGCTTGGAGGCCGCGGACGGGTTGGAGGTGGTGGCCTGACCCGCACGCTGGTTGCCCGAACCGCCACGGCGGTATCCACGTCCTCGGCCACGCGAAGGCGCTTGCTGCGCGGGCCGTTGGCCGGGCTGTTGACGTGACTGGGTGCCCCTTCCGTGGCCACGAAAGGGGCGAAAAGCAGACGTGAGCGGAGGGCGCACAACAGCAAGGCCCAGGGACTTGGGAGTAGCCCGCGAGTCCTTGAAACGCTCCAGCGCATGGTCTGCCTTTGAACCAAAAAGACCGACTCCATCAAAGGGCATGTCCATGAGTGTATTCTGGACATCCCCTGAAAAACCAGTGGTCCTCAGCCAGGCGTGGCGACGCAGCGCCACCGTCGTTGCAAGCGATCTGCCCAGCGAGTCGGCGGTATCAAGGCCACAACGTATGGTGTATTTAGCCGCATCACGCCCTTCCGCAATGGCGCGGGTAAGCAGTGTCTGGACCTCCTCAGAACACTGCGGCAAAACAGTCGCCACCGAATCCCACAGGGAGTGGGTATATCGGCCCAAGAGGCAAGCAGTGTTAACGGACCGCAAGCCAGCACTGGAGGAAGAGAAAGCCTTCTTCCCAAAGTGATCCAGGCGCTTGGATTCCCTATCCGGAGGGGCGGTAGGGAAGGCGGTTTGGGAGGCAGAGGCTTGGACAACCAAGCTCTCAGGGGTGGGGTGTTGGGAGAGAAACAGGGGGTCGCCCGGAGCAGGGCGATGGCGTCAGGCCACGTTCCTATCCACAGGAGCCCCTGTGGTGGGCTTGGACCAGGCACCCAAAAGAACGTCAGTGAGTGCATCATTGAACGGCAGCACAGTCTCCGAAGAGGAGGCCGCCGGCTGAAGCACTTCAGTCAGGAGGTTAGTCCTGACGGCCACTGTAGGCAACTGGAGATTCAAGGCTCCAGCAGCTCTACGCAACACCGTTGCAAAATTAGCCCCCTCCTCCGTAGCCACGGGAGGAGACAGCATGCCAGAGTCAGGGGAGGTGTCCAGACCACTGCATCCCCAAGTTCCTCAACCCAGTCCGGGTCAAACTCGCACTGTTGTGTGAGAGGGTCCTCAGACCCCTCCCAGCTCTCCTGGTCCTCCTCAGGTTCATAATATGGAGGAGGAGGGACATTAGGGACCCAAGGTCTCATCGGCGCCGGAACCGGCGTCAGGCGACGCCGGTCTGGCTCCATGTCCGGAGCCGGAGAGAGCCGGGGAACGACGCCGTCCGGAGCCCCGGACGGCGTCAGGAACGGCACCGGGGACATCGGCGTCGCCGGAGGCGTGGTTAGGTCAACCGGCGTCGATGGGGGTTGCGGCACCACCGGAGCCGGGATCGAGGCCGAGGCCGGGATGAAGGCCGGTGGGACAGGCGACGCCGGGACCGGAGTCGACGGCGACGCCGGAGCAACCCCATCAGGGCCCGCGGGGCCCGAAGGCGCACCGGAGGGACCTTGAGGCCCGAAGAGGCGGGCCATGGCCGACAGGAACTCCTGTATTTGGGCCTGAGTCGCCCCCGAACCCGGGAAGGACGGGTAATGCGGGGGTAACTCGACAGGCATGTCCGGGGCCGCGGGGACGGTGCCGACAGGGACCTCAGCCGAGTCGCGAGACCGGCGAGGCGAAGTCTTAGAGCGATGATGCCGCTTAGACTTCTTGTGCTTCGACTTACCGGAGGAGTGCGAAGACTTGGATTCCGACGAACGGCGGGGACTCCGCGTCCGGCCCCTCGACCTCTCCCGGGACCGGGGCTTGGTGCGGCGCGGAGCCGACTGCCGGACCTCGAGGAGCTTTCGAGACCGCTCTCGCAAAGCCTTCGGATTAAGTTTCCGGCAGTCAGGGCACGACTTCGTGTCGTGGTCTCGGCCGAGACAGAAGAGACACTCGAGATGCGGGTCCGTGATCGACATCATGCGACCACATTCCTCGCAGGGCTTAAAGCCGGGCATCCCTACGACACCTTAGGAGTCGAGAAGACTCGTTGAAGAAACAGTGAAAAAATTCACAAAAAAGATAGTCAAAAAGTGACTAGGGCACTGCTCTTCCCGGATCTGCGCTTACTGGCGCGGAAAAAGAAGAACTGACGTCAGCGCGCAGGGGCGGCGTCTAAGTACTGCCCGCGACGTCATCCCGGCGATCACGACGCCGACGACGGACGCGGAGCCGCACGACGCCGCCTACCGACGCGCAAGGGTACTGCTACGCAAAAACTTTTCCGGATCCAGCCTGACGCCTGGGGATATTCTAAGGTAAGGAATCTGTCACTAACGTGTCTCTTTCAGATATTTTGTATACAAGGCTGGGCCCTTGGAGGCGGTGGCCTTACCCCAGATACTGCGTGAATACAAACAGATATTAGAAGAGCCAATCATGGAGCAAGATATTAAGGAAGTGATTAGAAAGCTCCAGTAGGGGCGCCCCCTCTGGCTCGGTGGCCTTGAATTCTATGCCACGTATAAATCCACCTTGATACCGCGCCTCCTGCAGGTGTACCACAACGCAAATAAGTGCAGCTAAATGGGAAGCCCTTGTGGCGTCTATTCCAAAACCTGGACGGGACCTGGAACTCCCATCTTCTTACTGCCCGATCTCTCTTCTATCAGTCACTTACAAAATCCTCAGTAAAATTCTTGCAGGCCGTATCCAGCCTCTTACCGACAGTCCATTCGGACCAAAACTGTTTTATCCCACGGCGTGATACCTCACTAAATATTCAAAGCTTAGACTTTACCTGTGGGGTGCTCAAGGAGACACAACAACGGTGGGGTATCCAGGGACCAGAACCAGCCCAAGACCCATTATTACACGCCTGACATGCGGCGGACATGGCAGACACCTGGTGACGTGGCTATATCAGGGCTACGTGAGAGAACCGCTGACTGCATTTACCAACTTACGATCTGCCTGGGAAAAGTCATTGGGACAAGCACTACATGATGCAGAATGGATTAAGGCTCTGGAATATCCCAGTAAGATACCCAGCGATTCCCGCTTTAAATATATTCAACTTTGTATCCTGCACAGGGCCTACTTGACTCACCAGAGTTTGCACCGGATATACCCCCTGGTGCCGGATGAATGTCCCCGCTGTAAAACAAGTCCAGCGGATGCAATACACATGCTATGAGGAGCAGAGTTCTGGGGAATTACTGGGTCATGGTATTGTCAGATATATCATGGGCAACAGGAAAAGATAGACTGTACACAGCACAGCAATGCCGCCTAGGTTTGTTCCCATGCCCCTGAACTAAAAAAGCAATGACTTGCTTTATGGACATCGCCCTACTCCTAGCAAAACCGGCAGAGGTGATGAAGTGGAAGTTGCCACAGTCCCCATCTCTTCTGCAATGCCGGGCGGAGGTAAACAAATGGTAGCAAGCAAAGGGCATTGCTCGTCGCAGAGAGGAGAGGCGCAATCTATGGAAATACCCTCTCGCCTCACACTGTTATGGGATCCTCCTAGATTAACAACC
Organism: Calotriton arnoldi; assembly: GCA_963921515.1. NCBI lineage: Eukaryota > Metazoa > Chordata > Amphibia > Caudata > Salamandridae > Calotriton > Calotriton arnoldi. The sequence continues at coordinate 1,117,625 of CAWUFW010003939.1, forward strand.
CAACTTGACGATGACACCAGACCACCCTAAACAACCCCTGACAATATCAATATTCACCCACTGTGTTCTAGGCAGAACACAACATCACAGTCCCTCACCCTACCCGCCGTTCCTGCGTTAAACAGACCCGTTAATACCCAACATACAAACGCGATCCCACCCGCACATAGGATTGCCTCTTTTTAGCCACAGGGAGTCTCTGGATGGTGCAAGGAGGGTATACAGTTTAGACTAGCAACTGGTTATCTTCTTTGACTCATTCAGAGAGAATCTCGACAGCACCTCGGAACACTAGCCCTGAAATGGACTGGAAGATGCTTTCTGTATCTTCCCCAAATCCAATATTAACAAATAGATATACACCTAATGTGATGAATTGTATGCCGCAACGATGCCTAGAGAGAGTGTCAATAAAAATATATAGTGCTGGGCATCACAGTTCCAAGACTGCCTACATTCTTCCAAGGATTATGTCCATTAAACCCGTGGAAGCATATGTGAATGGGCACCGGAATGCCATGGATGCCTACCTTATGTCAAGAATTGCCATCGTGTTCAGATGCCCCTCATCCCTCTGATCTTTAATGCTTGTTAATACATATTCAGATTTGCATCCAAGATACATCAGTCCTAACTGCTTGTTTATATTTGCTCCATTACTCCATCATTACCACATGTTTACATTGTCCAATCACAGAGTAATCCTTCAAGAATGCTCAGTTGTGCACCACTAGTGCATCATCCTTAATATTTGTTGAGGCGTGCACTCAAATCTTAAGACCGTATTTTAACAAATAATTTGAAGACTAGGCTGCATTGTCACAACTTCACTGTCCCAAATTCAAATACATTCTGATTTGCACTTTGACTCACTAAGGATTAGTGCACGTTGAGATGTTCACCATTAGACGCTCGTTCTCAGGAGGAATCCATGCTTGCACCCTCTCTCAGTAATACTGCTGCATTCCATTAAAAAGTCAAGTTGCTAATATTTCAATAAGCCATTTTAATACATAAATAACAATGCTTAGGCTGATGGCATTACTCACCTCTCTAAAATGTATTTCTTACAATCTATTTATCTGTTCTTTCCTCCTTACGTTGCCAGCTACACAGGGATAAAGTAGGGTCAGAGGCTTTGGCAGACAGCTGTCTTTAGCCAGTCATCTTTTGTACCAGATATACAGAAGGACAAAAAACATGTGAAGTAATTGAGGGAGAGGCACGGTTTTTTAGGTCTCGGCTAGAGAGCGCATGCACTGTCTTGAAGAGACGTGTTGTCTTCAATCTGTGGGCTTACTGGCCGCCTATCTCCTACCATTGGTAAACTTCAGCATCGCTCTCATTTTCTTTGATGCCATTCGTCATGGCACGCGGCCGTCATGCCCTCTTCTTGGGTTTGGCGCTCACTTAGCGCATGGAGCAAGTACAAGGCTCCTTACACTGCTCCTAGTTTGTAGAGCTATTTTTTACTTTGATTTCAAGCCCTCCATGGGAGTACTTGTATTTTCAGGCCGTCTCCCTTGTACACATACCACTTAAATGCATGTACATAAATGAATGCTTTTCTTAAAAAGTAGTTAGAACACAAACAGCACTTGTTTATTTTTATTTTTTGCACGTCCAATGGTATTGGAGCGCTCGCTCCGTCGTCAGTCTTGCTATAGCTCAAACACAAGCCAAATGTATTGGAGCACTTTATGTGCTCACCAGTAACATTACATGACACATTAATTTTGTCGCTGATCCTGCTTCAATTATGGGGTTTTTTCACGTTGTTGCTGGCCCATCTCCCCATCCCCTCCTACTTCCCTGCTTGAACCGTCCCCCCACTACCTCCCTCGTCGCTGCTTTTTGTTCTTCACAATCCAATGGTTTTGGAGCGCTTGTTCCGTCCTCCATCTTGCCATAGTGCCAACAGCAGCCGGTGGCATTGGAGCGCTTTCAGTGCTCACCTGTTACATTACACAATGACACATTCATTGTCGTACGCAGGGGGAAGCGTAAGTGATTTGGCCAGAATCACAAATTGCTCAGCTGACCTAGAGATTCAAAAATGGTTCCCCAGTTTCCCTGTTGGCAGCTCAGGCTGTTACGCCACATCCTCACTTCACAGCTCCTCAACTGTTTCTCACCATCACTTCCACATTTGTTAAGCAAGACCCCATCAACACCAAACAAGCATTGGCAAAGCCAATAGATCACTGTAATGCCCGAGCTATTGGCCTTGTCAATGTGAATGTCTTTAAGCAATGTTTTCTGTTCAGCATGGCTGAAAGTCACTGAAAAAAGCGCTATGATGCGGCCAGTGCAGGCAACGTCATAGCACTTTTTGTGTTAGGAGAGGCAGGACAATAAATTCAACATGGGGGCAAAGAGACTGCGTCGGCACAGCATTCTGTGATTCTGAGCTTTCAGTAACTGTCAGCCAAGCTGCACAGCAGATGTGCTGCAAGACAACATGGCTAAAAGACATTCACATGGACAAGCCCACTAGCTCGGGCAATGGAGAGACCTGTTGGCATGGCCATTGCTTGTCTTTATTGGGGACAAATGGGATCTATTTCTCTAATTGCCTGATGTGAAGAGAAAATGTATTTTTTTCCGCAAAAAAAATCTTTTTAGAATGTAGTAAATATCCAGATAGTCACAGACGCGACATTTGCTGTGGTGAGTATTTTGGGACATGCCCTCACTGTGATCTTAACCCAACACCAGTCAAACATACAATTTATTTCACCCAGATGAAGAAAATGAATTTACACAACATGGACCTAAGTAAACGAAAGACACATTAAATAATTTACAGTTTGAGAGAGGATATGGTGAAACAGCCAGATTTAAATGTACAAACTTGAGGAATAATTATTTTAGGAGCACATGGGGTTATTTTTCCCTGTGATGAAGGGGACGAGCAAGAGTCAAAAGAAGTGAGCATCAGGGAATTGAAAATGGGGATGTAGGTAAGCTGAAGGATGATGCCACTGAAATCAGGTACAAGTATAAAAAATGTATTTCTTAATTTGACACCTTTTTTTGTGTAGTTACAGACAACACCAAAAAGACATTTGAGAGCTAAATGTTTTTGGTTCAAGTGCAGAGGCCCTTTAACTGCAGAGTAGTTTTGTGCACCAGACTATGAAACACAACCAGGCAATTACAAACTGACTGAGGCCAGGCCAAGCACAAATTGATAAGTTTAAGTAATCTAATGCTGGCACCTGTACAGATTTGGTGCCAAGCCACGGCTGGAAGCCATCCTTGGACAGATTTACAAGAGGATTTTCTGTTTCATATTCAAATTGACCAAGGACCATCATTACCACTACTTTGACCTGATGAGCAAGACTTTCCATTAGACTATAGTGAATCTGCTTGAGCCACATATAGTTCTTTTGATAAGGATCTCAGATGCACTTTAACTTATTTTTCTTTACATGTCCATGGTACCATTTACATTTAGCATTCTATTGGACTTCTTGGATTAGCTCAGCCAATCAGAAGACAAAGTCTGAAGCAGACTTCTAGTATTGCTTTGCTTGCCGGCACGTTGATGCAGACTTTGGGGGGGGGAAGTAGGTGTCAAAAGGCTTATTACACAGATGTTGGTAGGTATTAACAACTGATAATTGACCTGTCCCCTCATGTACCCTTGGTGGGACCAATACCTGCATAATCAACAATAAAAGCAACCCATGATCTGATTAGAGGACAATAAACCTTAATACATTCAAGCCTTTCAGTTCTCACAGGATATACAGCAAGGGCTTTGTCAAAAGTTGGTCAATAATCGTCATTAGATGACGATGTGGTGTCATTGACCTGTTTTGCGCAGTGTATACGACAGCCATTGAAATGGAGACGAGGCATGAGTCGAACTGACTCACTGCGATAGCAGAATGAAGTAGCATCTGACAGAATGCCTCACTTTTGTTCTGGCACAGAGTCAGAACTGCTGGGTCCCACTTCAATCCTAGGTGAGAGTACAATGACAGGATCTGAAATTATGTAATGCACTTTCCATATTCATTGTGTTGTGCGGACCAGAGGAGCAAGAGGCACCAACTTTTTAACTTGGAGGATTCTTTTCTTTTGGGTTAGGTCATCAGAATCTCAAAGGCAGTACAGCTTGATACATGTCTTGCCTGCAGACTCAATAAAGTATACAAAAGGTGATGGGTGGAATGCTTGAACTGTTCCCAGACACTGGCAATCACTTGGGATACATCCCAGTCCATTGGTATTTTACACACAATGCCCCCTCAGCTTGGACCCATCCACATACAAATCAGTCTTGACCCTGATCCAGCCCGAACACCAGCCCAGCCCGAAGTGCCAGACTAAGTCCTCCCTGAACCAGAACACAAGCTACCCAGGACCAGTTTTGCCCTAATTAGGGCTTATCAGCCAGGTATAGCTTGGTTCCAGTGACAGTGTGCACGGGACCCACGTCTGGGCGTACACAAGTACACAAAAAATAGATATTCAGAAGGGTATGAGAGGCAATATATATATACAAGGTAAACCAAAAGTATGTACAGAGAGCAAAAGAAGGAATTCCACGTTGTTTTTTTGATCTTAAGGTGTCTTTTATTAAAGATGCACTCGATTTTCGAATGTAGACAGCCAACACGTTTCACCCAAACATGGGCTTTTTCAGGGCGATAGTCTAGAGTAGTCAGTTCGCCAGGTAAGTTAAACCAGGTCCAAATTCTAATCAAGTCCACGTTGGGACAATTGAAATTAGAGGAATTAACCTTTCAAGTTAGAAGCAAGAATAGTCCAATAGTTTAAGAGGATTCAGGTATTCGCCTTTGTTGCACCGATCCGTAGTAGATGCCAAGAGTATTTGCAAGAAGAGCTCCGTATACAAGCCGTGTCCAGTGCCGTCTCGTCCCGGCGGGGAAAAAAAAAAATAGATATTAGCTGGGTCCAATCTGAGGTGGCATGGTGCGCACAATAACGGCCGATTGTGATGCAGTCCGAGTAAGTACCAGTGTCTGCATATTCATAACCCAGTGACAAGATTAAATGCTTTGGAATTAGTAACATGCAATTTAAACAGGGATTTCTGGAAATAAGAACACAGCATACTAGAATAACTGGCGTAAACTGCAGATTACTAACAGTGTTCTGCAGAAGGCACATCAATCCTCTAAGCTATTTTACGACAATTCAGACCTGTGAACAGCAGATCACACACATTAGCAGCAAGTGCATGACCCACCTGGGTCATCTTACCAATATCGCACCCAGAGATTTGCCGGCTGCACAGATCTTTGTAGCGGAGCATGAATAAAACAAACTTGAAACTTTGTAGCTGGCCTATTATAACAATGTAAGCTGTCTCGGAATGCAGTCTGTATGCAACTAACAAATTAGAACAACTTGACACTTTTATTTCCCCCTGTCCGTTTCTTTCATGGCAGAGTTTGCAAAAACAATGCTAAGTATCTGCCAATTTTAGAGTGACTCACTTGACCCAACCTTTCCTGATGCCACCCACCTTTGCGTTCAGTTTATCAGCCTTAGAAGGATAGAAAACGGATTTGGCCTTGCCGGGTTATGAACTTGTGATCAACATGTACTTCAAGAACAGACTTTTCACGCATTGATCCAGCCTGTCGGTAAAGAATGAATACCATTTTAAAATAAATTATGTTACCATGAGGATCAATTACATCAATGGCCATCCAGTGGATCAAAATTGGACAGTTAGGCATCATTAGAAGGAGCAGAGATGCACTCTCCATTTTTAGGCTTGATGCAGTGCTTAGTTTGGGCCGGTGTTTGACAACGCTCAGGACCGGCTTTTATTTCACAACATCAGCACTTATTTCTGACAGCTCACCACAAGGCGGCCCTGTCTGTCAATTTTCTAAGCAGGGCACACCATCCGAATATTTAGAAAGTATTTAAAAATACAATGATACCAATTCTTCCAGGCCATTCTTATTGCTTTGGGTGGCATGGAATAGTGCAAATATTCGCATTCGTTTGAGTAGGATGGTTAGTGACAGTGGCACTGGCCATGGGCAGCATTAGCAGGGGCATCGGGTGATGCTGTTGCGGGGATTCTGCACATATACAGAGCTATGCACAGGAAAATAGGACCTCGGTGTATAGTGGTGTACCAACCATGCACCTTAGTACCCACAATCCCAATCCGACTAGCTTTAGCGTCTCATTCGTTCTCTGTACTACAGCGAAGCTACCAATGATTAGACATCCCAGAACACGGACTCTCTCAGGAATAGCGGGAGCAAGAACACTCTTTCATTACTCACTCATACTTGTCCACAACGTGCGTAATAAGAGACACAGTATAGTTTAAAATGTTTATTTCAACTATCGTGCTCCAAGATAAAGTACACGTGCCAGTACTATCAGCATAATACATAACGATAAAATAATAAGCATGGTTAAAATTCCATGGAATACAAACGGGGACAGCATTTTATAAAGACAGTGGATATAGGGCTAAATTGCCTTACCACCCTCCCCGTGCTAGTAACTAGTTTATTATAAAAATAGAAGACCTCTGGGCTTTGTCAGGCGGACCCCCATACCTCAATATCTAGATGCAAGGTTTACATCATCAGACAAGCACAGCTCTTCTCCCTGGAAAGGTTTTTCTCCAAGTGCCACCAACAGGGAGATCACAATATTAAAAGCACACAAATTTCTCCAGTGCAGCTGTATTTCGGGTTATGTCTAAGTGCGAGGGGCTGACCAGATCAGCAATAACAAGGGACGTTGTTTTTCGACCTTGTACATGGTGTGCAGACGAAACCCACAGGGAACATGAGAAAAGGTGAAAGGCAAAAAGGCAGACAGTTCTAATATAGCCGGGCACAAGCAGAGTCTGGAAAAACAAAGTAACGTGTGCAAAAAAGGCATCATGGCAGCCAGGCCTAAGCTAACTTATCAATATAGACAATGAGGCAAAAATCCACACTACACTCTCCCCTGGTCAGTCCATAGGCCAAGACATAGGACGAAAACAGAGTTCAAATAGATGGAGCAGAATGTAAACGTCTATATATGAAAAGTCCCCATGAAGGACAGTGAATGGAAAAAATGTTTAAGATAAAAAAAAAAAATGCCGGATAGGTCTAGAAATTAGGGCAGTACAAAACAATAAAAAAATCCAGAAATGCAATTCGTTGAAAGCGAAGGCCCCTAATCCAATAGAGTGTATGCGCAGAAAACCGCCACACCTTCCAAGAGGACATCATTGGTGTCGTCTGAAAAAAGAGTGGCCATCCAGTTCAACAAATGAAAACTGCATTCATGTTCCTCATAATAGGGAGCAGTGATCAGCATTGCGGGACAACTTGCGTGATACTCAATATAACTTCGTTGTAGGAGATTCTGAGCAGCCACCCAGATATCCCACTGCGCCAAAACCCCAAGTGCAGCCGCACGCGCCATCAATCCAGTGCCGGAACATTCCCGTTCATGGGCCACTAAGGGGCCCATCAACTGGCCAAAATCCGGGTCCGACTGAGACGTATTGGAGAGGCAAACATCCAAGGACCAAGAGAAAGGACATCGTAAGCAAGACATCACAGGTTGCACGCAAGTGAAATACGCAAAGCGAAAAGAAAGTTTATAGGACACGCCGAGTGTCGCCAATGGTAGGATGCCAAAGCTGATGAGCATGCGTTCATGGAGCATCCGGAGTCGACCTTGGTCGAGTAGGCCCCCAGGAAGTGCAGCCATTGCGCGCAGCAAACAAATTAAAAGTAATATTCCAGCAGCTAAGGCTAGGAGCAATGGGAAGCCGCCAAAGACGCTGGAAAAAATAGAATGAATAAAAGCCGGAATTACACCAAATATAGATTGAAAGGAGGTTTAAAGGCCAGCGCCCACAACTTTAAAAAAGTGCACAAGACCTTCGGTATTAGAAGCATTGAATACGCGGTGAATCAGTTCGCCAAAATGTTGTGGGAGGTTTGTTTTCAAAAGAGCCTGTATCTCACTGTGGATACTAGCCACCTGGAGGACGAAGGTCTCCCGTGCGGAAGTGAGCATAACCTCCTGGTTTAATAATAGCACCTTTATTCTGCTCAATTTATTGAAATCCGCCTTCAAAGTGGGTATGGAAGGCCAAATGGAACTATCTATCATTTCGTACGGGGTGGAAAAAGCACATTTTTGCAGCACACAACACGGTGTGAAACCGTTACAATGTAGGGGATGCCTGCCTGCATTCCACAGTAGTCTTGATTATTCAGAAGCAGATAGCTACCATTTGCAAGCACAGTGAAAGTAGGTGATATAACAGGTGCCGGAATGCCCTTTAAAACACAAGCAAGATTCGGAGCAGAAACATTACAAGCCCCGTGCAATTTAATGTTTTTACAAATGAGGGAATGACCCGCTGTAGAATCGCAAGACTCTCCTGTGAGAAAGACCTCCTTTCCGTCCCCAAGGCATCTGTACATGAAAGGCAGGGACCAAAGCTCATGCAAGAAGGCACTGCCTAAAGGCTGAAAACGGCCAACAGGATAATGTTTCATGCATGAACTGAACTCAAACAAAGAAAAAGGCAAAGCGATAATCCCGTGAACTAGCCACACTGCAGAGTCAGTCTCCGCCACAGAGAATGGTAACGGCTCTATCTTTTCGATATGTAAGAGAGTGTATGTTGCATCTTTCATGGACATGAATTGCTGTTTTTCAGTTAAATTAAATGGCAAGAACAAGGCAGACGTGTTTAAAAAATGCCATAGAACTTTGCCCATTTTCAATGTTTGCAACGTCCACACAAACTGCATTACTGAACGCAATTGATTCTGACCATGATATAACACAGACACATCATCTTGTACAATATCAACAACAGATGAAACAATATTCTCTAATGTGTAAATGCGGGAAGACAGGGTATTAATACTATTGTCAACAACAGCAAGCACTTTTTCTAGATTTGCCTGATCGATTTCCCGTAAACGGGAAGCAGCTTCAATTTGTGAAAGCTTCCAGAGTTCATTGTAAGTCTCATAAATAAATCTTTTAGGTCTAGGACCTCGAGGCCCTAGAACAAAATCGAACAGATAAATGTTGTTTTACAGAATCTAATGAAGAGTGCTGCAACCACTGTTTACACAATTTACCAACAGAATATGTTGTAACAGTACGAGAGTCAGAAAACCTTGGATCTGGCCTATCCTGTTTGTAACCAGGAGCTGAGTCATGAAAACGTAGTTGGCAGGCATTTGATGCTATGGGCCAAGCCAACCAGGGTGACTGAACAATCGTGGAGATATTAAACGAATTATTTTGAAACAAAGCTTGCAAATTTGCAAGGGAAATATTGAAATGCAAGCTCTCGTTGGGATTTGAAGACAATACGGGAATGGAGGGTGCATTCAATTGTTTGGAAGTAGCCAAACCCCAACAAGTGGTTTGATAGATCGTACTATTTAAAAACAAAATTTGGGCCGGCATTAGGCAAGCACGGTGTAAAGCTTCCGTACCGCGTACCTGCCATGATTTCGTGCCCCAGATAGATTTTAAGTCGATGGTGTCCTTCCAGTGCTCAAAACCACTCACGGCTAATGCGTCCAGAAAGGAACTGGAATATAGCAACTTGGTGTGTGTCAACATGACCTTTTGATTCGACGAAATGTTCAATTTAAAATAATAGGACCCAGGGTTTGATCTATCAAAGTCTGTAAAGTAAGTAAATTTACTTTTAAGTGTGTGGGAGCTACCTGGTAGAGGGGTCGGACAATGTTCCCATTGGGTGTAATTAAAAGTACCCCGAAGTGTACTTGGTTTGTGGAGAAAATGGTTGCCCCAATGCTGGTAACAATATAAATCAGCATAATTTGCAGAATTTAAGTACAGATCTTCAGCATTAAATGCAGCATAATATTTCAAATCAGAGAATAACGATTCAACGGCATGCACATCCCAATCGTCAGAATGAATATTCCTTTTTACCACATCACCCATGGAAACACGAAGGACATTCGGTACATTAATAATCTCGGTTGGTCCATGAATTTGGAAGTTCACAGCATCCCATACGATGTCATCAGCGACTGGGAAGGCGGAAATGTTCACAAATGTGTGGTCACGCTTCATGATGTGAGATGAAGAATGCGGAGCCAAAGTTCCAGCGACACAGTTTACCGCAGAGCGTTCTGGCAAATAGTGACCATTGATGAGCAGAGCAAGAAAAAAACTGTCACAAAGCCAATGGACATGAACAGGAAAATCAGGAACAGCACCAACCAGATGTATATCCATGGTGGGACCAAAAAATTGTCACTGAACCAGGATATAAAATTACTGAAGCTGGACGGAATAAGTGATGAGGTGGAAGCCGAATCAAAGGAAAAACGAGTTGGGCTCAGTGGTGTTGTAGGTAAATGAGCCACCGACTCATTGGCGGGGTATGCATACTCGGTTTCCTCGTTGCAGGAGGAAGCCGGGAAGTTGAGCAGGCGATCAGGCAAAGCGACCATCTCAATGGCAACATCAGTGTCCGTGTAGGCTGGAGGGCCACAAACAGGAGTCCTTGAAATGGCTGGACATGATACCGCAGGTGTCACGCTATTCAGGATCGGCCAGATGTTGTAGCTTGACGTTGTCCACTGAGATGTATCCGTTATCTTTGCGGCCAGGTAGCGGTGGTAAGATGACTGTACGAGTACCCTTCAAGCCAAGAACTGGAACCGGTGCACGATAAGAGGGGCCAAATTCTTTTTTGTTCTCCACCTTCTCTCGGACCAGATCTCCAACCTTCGGAAGCCAGCCGGCAACCGGAATCTACAACGCATCGTCAGTGGCTGAAGACAAGTGTTCGTTTGCAAGTTTGTCACGGGTCACTGGTAAGTCCTGCAACATAGTAGAATGATTATCTACGTCAAAGATTGCGGCATTCGCCGCCATGTCTAGACCATCAAGGTCTGGCACAAACATTTGTATGCCAAAGAGCATTTCGTATGGGGTCCGCCCACCCAGAGATCTTCGAGGGAGATTATTAAGTGCACGTTGCACGCCATACAAGTGGGCGAGCCAGTTCCTGCCAGTACCTAAGACTCTAGCTGTCAAGGATTTCTTTAAGTCACGGTTCATTCGCTCCACAATTGAGTTGCCCTCGGGCCTATATGGAGACGAAAATTGCACCAGCACCTCCATAAACCGCATTGCGTCTTTGTACGCCTTAGAGGCGAACGCTGGACCTTGGTCGGAATGGAAGGTGCCAAAGGCAAAAATTCCCACAAAGACACGCAAATCCCTTATGACATTTCGAGCGTCAGCACTTCGTTGTGGCCAAACCCAGATGAAAAGTGTGCACAAATCTACTGCAACTAAGATGTATTTATATGCAGTGTCAGAAGAAAATGGACCGCAGTGATCAAGGTAAACACACCCAAAAGGTTTGTTAGAAATGCAGAGCTGTGTTTGTGGTGGTCGTGTAACCGTTGAAGGCTTAATTTGCTGACAAACGTCACAAGAAAGCACATAAGTACGGGTCTGTTTATATAAACCACGCCACCAGTAACGCTGCTGCAAGATAGAAACAGTCGCAGACACGCCAGCATGGGCTGAAGCCAAGCCTTCGTGTGCGGCCGTTATCAAGGAAGTTCTGCCGTCCGCGTTGGGAAGCAGCCGATCACCAACGTCTGGAATTCTTACGTAAGGAACCTGTTCGGGACTTAAGTGATAAGAGTACTTGGAAGGGAAACCCCATGGGTAGTTAGCACCTTCTTTTGTTGCAGCAATAGCTGCCAAAATCTCATTATCTATTTTTGTCATGGATCTTCTAACTGCTGCTACTGAGCACGTGGCTACTGCTGATTTGGCAGCTTCATCTGCCAAACTGTTACCGACCGCGTGTGCGCCCACACGCTGGTGGCCGAGAGTGTGAATCACCTGTGTGAGAGGCAGACGTTGTTTAAGTTCTGCCACTCTAACCCAAAGCATTTTATGCTTAATTGTGCTGCCTTTAGCATCTCTATAGTCGTTTTGAGACCAAAAGAATAGGTTGTCATTGAAGGATTGAACACAGTAGTAAGAATCGCATACAATAAGTGTCGTCACGTCTGGATTCGCGAACTCAAGTGCAAGCACAATAGCACATGCTGCGGAATAAGCATGCTTAGAACCCGTGGCCGGTTGCGCCGAACCATCGGTGTAAATGATACATTTGTACTCCTCCAGCGGCAGCAAAGACAGAGGAGGAGGATGAACAAATTCATACTGCAAGAACTCCTGTGTCTGAAGAGAGGAATCAAAAATAAAAGTGACATCCTGGGACGTCAGAGATGTAGCCCATTGTATCCAACGGGGGTGCAAAGCCTTAGAGTTTGGTACACTTGCCTTCGTCACTGCCTCAAGGGCAGGATATGGTGTTACCACCAATATGCGTTTTGCCTGTGCGCGCTCCTTAAGAATCGCCATTTGCACTGCAGTCAAAACTTTCTCCACAGTGGAAAAGCGCAACTCCGCTGAAGTGTAAAGATGCGACTTGTATGCAATAGGTACTGTGTCACCTTCGTTAAACGTTAAGTACGTGAAACCCACTGCCCCTGGCACAATTCTAATCATCTGGTTCGTGTGGTTATCAAGAGTCAACAAGAACTTAGATTCAAGTAGATCAGACTTCAAAGAGTGAAGTATAGAGGAATGTTCAGGAAGCCAGCATGACTTCGAAAAGTTAGGTTGTATCAAGGCGTAAAGAGGCTTGATATGCTGGGCATATTCGGGAATGTAAGAACGCCCGAAGTTTAAAAATACTAGTAATGACTGAAGTTTCTTCAGGGTCGTTGGAGGGCGCAAAAGTGCGCACTTCTCCAAGAAATGGGGAGCTAAGCCCCTACACCTCCATTGTTGAGCTCATAGCCCAAAAACAAAACAGTGAATTCTGCGATGTGTGATTTGGCAAAATTACATTTGTATCCGAAGACCGCAAATTCAAGAATAATGTGGTCCACACGGGAAAGATGCGGCCATAATTCGTCGTCTGTCAGATATCGTCGACGTACGAATACGCATCTGGGTCTATGCTGTCCAACAAAGAGACAACACGGGCGGCGAAGACTCCCGGGCTGTTCTTGTAGCCCATGGGCAAACACCGAAATTTAAAATGTTTTCCACCGGAAGTGAAAGCACTCCATTGGCTGCACTCCGGGGACAAATTGTGCGTGTAAAATCCATTGGATAGGTCAAGTGTCGTTTTATATTTTTTGCGAACAAGACTGTCTACCAGCGCAGAACTGTGGGTATTTTGTACCGCAAAGGTCCGACAATGAGAGTTCAAATGTCGGTAATCCAAAACTAAACGGTACGACCCATCGGGTTTAGAAACCGCAAAAAGGGGATTATTCATTGGTGATACGCATGTTTCAATTACTCCTTGATATTCTAACTGTGTCAGAATGTCTGAAACGGGACCTTTAGCTTCCCGCTGGAGGTGATATTGGGGTTGTGGCTGTGGCAGAGACCGCAAGGGTATATCATGGGGGGGAGAATCCTCATCCCAGCCCACGTGGTTACGGTATAGCGCCAGGGCCCCAGCCCATTTAGCCGCTAACGCCTCCGCTTTGTCCTTGGGGACATGATGCGAAAAGCTCGGAAGGATTACTTCCTCCCCTCTCGGTGCAGCAGAGTACGAATGGGGGCGGCCAATCTGCTTCTGCCAACAAAATGTCGTAAGAGGTGGTCAGATTTTCCCAAAAAATCCCTTTAATAACACGCTCAATGTCACCTTCAATTTGAATGACAATATTAAATAGTCTGTCAGGGGGTGCCACTCGGGTGTCAGCTGTCTCGACAGTAATGAAAGTATCAGTTGCTGTCGCCTCCACATGAGGACGCAGTGCCTCCCGCACTATGGTAACTTCCACGGCGCTGTCTAGCAGCGTCACTGCCCACGTCCAATTCAGGAGTCTCGTTCTCACCGTCTGTGGCATACCTCGCAGTTAATGCTGCAACTTTTTTCTTCTGAAACTGTGGGCGAGAACGTGGAAATTCTTCTGGTTTCCCTCGGCCTGGTTGTCGAGGTTGTTCTCGTCCCTGTGGGGCCTCACGACCCCTGCCTCTATCCTGGCGATCTCCTCCACCAGTTTGGGAGGTCGATGGTGCCTGCAAAGAACGAGGAGAACGCGGGTCAGGGACTTGAAATCTATCTGGAGATTTCATTCTTGCTCTGTCGCGCAAATCATACGTGCGTTCAGAAGATACGGAAACCGGGGATGCAGCACGCGACCCTGGTTTTGATTGTTGCTTACCCTGTTTCTTCAACTTCCAGTTCTTTTTTAGAAAAGAACGGTTTCTCTTCTTTCTCAGACTGAGTTCTTTGTTGGGGTTGTGATTGAGTTTGCGTTTTTGCAAAAGGCTTAACCCCCAAACTATTGCGGCCAATGGTTTCTATAAGCCTGTGCAATAGCATTAGAGACTTGAAAGTGGACTGCGTCACCCTTGACGTTCGCAAGGATTAGATCAACCACCACATCGAATACTCCCACCAGTCTCATCCCCAATTCCACAGCCGCTTCAGGGCCATGTTCATCCTGCACCCGTTTAATTACAGAGGGGAGAACCGTCAGGGAAGGAGTGCCGAAACACTTCGCATACACTGCTGCCAATACTTTGCCCCAGTTGTTGCATTCTGTCAACTCGGGAATTAAGTCTTTCGGCAAACTAATCGTCAAAATCCTGTGTTTGTCCACAGGAGAAATATTCGGAAAAACAGCCTCCAGCTGGTCAAATTTTTCTGCGAGCCAATAAGGCAAATCATCCTTATTCTTTGGGCGCATGCCCATCACCGAATTGACCATGACGGGACTTATGGTTACACCGCCCGGTCCAGCTGGATGCGACGCAACTCCAGGAGGGGCCCCCTGGACGTTGCCAGTAACATTGTACCAAAGCTCTGTGCACACGGATTAAAGACGCATGCAACGCGCGCAGTTCATCAACCGCTAGCATCAAATAACGCGGATGTGGGGTATACACGGCCAACACTGGCCAAGTGGCCCCCTCTATTGATAAGGGGCCTAAACAAACCGGGGTGACCAGATGTGGGAGGGCGCCATTAAACCAAATACGGTGTTGCCATGCCGCAAGCGGTACTTCAAGAGCCTGATAAGGCCGATAAGCATTGGGTAGGGCAGTGGGAGCGTAAACATGAAACAAATTGTCAGCTCCTTCCACCGCCGGAAAGGTGACCCAAGAGTAAAACATCTCAAAGTGGTGAGCCGGATCAGCCTGCACCACAAAGATGAGAGCGACACCCGCGTCGGGCACTCCATAAGTCAGTAAATGTGCCTGGAGCGCAGCGCGGCTATGTGCTGGGATATTTACATTTGCGGCCATTAAGACCAGGAATGATCAACAACCTAGTGTGTGGCAGCGCAATATAGGGTTAACATAAAAGAAAACACCTTTTAATAACTTCAAGCTTGAAAGAACCTATAAAAACATCAATATAGGAGGTATCACCCTCACATACGTTTCTGGAAGCGTAAGCGAAGGTTATTGTGGACAAACACAAGCACTACTCAAGCGTCTCGCAGATAAGAAGCCCACCACGTTGGGGGCGCCATGTTGCGGGATTCTGCACATATACAGAGCTATGCACAGGAAAATAGGACCTCGGTGTATAGTGGTGTACCAACCATGCACCTTAGTACCCACAATCCCAATCCGACTAGCTTTAGCGTCTCATTCGTTCTCCGTACTACAGCGAAGCTACCAATGATTAGACATCCCAGAACACGGACTCTCTCAGGAATAGCGGGAGCAAGAACACTCTTTCATTACTCACTCATACTTGTCCACAACGTGCGTAATAAGAGACACAGTATAGTTTAAAATGTTTATTTCAACTATCGTGCTCTAAGATAAAGTACACATGCCAGTACTATCAGCATAATGCATAACAATAAAATAATAAGCATGGTTACAATTCCATTGAATACAAACGGGGACAGCATTTTATAAAGACAGTGGATATAGGGCTAAATTGCCTTACCACCCTCCCCGTGCTAGTAACTAGTTTATTATAAAAATAGAAGACCTCTGGGCTTTGTCAGGCGGACCCCCATACCTCAATATCTAGATGCAAGGTTTACATCAGACAAGCACAGCTCTTCTCCCTGGAAAGGTTTTTCTCCAAGTGCCACCAACAGGGAGATCACAATATTAAAAGCACACTAATTTCTCCAGTGCAGCTGTATTTCGTGTTATGTCTAAGTGCGAGGGGCTGACCAGATCAGCAATAACAAGGGTTGTTGTTGTTCGACCTTGTACATGGTGTGCAGACGAAACCCACAGGGAACATGAGAAAAGGCGAAAGGCAAAAAGGCAGACAGTTCTAATATAGCCGGGCACAAGCAGAGTCTGGAAAAACAAAGTCACAAAGTAACGTGTGCAAAAAAGGCATCATGGCAGCCAGGCCTAAGCTAACTTAGCAATATAGACAATGAGGCCACAATCCACACTACAATGCAAGGTGCAGTAGCTTCCGTGAAAAACCTTGTGACCTGCCACGCATTCAGCACTGGTTTGGCGTGTAATTATACTTCCACCATTAGTGGTGAACAGTTTGTAATTTATACCTAAAGGTCTTTGGTTCAGTCTCCTTTAGTCCTGGACTTCTTTGGCTCAGGAACCTTCATGCCAATAGCTTGAGACATTCCCAATCACATGTTTGATCAGGCCACTCGAGTTTTAAGTTTTAGCTTCTTTCTTTTGGCAGTTTGGTTATATTTCCTTCCGCCTATATTGGAATGCATAGAACACAATATCCCAATTGAAAAGTACACGTCATTTAATTCTTTAACACGGACATAATATGAACAAAGAAAGCAATGCTTAATTGTTTTGCACTGTAGCCAGCAAGAATTTTTCTGCTGTTGTCAGTTCTCCATTGAAGGCCCCAAAAATATTGCTCGGCAATGCAAGCTCTGTGTGTGTCTGGATTTCACAAGTTTTCAAGTGGCGACCATTCTGAGTGTATGCACTAAAGCTCTCTGTGAAAACCGAGATTTAAAATAACGACCACTAGGTGGCAGCAAACCATAGGCACGCTGTTACAAAGGCCATGTCTTCACTTTGCCACTGGATTCAAGCAAGCCTGGCTGATGACGGCTGGAATGCCAGAAACCGGTCCTAGGATGCTTGTTTCCGGTCCAGGGAAGACATGGCTTGGCAGTTCGGGCTGGACTGTTCCCATGAGGCACAGGGTCAGACTGATTTGCATATGGCCATGTCTGAACTGGGGTGGTGGAGTGAGCTAAAGAATGATGATGGATTAAACCCAGATCAGTTGACTGGGGGTGAGTGTTTGATTGGCTCAAACGTTCCGTCCATCATCCCCTTTTGTATCGCTTTGTTCGCCCTAAGTTGGCGGGGGTATGCCCAGACGTGGGTCCCTTGCTCACTTTGCCACTGGATTCAAGCAAGCCTGGCTGATGACGGCTGGAATGCCAGAAACCGGTCCTAGGATGCTTGTTTCCGGTCCAGGGAAGACATGGCTTGGCAGTTCGGGCTGGACTGTTCCCATGAGGCACAGGGTCAGACTGATTTGCATATGGCCATGTCTGAACTGGGGTGGTGGAGTGAGCTAAAGAATGATGATGGATTAAACCCAGATCAGTTGACTGGGGGTGAGTGTTTGATTGGCTCAAACGTTCCGTCCATCATCCCCTTTTGTATCGCTGTATTCAGGATATGGGCATGTTATGTTATTTGCATTTGTAGAGCGCACGGTTACCCTGGGGTGTCCTGGCGCTAGCACTGATTGCTGGGGGGAAAAGAATGTATGCTACTGCGCAAAGAGCCAGGTCTTTAGCCCTTTCCTAAAGGAGAGGAGATCCGGAGCACTCCTGAGATGGAAGGGAAGCTCGTTCAAAGCTCTGGAGGCACAGGTAATAAAACTCCTCCCTCCACAGTTGACTCTTTTAAATGGGGGGGACTTGAACATATTTGGCTCCAGAGGACCGTAGCAATCTTCCCGGGACATACCAGAGGAATTTACGTCTAAGGAAGTCGGGTCCTGCTCCATTGATGGCCTTAAACACTGTACAGAGTGCCTTGAATGTGGCATAAAGCTCCGCCCATCTTTTTAATTGGCTCCTGTCCCTGTCCTTTGTAAATGGTGGCTTTTCATTGGTAATTAGGCTTAGTAGTCCCTCCTTAGTACCGCCTTCTCTCTTCTTGTAATCTCCCACGAGGACACTCCCCGTTACATGTGTTGTTACACCCTAGGTTTTAATTACAGCCTCAAGGCACTATTTTCTTAAAGGCCTTCAGACAGGACATTCACTTGGTCCTAAACTAGGTTGGCAGTGGTTAGTTTACTCGCTAGCACATCTCATATTTATATTAGACCTTCTATAAATTTCCCTTCATCAGCTCCCAGAGTATAACCTTATCCGGAATTAATATAATAATTCTTTTGTCACATTTCAAAGCTACTAATTGTATATATGGACATAGCTATTTGAATGTACTCATGGTACTGTCTTGCATGCAATGCATTCTGGTTAGGGTGCATTTACCACATCTTCTGCAGGGTGCAGTACCATATGTGACCAAACGTTTATGAGGCTCACTAGGGACCTCTAGGAGCAGCTTGCGGTACTGCACTGCGACATACAGTGCTGGTTCCTGGCTCATTACGCAAGCATTTGCAATGCACTAGGTCTCGCATTACTGAAAGTATGAGCTATTGGCGTTGCATTATTATTTGCAACGCCAATACCTCAAACTATCAGCAATGCGAGACCTATTGCATTGCAAATGCTTGTTTTTTTATAGGCATGGGGAGATATTAAGTGATTTGCCCAGAATCACAGAATTCGGAGTCTAAGCAGAGACTCGAACCTGGTTCCCTGGTTCGAAAGCCCGCAGCTCTGTCGCCACATCCTGGGTAGAGGAAAGGTAGCGGGTAGAAGCCATATGAAAGCTCTGTTCACTCTGGACTCAAGTTTCCAACAAGAGTCTGCACTGAGCCCTTTTTTTCACCTCGAACCAAATGTAATGGTAGCAAAATGCTTTCCTTGCTGTCACCCTTTCCAGCACGGGGAGTACTTGTAAGCTACTGAAGGTATTTTTCGGCTTGTAGTAGAGTTGAAAGAAAAATCATGAAAAAATGGTCACAAAAAAAGTAGAAGAAAATGGTCGATCAAAAAAAAAAAAGTACAAAGATTTAGAATGTCGGAAGAATCCGAACCATACAACACAAAGATGAAGCGTGACAGTTTTAACAGATCTCCGTCGCAAAATAGAAGGATGGGAGGGGCATGAAAGAACAGGGGTCCTGGCAAGGCAGAAGTAAATCAGAGAGGACCGGATATCCGCAAGCTAGGGGGGGGCTCTAGCTGTGAAGGGGAATTAATGACAGAAAATATCCAGGTGACAAAGGAAAGGGAGAAAAAAAAAAAAAGTATTGACGAAGCCAATACACCTCGCGCATAAGGCAATGGCTTTGCTAATGATTTTGTAGCCATGCTGTATACCATGGCTCCAAAACTGTCACATCATTTTGTAGGCACAGTCATGCGTTGCACACACAGGCAGTCTCCTACAAAAAGACACTTATTTTTATTTATTGATCTAAGATTAAAAATGAAATAGAAAAAGTAGCGCAAAAAAAAAAAAAATTGAGTGAGTAGCGGAACTGGGTTGGGTGGGGGGGTGAAACATCTTATTAAGTGGTGGAGAAACAATTGGAGCATGGGGGGGAAGCAACAAAGAGAGAACACAGGCGAAAGAGCATCATGGAGCATGAGAGAGCAGAAGCACGCATGGCGAGAGAGCAACAAGTGCAGGTGGAGAAAAGAAGCAACGGGCAGATAAGTACACGAGAAAGACAGCTGGAAAAGACATGCAGTTTCATGGAATGCTTAAACAAAAGGAAAAAGTGGATTCCTAAAAGCGAGCCGAGGAAGCACAGGAGCCAGTCTAAGAGATGGTAAAGCGGCTGTGCACCATGGAAAGGACAATCAAGATTAACAAAAAAGCCATTAAATAAGCAGCCAAGTGAGAGTGACAGTAAAGCGAACCAATGGAATGCAGCGGACGGGCTCCAAGTCCCTGTATGTCTTTTGCAATCAGACTGTACTGTCTGGCAGGCTAGACAAAAAAGGAAAATTATAGGTGTGCAGCGTGTCGCCATGTGCAATGTAATATAGAATGAAAAACGTGATGCACACAAAGAGAGCAGATTTTGAGAAGTGTTGTGAGAGAGGGAACATATAGTGGTGGGCAAATCAGCCAAGAATCTGGCTGGGCTCCAAGAGTCAAAAGCACATGGGCACCCATCGAATGATTTGGTATATAAACCATGCATAATGCAATAGTATTATAAATACCTTACAATCCTTGTTTCAAGTACATTAGATTATATCACTGTGTTGAGTAACATTTACAGAAAGTTGGTAAACATGAACTTGGAGACATTCAAGAAAATCCCCATGCCACAATGACATTACCATGAGTGCCATTGGCACAGTGCATGTGAACAATATTATTAGACGTGAAGTACCATTATTATCTACTATAGCCTTAGAGCCTGCCGTAGTGGGCTCTACCGGCAGGGCCAGACTGGGAACCAAAGCTATGCTGCAAAAACAGCCCCCAAAGTGCCCATAAACGGCCCCCACCCTGGCAGCCCACCGGGGAAATGCCCGGTGCCCGCTACGGCCTGCCCTGTCTACCGGCCATTAAATGCCTGCTTCAACGTTAAAGGCCCTAGGCGAGGGCCTTTAACAAGGGAGCCGGTCTTTAATGGCCGGTAGAGCCCGCCACGGAGGGCTCTAAGGCTATTAGAACATTCCACCCCTAGAGGGCAGAATGTTCTTATTTGTAAAACAAGGGCCTCAAAGACCCTAAGGGAGTTGCTATCCCCCTTGGACTCCTTGAGGCCATTGTTCACAGCAACAGCTGTGAACAAACATTGGAATGTTGATGCTCCAGGCTTCTACCGGCCATTAGAAGCCCGGAGCACTCCATTGTCTTCAATGGAGCGCTCAAGATTCCAGTGTTCTAATTATCGGTATACAAATGAAGTTTTTGTACAAGGCAGGTCCAGAATTGAATTAGTTGAAGGAGCTCTCAATTAGCCAATCAAGAAACATGACACATGGAGAAAATGATTAGCCTAGGATCACAAAAGTTGATTAAAAGGGAAATCTGGCACTTGAGCCAAGGCTTCCCGGTTACAGATATGCAATTCAGCAACTGTATGGTTTTGTCCATCTCTCTCACATGTAACACTAAAGGATAAAGGTGGGTGAGCCAACAAATTAACAGGGAGGCCCAAGACAGAGCTGAGCCAAGGGTCTGGCTTTGATCTTAGAGCCTGTGCAGGAACTGAGCTCTGAAAATGTATTATGTACATTAAACAACAAACCATGCAAAATATGATAAAGTCCCGTCAAAGATCAAAAAAGTGTATTTCTTTAACATATAGAACCTTTGAAATTAATAAGGCACATTATAGCACTGCATTGAGAAGTGCTTATTAGAAGTGATAGTTTTGTACAACTTGTAGTCTGATCTCACATATTCGAAAGTGCTTTCTTCTGCGATAATGAAGAAAAAAAGATTTGGTGAAATAAAATATTTGTCTAAGATGACAATTTAAGCAGAGAAGCCACGATTTATCCAGGCTTTCAGGTTTCACTCTCTACCATCTTAATCAGCCAGTAAATGGGTATCTATTTGTCTTTCCTTATGCTAAGACTTTGTTTTTACCTCTTAGGGCATTCTGCTGCAGTTTTTAAAATCTAGCCCAAGCTGGACCTGAAGGTATTGAAGTAATTTACATGAGCACTAGTTACATTACACAAGGTCATAATCATTGTTTATAACTATGGGGAGATTAAGTGATTTGGCCAGAATCGCATGATGTTGAGCCAACGCCAACTCAAACCTGGTTCCAGAGTTCAATAGCCCGCCGCTCACATCCTGGTTAGAGGGAGGGAGGCAAAAGCCACATGAAAGCCTGGCTCGTCATGGGCTCGAGGTTGCAACAGGACTACGAGCTAAGGTAGAGCCAGGCTTGAGCTTTCAGTGGCTCGCCCACCTCTATTAAAGACTATGGTTTGCAACTTTTCATGAATTAGTGCACATGGGGGGAGGGGGTGTACGTGTGTGTACATATGTGTGTGTGTATACTGTAGAGGAAGGCAAGATTCAATAATCAGAAGTATAAATAAGTAAGTTTTTTTTGTTTTTTAAAGTAATTTAAGACGTACATTAACACAAATGGATGTTACAACTTAATTACATCAACGGTGTACACTGAACTTGTATTCAACATTTTGGTGTTTTGCTCTTTTCAGTATACAGTCCATTCTTCACAGTACCCCAAGCACACACCCAGCGTCCTTATCAAAGAAAGGAGAAATTGACAGTTCGGAAGACATCAATGCAACACTAAGACCATGGCTTGCAGGGCAGAAGTGGAGATGGGAGAAGGTTAAGGCAGATGAGCCTCAATATTTAAGCCCAGCACAACTTTGGACAGGGCAATGGGACATTAGCGTTGGGCAGAGCGAGGAGAGGTCCTCATGCCCCATTAAAAATATGGTTTTCCCAGTTGCCAGAGTCAGGTTTTAAAGAATATATGAAAACACTGAAGCGCTTTTTGCCTATTTGCACAATGGCACACACTGTCTAAACCTTGGCTCTCAGGTATTTTCAGACAACAGGCCTCAAAACTTAGAGACACTTTTTTGCTCATTTGAACAATGGTTCATAACGTTTACAGCTCTTGTACCTAGGCACTTTATAGTAGATTTGCACAATGTTACATAATGTTTATATTTTAAATTGCATATTCTTGGGAATGAAACACTAGGTTATTAGTTAAGATAATAGTGTGACCGTGATAAAAGATGTTTATCTTTGGTATCAATGTTCTAGTAGGGCATGCAACCATAGAAACATTCTTTTTGTACAGGTGTACATTGTTCGAAGAAACAGGAAATTGTGTCTTTTATTCATGATTTTAATGTTTTAATTGCAATGATTTTTGTTAATCAAGCAATAAAGAACTCATTCATTCATAAACTGTCAGATTGGAACAGGTCATGGCCTCCACCATCCACGCAGGACAGCAGACTTTTCTACTGTGATGGGAATTGTCACGGTGGCAGTTCCCATCATAGCAGAGAGATCCTTGCCCGACAACAGGGGATATCTACATACAGTGGGACACACTCCATCAGATTGGCACAGGTCATGGCCTTCCACCCACCTCGCAGGACAGCAGACTTTCAGCCAAGGCAGAAATAAGGCCATGAATCTCCAAATAATCTTAGCAACTGACAATTGAGTGGGTAAAAGGAGATCATGTAAATTCATTTTCCTAAAGTAGATTGAGGTGGAAAGGTAAGCCATAAGGCTCATCTGAGGGATTACAGTTAGCTGTTGCTCTGATTTCTAGGAAGAATATTCCAGGGGATTTGGCCTCTTAAAGCAAATTTATTTTTTTAGTTAAACACACTTGAGATGTTCTGTTCATAGATTTACGTTTAATACAGCACTACTTGGTCATAGCGCCATGGATTTGAGAAAGATTAAAACAGAAAAGTTCTCTAGCTAGTAGGTTGCATGGAGTTGTATTCTCCCATTTATCTTCTATAGTTTTAATGACTGGCGTTATCTTCAGATAGACTGCTGTCCTTTCCTATACAGAATTACAATAGTATTACTTGGCTGATTAAATGCACGAGTTTCGTACTCATGACTGAACTAGTGAAAAAGCATGCAAATCTACTGAAATCTTAGGTTATAGGTTGATGACAGCACCCCTAAGGATTACAGTCTCCGAGTATTTTTCATGGTAATAGTCAGACTACAACAGAAACAAGCAAGACAATTCCTCCTCCACAAACAAGACGACAACACCAACGACCATAAGATAATTCCAACACACACACCACTAGCAAGACTACTGTACCACCACAAACAAGATGAGATATCCACCAATGACCACGAAGAAGATACTACCACCAACAACCACAAGCGAAATGGTACTACTGCCACCAAGCACAACCACAAAAACAACCACCACAAGCAAAAGATACTACTGCCACCAAGCACAACAACTACCACAAGCAAAATGATCCTGACAAGCAAAAAGGCACAGCAAGCCACCAAATGCAATGCAATACTGCTGTCACATGCAAGAAGATAATGCCAAACAAATCAATGCCTTCATTATAGGCAGCACAACCACACAACAAAAACGACTAGACCATGTTAGAAATGGGGGTCTCTAGTTGGCAAGGGCTTGCACCTCTGTCCAAGTAGGGACCCTTCTTCCTAGTCAGGGTAAGGGTGTTACACTCGTGAAGTAACCCCTGCTCACCCTCGTGGTAGCTTGGCACAAGCAGTCCGGCTTAATTCAGAGGCAGTGTGTAAAGCATTTGCACATAACCAACAGTAATATAGTGTAAGCACTACAAAAGGACACCACACCAGTTTAGAAAAATAACCAATATTTTTATATACTCAAGACAAGACCAAATACGATAAAAATCCACAATACAAATACTTTAAAAATGAATACGTTGCAAGATAACTTCTTCTTTGCAGGAATAGTTCAAAAACAAAGTTCGTACGAGTCGGTAGCCCCGTCCGCGTCTACCGCGATGCTGAAATACACAGAGTAACAGTTCCAGCCGACCGCGTCGCTACGGGCCAGCAGAGTCGTGAACAGACTCGGTCACAGTACCTTTCTCGTTGTGGCTGGTACGGAGTGTACGAGCCGGTCGGCGTTCGTCGCGGTTGCGGTGCAAGACGGAGCGATGCAAGGTGCGGTGTCCTCTCGATGCGGTGCAGGCAGCGGCTCGATGACAGTCGTGCGGACGGAGTCGGTGAGACCAAGGCGTGCAATGCAGGGTGAGACGGTGCTCGATGCGGAGCTGGCAGGTTGCGATGCAGGCGACCAAGCCGGAGTGCGGGAGCTGGCGTCGGACAGCGGTTCGAGTCGGAGCGGTGCGTCGCAAGCGTGCGAGCGGTGCCCCAACTTCGATGCGGTCCCGATTGTTGAGCCAGATGCAGCGACAGCGTCGGTCTGGTCCGGCCGGTACAGTGAAGCGATGCGATGCGAACTGCGGTGCCCACAGGTCACGATGCAAACAGCGGCTCGATGTTGATGGTGAAGGTGCGAAGCGGGGCGATGCGGTCTGCGGTGCAAACAGGACACCGGGCCAGTGATGGAGCCGGTTGACGGAGTCGGTTGCGGTTCCCTTCCTCTGTGGCAACTGAAACAGCGGTTCCAGAAGCGGTACCCAGAGGCTTGTGAAGTCTTTGCAGTCCCTGAGACTTCTTAACAGGAGGCCAGCTCGGTTCCAGGCCCTTGGAGATACTCAGCACAAGTTTGTAGAAAGTTCAGTCCAGTCCTTTCACTGCCCAAGACAGAAGCAGCAACTGCAGGCCAACCCAACAAGGCAATAACTCAGCAAAGGGGCAGTACTCCTCCTAGCAGCTCTCCAGCTCTTCTTCTTGGCAGGTTCCTTGATTCCAGCGAGATCTAAATTCATGGGGTCAGGGCCCCAATATTTATATCCCAAATTCCTTTGTTCTCTGAAGGCAGAGAGGCCTTTGCCTAGTCCCAGCCAGTTCTGGTCAGTTCCGGAGCACTTTGTTGACAAGTCTCCTTCTTTCCTTTCGCAGTGCAGGCCAGGGACATCAGACGCCCCACAGGGGGTGGAGCCAGCATTGTGGAGGGAAGGCCCAGCCCTATTCAGGTCCCAGGTGCATCTCCTCCCACCCATCTATATGTAGATCTTGCTATTCAGCCCTGTGCTGACTCACCCTGTCTCCTGGCATCCCCCAGCCCCTGTCACTCACACTCCACACAAGGAATACACAACCTCACAGAGGCAGGCTTGGATGGTTAGACAAGAAAATACCTGCTTTCTAAAAGTGGTATTTTTAAACGCAGAATGTTAAAACCAACTTCACTAAAAGATGCATTTTATCATTCTGAGTCCAGGCATACTAAACTCGAATTTCTACCATGTTCCCTGGGTCAGTTAGGATTATAAGCTGTAATAATCAAAACTGCCCGTTCTGGCCTATGGGGAACAGGTAGCCTTGCAATAGTGAAAAACGAACTAGGCTGTGATTCACTATCAGGACATGCCACACACACCAAGGCATGTCCTACCTTTCGCATACAACGCACCCTGCCCACAGGGGTACCTTGGGCCTACCTTAGGGGTGACTAACATGTAGAAAAGGGAAGGTTTAGGGACTGGCAAGTGTGTGCACTTGCCAAGTCGACATGGCAGCCACCGGCTGCGCACAGGCTCTGCAATGGCAGGCCCGAGTTACACTTTACGGGCTGTTTGCGTGGGCGGCACAATCCAGTGCTGCAGCCCACCAACAGCATTTGATCTATAGGCCCTGGCACACTCAGTGCACTTTACAAGGGACTGACACATAAACCAAATAGGCCAATCATGGAAACGCCAATCCATAACATATTTTATACAGGAGCACTTGCACTTTCCCACTGGACAGCAGTGAGGAAAGTGCGCAGAATCATTACACCAGCAAAAACAGGGTCAAAACCAGGAGGTCAGAAAGCAAAAAGTCCGGGGAAACACGCCAAAAGATGCCAAGTCTAACAGACCAGAATACAGAATAGCTGAAATGGGGCTACATATTTGCAATATTTTAACTAGATCTTATTACTGCTGGTAAATAACGGAATTTTAGTTTGTGCAGCGCTGGGGCCATTACTCTTCAGGTGTGTTTAATTTCCTATTTTTGTTCAGTTTAAAATCATGTATGAACAGATTGCAACCATTACTGGCTGTTAGAATTCAAACAGATTTCTTGTATTTTCTAATGTTAATATTTATACAATTATTTCCCATCATCTTTAACAGGAATGCTTGGACTAAGTGTGCATGTGATATTTTTATAGTATGACACTAGCCAAAAGGAAGTGGAGCGCTGTAAAAAGGTCAAATACAAGCATGGAGTCAGTGGATGCTAGGAGAGGAGGCTGAACTGAAAATGCATTGTGGCACTGTGATGTAGTGTTCTTTAAAGAGGCGAGTCAAACTCTTTCCTAAATTGGAGCAGCGTTGGAGCGGATATCATGTGAGTTGAATCTACCGGTTATTCTCCCATTAAGAGTTTGCGATGGAATAGCATTGCATTGTAGGATCATCCAGATAAACTGAGGTAACATTTATTGAGATATTGTTTGTACTACTTGATGAGCAGACTCTATTGCTAGTTATTTCACCTTGCTAAGGCAAGTCAATATAACACTTTATTTTACACCCTTTAAATGAAGGTTTAAATTTCATCTAGGCTCATGGAATGGTTATTGGAGATATACTGCACTTAACTAAGTAAAGGGACAACCCCAACCCCCATAGTTTTCTTTAGATAAAGCGATTAGCCAACTATTAATGGTTGCAGGGACAGCAGTGTAGTGTATACATGTAGACTACCTGAATGACTAAGCATTGAATGGACCATATTTACACTCATAAGTATGCCTTTTTGAGAAAGGGTCCGAATAAAAACAACTCCCAATTTTTGTCGCCAGTGAACAGAAGATACAACAGTGACAAGGAAAAAAATAGTGCACGTAGTTTTCCAAACAAGAAAATTTAAGAAATGAAATAATTGACGTATGATACAAGAACAGTGCAAATTTCTGGTCATCCAGCATTTCAAAGAATATTGAAATAAAGACATCTTTCTTCCTCTGTTATCTTCTTGAGGAAACTTAGAAGTCACCCACACTCACCGCTCGGCCAGCCCTCTCTTAGTCAATCCTGAAATGACTATGGGATCAAATGGCTCCTCTGTGCCAGAGATGGTAATCCCCAATGGACCACCATAGCGCTTCAGCTCTACCGTGTAGATAATTGCGCCGGTGACCTCTTGTTCATCTGATGAAGGAAACAGGACACATCTTCAGAAAATACACAGGAGGAACAGACTCAAGTACAGTATGGATGCATATATGATCTTATCAGATCTTCAATGGGATTTTAGATTTTTCAGTCCATGTAATGATCAAATATTCAGGATGGATTCTGGCAATATTTACATAAAACATATGCTTCCTAATCAATGACAGACTAACTATATTCTAATATCACTCAGATTGAAATGCCTGAAGAAAGGGGTGCATTAGATCTTTCTTCATTTATTAGGACTGGAGATCCTTTTTCTACCTTCATTAGGAGTGGCGGTTGTTCATTTCAAGCTTAGGGTACTCCCAGGAGAGTCCCTGTCAAACCTTCAAGACCACTGAGATGCCCCCATGTTGGAGTACTATCAAACACGCCTCTATTCTTGTGATTCATTACGTAACCTATAACCTCGGAGTGTCCTCATATGCTACTCTTTCTCCACTTTGTAAAAGTCTTTGTTAATACACAACACCACTAAGAGGCACAAGCAGTTTAAAGTACTTTCCGGTTAGAAGTATCAGGGAGGCTGAGTAGTGTTTTGCCATGACTCACACAGGGTAAATCTATTTGAGAAAGAGCTGGTTAGAGCCTCAGAGCTCCAAGAGGGTAAGTGTCATCTTATCACCTTTACGATTTTAACAGCATGTTCACCCTATTATATCAGTCGGATTAGAGTTCACACAAGTATGCATCATTAGGAAATAAACACGCGTTTTTGATTCTTTCAAGTATATGATGGATAAAACAAGAACAGATCAAACTATTCACACCTGACCTGACCAGCTTTAGAACTTCGGAAAGACAGTTTGCTTACAGTGTTGATTAAGCAATTTGTGTGCCAAGCGCCACCCGTACCATTGCCAATTTGTGTGTTGTACATGCAGCTAGTTATATTTCAGCCAACCACACCTGGCAAGCAGATCCAAGTTTATATTTATAACAGGATCAGCAAAACAACAAGCCCAAGAATGCAAAGTGTTATTTCTTAAAAGGGGTGGAGTTCTTTAAGGTGTCACACAATAAAGTGTGAGTATTTTGCAGACATTTCCCAATTTGTGGCAGGGTAGTAACCCTAATTTTAAATCACTTGTATTTGTACAGCGAGGTTTTATTTTATTTTTCCTTTTTTTACAGTTTTTTTGTGACGGAGACAGTAGTCACATTTTTGTAAGTAAGTGTGTTTAAAGCTCTGGTGTTTAACGTTCCTTTCTTATGAACGTGTACAACGTTGTTTAGTATTAAGAGGGTGTAGCCAAAAGATGCTGCTTTTACAATATGAAGTAAAAACTGGCACACATTTATATTTAAACCTACTTCTCTCCAATTGGAGTGTACTTCAGAATTTCCATACTGTGCTACTCCTAATATTACAAACATCCACTAGGAATTGATGTCTGAGTATTGATCGACACACAAAGTCAAGCTGGGTTAGGGATGGAAAAATGCAGAAAAAAAGTAACGCTGAATGTATTTAATAACAAATAGGCTAGGTTACTGGACTAATGGAAGTGATCTTAAGTGAGCGTACATGAGACTATGCTTGCCTGGAGCAGTGATGAGAATAGACTATTAAAACATAAAAGCGAAAAGTGCAACGTGAAAGACAAAGAGGAGACCGTGAAAACGGAGATAAATAAAAAGGTAAAAGAGATATGAAATGAAGCAAAATTGAGGAAATTAGAGGGGGCAGCTGAAGGGAAAGGGGTCGATGAGAAGGCAGTAGCAAGACCAGGGGAGGAGAGTCCAGCTAAGAGTTGGGGGGGGGGGGGGGTGTAAAGACTTGAGGATGTGGATGAAAGGTTGGGCAGCGGACTGGAGGACCAGCCAAGAGCAGGGTGCTCAGCCAAAGGGGAGGGTAGTGGGGAATCAAAGAACACACATGTTGCAAGCCAAAAGTAGGTGGTGAGAAGACAGGGGCAGAACGCACGGGTGGGGGCAAAAAGAGGGTGGGTACCAAGCAGGAGTGAATTTCATTTTATTGAATTGCTAAAGCAATTCTGACGTTCTTCAGATTAAATTAATATCGTACAGACGTATGGCATTACATTGAATACAGAGATTAATATTTAGGAGGGGGAAGAGGGAAAACAACAAAGAGAAAAATTGGAAAGAAGTTAAAA
Source organism: Calotriton arnoldi (assembly GCA_963921515.1). Classification (NCBI taxonomy): domain Eukaryota; kingdom Metazoa; phylum Chordata; class Amphibia; order Caudata; family Salamandridae; genus Calotriton; species Calotriton arnoldi. The sequence goes on from CAWUFW010003939.1 coordinate 1,147,677, forward strand.
AAAATATCACTGAAGAAAGGAGTCGCTATAGTGCAAGAAAAAGTGGATGAAACCAAGATTCGTAAATAAACAAATGTCTATTGAAATGAAATACTGTATTTAATATGCTGTAAATACTGTGAAGGAGAAAACCTGGCTTTACACAACAGTGCCTTTAATACAAGCACCTGAACTCTGCACAGTGCACTGCCAAGTTTTTAAAAGAAAAACACATTTCCCTATCTGAATCAACCAGCGCATGCTCCAGAGCCTATATTTGCACATGCGCCAAGTGCTGACGCGAGTTGGATCAGACAGTGCTCGCAGGTCCTACCAGAGTTATCTTCATCCTTCCTGATCTTCAGCTTCACCAGGTCTTCGCACTGCCGGAGAATCTGCACAGCGTCTTCCATCGAGCAGTTGTCAAGTCGGATATTATCAATGGCCAACAGCTTGTCCCCGGGCTCCAAAGTGCCAGTTCTGTGGGGAAAAGAACATTTACATCTTGTAAGAAGGCGAGAGATTCTGACAACTCGGTCAATAGCATTCAGGCTCGTCTCCCAGTAGCCAAAGACTCATCAGCCAAGACTCGGTCGATAGCATTCAAGCTCATCTCCCTGTAGACCAAGACACGTCATCCGTCCAGGGTCACTATCTGTTCAGGCAGAACTACCTGGAAATACAACACGGAACAGGTGAAGCAACCTAAATTGTGCAGTTTTCAGAAAGGATATACATGGATCTTTATGTGAACAGGAATCTTTAGGAGTATACAATTCACGGGGGGTGACTAAAATCCTTGCATTAGGTTGTGACTTCTAGCTTGCCGATGCCACCTGATCTGTGCTAAATAGCTACATCAGCAGCACACTGCCTAGGTTGTCCGACAAGGGAAACTGCATGAACAACGTGGGCTAAACCACGCATGCCATTACAACGTAAGCTGAACAACGCTTGCCTTAACCACACATATACATTTACCACGCATATGCCTTAACCACACATATGCGTGGTAAAGGCAGTTAGAGGTCTAGCACTGGAGCGAGTGGGTGGGGGGTGTTGGAGATCCAGGGCACTGTTTTGTTTTTAATCTCCATTCTCAAGATCCATGAAAATAGCAGCAGGAACCGAAAGTAATCAGAGTTCTATGAGCCACGTTTAGTTTCTGTAGTTTCCACTATTTAAATCCATCCCCAGCAACAGCAAAAATAGAAGGACTCACAGGTAGATATGTGGTTCACCCTATGATATGTGATGCGAGAGGCATTTCCACCATCTCTGGCATTTTGGTACCTAGACGCAAATTGGGACAAACTCCAGTTCAACTAGAACACTGTTCCAGCTACTAAAGATGGCAAACTCCAGAGGCATACTTACTTCTAACTGCTCAGTGGTCAGATTGGTTAATAACAGAGGCTACAAACCAGGCACAGGGGGAGGCAAACTTCAACATACTGCACCTAGCTGGTCCTAAATGGTGCACCTGCCATTTAGAGCGATTGCACAAGCCTCTACAAGATTCTTAAGTAGAGCTCCCATAAAGTGAAGTGGGACATTAGGGTGCTTCCTAAATGTGGCAATAATTACTGCAAAAGGCTTAAAAAATGCTTTTTAAGTATATAAAGAGTGCCGGCAAACTTCAATTTTTTGCAGGAGCACTGAAAATCCCTATACTATCCTTGATCGCTTTAGAACCATGTTTAATTAGAGACAGTGGATGCAGGTGGGACCAACCAGAACTCATCTTTTGGGACCAGCACTTCTTTCCCCATCAGACTTTTACCCAGAATAAGGAATTGAAAAACACAAAGGGGGGATTAGGAGAAAAACTGACAGCAGGGATGAAAAGCAATCTGAAAGAATGAGCTGAGAGGGAGTGTCAGGTGGTGAATGAAAGAGGCATGAGGTGGAATCAAGATATGCAGCGGTGTTTCTCGGCACTTTGACCTTTGATAGCCCCAGCTACGGGCTTATGAGCAAACCATTGGGCCCCAGCACTTATTCTTTTACAACGTATATGCACTGCTTAGAAACTATTATGGCAATTTATGTTAAAGGCACTCATTAGGGAGAGGATGTTGGCGGTCGGGAGCATCAGTATTTCAATTTATAAAAATACACACATTGGCAAAACAAAACTGAGCATTTATGCATGCTCCGATGTGTAATGGGGTAAGAGCTGTAGCATCAAACGTGCCAAAACAAACAGGAGAAACGGACGAGTAAGCCCTACAAGAAAACACTTTGAAGAAAAAGGAGATGATGTAAGGAAGGAGGGGTTTGAAGAAAAGGGAGACTATTTAAGAAGGGAAGGGATAAGAAGTAAAATGATTGTATGGAGGGGATCTCCCCGTTGAAGAAACCAGATAATGTATAATAGATCTTCCACTTTTAATCAAACGTCAGACAAAGATTTTATGAATAACCTCACAGACGGGAGTGATCCTGTTATTTTATCCTTGGGTACCCTTCAGTAAAGTCACTCTTGTTTCCTAGGTTCACTTCTTGGGAGGGATCAAGTTTGCAAGTTGCCATTGAAGCAGAGACACCCTCTAACTTGACGACACTACGGTGCGAGGGGATACATGTCAAGGTATCTCTCCCGGTCTTTTCTATTTTGGACACAACCACAAAATGTATGTGGAGTCGTAACAGTTGATGTAAGAAAGACTTAACTCTTATATCCCAAACAACTGTGGAATGGACCCACGAGCTACCGGGAAGGCAAATGTAACAAAACAAAAACAAATATTTTGACATAGAAAAATGTCTTTGGTTTTGGACTCTAACTTTCACCCTTGAATTTCAGATCAATCAGACTGCAGCTTCTTTTTTCACCAACAAAAAGTAAAAAACAAGTTACTATTAGTCCACCCTGCAGAGGCAAAAACCTGCCACTCATTTAAGATGAATGTTGCTCAGGCTCCATTATCAGCAGAGGGTGAAATTGAGCTACAGAGGGTCAACCTGTGGTCCTTATCCCCATTCTGCATGTTTCACCATAGAAATTGACCCACAAAACTTAGACGTTGCAAATATACAATGAGAAAACAGTGCTCAGTCCGGAGAATAGCAAGGAATTTAAAGGGAAACGCATTGCTTTGTTTTTCCCATTAAATTCCTTGCTATTCTCCTAAACAGGTGTAGGTGTAACACGTATGCACCACCTGTATGATGCTCATATGCTTTCCTAAATGAGTGGAATCTTAAACAAAACAAACAGCCCATACCGGCCTTCTATAACCAAGCATTTAGGCCACAAAATCCCTCCCCCTTGACACTGTGCGCGTAGCATCGATGCACTACTGCATTTACAACTAATAGATAGAAAGAGAATGTCAGAATAAGGCACTACGTACATTTGTTATAGCATGGAGAGACAAGAAGCCACCTCAAAAGACAGCATCCTGATTTTGAACATTGCACCAGGAAGGCATGCAAAGAAAAGCTAAAAGCAGGTTAATTACTGATTTATCTCCAAGACTGCTCCATGTTCACAATCCTTTTATCGCTGGAGGTTGACCCTCCTTTGATATCTTAAGTGAAGCACTGTTTTGCAACATAAGTGGGTGGAGAATTCTGGATACCACGACAGGACGGTGGTATCTGGGAGCGCGAGCTTCTGTTTCATACATACAATAGGGAACGTCTGTGGATCAATTTTGCATGATTTTGAGTCCAAATAGGAATCATACATTCCAATAAAGGAAATGATAAAATAATCTAAAACTATCCAGGGACAGGAAAGGTCATAAGATATTAGAAACCAGGCATACAAGGCTACCGTAGGTCGAGCTAAGAGAGACTGGTTCTAGGATAGCTGGGCATCCATGCCTCGTGCCATCAAGAAAAGTGACCACTGCTCCTTTTGGCACATTTTAGCCGATGGAGGTTTGGAAAATTCTTTCCCCTTGGAAAATAACATTATGGCGGCAGACTGGGTCTCCCATTTTTCTGAGCTTTATTCCACTGTTACTGATGTTCTTGAGAGCCCCATAACCAGCTGTGGCCCTGTGGGCGCTGAGCCAGTTCATCTTCAACTCGATCTCTCTGATTATGCCAGCATCCTTATTACAAATTACGAGGTTAGGACTGTCCTGGACTGGATCATCCCAAATAAAGCCCCAGGTTTTGACAAAGTCCCAGAGGATTTATTCATAGTTGAAAAGGAAATGTGGTGCCCTTATTTAGTCTAGTTGTTCAGCGCCGTCTTGAAAGGTGCACCAATGCCACCTACCTGGGTAGGGGCAGAGATCATTCAGATTTTTAAAAAGGGTTCCAAGTCCCTCTCCTCTAACTACAGGCCCATAAGCCTCATTGCAGTACACAGAAAATCTTCAGCACGGTCATCCTGGGTAGGTTGCGCAATTGGCTTATGGAAGTTGCCATTTTGACACCATTTCAAACTAGCTTCAGGGAAGGAATTAGTACAATCAATAAAGTATTCCGACTCCAGTTATTGTAGTGGAAATATGTTATGCTTGGGGGCAGTCGTCTATATGTGATGCTCGTTGACCTCCGGTCGGCCTTCGACCTAGTTTCTAGGGATGTTCTCTGGAAGGTGCTGGAGGACATGGGTGTCCCCAAATATCTCTTGGATGCTCGGATTAGGCTACACACTGGCAATTTTGCACAGGTTGGCTGTGGGTCTCAAGGCAAACTTACGGACGCTATCCCTGCTAGTCGGGGAGTCCGGTAGGGGTGCGTTCTTGCCCCAACCTAGCTTTTGTTATTTCTTAATTGTTTGGTGGCGTATATAGATAACTGCGAGAATGACACACCGAGCCTTGCTGATGTTAGGATCCCGGCCCTCCTGTTTGCGGAGAATACCCTCCTGATTTCAAAATCTACGATGGGGCTCCAAGAGCTCTTGGTTCAGTTTGGGTGCTTCTGCAAATGGAGGGGATTAGAGATCAACATCAGCAAGACTTAGTATATGGTTTTTAACCCCTGCTTAACATCCAAGCCTAATCCTGAACTCCATGGAGTACGTTTGGAACGAGCTCCAACCTTTGATTATTTAGGGGTTACACTTACCGAACATTTTGATCGGGCTCCACATATTGTTACGTGTAGGCTAAAGCTTGAACAGTACTCTGGTAAAATCTCTAGGTCTAAAAGGGGTTCTCAATTTCGCCCCATTTCTCCAGCTCTCCAAATCTATAATATACAAGCTGTGGAGGCCGCATTGTACCGTGCAGAACTTTGGGGCCACAAGGATTGCAGCTCATGGAGAAAGCAGAAAATTGCTTCATGCGCACATTGACCAACCTTCCCCTTTAGTACCCCGCTTATACCCCTGCGTTTAGGCCTGGGATTGAGAGCGCTTAGTGCAAAAATAAGTCTTCGACCGCTTTTATATTGCTGCAGAATTTGGGCTACCCCCGAGCTTCTCCCTAATGGGCAGGGTTTAGAGGATATTCTGAGGTCACCTGGCGCTCTAAAAATTCCATGGGTTAGGCATATTAAGCAATCCTTCATTCAGTTAGTTTGCAAGAGCATCTGGTCTATGACCACAAATCTTAGTGGGGTATCTACGGCTGCTTTAAAGGGTTTGTATTGGCAGTTTAAGTCATCCTCCCATAATGGGCAACAGGGAGCAGGCTCCTTAGCTTCTGCATTTCTTGATTTTAAAGTAGATTTTAATTAGGAACCCTTCCTTGATGAGGTTGAGCCCCCTCTAGCCAACACATTATATTTTAAATTTCGTTATGGGATTTTACCTATATGTTCTTTTACTTCTAAATGGCAGTGTGGGACTGTCTTGAAAAATTCAGTAGAATTTTGGGGGTTGCCCAACTTTGATGGAGGGATGATCTGATTCCTGGAAAAGAAATTATATTAATGGGGCCATCTGGTAAATGATGTCAAGGCAGACGTCCTACACCAAAGCAACATTCTAGAATGCTCATTGTCAGTGATGCAGAAGTGGATAAAGTCCCTTTACTGGATGACCCCTTTAACAAGGAGGAAACCAGAGGACTCTATACTGTCAATATCAGAAGGTAAAATACTCCACTCACCTGTGCGCTACGCTTCCCTTCTTAATGTCCGAGATTATCAGCGGATCGCCGGGCTTCCTACTTGCTGCTGCAAAGAAGGAGAATTGTTAACTGAAATTGCCATGTTTTGCATATTCAAACTGTACTCGGAGGAAACCAATATGGAGCTAATACCCTCCCCTTCAAATTCATCAGGAATGGATATTAAGATATGTTAATCATCAGCACCTGAATGATCAGAAAGCAGGAGTCTAGTAGGACAGTGAAGTGGAGGTCTCAAATCTTGATCATCTGCCCCATTCTCTCCTTCTCGGCTCAGAGCTACAGTAGAACATCTCTGCTTCCTCCCTCATCCTAGGAAGGTAGACCATGATCACCAGTGAGAAAGGTTCTGGCCTGATTCTTGGGCTTCTAAAAAATCATTGCTGAGCCCAAGGCACTATGAGCCTTTGAAATGAGGCACCTACATGCGAGATGAGACCTGTACTCACTGTTGGCTAGAAGTCCCAGGATTCAAAATGGCTAAAATGAGAATTAGCAGCACCAGTCTGTACTGGTCCAGTGGATGTAAGCATCATATTACACAGAGTGGGTAAGTCCTGGACAGATCCTGGACACGAATTAACGCACAAGTTACTACTTGTGTAACGATACATCTGTAAGAGACATTAGTTAGTGATAGATTCCTTACCTTAGAATATCCCCAGGCGTCAGACTGGATCCGGAAAGTTTTTCGTCAGCAGTACCCCTGCGCGTCGGTAGGTGGCGTCGTGCGGCTCCGCGTTCGTCACTGGCGTCGTAAGTGCCGAGATGACATCACGGAGACTACTTAGGCGCCACCCATGCGTGCTGACGTCAGTTCTGTACACGACTTTCCGCGCCAGGAACGCAGTGCCATGCAAGAAACTGACCACTGGTGCCATGAAACTAGGGCCCTGAAAGGGATGACCTTAACCCTAGAATCAGTTCGCAGAACGGGGAGGATGGGTGGGGCGGTAAGGAATCTATCACCAACTAATGTCTCTTACAGATATATCGTTACACAAGTAGTAACTTGTGCATCTGAAAGACACGTTAGTGATAGATTCCTTACCTTAGAATAGATACCCCAGCAATACCAACCCCGGTGGTGGGTCTGCGAATAGATTACACCAGAAAGTCACGGAGAACAGAACGGCCAAAGAAGCCGTCTCTCCAGACTTGACTCTCAAGGCAGTAATGCTTGGTAAATGTGTGCAGCGAGGCCCACGTGGCTGCCTGACAAATATCCTGCAAGGGAACGCCGCGTCCCAAGGCAGTAGTGGCTGCTGTTGCCCTGGTAGAATGGGCACGCAGCCCCACAGGAGGCTCCTTTTAGCCAACGAGTAACATGCTTTGATGCACAAAACGACCCACCGAGAGATGGTGCGTTTGTGCACGGCCCGACCTTTTTTGGCGCCCACGTAGCCAACAAAGAGCTGGTCATCCACCCGGAACTGTTGTGTGCGCTTTAGATAGAACGAGAGCGCACGTTTAGGGTCCAGACGATGGAGCCTCTCTTCCTCTTTTGAAGGATGCGGAGGCGGAAAGAAGGTGGGCAAAGTGATGGTCTGCCCGATGTTGAAGGGCGTGACAACCTTTGGCAAGAAAGAAGGACGGGTCCTTAAAACCACCTTGTCCGGATGAACAGAAAGGAAAGGAGGTTTAGAAGAAAGAGCCTGGAGCTCACTCACTCTTCTGGCAGAGGTGATAGCTACCAGGAAAGCCGTCTTTAGAGTAAGAAGACGTAAAGGACAGTTATGAAGGGGCTCGAAGGGAGCGCACATCAGCTAGGTCAAGACAAGATTTAAGTCCCATTGAGGCACTATGAAAGGCACGGGAGGAAACGTGTGTGTAATGCCTTTCAGGAAACGGTTAACAACCGGGGACTTAAAGAGAAGGCTGATCTGGAAGCGGGAGAAAGGCGGAGATGGCAGAAAGATAACCTTTGACAGTGCCCAGAGCAGAGCCCTGCTGGGCCAAGGATAGTAGGAACAGAAGGACCTCAGAAAGAGGGGCAGAAAGGGGATCCACAGACTTCGCTGTGCACCATGCCACAAACTTGTTCCACCTGCAGGCGTATACCGTTTTAGTGGAGGGACGCCTGGCTGCCAAAATGACATCACAGACTTCGGGAGGAAGATCGAAAGCTGTATACTGTCGCCGCTCAATCTCCACGCATGGAGGTGGAGGCTGGATAGGTTCGGGTGGAGGACCGTCCCCTGATGCTGCGACAGAAGATCCTCCCGAAGAGGCAGTCGGATCAGGGGATCGATCGCCATGTTGAGTAGCTCGGGATACCAGTATCTTCGTGCCCAATCCGGAGCCACAAGGATGACTTGGGCCCGGTCGCGCCGAATCTTCTTCAGCACTCTGGGCAGAAGTGGTATAGGTGGAAAGGCGTACAACAGACCGCAGCTCCACTCGCGACGAAAAGCGTTGCCGAGCGAGTGCCGCCTTGGAAATTCCAACGCGCAGAACTGATGACATTGCGCGTTCTCTTCAGTGGCGAATAGATCTAACCAAGGCTCTCCCCACTGCAGAAAGAGACCTTGCGCCACGTCCAAGTTCAGACGCCATTGATGATCCATCAAGCACCGGCGGCTGAGTTCGTCGGCCCTGGCGTTCAGAGAACCTGCCAGGTGTTGAACCACCAAGGTAATGCCTTGATGTTCCAGCCATGTCCAGAGGCGCAGAGCCTCCTGACATAGGGTCCACGACCCCACCCCGCCCTGTTTGTTGCAATACCACATGGCAGTGGTGTTGTCCGTGAACACCTGCACTACACTTCCCCGGACAGAGGGAAGGAATGCCTTTAGTGCAAGTCGGATCGCCCGAAGCTCCAAAAGATTGCTATGGAGCCGGGACTCTGCCGGAGACCAGAGGCCTCTGATCTCCTCCTCTCCCAAGTGGCCGCCCCATCCCAGGAGGGACGCATCCGTCACCACTGTGTGCTCTGGTTGGGGAAGGGAGAGGGATCTGCCATTGACCCAATCGCGATTCGTGAGCCACCACTGCAATTGTTGTGCAGTGCCCTCCAAGATCTGGACAAGATCGGACAGGTTGCCCTGATGCTGTGCCCACTGGAACTTCAGGTCCCACTGCAGAGCCCGCATATGCCACCTGGCATGTTGCACTAGCAGAATGCAGGAGGCCATCAGGCCCAGGAGCCGGAGGGTCATCCTGACTGAAACCCGGGATAGAGGCTGAAAGATCGGAATCATAGCCTGAATATCCCGGACTCGCTGCTCGGGAGGATAAACCCTAAACTGCATCGAATCCAGAACCGCTCCGATGAAGGGGAGCTTCTGAGAATGACTCAGGTGCGACTTTGGCACGTTGATGGAGAACCCCAGCAACTGCAGGAGGTCGGCCGTAGTCTGAAGGTGGGTGACGACTGCCTGGGGCGAGCCTGCCTTCAACAACCTGTCGTCGAGGTAGGGGAAGACTGACACCCCTGACCTGCGCAGATGAGCTGCGACCACCATCACTTTCGTGAACACCCGAGGGGCGCTTGTAAGGCCGAAGGGGAGCACGGTAAACTGAAAATGCTCCTGGCCTACCGTGAACCGCAGATAACGCCGGTGGCCCGGCAGGACGGGAATGTGAAAATATGCGTCCTGCAAGTCCAACGCTACCATCCAGTCTCCAGGGTCGAGGGCAGCCAAGACCTGAGCCAGAGTCAACATCTTGAACTTCTCCTTCCGGAGGAAGCGATTGACGTTCCGGAGGTCCAAGATGGGGCGCAAGCCCCCCTTGTCCTTTTTGGGGACCAGAAAGTAGTGGGAATAACAACCATGTCCTACTTCTGGGCCAGGAACGCGCTCAATGGCCCCCTTGGCCAAGAGGGCCGTGACATCCTGGCGGAGAAGCGCTAAGTGGTCCCCCGACATGCGGTGGAACTGAGGTGGCATGGACGGGGGGCAGGCTCGAAGGGGAGGGAATAGCCCCTTCGGACGATTTGTAGCACCCAGCTGTCCGAAGTGACAGAGCGCCAGTGGGGGAGGTGATGTTGAATCCTGCCGCCCACTGGCGTGGGGTGCACCCCAAAGCGCGGACAAGGAAGGCTTTGAGGCGGATGCTGCGGAAGTGGGCTGACCCGCACGCTGGCCCCCTGTGCCGCCACGGCGGCCACCACGCCTGCGGCTGCGCTGAGGCTGGTTCTGTGCAGGCCTTTGGCTGAACGGAGGTGTAGAGGCGCCCCTGCCGCGGCCATGAAAGGAACGAAAAGTAGACGTGGCCGGGCGGGTGGTGGAGGACTTGGCTGTAGCCCGAGAGTACTTAAAATGCTCCAGTGCACTGTCTGCCTTATCGCCAAAAAGGCGAGTACCATCAAAAGGCATGTCCATGAGGGAACTCTGGACATCCCCCGAAAACCCCGTGGACCGCAGCCAGGCATGTCGCCGCAAGGCCACTGTCGTGGAGATGGCTCTTTCCAAAGAGTCCGCGGTGTCCAACCCACACCGAATGGCGAACTTCGCGGCATCCTTCCCCTCTGCAACAGCTTGGGAAAGCACAGCCCGAACCTCGTCGGGGCACTGGGGCAGACTTTGCACCACCGTGTCCAACACAGTGTGAGAATAGCGGCCCAAGAGGCATGCGGTGTTGACCGACCGCAGCCCCAGGCTGGCAGAGGAAAACAACCTTTTGCCAAGCTGCTCCAGCTTTTTTGATTCCTTATCCGGCGGAGCGGTAGGGAATGCTGTTTGGGAAGTGGAAGCCTGAATGACCAGGCTCTCCGGTGTCGGATGAGTCATCAAAAAGGCAGGGTCACCCGGTGCCAGGCGGTGACGTCTGGCCACATTTTTATCCACAGGGACCCCTGTGGCAGGCCTAGACCAGGTACCAATCAAAACATCCGTCAAGGCCTCATTGAACGGAAGCAGAGGTTCCACAGAACTTGCCGTCGGCTGAAGCACCTCAGTAAGGAGGTTAGTTTGGAGGGCAACAGTAGGCAATTCAAGGCCAAGAGCCTCAGCTGCTCTACGGAGCACCACAGTGTATGTTGCGCCTTCCTCCATGAGAGTGGGAGGAGACACAAACCCAGGCTCAGAGGAGAGGTCAAGGCCACTTGCATCCTCTGAGTCTTCTGCCCACTCCTGTTCGGACTCACACTGCCGTGCAAGAGGGTCCTCCGACCCCTCCCAGACCTCCCCTTCCACAACAGCCCGAGGCACAGGCTGCAATGGCGAGGGAGGCACAGGGGAAAACAAATGCTCCACCTGCGCCGGCGCCGAGAATGGTGCCGGTCGACGCCGCTCCGGCTCCAAGGCCCAATCGGGGTCCCAAGCTGGAAACGCGGGCAAGGGCGGAGGTGGGACGAACGGCACCCAGGGCGGCACCGGAGCCGCCGCCGGAGGACCCTGCGGCACCGGGGCCGGAGCCGCTGGCGGAGGACCTTGCAGTGCCAGGGCCGGAGCCGCTGGCGGAGGACCTCGGGGCCGGAGCCGACGGCGGCAACCAAGGGTCCCCAAGAGGGACCGCGGGGCCCGAAGGCGCACCGGCGGGAGCCATAGGCCTGAAAAGGCGGTCCATAGCTGCAAGAAACTCTTGCACCTGGGCTGGAGTCGCCGACTGGCCCGGGTATGGCGGGTAGGCCGCGGGACTTACAGGCTCCAACGGAGCCGCGGGGGAAACACCCCGGGCCCCCTCGTCCGAAGACCGACGGGGGGAGGTCGGAGAGCGTACGAGCTTCTTCGACTTCTTTTTGTGACGTCGCTTACCTGAATCAGAGGGTGAAGACTTGGACCCCGAGGAGCGATGATGACGACTCCGCGGTCGGTCCCTCGAGCGACCCCTGGAACGGCGCGGAGACAACTGTCGGGCCTCCAGCAGCTTTCGGGACCGCTCCCGCAAAGCCTTCGGAGCCATGGCCAGACAATCGGAACATGACCGGGAGTCATGGTCGCGCTCTAGACAGTAGAGACAGACGCCATGGGGGTTGGCCACCGACATCGTACGGCGGCAGGCCCCGCAGGATTTAAACCCAGGCATCCCTACGTGGCACCAGGAGTCAAAATATAGAAAATAGAGACAAAAGTCCCAAAAAACAACTAGTCAAAAAGTGACTAAGGTACGTGCTCTAACCGGATCTGCGCTTGCTGGCGCGAAAAAATAAAGAACTGACGTCAGCGCGCATGGGTGGCGCCTAAGTAGGCTCCGTGACGTCATCTCGGCGCTTACGACGCCAGCGATGAACGCGGAGCCGCACGACGCCACCTACCGACGGCGCAGGGGTACTGCTGCCGAAAAACTTTCCGGATCCAGTCTGACGCCTGGGGATATTCTAAGGTAAGGAATCGATCACTAACGTGTCTCTTTCAGATTATGCACATCTTTAAGGTGTTCTGGACAAAGGTCTGAGTGCACCTGCTGGCCCCACCATCACATCCCAGCAAGAAATTGCTGATTAACAGCAGACCATTTACCAGAGGAAAAGTAACCTACATGTAAGAGCGTGGCTGTATGGTCTGGTGTAAGAAGCGCATGATTCAGAACTGAAGGTAAAGAGTACAGGGATGAGTAAAGCCAACGCAAGTAGATTCTAAGAGCATGTCCCTAGAACGTGTCCTATCACAAACCAAAATGAAGTGCTTACAACAATACAACTCACTAATCTCCACATTACAAGTGGAGTCAACTCATTTGACATAGCGTCTTTGGACTGCTGGAGGTTAGTTGGCGCTACGTTAAAATACCTACATTACACTGAGATGACTAGTGGAGTGTTTATAAGACAACCACGTCTTTACCTGCTTTAGGAAAGAGTAGGTCCTCAGAGTATGTAAAAGACGGAAGCAAACAGTCCCTAAAGAGATTAGTCTCTTTGCAAGCATATTAACTGTTAAAGGAGCTGAGATTAAGGTGTGTCTGAACTGCCACAGATAAAGTGAGAGTCAAATGAGGCACCTGAGATTGGAACTCTGGTGTGACTATATATATATATAATTATAAGTTGTAATAGATTATTTTAAGCGGTTAGAATATGCACGTTTTAAGCTACTTTACTATTTTTAATTTAAAGTAGTATTCTATAATGCTTTTAAAAAGTGTTTTATGGATTGTGTATATATATATATATATATATATATATACCTATCTATATAGCTATATCTATATCTATACTTTCTAGTCCGCTCTCTTCATCTATTTGCCTGTTGTGTCATATACATTTGTCTTCCAACCACTACAGAATACTGCGTCGCACAGTGGGTTAGTCCACCTCAGCCATTGGCTAACTTCACTGTGAGTGACGGCTATCGCCTTTTCACAAATAGCACATTCTCGCAAAGTAGTGCCCTTTATGGTCTGTGACTAATATGGATGGGTGTGTTTTTGGAAGCCAAAAAATAATTAATCTATTTTTTTTTTTAATTGACGAGGGCTCAGCAGTCTCCCAAACAATGTTTTGCTAAAAGCGTGACAAAACAAAACAAGCACTGACATAGAAAAAAAAACTGTGTACCAGTATCCACCTAAGGGCTTTGTCAATACTTTTTGAATATGTTGGAGGGACAGAAGTAATTGGGATTGATAGGCATGTATTTAATGTTTAGTGATGTAGTAAATATCCAAAATGAAAAGAATGAGTTAGTAAGGTACAGTGCTATGATCTTGTGGGCTACTACAACTTCACACCAGAGTTCCAATCTCGGGTGCCTCATTGGACTCTCGCTTTATCTGTGGCAGTTCAGACACATCTTTGAGTCTGAGCTCCGTTAACAGTGAATATGCTTACGAAGAGGCTAATCTTTTTAAGTACAATATGAACCCTGGCAAGTAAGTGATTGTGGGTGTTTATCAGCCCACGTGGCTTCAGTGTGTGAAACGGTCTGCACCAGAGTCTTCACCGCCTTCTGGAGTTAGAGATCCCACATTTCAAGTAAAAAAAAGATATCAATTCATCAGCAGACGTGGCTCATTCTTTATCTTAAAATAATATATTCCTCGCATATTAAATGATGCAGTGCGGCTCAGAATGGATGTGTGGGGAGTCCACGGTGCAGTCACACCAGTTCATTTCCAGCCTCCGGAGCAGCTCATTCATCAAACTGTCAGACGGTGGCCCGCGGGGACAATTAGGAGGCGGGTCAACCTTCAAAGATGGCGTTGTAAGTAGAGGTCATACCACAGCCTCGCTGAGGGAGGCAGAACCGCGGTCCCCAGCAGGCATGTGTGCGCAGAGCCTGGCGCCAGCCTCCCCCTGCTATGAAGCCAGGGGCCTTCCCCAACACTGCCAGCATCCGAACAAGTGGATACACCATCACAGGCCTACTTATTTAATTAACCAACAATTGGCGGCCATGTTTTTCAAACTGGAACGTGGGTCACTTGACCATAACAAGAATAAGTATTTTAGATGGTGACAAGGTTCTGTCCCATTAGCGACTCCTCTGCAGCATTGTTAGAATGCATAATTTTCATCCAGTTTGTTACAAAACGAGTTTATAAATTCACATAAAAAATATCTTTCTCCAAGAAAAAATGGACACCTGTTTATGACAGCAAAAAAGATTTTTTTAGGGTACAAAAGGCGATTCAGTAACTTGTTACCAAATCGCAATTTGCATTTGCGATTCGGTATTTGGAAAGGACGTGTTTTGGGTGTCCCTTCTAAATACCGAATCGCAGTATTATGTATTAATGTTTTGTGACCGAATTCCAGTCGCAAAACATTAATACTTCACCACCAATTCCAAAGTGGTGGCAACCCAGGAGGTCTCCGTGTGACCCCTTCTCTTTTGAGAACGTTTTAAAAAATATTCCTTGAGAGCAGGCAGTGGTCCCATGGACTACTTCACACTCTTAAAATAAAAATAAACTTACGAATTTCCATCATTTTTTTTTTGTTTGTTTTGTTTTTAACGTTTTTCTCCAAGGAAAACAGGCTACATTAAAAAAAAAAAAAAAAAAAAAATTGTACAAACAATTGCTTTAAGAAACAATTACAGACATGATGGGTTACTGACTCCAGCAAGCTACCACCCCTGTGACGACAACGATTCCTAATGGGTCGTAAATTATGACCCGCTTCATTAATATTCACGAGTTAGGTTGATTTGTGACCTACAAGGAATCGAGATTTGGTAATAAAATAATAATCATATTGTATATCTGGTCCTGTGTTCCTTAACTTGTATTATTTATTGCCTTAGCACACGTTCTAATTAATCTCCATGTTCTACATTTGGCAAAAAACGTATTACATCATCTATAATCATAAGAATGTTTAAAGAATTATTTAACTATTACTCACCAATTACACCTGAAGTACACAGAATAGGACATCACAAACAAATCGCCAGCTGAACAGACCCTGATCATCTTGAACAAGTTCTTTTGGAAACTTTAATCATGACAGAATTGTTGCTGCTATGGTACCCATTCCACAACGTTTAATTGTTTTCAAAATAGTCTATTCTGCTCTTTCCCTCGAAAACAAATCCAGTTTGCACAGGCTGCATCTTTTTAGGTCTCGCCTAGCGTTGCTGCGCACATGCGCAGTTCGCTCGGCGAGATTTATTGTAGATAAGGACTTTCAGAAGAGGGCTTTAAGCCCCGGCCCTCATTTCCATTGGCTGGCGTCACCGTTTATGCTAAACGGTGGCCTGCCATTAGAAATGAGCTGTTGGTGTTGCCTCCCTTTCGCCTTTTGGTCCGGCCCATCCGGACTGGATCGCCTGCTTCACGGCTGTCGTGAAGCAGTTTCTTATCTCAAGGAGGCGTGTTGTATAAACAAGCCCTGAGATCCAGTCCAGATGGGCCGTCTCAAAAGGAGACAGGGCGCCGCGTGTTTATTTTTGCATCGCACTTTCACTTTAAAGTGAAAGCGCGATGCAAAAATAAACAGCGCTGCCTTCCCGCAATGGCGAGCGCTTGTTTCCATGGCCAACGCTGATTTTGAGGCTAAAAAGCTGCTTCTGGAATAGATTTCAAGTGCAGTACCAGACTAAAGGAGTTAGGACGGTCTCCGTGAAGGTGGGAGGGGTGTTTAGCAACGTTTTTGTAGTCAGGTTGCGCATTGTTTGGAGGAGTTTTGGTCTCTGTGGAGCATTTCTTTGGCTCTTGGCAGACAGCACTGTGCACTCCACGGAAACGAGACACTTAAGAATCAACGCCAGTGCTCTGTGAGCGGTGCAGTCAGTGAATCCTCTGGCCGGACTGGGGAACCAACGGCAGCAGACAAACATGTTAAGGCCAGCCCCGCTTTCTTGCCTCTCCATCCATCATTCTCTCTCTCGCGCCTCTCCCCCTTTCTGATCTCGGGCTCTCTACCCATTCCCTCGGTTTCTTGAAGCTCCCGGCGCCTGCTGCAACTAATCCAGTGAGCTGGGGAAAGAGCTGCTGGAGGTACCAGCAGCAGCCCCAGGCTTTCAAACCTGGCCTGAGGCCTCCAGAGCTCCAGTCCACCCCGTAGGATAAAAGGACAGGCCGGGTGCGGGGACGCATTTCAAAACTGGGCCGATGGAGCATAGAGGTTTACCGACAGGGCAGTGGGGCTGGGGCAGAGTTAGCCTTATATATTGTGTTAGGAAGATGTCCCGATATGTTGGTGCCTCTCGTCTGGTGCGGATGGGTGAGTGACATGTCAGGCTCGGGAGAGATCTTTACTAGTTTAAGAAAGGAATGGCATTGACATTTTCATGCCCTTCAAAAGCTGCAATCAGCATTTTCCAGATTCAGACGGCAGTACCGTAAAGTGGCCACTTGAGGTTTTATAGGCATAACTTGACTTTTTCACAAAACCGCCCCCTCAGGGCAGTCGGAAGATGTGTGCATGGTGGAGGGGAGAGAGGTTTAAGCATTGTAATGTAACACAGAATTGTAGAGCGCTTCTTTTGCTCGGAAAGAGCTTCAAGGTGCTAAACGTCAACACATTGAAGCAGGGAGCCCCTAGATTGGGATAGCAGATAAAGTTAGATCAATATTTGTTTAAATAACCAGGCTTTAAGATCTTTTAAGAACCAGGAGTGGTCTTCTGTCAGCTGGAGTGAGACAGGTAGGCTTTTCCATAGCGTAGCCCATAATACCACTGGGTAGTTACCTCCTATTGTACTCCAGCGGAATTTCGGAGGAAGAATAAGAAAGGAGTTGGCAGCCCAGAGTTCCATTGATGGATCATAAGGCTTGGACAAATCTTGGAGAATGCTGGCAGGGGCGTAGCTAGGTCAGTAAGATGGGGCGGTTTGAGCTTCAGATTTTCCCAAATATCACGCTGGCAGATCATGTTAATCATTATATGGGAGGATGCGCATGAAGGGGGCTTAAGGGGCAATGGAAAGAGAAAGGAGTGCGGATTGTGAGGGGTACTTAAAACGCAGTATTTTGTAAAATACCCATGACTTAAGACCCTCAAAACAGAAGAGTGTGTATGTGTTTATGTCTGAGTGAGTAAAAATCCCAGGTGAAATCCGACGCACACCTTACCATACCCGACTGAAAGCCCCTGTACCCAACCACTTAATACTAAATAATACATTTATTACGGGGGTGTAATACTCCAAGCACCCCCTGTGAAGCTACATCACTGATTGCTGGGACCAGAGATGCGAAGTTCTGTGGATGTGCATCAAGATTTTAAACTGAATCCTTTTAGCAGTGGTGAGCCAGTGCAGGTCTTGAAAGAGGAGGCAAGAGAGCTATGTCGTGGAAGATTCAGGAGAAGCCTGCCTGCCGAGTGTTGTAACAGTTGGAGCTTCCAGATAAATTTAGCTGGAAATGAAAATACAGCGAGTTGGAATAATCCAACCTGAAAGTTAAGATAGCATGTTTTACTCTTTTTTTAGTACTGAAGGATAACCGAGGAAGACATTTGAGCAGTGTTTGAAATAGTCTGAAACATTTTGATGTAACCACATGCATCCTTTGTTTAGAAGAAAGAAGAGTATCACATTTGACACCTAAATTGCTGACCACATCTACTGGCAACGGAGGAGGTCCCAGTCCCATTGGACACCATTGATCGTTTCAGGCTTGAAGGTTCTTGTCCAGAATCAACACTTCATTCTGCTCCGAATTCACCTTGGCAGTGGCACACCATGAAGAAAACATAAAAGCCAATGTATGAAGAGGGCTGACCCAAATCCAACTCTCTGTCTATGCTTCTTTGTGATGTATTAATTTCAAGAGCACTTGCGACAGGCGACTAAAGCCGTCTATAATACGACCTAATAATGATTTGAACAGGCATTAGCAAGATCATTCTGTCTGCTTTTGGCTTCCAGCCTTTTGGGGCTTTGCCAATACTTGGTTTGTTTTGCTATGGTTTTTATAAAACAATGTGGGAGCTGCCAAGCCTTTGCCATTGACCAATCCTTAAACAATGTTAATAATTATTTTTTTGATCTTTAAAACATATGTCCAGGAAATCGGTTAATTTCCAGTGAGCCACTCTAATAAAACCAACATAATTAAAGTGATAACATAACATATTGTCCAATTTCTGTTTGTGTGCTGAAAATAGGGGGGCAGATTTACAAAGGTTTTGCGTCCGGTTGCATCACTTATGGCGCAGCCTGCTGCAAAATTATTTTTGGCATTTATTAAGCCATGCAAAGCCACTTTGCGTGGCTTTGCATAGTTTAGTAAAGACATAGTAATGCAATGCAGCGCATAGTGCTGCCTTGCGTTACCTTGAGTTGGGAAGGCGTTCATGGGTGGAGTATGGGTGTTCCCATGCACCCTACCATGGATTTTGGTGCATTCCCAGACTTACTAAAACTAGAAAAATGGTAATGAGTTAAAAAGCCACCCCCCCCCCCCCCCCAGGAGCAGTCGTAATGAGGAGAAATATCTTTATTTCTATGCGTGCTGCATTCTGCATAGAAAGAGGAATAAGCCTCTAAGGATTGTTTTTGTGCAGGAGGACATCCCTTACTGCACCAAAACAATCCTGCCTCCAACACAAACACCCTTGCATCATGGCGCAAGGGTGCCTGTGTTGGCGCTAGACAGCACACAGTACGCCAGCGCTAGGAGACAGCAATAACACACCATATCTTAGTAGAAAGAGCACGTTTCTGCTTTCATGCAATGTAGAGCAGCAAATCTGCTTGCTGCCCTGCATTATGTGAAATGTAAGTAAATATGCCTCGATGTGTTTAAGTAAAGGGACTCCATCTTAAGAAATCCTAACGTGTTCTTTAAGACAGCTTTCTATTTGACATCAAACCAAGAACACTGTAGCAATTCTTAAGAGATGTAGGGAATAAGACAGTAAACAGCAATCCGTCCGTACCCTTATATAACAAGCATTAAAAATGTTATAGGTCTCGCCTTTTATTAACTTAAAGCCATTTGCTTTGCTATAGAATACCATTAGCAATGCAAATGGCTAACTTAATCAAAGGCGAGACCTATTGCATTTTCAATGCTTGTTTAAAGTTGTTCTACGATTGCTCGTGCTGAGCGGTTTCAAAAATCTCTAACCAGAAACATTTGAAAAGTACTTTGACTTCAAGAAACCCCATTGAGGTGAGTCAACCACGAGAAACCCCTGTGCACATCGAAGAACGTCGCCATCCTGCTTTGCCCACCACCACCCAGATCTATACCAAGAGAATTTTCTTCAGCTCTGAGCATCTTTACCCTGCATGAGATCTTGGAAACATAATACAAGATGGTGGAACCCTTCTTCCTTCACTTCTTACAACATTTTGTGGAGCCCTTTGCTTCCGACAGCTTTGACGCACACATTGAACCAGGAGACCAGCCAAAGCATATCCTAATTTGGAAGCCAAAGCACCTTCTCTCACCCATAAGTATCAAAGTTGGGCCAATCATTCTGGCCTTGACCTTTTACAGTTTATCCAGCACAGACTGCCTGCTGGCGACCTTCCATCTCCAGTGAGACAAGGAGGAGTGGGCGAGCTGCTGAAGACTAGAGTAAACCTTTCATCTGCACCTGGATCACCTAAAGGTGGTTAATAGAGTGATTAGCATGTCTAAATAATGCTGAGAGAGCAGCACATGGGTCTGCAATTGCCCCGGTAGTATCACGTTGAGCCTGGGACATTTCTTATTTGCGTTACAAACACCCCGATGTATAACAATATACTATTATCACCCATTTGTTTAACAATGTTGTCAATTTAACTAACTTATACACTCGGTTAACCACTCGGAAGACAAATATATAGATTGAATTAGAATAGGTAAAAACCTATACCGTCTTTTTACATTTCTCGGAGATAATATCTAGTTTATAAACTACAATGTTCATGAAGGCTCTGAATTAGAGTTGGTGTTTCCAATTGGTGGAAATTCCAAGAGTGGATTAGTGCCCGAATGTAGCACTTCCTCTAGAGATCAGATGCTGTTCCAGTACCACTCAACTCTAACACAGGCTATGAGGTACATTCTACAAAATGTATTCCATCTGGTTCTTCTTGACACATCCCATATATATTCTTTCACTGCCACACAAAGTCCAATGAAGAGGATGTTGGCCACGTGAACGGAAAAGCAAACTTCAAGTTATTTGTATTACTGTATTAGCCATTTTAAAACGATTGAAGTATGCGTTATATGATACAATACATTACCTAAGATCATTAAGCTGGTCATACTAGGCATAGCAAACATTTCCCTTTTGGTAAATACATTCTCAAATGCCAGACTGGACTCTTGTGTTTTATATTTTTCAATCCAGTTTCTCCAATGGGATAGTTTGGGTTTATCCTGGAGTGTGCAACCACCTAGAGGAACTGAGCTAAAAGAACCTGGGACATTCAGCAGCAAATTGACAATGAACTGGTGAAACTGGGCAGCAGCAGAACATGGACCACAGGAGTTGGAGAAGAGCACGGATGCCAGTCAGCAGCACAGAATGCAAGAACCCAAGCAACAGCACCAGAAAACCGGGGAGCATCAGTGCGATACCAGCAAGACTTCACAATGGCATCAGAGCTGGGAGATAGCGGAACAAGGAACCTGCACAGTAGCAGTTCAGTACTAGTGAGGCTGAGCAGTCACCCAGAAATGGACAGTCATAGCAGGAGTACAGAGGACCGTGGCACCTGAGCAACCAATAGCGCGGAGAGAGTTAACCTGAGCAGCAACAACACAATGGGGTATTCAGAACTGCTGAGCACAGGGAATAGTTGACCCTGATCAGGACCAGGAGTATCCCGGCCAAGAGCAAACAGTCAAGAGAAAAAGCACAAGGAGGAGAACATTGAATCGGGGAAGTAAACTGAGCCAGAATGTACCAGCTTTCTAAATCAGGCAAACTTAGCAGCAGCAGCACACATAACCAGGGCATTAAGCAGCAACAACCCATACAAAAAGGAGCCTTAATGGCAGCTGCATAAAACCGAAGAATATCATCAACAGCAGCACACAAGAGTAAAGAACCAAAGCAGGATTAGCACACACAACCAGGCAACTGGAGAAGCAACAACACATTTAACAAGGCAACCTGAGCAGAAGCAGCATCCGGAACCAAGGAACCTGGAAACAATCACACTAAAGCGGCAAATTTATTTGGGGAATTTGAGCCGTTATAGTGAGCAAAATTAAAACTCGATTGCTTGCTCGATGTACAACGTTTAGGCATACGCGCTAAAAAAATATTCTAAGAAATAGAACCTAACCAGGAGCAGCACACTGAGCCAGGGAACCTGATCCACAACATAATGAGCCCGAGACCCTAATTCACAGCACCGAGCCAGGGGACCTGATCCATGGCCTAGTGAGCCTGGGAAACTGGATCCACAGTATACCGAGCCTGGTAAACTGGATCCACAGCATACCGAGCCTGGGAAACTGGATCCACAGCATACCGAGCCTGGGAAACTGGATCCACAGCATACCGAGCCTGGGAAACTGGATCCACAGCATACCGAGCCTGGGAAACTGGATCCACAGCATACCGAGCTTGGGAAACTGGATCCACAGCATACAGAGCCTGGGAAACTGGATCCACAGCATACTGAGCCTGGGAAACTGGATCCACAGCATACTGAGCCTGGGAAACTGGATCCACAGCATACTGAGCCTGGGAAACTGGATCCACAGCATACTGAGCCTGGGAAACTGGATCCACAGCATACTAAGCCTGGGAAACTGGATCCACAGCATACCAAGCCTGGGAAACTGGATCCACAGCATACCGAGCCTGGGAAACTGGATCCACAGCATACCGAGCCTGGTAAATTGGATCCACAGCATACCGAGCCTGGGAACCTGGATCCATAGCATACCGAGCCTGGGAAACTGGATCCACAGCATACCGAGCCTGGGAAACTGGATCCACAGCATACCGAGCCTGGGAAACTGGATCCACAGCATACCGAGCCTGGGAAACTGGATCCACCGCATACCGAGCCTGGTAAACTGGATCCACCGCATACAGAGCCTGGGAACCTGATCCACCTCATACCGAGCCTGGGAACCTGATCCACCTCATACCGAGCCTGGGAACCTGAGCTACAACATACCCAGCCTGGGAACCTGATCCACCGCATACTGAGCCTGGGGATCTGTGCTACAGCACACTGAGCCTGGGAACCTGAGCTACAGCATACCGAGCCTGGGAACCTGAGCTACAGCATACCGAGCCTGGGAACCTGAGCTACAGCATGCCGAGCCTGGGAACCTGAGCTACAGCATGCCGAGCCTGGGAACCTGAGCTACAGCATGCCGAGCCTGGGAACCTGAGCTACAGCATGCCGAGCCTGGGAACCTGAGCTACTGCATGCCGAGCCTGGGAACATGATCCACAGCATACCGAACCTGGGAACCTGATCCACAGCATACCAAGCCTGGGAACCTGATCCACAGCATACCGAGCCTGGGAACCTGATCCACAGCATACCGAGCCTGGGAACCTGATCCACAGCATACCGAGCCTGGGAACCTGATCCACCGCATACTGAGCCTGGGGATCAGTGCTACAGCACACTGAGCCTGGGAACCTGAGCTACAGCATACCGAGCCTGGGAACCTGAGCTACAGCATACCGAGCCTGGGAACCTGAGCTACAGCATGCCGAGCCTGGGAACCTGAGCTACAGCATGCCGAGCCTGGGAACCTGAGCTACAGCATGCCGAGCCTGGGAACCTGAGCTACTGCATGCCGAGCCTGGGAACCTGATCCACAGCATACCGAACCTGGGAACCTGATCCACAGCATACCGAGCCTGGGAACCTGATCCACAGCATACCGAGCCTGGGAACCTGATCCACCGCATACTGAGCCTGGGGATCTGTGCTACAGCACACTGAGCCTGGGAACCTGAGCTACAGCATACCGAGCCTGGGAACCTGAGCTACAGCATACAGAGTCTGGGAACCTGAGCTACAGCATACCGAGCCTGGGAACCTGATCCACCGCAAACCAAGCCTGGGAACCCGAGATACAGCATACCGAGCCTGGGAACCTGATCCACTGCATACCGAGCCTGGGATCTGTGCTACAGCATACCAAGCCTGGGGATCTGTGCTACAGCATACCAAGCCTGGGGATCTGTGCTACAGCATACCAAGCCTGGGGATCTGTGCTACAGCATACCAAGCCTGGGGATCTGTGCTACAGCATACCAAGCCTGTAAACCTGAGATACAGCATACCGAGCCTGGGAACCTGAGGCACAAGTTACTAACTTGTGTAACGATATATCTGTAAGAGACAGTAGTTAGTGACAGATTCCTTACCTTAGAATATCCCCAGGCGTCAGGCTGGATCCGGAAAGTTTTTGCGTAGCAGTACCCTTGCGCGTCGGTAGGCGACGCCGTGCGGCTCCGCGTCCGTCGTCGGCGTCGTGATCGCCGGGATGACGTCGCGGGCAGTACTTAGACGCCGCCCCTGCGCGCTGACGTCAGTTCTGTACACGACTTTCCGCGCCAGGAACGCAGAGCCATGCAAGAAGCAGACATAGGTGTCTGAAAAATACTAGGGCCCTGAAAGGGATGTCCTTAACCCTAGAAATCAGTTCGTAGAACGGGGAGGATGGAGTGGGCGGTAGGAATCTGTCACTAACTACTGTCTCTTACAGATATATCGTTACACAAGTTAGTAACTTGTGCATCTGAAAGAGACACGTTAGTGACAGATTCCTTACCTTAGAATAGATACCCCAGCAATACCAACCCCGGTGGTGGGTCTGCAAACAAAGATCAGACAAGGAAGTCCTGGAGGACAGAACGGCCAAAGAAGCCGTCCATCCGGACCTGACTGTCAAGGCAGTAATGCTTTGTAAACGTGTGCAGCGAGGCCCACGTAGCTGCCTGACAGATAACCGGCAGCGGAACACCGCGGCCCAAGGCCGTGGTAGCAGCCGTTGCCCTGGTGGAATGGGCACGCAGCCCAACAGGAGGCTCCTTCTTAGCCAAAGAATAGCAGGTCTTGATGCACAAGGTAACCCAGCGGGAGATGGATCTCTTGTGCACCGCCCGACCTTTTTGGCGCCCACGTAGCCAACAAAGAGCTGGTCATCCACCCGGAAGTGTTTTGTGCGGTCGATATAGAAGGAGAGCGCACGTTTTGGGTCCAGACGGTGGAGCCTCTCTTCCTCTCTGGAAGGATGCGGAGGCGGAAAGAAGGTAGGCAAAGTGATGGTCTGCCCAATGTGGAAGGCAGTAACCACCTTTGGCAAGAAGGACGGACGCGTCCGAAGAACAACCTTGTCTGGATGAACAGACAGAAAGGGAGGTTTGCAAGATAGAGCCTGGAGCTCCTCACCCGCCGAGCTGAGGTGATGGCCACCAGAAAGGCTGTCTTCAGAGTCAGAAGACGAAGAGGACAGTTATGTAGAGGCTCAAAGGGAGCGCACATTAAAAAGGTAAGAACCAAGTTCAAGTCCCACTGAGGCATTACAAACGGAACAGGAGGGAAGAGGTGTGTAATGCCTTTTAAGAACCTGTTAACAACAGGGGACTTGAAAAGGGAGGGCTGATCAGGGAGCCTGAGGAAGGCCGAGATAGCACAAAGATAACCCTTGATGGTACCCAGGGCAGAACCCTGTTGGGCCAGAGAAAGAAGGAACAGAAGGACCTCAGAAAGAGGGGCAGAAAGGGGATTCACAGCCTTTGCTGTGCACCATGCCACAAATTTGTTCCACCTGCAGGCGTATACCACCTTAGTGGAGGGACGCCTGGCTGCCAGAATCACATCACAAACTTCGGGAGGCAAGTCGAAAGGAATCAACTGCCGCCGCTCAATCTCCACGCAAGCAGGTGTAGACTGGACAGGTTCGGGTGGAGGACCGTCCCCTGCTGCTGCGACAGAAGATCCTCCCGAAGTGGCAGACGGATCGGGGGATCCACGCTCATACTGAGTAGCTCGGGATACCAAACTCTTCGAGCCCAGTCGGGAGCCACAAGAATGACTTGGGCCCGGTCGTGCCGAATCTTCTTCAACACTCTGGGTAGAAGTGGTATAGGCGGAAAGGCGTACAATAGACCGCAACTCCACTCGTGACGAAAAGCGCCGCCGAGCGAGTGCCGCCTTGGAAATTCCAACGCGCAGAACTGATGACATTGCGCGTTCTCTTCGGTGGCGAATAGATCTAACCAAGGCTCTCCCCACTGTAGAAAGAGTCCTTGCGCCACCTCCGAGTGAAGACGCCATTCGTGATCCATCATGCACCTGCGGCTGAGTTCGTCCGCCCTGGCGTTCAGGGAACCTGCCAGGTGTTGAACCATCAGGAACATGCCCTGATGTTCCAGCCATGTCCAGAGGCGCAGAGCCTCCTGACAAAGGGTCCACGACCCCACCCCGCCTTGTTTGTTGCAGTACCACATGGCGGTGGTGTTGTCTGTGAACACCTGCACTACCTTCCCTTTGACAGAGGGAAGGAATGCCTTGAGTGCAAGTCGGATCGCCCGGAGCTCCAGAAGGTTGATATGGAGCCGGGACTCCGCCGGAGACCAGAGGCCTCTGATCTCCGCCTCTCCCATGTGACCGCCCCATCCCAGAAGGGACGCGTCCGTCACAACTGTGTGCTCTGGCTGGGGAAGGGAGAGGGATCTGCCCATGACCCATTGCCGGTTCGAGAGCCACCACTGCAACTGTTTTGCAGTCCCCTCCGAGATCTGGACGTGATCGGACAGGTTGCCCTGGTGCTGCGCCCACTGGAACTTCAGGTCCCACTGCAGAGCCCGCATATGCCATCTGGCATGATTGACCAGCAGGATGCAGGAGGCCATGAGGCCCAGCAGCCTCAGGGTCATCCGTACCGAAACCCAGGATAAAGGCTGAAAGATCGGACTCATAGCCTGAATATCCAGGACTCGCCGTTCGGGAGGATAGGCCCGAAACTGCGTCGTGTCCAGAACTGCTCCGATTAAAAGGAGCTGTGGAGAAGGAATCAGATGTGACTTCGGCACATTGATGGAGAACCCCAGCGAGTGCAGGAGTTCGGCCGTAGTCTGGAGGTGGGAGACGACTGCCTGGGACGAGCCCGCCTTCAGCAGCCAGTCGTCGAGGTAGGGGAAGACTGAAACCCCTGCCCGGCGCAGATGAGCTGCGACCACCGCCATCACTTTCGTGAACACCCGAGGGGCACTGGTAAGGCCAAAGGGGAGCACGGTGAACTGAAAATGCTCGAGGCCTACCGTGAACCGAAGGTAACGCCGGTGGGCCGGCAGGACGGGGATGTGGAAATAGGCGTCCTGCAAGTCCAACGCTACCAACCAGTCTCCAGGGTCTAGGGCAGTCAAGACCTGAGCTAGGGTGAGCATCTTGAACTTCTACTTCCGGAGGAAGCGATTGACGTTCCGGAGGTCCAAGATAGGACGCATGTCCTCCTTGTCCTTTTTGGGCACCAGAAAGTAGTGGGAGTAGCAACCACGCCCTACTTCTGGGGTCGGAACATGCTCGATGGCCCTCTTGGCCAAGAGGGCCGTGACTTCCCTCTGTAGAAGCACCAAGTGATCCCCTGACATGCGGTGGAATTGAGGTGGCATGGCTGGGGGGTGGTCTCGAAGGGGAGGGAGTAGCCCCTTCGGACAATGTCCAAGACCCACCTGTCCGAGGTGATGGGACGCCAGTGGTGAAGGTGATGGCGGACCCTGCCCCCTACTGGCGTGCTGTGCACCTGAAAGGAGGGACTAGGAGGGCTTGGAGGCCGCGGACGGGTTGGAGGTGGTGGCCTGACCCGCACGCTGGTTGCCCGAACCGCCACGGCGGTATCCACGTCCTCGGCCACGCGAAGACGCCTGCTGCGCGGGCCGGTGGCTGGGCTGCTGCCGTGACTGGGCGCTCCTTCCGTGGCCACGATAGGGGCGAAAGGCAGAAGGTAGCGGAGGGCGTGTAGCAGAAAGGCCCAGGGACTTTGCAGTAGCCCGTGAGTCCTTAAAGCGCTCCAACGCATGGTCTGCTTTGGAACCAAAAAGACCGACTCCATCAAAGGGCATGTCCATGAGAGTATTTTGGACATCCCCTGAAAAACCAGTGGTTCTCAGCCAGGCGTGGCGACGCAGCGCCACCGTCGTTGCAATAGATCTGCCCAGCGAGTCGGCGGTATCAAGGCCACATCGTATGGTGTATTTGGCCGCATCCCTTCCTTCCGCAATGGCGCGGGAAAGCAGTGTCTGGACCTCCTCAGAACACTGGGGCAAAACAGTCGCCACCGAATCCCACAAGGAGTGGGTATATCGGCCCAAAAGACAAGCGGTGTTGATGGACCGCAAGCCAGCACTGGAGGAAGAAAAACCCTTCTTCCCAAATTGATCCAGGCGTTTGGATTCCCTATCCGGAGGGGCGGTAGGGAAGGCGGTTTGGGAAGCGGAGGCTTGGACAACCAAGCTCTCAGGAGTGGGGTGGACAGAGAGAAACAAGGGGTCGCCCGGAGCTGGGCGATGGCGTCGGGACACGTTCCTATCCACAGGAGCCCCTGTGTTGGGCTTGGACCAGGCGCCCAAAAGAACGTCAGTCAGTGCATCGTTAAACGGCAGCACAGTCTCCAAGGAGGAGGCCGCCGGCTGAAGCACTTCTGTCAAGAGATTAGTCTTGACCGTCACCGTAGGGAGTCGGAGATGTAAGGCTCCAGCTGCCCTACGCAACACCATTGCAAAATTGGCTCCCTCCTCCGTAGCCACGGGAGGAGACAGCATGCCAGTGTCAGGGGAAGTATCTAGACCACTGGCATCCCCTAGTTCCTCTGCCCAGTCCTCATCATACTGACACTGCTGTGCCAGAGGGTCCTCAGACCCCTCCCAGTCCTCCTGGTCCTCCTCCGGTTCAAAATAAGGAGGAGGAGGGACATTTGGGACCCAAGGTCCCATCGGCGCCGGAACCGGAGTCCCGGGCGGCGTCAGGAACGGCACCGGAGACATCGGCGCCGGCGGAGGCGTGGTCAGGTCGACTGGCGTCGATGGGGGTTGCGGTACCACCGGAGCCGGGATCGAGGCCGGGGCCGAAGCCGGAGCCGGGATCGAGGCTAGAGGCACGAGCGACGCCGGGACCGGAGTCGGCGGCGACGCCGGGGCAACCCCATCAGGGCCCGCGGGGCCCGAAGGCGCACCGGAGGGACCTTGAGGCCCGAAGAGGCGGGCCGTGGCCGACAGGAATTCCTGTACTTGAGCCGGATCCGCCCCCGAACCCGGGAAGGACGGGTATTGCGGGGGCGACTCCACAGGCATGTCCGGGGCCGCGGGGGCGGGGACGGTGCCGGGAGGGGCCTCAGCCGAGTCGCGAGACCGGCGAGGCGAAGTCCTAGAGCGATAATGCTTTTTGGACTTCTTGTGCTTAGACTTACCGGACGACGAAAACTTGGATCCCGACGACCGGTGAGGACTCCGCGACCGACCCCTCGACCTCTCACGCGACCGGGGCTTGGAATGGCGCGGAGCCGACTGCCGGGCCTCGAGGAGCTTTCGAGACCGCTCTCGCAAAGCTTTCGGGTTGAGGGCCCGGCAGTCGGAACACGACTTCGTGTCGTGGCCTCGGCCGAGGCAGAAGAGACACTCCAGATGCGGGTCTGTGATGGACATCATCCGAGCACAGGCGTCGCAACGTTTAAAGCCGGGCATCCCTACGACACCTTGGAGTCGATTCGAAGAAACAGTGAAAAAATTCACCAAAAAAGTTAGTCAAAAAATGACTAGGGCACTGCTCTTCCCGGATCTGCGCTTGCTGGCGCGGAAAAAGAAGAAGAACTGACGTCAGCGCGCAGTACTTAGACAGAATATCCCCAGGCGTCAGGCTGGATCCGGAAAGTTTTTGCGTAGCAGTACCCTTGCGCGTCGGTAGGCGGCGTCGTGCGGCTCCGCGTCCGTCGTCGGCGTCGTGATCGCCGGGATGACGTCGCGGGCAGTACTTAGACGCCGCCCCTGCGCACTGACGTCAGTTCTGTACACCACTTTCCGCGCCAGGAACGCAGAGCCATGCAAGAAGCTGACATAGGTGTCTGAAAAATACTAGGGCCCTGAAAGGGATGTCCTGGACCCTAGAAATCAGTTCGCAGAACGGGGAGGATGGGTGGGGCGGTAAGGAATCTGTCACTAACTACTGTCTCTTACAGATATATCGTTACACAAGTTAGTAACTTGTGCATCTGAAAGAGACACGTTAGTGACAGATTCCTTACCTTAGAATAGATACCCCAGCAATACCAACCCCGGTGGTGGGCCTGCGAACAAAGATCAGATAAGGAAGTCCTGGAGGACAGAACGGCCAAAGAAGCCGTCCCTCCGGACCTGACTGTCAAGGCAGTAATGCTTTGTAAACGTGTGCAGCGAGGCCCACGTAGCTGCCTGACAGATAACCGGCAGCGGAACACCGCGGCCCAAGGCCGTGGTAGCAGCCGTTGCCCTGGTGGAATGGGCACGCAGCCCAACAGGAGGCTCCTTCTTAGCCAAAGAATAGCAGGTCTTGATGCACAAGGTAACCCAGCAGGAGATGGTTCGTTTGTGCACCGCCCGACCTTTTTGGCGCCCACGTAGCCAACAAAGAGCTGGTCATCCACCCGGAAGTGTTTTGTGCGGTCGATATAGAAGGAGAGCGCACTTTTGGGTCCAGACGGTGGAGCCTCTCTTCCTCTCTGGAAGGATGCGGAGGCGGAAAGAAGGTAGGCAAAGTGATGGTCTGCCCAATGTGGAAGGCAGTAACCACCTTTGGCAAGAAGGACGGATGCGTCCGAAGAACAACCTTGTCTGGATGAACAGACAGAAAGGGAGGTTTGCAAGATAGAGCCTGGAGCTCACTCACCCGCCGAGCGGAGGTGATGGCCACAAGAAAGGCTGTCTTCAGAGTCAGAAGACGAAGAGGACAGTTATGTAGAGGCTCAAAGGGAGCGCACATTAAAAAGGTAAGAACCAAGTTCAAGTCCCACTGAGGCATTACAAACGGAACAGGAGGGAAGAGGTGTGTAATGCCTTTTAAGAACCTGTTAACAACAGGGGACTTGAAAAGGGAGGGCTGATCAGGGAGCCTGAGGAAGGCCGAGATAGCACAAAGATAACCCTTGATGGTACCCATGGCAGAACCCTGTTGGGCCAGAGAAAGAAGGAACAGAAGGACCTCAGAAAGAGGGGCAGAAAGGGGATTCACAGCCTTCGCTGTGCACCATGCCACAAATTTGTTCCACCTGCAGGCGTATACCACCTTAGTGGAGGGACGACTGGCTGCCAGAATCACATCACAAACTTCGGGAGGCAAGTCGAAAGGAATCAACTGCCGCCGCTCAATCTCCACGCAA
This sequence comes from Calotriton arnoldi, assembly GCA_963921515.1. Classification (NCBI taxonomy): domain Eukaryota; kingdom Metazoa; phylum Chordata; class Amphibia; order Caudata; family Salamandridae; genus Calotriton; species Calotriton arnoldi. Next base: position 1,178,315 of record CAWUFW010003939.1, read on the forward strand.
GCAGGTGTAGACTGGACAGGTTCGGGTGGAGGACCGTCCCCTGCTGCTGCGACAGAAGATCCTCCCGAAGAGGCAGACGGATCAGGGGATCTACGCTCATACTGAGTAGCTCGGGATACCAAACTCTTCGAGCCCAGTCCGGAGCCACAAGGATGACTTGGGCCCGGTCACGCCGAATCTTCTTCAACACTCTGGGTAGAAGTGGTATAGGCGGAAAGGCGTACAACAGACCGCAACTCCACTCGCGACGAAAAGCGTCACCGAGCGAGTGCCGCCTTGGAAATTCCAACGCGCAGAACTGATGACATTGCGCGTTCTCTTCGGTGGCGAATAGATCTAACCAAGGCTCTCCCCACTGTAGAAAGAGTCCTTGCGCCACTTCCGAGTGAAGACGCCATTCGTGATCCATCATGCACCTGCGGCTGAGTTCGTCCGCCCTGGCGTTCAGGGAACCTGCCAGGTGTTGAACCATTAGGAACATGCCCTGATGTTCCAGCCATGTCCAGAGGCGCAGAGCCTCCTGACAAAGGGTCCATGACCCCACCCCGCCTTGTTTGTTGCAGTACCACATGGCGGTGGTGTTGTCTGTGAACACCTGCACTACCTTCCCTTTGACAGAGGGAAGGAATGCCTTGAGTGCATGTCGGATCGCCCGGAGCTCCAGAAGGTTGATATGGAGCCGGGACTCCGCCGGAGACCAGAGGCCTCTGATCTCCGCCTCTCCCATGTGACCGCCCCATCCCAGAAGGGACGCGTCCGTCACAACTGTGTGCTCTGGCTGGGGAAGGGAGAGGGATCTGCCCATGACCCATTGCCGGTTCGAGAGCCACCACTGCAACTGTTTTGCAGTCCCCTCCGAGATCTGGACGTGATCGGACAGGTTGCCCTGGTGCTGCGCCCACTGGAACTTCAGGTCCCACTGCAGAGCCCGCATATGCCATCTGGCATGATTGACCAGCAGGATGCAGGAGGCCATGAGGCCCAGCAGCCTCAGGGTCATCCGTACCGAAACCCAGGATAAAGGCTGAAAGATCGGAATCATAGCCTGAATATCCCGGACTCGCCGTTCGGGAGGATAGGCTCGAAACTGCGTCGTGTCCAGAACTGCTCCGATGAAAAGGAGCTGTGGAGAAGGAATCAGATGCGACTTCGGCACATTGATGGAGAACCCCAGCGAGTGCAGGAGTTCGGCCGTAGTCTGGAGGTGGGAGACGACTGCCTGGGACGAGCCCGCCTTCAGCAGCCAGTCGTCGAGGTAGGGGAAGACTGAAACCCCTGCCCGGCGCAGATGAGCTGCGACCACCGCCATCACTTTCGTGAACACCCGAGGGGCACTGGTAAGGCCAAAGGGGAGCACGGTGAACTGAAAATGCTCGAGGCCTACCGTGAACCGAAGGTAACGCCGGTGGGCCGGCAGGACGGGGATGTGGAAATAGGCGTCCTGCAAGTCCAACGCTACCAACCAGTCTCCAGGGTCGAGGGCAGTCAAGACCTGAGCTAGGGTGAGCATCTTGAACTTCTCCTTCCGGAGGAAGCGATTGACGTTCCGGAGGTCCAAGATAGGACGCATGTCCTCCTTGTCCTTTTGGGCACCAGGAAGTAGTGGGAGTAGCAACCACGTCCTACTTCTGGGGTCGGAACATGCTCGATGGCCCTCTTGGCCAAGAGGGCCATGACTTCCTTCTGCAGAAGTACCAAGTGATCCCCTGACATGCGGTGGAATTGAGGTGGCATGGCTGGGGGGGGGTGGTCTCGAAGGGGAGGGAGTAGCCCCTTCGGACAATGTCCAAGACCCACCTGTCCGAGGTGATGGGACGCCAGTGGTGAAGGTGATGGCGGACCCTGCCCCTACTGGCGTGCTGTGCACCTGAAAGGAGGGACTAGGAGGGCTTGGAGGCCGCGGACGGGTTGGAGGTGGTGGCCTGACCCGCACGCTGGTTGCCCGAACTGCCACGGCGGTATCCACGTCCTTGGCCACGCGAAGACGCCTGCTGCGCGGGCCGGTGGCTGGGCTGCTGACGTGACTGGGCGCCCCTTCCGTGGCCACGATAGGGGCGAAAAGCAGAAGGTAGCGGAGGGCGTGTAGCAGAAAGGCCCAGGGACTTGGCAGTAGCCCGTGAATCCTTAAAACGCTCCAACGCACGGTCTGCTTTGGAACCAAAAAGACCGACTCCATCAAAGGGCATGTCCATGAGGGTATTCTGGACATCACCCGAAAAACCAGTGGTTCTCAGCCAGGCGTGGCGACGCAGCGCCACCATCGTTGCAATAGATCTGCCCAGCGAGTCGGCGGTATCAAGGCCACAACGTATGGTGTATTTGGCCACATCCCTTCCTTCCGCAATGGCGCGGGTAAGCAGTGTCTGGACCTCCTCAGAACACTGGGGCAAAACAGTCGCCACCGAATCCCACAAGGAGTGGGTATATCGGCCCAAAAGACAAGCGGTGTTGATGGACCGCAAGCCAGCACTGGAGGAAGAAAAACCCTTCTTCCCAAATTGATCCAGGCGTTTGGATTCCCTATCCGGAGGGGCGGTAGGGAAGGCGGTTTGGGAAGCCGAGGCTTGGACAACCAAGCTCTCAGGAGTGGGGTGGACAGAGAATAACAAGGGGTCACCCGGAGCTGGGCGATGGCGTCGGGACACGTTCCTATCCACAGGAGCCCCTGTGTTGGGCTTGGACCAGGCGCCCAAAAGAACGTCAGTGAGTGCATCGTTGAACGGCAGCACAGTCTCCAAGGAGGAGGCTGCCGGCTGAAGCACTTCTGTCAAGAGATTAGTCTTGACCGTCACCGTAGGGAGTCGGAGATGTAAGGCTCCAGCTGCCCTACGCAACACCGTTGCAAAATTGGCTCCCTCCTCCGTAGCCACGGGAGGAGACAGCATGCCAGTGTCAGGGGAAGTATCTAGACCACTGGCATCCCCTAGTTCCTCTGCCCAGTCCTCATCATACTGACACTGTTGTGCCAGAGGGTCCTCAGACCCCTCCCAGTCCTCCTCCTCCGGTTCAAAATAAGGAGGAGGAGGGACATTTAGGACCCAAGGTCTCAGTGGCGCCGGAACCGGCGTCGAGCGACGTCGGTCCGGCTCCATGTCCGGAGCCGGAGAGTACATGGGGACGACGCCGCCCGGAGCCCCGGGCGGCGTCAGGAACTGCACCGGAGACATCGGCGCCGGCGGAGGCGTGGTCAGGTCGACCGGCGTCGATGGGGGTTGCGGTACCACCGGAGCTGGGATCGAGGCGGGGGCCGGAGCCGGGACCGAGGCTGGAGGCACGAGCGACGCCGGGACCGGAGTCGTCGGCGACGCCGGGGCAACCCCATCAGGGCCCGCGGGGCCCGAAGGCACACCGGAGGGACCTTGAGGGCCGAAGAGGTGGGCCATGGCCGACAGGAATTCCTGTACTTGGGCCGGATCCGCCCCCGAACCCGGGAAGGACGGGTATTACGGGGGCGGCTCCACAGGCTTGTCCTGGGCCGCGGAGGCGGGGACGGTGCCGGGAGGGGCCTCAGCCGAGTCGCGAGACCGGCGAGGCGAAGTCCTAGAGCGATGATGCTTTTTGGACTTCTTGTGCTTAGACTTACCGGACGACGAAGACTTGGATCCCGACGACCGGCGAGGACTCCGCGACCGACCCTCGACCTCTCACGCGACCAGGGCTTGGTGTGGCGCGGAGCCGACTGCCGGTCCTCGAGGAGCTTTCGAGACCGCTCTCGCAAAGCTTTCGGGTTTAGGGACCGGCAGTCGGAACACGACTTCGTGTCGTGGTCTCGCCCGAGGCAGAAGAGACACTCCAGATGCGGGTCTGTGATGGACATCATCCGAGCACAGGCGTCGCAACGTTTAAAGCCGGGCATCCCTACGACACCTTGGAGTCGATATGAAAGAAACAGTGAAAAAATTCACCAAAAAAGTTAGTCAAAAAATGACTAGGGCACTGCTCTTCCCGGATCTGCGCTTGCTGGCGCGGAAAAAGAAGAACTGACGTCAGCGCGCAGGGGCGGCGTCTAAGTACTGCCCGCGACGTAATCCCGGCGATCACGACGCCGACAACGGACGCGGAGCCGCACGACGCCGCCTACCGACGCGCAAGGGTACTGCTAGGCAAAAACGCCTGGGGATATTCTAAGGTAAGGAATCTGTCACTAACGTGTCTCTTTCAGATCCACCACATACCGAGCCTGGGAACCTGATCCACCACATACCGAGCCTGGGAACCTGAACCACGGCATACAGAGCCTGGAAACCTCATCCACCGCATACCGAGCCTGGGAACCTCATCCACCGCAGACCGAGCCTGGGAACCTCATCCACCGCATACCGAGCCTGGGAACCTCATCCACCGCATACCGAGCCTGGGAACCTCATCCACCGCATACCGAGCCTGGGAACCTCATCCACCGCATACCGAGCCTGGGAACCTCATCCACCGCATACCGAGCCTGGGATCCTCATCCACCGCATACCGAGCCTGGGATCCTCATCCACCGCATACCGAGCCTGGGATCCTCATCCACCGCATACCGAGCCTGGGAACCTGATCCACCGCATACCGAGCCTGGGAACCTCATCCACCGCATACCGAGCCTGGGAACCTCATCCACCGCATACCGAGCCTGGGAACCTCATCCACCGCACACCGAGCCTGGGAACCTGATCCACCGCACACCGAGCCTGGGAACCTCATCCACCGCACACCGAGCCTGGGAACCTGATCCACCGCATACCGAGCCTGGGAACCTGATCCACCGCATACCGAGCCTGGGAACCTGATCCACCGCATACCGAGCCTGGGAACCTGATCCACCGCATACCGAGCCTGGGAACCTGATCCACCGCATACCGAGCCTGGGAACCTGATCCACCGCATACCGAGCCTGGGAACCTGATCCACCGCATACCGAGCCTGGGAACCTGATCCACCGCATACCGAGCCTGGGAACCTGATCCACCGCATACCGAGCCTGGGAACCTGATCCACCGCATACCGAGCCTGGGAACCTGATCCACCGCACACCGAGCCTGGGAACCTCATCCACCGCACACCGAGCCTGGGAACCTGATCCACCGCATACCGAGCCTGGGAACCTGATCCACCGCATACCGAGCCTGGGAACCTGATCCACCGCATACCGAGCCTGGGAACCTGATCCACCGCATACCGAGCCTGGGAACCTGATCCACCGCATACCGAGCCTGGGAACCTGATCCACCGCATACCGAGCCTGGGAACCTGATCCACCGCATACCGAGCCTGGGAACCTGAGCTACCGCATACCGAGCCTGGGAACCTGAGCAACCGCATACAACCAGGCAACTGGAGAAGCAACAACACATTTAACAAGGCAACCTGAGCAGAAGCAGCATTCGGAACCAAGGAACCTGGAAACAATCACACTAAAGCGGCAAATTTATTTGGGGAATTTGAGCCGTTATAGTGAGCAAAATTAAAACTCGATTGCTTGCTCGATGTACAATGTTTAGGCATACGCGCTAAAAAAATATTCTAAGAAATAGAACCTAACCAGGAGCAGCACACGGAGCCAGGGAACCTGATCCACAACATAATGAGCCCGAGACCCTAATTCACAGCACCGAGCCAGGGGACCTGATCCATGGCCTAGTGAGCCTGGGAAACTGGATCCACAGTATACCGAGCCTGGGAAACTGGATCCACAGTATACCGAGCCTGGGAAACTGGATCCACAGCATACCGAGCCTGGGAAACTGGATCCACAGCATACCGAGCCTGGGAAACTGGATCCACAGCATACCGAGCCTGGGAAACTGGATCCACAGCATACCGAGCCTGGGAAACTGGATCCACAGCATACCGAGCCTGGGAAACTGGATCCACAGCATACCGAGCCTGGGAAACTGGATCCACAGCATACCGAGCCTGGGAAACTGGATCCACAGCATACCGAGCCTGGGAAACTGGATCCACAGCATACCGAGCCTGGTAAACTGGATCCACAGCATACCGAGCCTGGTAAACTGGATCCACAGCATACCGAGCCTGGTAAACTGGATCCACAGCATACTGAGCCTGGTAAACTGGATCCACCGCATACCGAGCCTGGGAACCTGATCCACCGCATACCGAGTCTGGGAACCTGAGCTACAGCATACAGAGTCTGGGAACCTGAGCTACAGCATGCCGAGCCTGGGAACCTGAGCTACAGCATGCCGAGCCTGGGAACCTGAGCTACAGCATGCCGAGCCTGGGAACCTGAGCTACAGCATGCCGAGCCTGGGAACCTGAGCTACAGCATGCCGAGCCTGGGAACCTGATCCACCGCATACCGAGCCTGGGAACCTGATCCACCGCATACAGAGCCTGGGGATCTGTGCTACAGCACACAGAGCCTGGGAACCTGAGCTACAGCATACAGAGTCTGGGAACCTGAGCTACAGCATACAGAGTCTGGGAACCTGAGCTACAGCATACCGAGCCTGGGAACCTGATCCACCGCATACCGAGCCTGGGAACCCGAGATACAGCATACCGAGCCTGGGAACCCGAGATACAGCATACCGAGCCTGGGAACCTGATCCACTGCATACCGAGCCTGGGGATCTGTTCTACAGCATACCAAGCCTGGGGATCTGTTCTACAGCATACCAAGCCTGGGGATCTGTTCTACAGCATACCAAGCCTGGGGATCTGTTCTACAGCATACCAAGCCTGGGGATCTGTTCTACAGCATACCAAGCCTGGGGATCTGTTCTACAGCATACCAAGCCTGGGGATCTGTTCTACAGCATACCAAGCCTGGGGATCTGTTCTACAGCATACCAAGCCTGGGGATCTGTTCTACAGCATACCAAGCCTGGGGATCTGTTCTACAGCATACCAAGCCTGGAGATCTGTGCTACAGCATACCAAGCCTGGGGATCTGTGCTACAGCATACCAAGCCTGGGGATCTGTGCTACAGCATACCAAGCCTGGGGATCTGTGCTACAGCATACCAAGCCTGGGAACCAGAGCTACAGCATGCCGAGCCTGGGAACCGGAGCTACAGCATGCCGAGCCTGGGAACCGGAGCTACAGCATGCCGAGCCTGGGAACCGGAGCTACAGCATGCCGAGCCTGGGAACCGGAGCTACAGCATGCCGAGCCTGGGAACCGAGCTACAGCATGCCGAGCCTGGGAACCGGAGCTACAGCATGCCGAGCCTGGGAACCGGAGCTACAGCATGCCGAGCCTGGGAACCGGAGCTACAGCATGCCGAGCCTGGGAACCGGAGCTACAGCATGCCGAGCCTGGGAACCGGAGCTACAGCATGCCGAGCCTGGGAACCGGAGCTACAGCATGCCGAGCCTGGGAACCGGAGCTACAGCATGCCGAGCATGGGAACCGGAGCTACAGCATGCCGAGCATGGGAACCGGAGCTACAGCATGCCGAGCCTGGGAACCGGAGCTACAGCATGCCGAGCCTGGGAACCAGAGCTACAGCATGCCGAGCCTGGGAACCAGAGCTACAGCATGCCGAGCCTGGGAACCAGAGCTACAGCATGCCGAGCCTGGGAACCGGAGCTACAGAATGCCGAGCCTGGGAACCGGAGCTACAGCATGCCGAGCCTGGGAACCGGAGCTACAGCATGCCGAGCCTGGGAACCGGAGCTACAGCATGCCGAGCCTGGGAACCGGAGCTACAGTATGCCAAGCCTGGGAACCGGAGCTACAGCATGCCAAGCCTGGGAACCGGAGCTACAGCATGCCGAGCCTGGGAACCGGAGCTACAGCATGCCGAGCCTGGGAACCGGAGCCACAGCATACCGAGCCTGGGAACCGGATCCACAGCATACCGAGCCTGAGAACCGGATCCACAGCATACCGAGCCTGAGAACCGGATCCACAGCATATCGAACCCGGGAACCAGATCCACAGCATACCGAACCCGGGAACCGAATCCACAGCATACCGAACCTAGGAACCTAAGCTACAGCATATTGAGCCTGGGAACCTGATCCACAGCATCCTGAGCCTGTGAATCTGATCCACAGGCTACCGAGCCTGGGACCCTGATCCACGCGTACTGACCCTGGGAACCTGATCCACTGCACTCCGAGCCTGGGAACCTGATCCACTGCACACCGAGCCTGGGAACCCAATTCACAGCAAAGAGCCAGGTAACTTTAGCCACAGTATACCAAGCCTGCAAACTACAGTAGCAACTGGAGACTGTACTATGGAACCAGGGAATCTGCGTAGGAATAGCACATAGAATGAGTTTGAGAAGCAGCAATTTCAAACAGATGTAGGCAATCTGAGCAGCAGCAGACTGAGCCGGTGATCTTTTGCAGCAGCACAGAGTATGCAGTCTCAAGTGGAAGCACACTGAACCAGGTAACACAAATCCTATCAATCACTATACACAATTCGGAGTTAGAGTAGTACAGACATCTGGCACTTAGAAAAGCTTTTAATGACAAAACATGAGTGGGAGATATCAGCGAGTTCAGGGAGATGTGGACTGCGCCTAACAGAAAGTGCAGTGAAAGGGGCCTCAGGAGAAGAGAAGATGAGCACTGATCATTGGGTTAAAAGAAGACCTGATTTGAGAGGAAGAAGGTGGAAGAAGTGTGTCTCAGCATACCAGAGCAATTAGAAGGGCAGTGGAGGTCACACCTTAAAGTCCCAGACTCCATATTATAGATGGGGTGCACTGTACCTATTGGTACTGTGGCACACTTGTAACAGGGTGCTCACCTGCAAACATGGAGAGGCTACCAGTTACAGTTATCACACTACCCCCAAGGCAGACGTGAACTTGTGACTGCCCTGAGGGCTGTGCATTAGTGCAACACTGAGCTGTTTGCCGCAGCAAGTCCAACTTTCACAGGGCAGGCGGCACCTGCCCTGCACTTTAAAGGGGGGACCGAGATCCCCCGGCTGGTGGGTGTAGGGAACGACTGCCTCTGCCTGCAGGCGAATGTTGGGAGGGGTGGAGTTCCATGAGACCACTTAGCCGCCCTTGCAAGGCTCACCCTCCAGGGGCGCATTGACTGTGCAACACCTCTTTGTGGGAACAAAGCACACACAAGGAGATGATGGACGGAGCACTGAAACTTTTCAGACACTCACCCCCAGTCACAGATCTGGGTTGAATCCATCATCGTTCTTTAGCTCACTTCGCCACCTCAGTTCAGACCCAGCTATATGCAAATCAGTCTTGACCATGTGCCTCATGGGAATAGTCCAGCCCGAACTGCCAAGCCGGTCCTAGGATGCTTGTTTCCAGTCCAGGGAGGACCTGGCCTGGCTGTTCGGGCTTGATACGACCACACGCCCGACCCCGCAGCCAACCCTCCCGGCGGCAACGCCAGCCAGACCACCATTTCCGCCTGGACACCGATCACGACAGAGGATGACGCTGCGACCATGAAATGCATCCACTCCGGGGCCCCTACCGACCCCTGCCCACCCCACATATACCACAGAGCCACCACCACCACCGCACCCATATTGCAACGCACCATCAACACTACCTTCGAGACCGGCGCCTTCCCCGACAACTGGAAACGCGCGGAAGTCAGGCCCCTGCTCAAGATGCCCTCGGCCGACCAGACAGACCTCAAAAACTACCGGCCCATCTCACTCCTCTCGTTCGCAGCTAAAGTCGCTGAGAAGACAGTCAACGCACAACTGACAAGATTCATCGAAGACGCCATCCTCGACCCTTCACAATCCGGATTCCGAAGCAACCACAGCACCGAGACGGCCCTACTCGCCGCCATCAGCTCCCTCCTTGACCAAGGCCACACCGCAGCCCTGATTCTACTCGACCTATCAGCAGCATTCGACACAGTCTCCCACCGCACACTCGCAACCAGACTACGCAACGCCGGCATACAAGGCACCACCCTCGACTGGATCAGATCGTTCCTCACCGGCAGGAGCCAAAGGATCAGACTGCCACCCTTCCTCTCCGAACACACGGAAATCAACTGCGGAGTCCCACAGGGATCATCACTCAGCCCTACCCTTTTCAACATCTACATGGCTCCCCTCGCCGCCATCGTCCGACAGCGCAGCCTCAGCATAGTCTCCTACGCCGACGACACCCAGCTCATCCTCTCGCTCACCAAGGACCCCGCCACCACCAGACTCAACTTCCAGGAGGTAATGCAGGACGTTGCAGCCTGGATGAGCAACAGCTGCCTAAAACTCAACTCGGAAAAGACGGAAGTCCTCGTTCTCTGAACAAACCCTGAGGCATGGACCAACTCCTGGTGACCCACCGCCCTCGGCACCCCTCCCACCCCCACGAATCACGCCAAGAACCTCGTCATCGTACTCGACTCCTCCCTCTCCATGAACTGACAAGTCAACACCGTCACCTCCAGCTGCTTCAACACCCTCCGCATCCTCTAAGATCTTCAAATGGATCCCCCCCTGAGACAAGGAAGACAAGTACCCACGCACTCATTACCAGCAGACTGGACTACGGAAACTCACTCTATGCCGGCATCAACAAGTCTCTACTCTGCAAACTCCAGACAATACAGAACACCGCCGCCAGACTCGTCCTCGGGGTCCCCCGACACGAAGACATCAGCCAACACCTACGCAAGCTCCACTGGCTCCCCGTCGAGAAAAGTCACCTTCAAGATACTCACCTACGCCTACAAATGCCTACACAACACCGGACCCCAATACCTCAACGATAGAATCACCCTCCACGTACCCAAACGAAACCTCCGCTCCACCAACCTCCTACTCGCCGAAAACCAGCGCATCCGCAGAGCCAGAGCAGGCCACATCGCGGGCAAGACCTGGAACGAGCTCCCTACCGACAACAGACGCGCCCCCTCCCTGAACACCTTCAGGAAGGCTCTGAAGACCTGGCTTTTCGATTAACACGGATCTGCTGATCCCCCCCACCCCCAGCGCCTTGAGACCACCACGGTGGAGTAGTGCGCTTATAATTCCCCTGATTGATTGATTGTTCCCATTGGGCGTAGGGTCAAGACTGATTTGCATATGGCTGGGCTCAAACTGGAATGGCGAGCAAAAAAACAATGGATTTAGGCCCAGATCTCTGTACTGGGGTGAATGTATGACATTGTTCTGCATTCTGTCCATCAATTGTTCTTTTTGCGTTTGTCACCCCGAGTAGGACAGGTATGCCCAGACGTCGGTCCCATGCTCTCCATGCCACTGGAGTCAAGCTAGCCTGGCTGATGAGGGGTGAAACCCTGAAACCGGTCCTAGGATGCTTGTTTCCAGTCCAGGGAGGACCTGGCCTGGCAGTTCGGGCTGGACTGTTCCCATTGGGCACAGGGTCAAGACTGATTTGCATATGGCTGGGTTCAAACTGGAATGGCATGGTGAGCAAACAAAACGATGGATTTAGGCCCAGATCTCTGTTCTGGGGTGAATGTAAGACATTGTTCTGCATTCTGTCCATCAATTGTCTTTTTGCATTTGCCACCTCTTTGTGGTGCACCATTAGTGTACCTCCTGATGGCCTCTTTGCATCTGCCTCTAGGTCCGAGCCATATAATGGTTGCAGATGTAAAGTGTTGCCCTCATTTCATGGGGACACAACCCCATGCAAATGAGGGAACACCCCTTTAGGATAACTCCAGTGCTACATGTGCACCGGCATTAACTGTATTACAGAAAGGGCCATGGAAGCATCAGGAGCCCCTTCTGTAATACCAAAGTGCACCAGTGCTGCAGAAAACGGCTGTATATGCCCTTTGCACCCTGGTACAGTTTACGTAATACATGCCCAGGTTTTCTTTTATTTCCCTTAATTGTGACTGCTCGGCTTTGTGGTCACATGTATTGGAGTGTGCAATAATGAGTGCCTCATTATTAAAACAAAAAAATTAGTGACTCTGCAGCAGATTCTCACGTTATACCTAGAAACCTGCACCAATGAACATGTGGGAAAATTCCACCACTATTGTACAGTAGCATTTTTTTTTTGTCACAGGTTAAATATCGTGTCCCCTGTGAAGAAACCCCCTCCCCCAACCCTTCAACCTTTTTTGTGTTTTTCACTTCCCATTTCCACTCTGGGAAGAGGTTTTACAGCTGCCTTTGGCCGGAGCAAGTCCCTGAGCTTTTCCAGGTTAGAAATAGATCAGGGAGTCTTTTGTTAATACCCCAAAATATTCAGTTGTGGGTCTACAGAAACTCACAGGGCATCAGTCCTGGAACACCCACTTCCCACCCATGGCAGTAAATCTAGTTAATGCGAGCAAAGCCTTCTACAAGTGTAAAAACTAATTTTTATCAACTCCAAATGTTTTTACACTCCTAAAAAAGCCTTTACCATGAAAAAAGTAAATAAACATGCGCAAGCAGCTTGGTGAATCAGATCTAAACAGCGTTATGTTCAGGGGCGGCTCCTCCATTTGAGCGCAAGAGCTTTGCCCCACAAGCCCCCGAGCTGAAAAATAAAACAGTAATAAAGTTTCTTTGGTACTGTTTTATTTTTCAGCAACCTGACCCTAACAGGACGGGTCAGGGCCAACGCTGCCGAGTAGCAGCAGCAGGGAGCTGTGCGCTTTAAAATGCACATGTCTGTTTGGACGGCCGTCTTGGGACGGCCAGCCAGACATGCGCATTTAAAAGTTCTCTAACCCAGCTGTCTTAGACAGCTGGGATAAAGAAAGCACAGGCCTCCAGTGCGCTTAGGAGCGCTGGGAGAGCCTGCTCTATCCAATCCTGGTGCTGCTTTCATGCTGTGAAAGCAGCGCCAGGATTGGGTAGTGCAGTTTCCTGCATCAGGAGCTTCCTGGAAGACACCCGAGGGAGGAGGACGTTGCGCTGCGGTGGTAAGTGAATTTTTTTTTGTGCCCCTCCGCTCCACCACCCTCGGTACAAGCCAGCTGCCACTGGTTATGTTGCCGATTGATGTTACACATTCAAAAGAGATGTTCTGACCAGAGCTGAGGGAGAATAAAACACATTCACAGATTCTCCTCTCCACCCCCATCCTTGAACTAATTATTTTCTTTTGTTCCAGTAGAAAAGCTCTGGCTGAAGCTTCCCGATAACCCTGAACAAATGTATTGATTTCTTCTGAAAGTGTTTGCCTGAGCGGCTCCCAGAAAGAGATAAATCCCTCCGCATATCAAGTGACTGGTGCTGGCCGGAACCTGATCCCCAGACCCAATCCCTCTTCACGCCACCTCTTTCATGCTTTTATCGCTGGCGGCCATATGCACCTCGGCGCCATACTCACAGCTGATGGTGATGCCCAGCTCCACGCCACGCCTTTTGGGCAGCTTCACGTGGAAGGTGCCGCTGCTTGGAATCACGGACTCTACAAGACACGGAACAACACATGGGTCAGTGAGACGCCCAACATGAAAGGTCTATCTTCAGCAACAACCACGGCGGAACCATGGCCAACGAAAGACAGCAAAAACTGTATCCTTCCAGTTTCAAGATATGGACTGTTATTGCTTCCCTTTCTTTGGGGAATCCTGTCTCTACTCAATCCATTTGGCATGCACTTGATAATTTTATGATGGTTAGCTAACATCCCCTTGTTTCACTCCTCTCTTACCTTGTACATAAGCTGTCACCATCACTCTTCTCTTACTCTGCCACCCACACCCCTCCTATCTTTATTTCCCCTTCTTTCCCTTTTTATCTCTCTTTTTTCCATTGGATATGTCCACTAGAAACCTCGCCAACTCCCATATTTGATAGGGCTCTATTTAATTGATTTAAATTCCAGTTACCTGCTCTTGCATGCATTATTTGGTAGGAGTTGTTGTTGCACACACTTTTGCACCGTCGCAATCTGCCTGCCAATATGTTTACATTTGATTATGCTTATCCACTCTCCTCTTTGTGCAAGGTTGTAGAGGGTATTAACGAATAGCATTTGTCACAATTGTGTTCTACTGGGCCTCATATACGTATGCCTGTACTGTATGCTTTCTGTTTCTCACTTTAAGAAAAAATAAAATATTAAGAACAAAAAAAATAACTATTTAATTGGAATAAATCTTCATAATAATAAACGCCTATACAAACATGAAAATGTAAACAATTTCACTGCGTAAAAGTTGAACAATTTTAAAATACCAAAAAAACAAAATTCAGACAGTCCTACAAAGAAAAGGCGATAAAAGCACATAAAACAATGGGGTAGAAATACTTTTTTCTAGTTGCACAAAAATTGGCAGTACAGTACTGATGTGTTTACATAATGCACGGCTCAAGAATAGACCAACTTAATTCCCCTAACTCCTCAGTACGAACCCTTTAGCTATTTCTGCCGTGAAATGAGCAGTATAAAATGAGCTAAATAAGAAAGGAGCGCTTCTCAAATACTTTTCACTCCGGAAACTCAACAGAATTCAAAAAGTGTAAGGACGTGTCAGAATGTAAAGGGAAATCTTTGACAAGGCCCAATTTACTTTTCATACCAGTCAGTCAGCCATTTGGTCTTCTGTTGTAGCCCAGAGAGCCAAAGCATGGGCATTCAAAGAACCAAAGCCTATGCTTTCATGCAATATGTGGAATGCAGGAGACAGAACAAAAACAAACCTTAAAGGCTGTTATAGACAAGTTGGGAAGAGTGGAAAGTAACAACGGGGGGGGGGGGGGGGGAGGATATTGGTGGGGTGAAACTGCACACGAGGGAGAGAGCAAGAAAAATATGCACTCTAAGAGCGTGCTTAAGCAAAGAGGGAAAAAGTAGTTCTCCAAAAGTAAACAGTGAAAGGATACAAGTCAGCCAGGCCAGGGGATGATAAAGTGTCTATACCATATGGGAGGGGAAAACACAAGATGGACAAAGTAAGCCATCGAAGAAGCAAGAAACAGAGTGACTATAGGGTTAACCAAAAGTAAGCAATGGGCATGCTGTAAGACCACTGTTAGTTCTTGGTAAGTGCACAATAGGTCTTTTCCAACCAGAATGTTTGCACTGTCTTTTACGCGAGACAAAGTTACTGTATAGTCTTTTTCTAAATACAGCATGCCACTTTGCATGTTGCAGTAGTTAAGGGTAGGGTCCCTCAGGTACTTCAGTCTACAGCAAGAGAAGCACATTTCAAACCACAGTATTAAAATCGGGGGAAAAGTGAACTGGATGAGTGATGGCACGTACGCATACATGGAAGAATGAATGTTGCATGTGATGTACATGTGTGCATGCTGCCAGTGCCCATTTATCTAAATTCACCACTTTTGAAGCAGGTTCCAGTCTAGCTCTGGATGGCAGGGTAACAAACAAAGAATGCAAAAAAGCCACCAGGTAGGAGTATAAAAGTGAATTTACTGCTCTTCTACCGGTCATTGCTTGTGACTAGCAAATGCATTCAAAGAGTTGTAGTCTTGGCTGAGTTTAATTGAATAAACACACCTTCATTTGCAAGAAGAAGTGCCAAGACTATGAAAGATATGCCCCAGTAGCATGAAGCCATCTGTTAAAATTGAGCCGCCATCTCTTTCAATCCACACACCACTCCTCTACACATCCATCGATGGACCCTTTTCCCTTCTCTCTCCATCCAATGGATGCACATATCCATAACAGTTCCATGAGGCCCACCTCTCTAACCTTTCAAGAAATCTACTCACCATCTACAACTATGAGATTCATCCACCATTCAGCATGTGACCGAAAACCTAGGTGCACTCCCTCCTTCGGTGACCAAGACACTCTAGGGACATGGAAATGTAACTAGAAAAAGTAATGGCTGTGGAGCCGCGTACCTGCCACGTCATACTCGATCTCTAACGTCACTTTGTTTGAGAGGGCCGCGTCACGAAGGAGCTGGTTGGCCTCCTCCATCGTTCCATCCTCAGTCTGGATTCCATTGATGGAGAGCAGTCTATCCCCAACTTGGAGGAGCCCACATCTGTAATGAAGGAAAAGCATGAGTGGAGCAGGGGATAGCAAGGCGAGGGGCATCAGTGCACGTGAACCACTGTCCAACATTTGGTGAATCAATGGTGGAGGAGGCTTCCCAAAAAGCAAGAAGAGAGCAGCTAATCTTAGATTGAGTGCTACTGTCAGAACCCTACTCTGAAACTGCTGCTGCAATCACTGCTTGCTGGGCTTGGAGGTTAAAATCTTGATATGTTCTTTATCTGGGTCTTTCATTTGGGACACTCGCCCTCACATTCTTTATTTGAATCCCCTTTTTTGAGTTGCACACTCTTTAAAGCAACACACTAAGGTTCAGAAGGTATAAACGTTTTTAATAAAAAGTTTAAGCCAAAGTTTCTAAGTGGATTTTCTGTACAACACTTAATTTATCAAAACAAAACACTGCTTTCTACAACTTTTATTCATGTCCACTGTCTGAATTATGAAAACAGGAATGCATTACAATTCCCACCATTTGGTGTAATTGACAGAAAGGTCTGTTTGCTCTCCCAACAATGTTATGTTGCCAGATCAGAGGAGAGGAAAAGACATTACATGCTGTTTAACTATTAGGGAAATCACAAAGAGGGGAAATTGGACACCCCACTAACCAATCATGGGAGTTATAACATAACACAACATACACAAACCATACCACATCCTACTATACCATACTAAACATTTTATCTTGTATCACATTCACAGTACATGCAGCCAGACTATCATTCGAGATAGCGTCAGACCCACTGTACCTGCTTCATGCAGCACAGAACACCACACAAAACCGTGCCACACAACAACTATATATTCTTGACCACAGCAAACCACTACACAACACCACACTGGACCACACAACACTACACCCACCCACAGAATCCCATATCATGTCACAACACAACTCACATCATACCCTCATCAGTGTGTGCACTGCCACAGTGCTTATTTTGAGCCAGTGGTTGCAGGTAGGGCCCACTGGCAGTCTTTTTTGGGAACCGGCACTCATTTTTCCTTAACAAACTTTGACTCAGAGCAAGAGAGAGAAAACCACAAAAGGAAAGGAGGAGGAAGAGAAAAATGGAGACAGTGACAAAGTGAGAAAGAATGATTAAAAAAGAACCTGTAAGAGTGTGATAAAGAGGCAGTGTCTGGGGATGGATTAAAGAGGCTTGATGTGGAATAAAGACTATGCAGCCTTGGTATTCAACCCCCTAGCATCGATAATGCCAGCTGCAGGCTTATGAACAAATCTTTGAGCCCCAGCACTTATTAATTTGTTATAAATTAGGCACTGTACAGCACTCACTACCACAATACCCCTTTCCATTCTCCAGTATTTTGGACCACAACACCCGTGGCCATCTACTTCCAAAATCACATCACTACACTGGCCTTTGGTGACTACTCTGGCCATGTATGGAGATCTGCCATTCTAGGAAGGTACTGGTCATTGTGCTCAACCCCGAGCTCTAGGTCTATGCAAGTGGAACAGGTCCAGCCCTTCAGAACTCCTCACAGGTTACAGACAGCAGTTCCTGTCCTCTTCTGTTCTTCCACAGGTCCGGAAAGCATTCTGACGAGTTGGGGGTGAGCTGCTTCTTTTGTCCAGCAAGTGGGCTGGGTGACTACTTGAGACTGACCACTGGGAAAAAGGCCTCACTAAAAACTATCCCACAGTGCACCAAGTTTTCCAACATGGCAAAATCTTTCTGCCTCTGGAGGAAGCTTGTGCACACCTAGATGTGTGTTAAGGATATACAAAGTGCCCTCCCTCTCAACCAGTCTAAACTGGTTCTGGGGCCAGCTCCCTGCTCCACTGCAGCTAAAGCCAAAAGGCAAAAGTGTGTTTGGGACCAAAAGTACTCTCTCTTCCAAGATTACCTTGTCACTAAACTATAAAAGTACTGGTTTGCCTCTGGTCCATTTCAACTTAATAAAGTTCCTGGACACTCCTAAACTGCCCTGATTTGGTTAAGCTGGGTCATACGCTGCCCCCTCCGAGCCATCCTGCCAGACAGGGACTTCAGTTAGGGAAAGTATATGTTTTTAAAAGTTGTCTCCTGTATATTTATCAAAAATGCAACTTCACCATTGAACTGGATTTTTAGCAAGTATTAAAAACAGTAGTTGAGTCATCTGTGTAGCTTATTCCAAACCAAATATACAGAAATAATATATTAACTGCACTTTTTTTTCATAGAACCTGCTTCAGCCCTAACAGTAAAAACAGCTTAAGGAGGCTGGTCCCTGAAGGAACTTGCAAACTCTAAATTCTTACATGTTCAACTTATAAATACCAGTCACTCAAACTTGTGGGGTTTCAGGCCTATGTATGAGTGACTTAATATTTAAAAGTAGGGTCTCCTGTCAAAAGGTCTATTGTGACAGGTCTGCCGGCAGGCTTAAAAGATGCCGGAGCCAGGCTACACATGTAGATCAGAATACATGCTTTGCTTGTCAGTCTAGTGAATGCCACAAAAGGTTCCGCAGTTCACAGTCACATTTAACTTTCTATGCCACTAGTATATTTTCTTACATCTTATATTATGGTCTTAATGGGAAGTTTAATATGCCAAATGGGGTTTAGCCAATTTGACCATGTTTTAGAGGTCAGAACACAAGCACTGTGGACTGGAGAGCAGTACCCAAGTGAGCAGATTTCAAAAGCCAGCAGCATCAGTACAAACCGCTACCCCCTCATAAAAATGGCATGACTGCGCAAAAAGAGGCACAATTTCACACCAACTAATCCAGGCAGCCTGACCTCCTCTTTTCGTCCTTACAGAGGAGCTGCATATGAACCTCCTAATATGTCAGTAGTTAAGCGTTAGCGAGTTATTTATTTTTCTACATTTATGTATTTGCTCACATCTCCAGGATATTACTACCAGATAAAGAGGGGTGTATTGTAGATATGCCACATGAGACTTCTAAGCGAATCGCGGAAACATCTTGTTTTTGTTTTGTGCAATAGAAAGATGATGAATGTAGCTAGATCCACTTTGACATCCAGCCAAGTATCAGTAACATTCAGGATATTGAATTACTTTGACTAATATCTTATGTATGTAGCATGAAATTTGATGCCCATACACTCATTACATAATGTCACAATGATGGGTTATTAAGGTCCGCTGTGGAAACAGTACCAACACAAGTCACATAATTTGCAACACTGTGGAAAATGATCTTGTGCAATACTAACAAGAGAAGTTTAAAACAAGAATTTGGTGCATGTAGTTCAGCCAGGTAAATTCATTTTGGCCCTGTGCAGAGATATTTTACGTGAATAATCTGCCATGGTACAGGTATATAAGCTCAATCAATCCATATTTGATTATCAGGTGGCAACTGAGTGTGGGGGAAGTTCATGAGTTATGCAGGCAGTTTTCAAATAAGTATGGCTGAGACAATCAGGGGTAGTACGTTTAAAAATCGAAGTTTTAGTGAGAGAAAGTAATGTTTTTGGCCCCCTCTTTGCGGATGCATTTGCCAAAGGTTGAAATCTTACTACCTTGGAGGACCACCGGTGGTGGTCGAGCCCTAAATTATGCTTTATTGTAGAGGTGCAATGTATGACTGTCTGCTTAGGTAAGTCAGAACTGAAGAACCAAGTTGTGGAAACTAGAGAAAGTAGTAGTTGTGAAGATCCATTTTAAACTACAATGGAGAAAAGCTACTTCGCGATGCATATTGCATGAGCAAATCAGCTTACTCCAACGAAAATCCCAGACATACAATGCTGTAATGTTATAACTGTAGCTGTCAGCCTATCAATTTTTGTTAGACCCATTTAAAGAATTTCACAATGTCGGATTTTTTTCTCTCAATAGAACTGTGGAAATTGTGGCTACAGTATCCTAAGAAAGAAGAAGAAGCTATGTTGAAAAAGGAAATATAGAGCATATGTTCACTGTAGGTTTTTAAGCTCTAGACCATATACAGCAGAGAGCTCAGGTAAGGCTAAAAAGACTCACAAAGTAGCCAAGCTTTGAGTGAGCAGTTAAAGGATTTGTGAGGCTGTGTGGTGAAGGTCTTCAAAATAGCTGAGCATCCTAAAAAGCTGAAGCACAAATTCTATTCTTGCTGAATTTCTCAAGAAACAAGTAGGTTAGCCAAAGATGAACGTAATGTTCTAAGGGGAGTCTTGTATTTTGAGTCCATTTTTGACAAATGTGCGGGCCTGACCGCAGAGATATATATGAACAATACTCAAGGTCTTGAATTGACTACATTGTTTAATAGGGAGCCAGTGGAGGTGTGAATGTTAGGGGTCATGCATGGGAGAATCTGGGGGCCCAGAATGATCAGACAGGCTGTTGCAGTCTCAACAGTCTTTAGTTTGTGAAGTACGTACTCTGGAATCCCTAATCAGTTAGCATAGTCTAGGCATGAGCCGGTAAGAGTGGTTACAGCAAGTCTTCCAGCATTATCACATAGAAAGATTGTACCTGGAGTCCTTAGATGGAAGGGGCCGGAAGACACTACATTATACAATGAGTAAAGGGGCCTGTGAGTCCTGCAAACCACTATTTGGCCAATTTAGGCTAGGCAATGGGAGGGAAGTGGTGTGATGTGTACATTTCTCTAGTACTGATTAGTACAAAGTTCCTGGCGCAATAGGTGTCCCTAAGAGATGGGAGATCCAATGTCCCCTTACCCCCACCTTTCCCTGCCCCGCACTCCACTTCTCCATGCCTGCCCCTCTTGGCCCATATGCTATGCCCTCGAATGCCCTGAATGAACAGAACCCTAAGCCGAAGAGGTCTTCAGTTCTGTCTAGCTAAGTGCCAGTAGATTCTTGGCATTTGGAGATATTAAGGAACTGACCAGAAGATGGGTCCCTCTGCTGGGCGCGAGACCAAAAATAGAAGTGTTTCTTCTTCCAGGTAACAAAACAAAAGAAATAGAAAAAAAACGGACAATTGCAAGTATCATAAAGGCTTTCAGTGCCTAGACAAGATCTGGCAAAATGGGCTAGAAAAATTATCCATTTTCATTGTACATGGGTGCTGGTAGGAAATGGAAACCAGCAAGGAAGCCCAAAGAGGGGCGAATGCACAGCATTTTTGAATCATTAAAAATAAAGCCCTCTGAAATTTGACAAAGAGCTTGAAAGGCATTGAGTGTGGGCACAGAGACCCAGAGGACTGGGCGACACACACAGGGAACCATAAATACTCATGGTTGCAAAGAGCCTTTAAATGATTGGGGCACATCCATAGTATTAAAAATGTTGGAGACACCTCGAATCGCCCTGACCAAACTAACACTGAATTGGTATGACGGTGGTATTAGCCTCCCAGATATCAAGAAATACTACTGGGCGGCTCACCTAGCAGCCATCAACCACTGCATGTATGGCCGTGCAGACGATCCCGGATACGCCATGGATAAATGGCTCCTCCCAGGTGGTAATTATAACAGGGCGCTATACTCACGGCCCAGACGATATACCTTGACTGGCCCCACCAAACATTCTGTCCAGATTTGGCATGACGTTATCACCTCACTGGGATGGAAAAACACGCTGACATTAGCCACTCCACTTTGGGACTCAGAAAGATTGGGCGACTTATGGAAATCGAAGGGTTTTGACAGATGGGACCTTATCGGTATCTCACACATTAGGGACCTTTGGGGGCTGGAGGGGTCAAATCCTTTGACACGCTCCAGGCGGACTACGATCTGGCAGCCACCGAGTGTTTCCGCTACCTGCAGGTCCTGCACTCACTGCAATCTTCGCTACCTAAGGGGACTTTCCCTCCAGAGGCCTCTCCGCTGGAGGACAGAATATTAGACGGCCACCTTCCCGAGAAAACCATCTCCCTG